>JAOCZM010000259.1:47500-1247500 GCA_026122235.1 Vinca minor | reverse complement strand
ATCTACCTTTCCCGGGTTTATAAATAAACACACTTTTCTCACTTTTTGAGCACTTTCCTTTTTTCAATTTAGTCTCGACTTTTTCATCAATTTTTACCTCTTTTTTACCTCAAGGGTGAGATCACTCTTATTTTGCATCTCATCTCTCAGTATTTTCTCTCTATTCTCGGCCATAATTTGATGAACCTCACTAGCTGTTTGTGGGGTTAAAGGATGTAAATTAATCCTCACTTTATCCATTGTAACTTGATAAACATTCTTTCTTCCAAGATGATCCGCATCTCTATCATATTGCCATGGTCGTCCCAAAAAAATGCGACTAGTGGTCATAGGGACAATATCACACACAACTTTGTCCTTGAACTTCCCAATTGGAAGTCAATCTCAACCTGTTTATCCACACGGATTTCACCACTATTGTTAAACCAAGAAAGCTTATAAGGATGTGGATGTGCTTTCCAAGGTAAATCAAGAGCGGTAACCACATCAAGAGAACAAACATTAGCACAACTACCATTATCAATAATAAGAAGACAAAGCTTGTCTTTGACGTTGCACTTTGTTAGGAAAAGATTGCTTCTTTGAAGATGTTGCTCATCTAATGGTTGAGTATGTAGAAGCTTCATAGACACCAAAAGTTGATTCCCTTCCTCGGGTTTTGCCTCTAAGATCTCGACATCCTTATCAAATTCTTCTTCCTCGGCCTCCTCATCACTCACCCATGTACCATCATCTTACATGACCATTACGCTTTTATTTGGGCAATCCCTAGCAAAGTGACCATTTCCTCTACACATAAAAAATCCTTTTGAATGTTAGGAGTGGTACTTAACCTCGAATTGGATGAATTTGATGTAGAAGAAGTCTTGGCTGCCCCATTTAATGTCGTGGCTGTTTTGGCAGCTCCAAATGTATCATTTTCTTTGATTTGGCTCGGTAAAGTAGATAAATTAGGTAGGGGTTGATTAATCTTTTTCCAAGATTGGAAATTAGTCGAATAAGTACTTAAACTTTTCTCCTTTAATTGCCTTTCTATTTGTTCAGCACAATAAACCATTGCAATAAGATTATCATGGTTAGCACGTTCTACCTTTGGCCGAATTTTATCATTGAGACCCCAAGAATCTCGCCAAATTAGCCTCATTATCCTCTTGAATATCCGCTCTAATCACGGCAATCTCCATCTCTTTGTAATACTCATCCACCGATTTACAGCCTTGCTTTAATCTTTGTAAGCGATTGAAAAGTTCCCTAGTATAATTTTGGGGAACAAATCTGTAAAACACAAGAGGGGGGGTGAATTGGGTTTTAATCGATCTTGCAAACTATTTCGAATCTTTTCAATGCTAGTGAGAGTTTGAACAAGATGAACAAAAGCTAAAGCAAAACCCAACAACAAGACAAAGGATTTAGAGTGGTTCGATTCACTCAGAATCTACATCCACTACCTTGAGCCGCACCCAAGGATTTGCAACAACTTCACTAAGAAGATTTTACACTTGTGGCTAACTCACTAAGAGTTTTACAAACACAACCACAATACAAAAACTCACTAAGAGCTTGCCCACACTAAGTAGGACTTTTACAAGATTAACCCAATCACTAAGAAAGGGAATAAGATGGATAAATAAACAATGTTGTTCACTCTTCTAAGTGAAGGATATATACCTTTTAAGTACAACAAATTTCAGCTCTTTGAACATATGAAGTTCACTCTTTGTCTTACTTTTGAAATAACACCTTTGAATGATTTAGATCATGGAAATGAAGTGTTTTTTCTATGAAGGTGTTTAGACTTGATAAGAAATCAATCTATATTGTATGTGCAAGTCTTAGAGTCATTCTCTAGCTTTGGTGTATTTATACATTTCAAAATATGCTGAAAAATGACTCTTTAACGGTAAAAAAGGGGCTAGTTTTTACACAGTTCGGTTGACCGAACAAAGCACTTCGGATGACCAAAGGCAACCTCGGTCGACCGAGATCAGCCATAGGTCGACCGACCTTGGCAATTTCCAAAGTGTTCAACTCTCTGTTTCTCGTCGGTTGATCCGATCTTGAGCTCGGTTGACCGACCTTCCTGAGTATGAGAGATGTTGAATTTTCACACGTTTTGAAATATTTTGAAGTCTAAAAGGTTTTCCCAAAAGGTAACAAGTAAGAGCATTTAGAAAACCGTTTTAAAAGACTTATACTTTGAAATCAAAGGCTTTTGAGATATGAACACATATGAGAATCATTTTGAAACTTTAGCCTTTTGAAAACGTGTTTATGAAAACATGCAAGACTTGAGTGTAGAACTTATGTTCATGAGAGCTTTGGTTAGAGCTATTTGAGATAAAGACTTATAATGACAAAGCTAATCTAACCAAACATAAGTCTTCAATCTTCAATCTTGATAGATGAGCCTTGAATGATATGACTTTGAATCTTGATCATGGCTTGATTGAAGTACTTAGAGCTTCCAATATAAGTTCCGATATTCTATCACAAAGATATAAACATTAGACACCACATCAAGTGTTTGTCCATTATCAAAAACCGAGTTCGATCGCCCTTAGGGCTAACAATCTCCCCATTTTTGATTATGACAAACTTTGATGTAATTAGATAGGATATGGACAATTTTAAGTACAAGGAAGCATGGCAAAAGGATATAAGAACAAATAAGTGTAAAGCTAAGTGCTTATAAGATAAACCAAGATAGAACGAGAAACATAAGCACTAGCATGTTAAGTTCTTTTGCCATATGCATTAGAGACTCTTTGAAGAGCCCTATTTCCCAACCATCCTCCTTTCCTCCTTCCTTCCATCATGTAGCTTTCTTGTGTGTATTCTACATACCTTAGTTTACACAAGAAGCTAACTTACCATTTTCATCAATGTTGATGTGAGTGCTAAGGATCCTATTAAGAAGAACATGCTCACACAAACATTAGAACTATCAATGGTTTGTTATCATCAAAACAACATAGAATATTTTGCCCTTTGGGCTAACAATCTCCCCCTTTTTGATGATGACAAAACATTGATGCACATGGGAATAATATGCAAAAATAAGATACCAAATGTATGCATGAGATAAGGATATTGAGGATCCAGACAAGTAGATGTTTTCAAAAAATATTCTACTCCCCCTATATTAAAGAATCCCTTATCTCTCCCATTTTGCAAGTTCTAAGCTTTTTCCTTTTGTAAATTACTTCTCTTGGCACATTTGCAACATTAAAATTTCTCCCCCTTTTTGTCAACATCAAAAAGGTAAATCAGAGCGCCAATAAGAAAAGCATTTTAACGAAAAGTAAAGATTAATTTTGGAGAAGCTTGATGAAATTTAATAATCCTCCCCATATAAAGAAAAACTTAAAAACCATGGAGAATCATGATGGTCTAATAGATTGATAAGATAAGAACCAAAAGATCAAACCTAAAGACCAAAACACATTTTGAAGAAGGATTACTTATGAATAAGCTTGGTTGATTTCTAAAAAAAAGGAGTCCATAATAACACATAAATCAAAAGATGGTCATGTATGGCTCAAAAAGAATATCAACCTAAGCTAAAAACAAAGGAGATAAGGAATAAACCTTAAAGAACAATCTCCCCGTTTTTCAAACAAAAACAAGTTAGCTAATTGAGATGAAAAACAAGTTGAATACCAATTTGTAAAATATCAATTGTAAAACAAGTTGAAAATATAGCTAACAAGAGTTGGATGTGATACCATAAATACATAAGTTAAGCATATGTATCGCAACCACGAGATTTAGAGGAAGTATAAGATGACACTTCAAGTACATTCCTCTAATAAGTTAATGGTTAGCTAAATGAGTATAACAACTCTAGAAGCAAGACTAACCAAAAACTCTAATGAGATCACAAAGGATATGAAAGTATTATACCAATTGTAAAGAATATGATCTCATAGTGATTTAGGGAGAACACATGTAGAATAAGAACAAGTAAAAACTCATATAACTCCCAAAAATAACTAACACATATTGGCTATAGAATATGAAAGATGAAAAACAAGCCAACAAGTGTTAATATCTCTAAATGATGCAACATTTTAACATGATAAAGATCAAACACATCATGTTAAGCATATGCAAGTGAAGATCAAGCACCAAAGAGATAAGATATGTGCATTCTTGAAGATCTTGATACCAATTGTGATAGTGTTTGTACTCTAAGCAATTAAGATCTAGAGATATAAGTTGAGCACAAGACACATTATCAAGATAAGAGAACACATGCACATAAAAAGACTAGAAGTATATCCTAAACTACTTGCACTAAGAACCCTTAAGGTGATCTTGCAAGTTGAAAAATAAAATAGGCAAAAACTTCTAAGTCAATTACTTAACTCATCAAATAGGTAGATTATAGCACATAAGGATCAAAAGCAAAAAATTGATCACTAACAAGGGATGAGTTAAGCCTTGTACCTCAATGCTCTTTGAGCTTGGACTTCTTACCATATTGGTTGATCTTCTTTATCAATCCAGTCCATTGAGGCCTTTTCGTGTGATCACTAACGTTTGAAGCTCATTGAGAGGTTGACATGTGATTGCTTCATTTTCTTTGTTGTTCATCCTTGATTGATGAGATGAAGGCAATCTCCTCTTCTTTTCATGACAAGTGTAGAGTCATCATTGAAGGGTGACTTCTCTTTTCTTGATGAACTCTCTACAATCTTGTGATCCTTGACATTTGACTCTTTTCTTGGAGTTTTAGCTCATTTGTGCCATTCCTTGTAGTTCATATCTTCTACTTGAAGTTTAGAACTCTTTGTTACCTACAAGGAATTCTTGAGAGAAAATTTGGTACCTTTTTAAAGGTCCTTCATGATTAGCTCAAAATCTCAAGTAAACACATATATGCTTAAGGATCATGATTATCAAAAACAAAAACAACTAGATGGATTCTTAAATGAATGTGACATGTCAAAACAAGAATCAATCAAGTTGCATAAGCTACATCTCATAGATACCTTAGCTAAACTCAACATGGACAATAAAGAACATGCTAAAGGTTATCTATATGAATATAACATTCAAGAATGTGAGATGCAACATATATAAGAGCAAGCATGTGTATACATCAAAAACACTTAAACACATTAATTAAAGTGTTAAGAGAAGGTGATTTTGATACCTTTGCTTTCTTACCAAGTGATGAAGACATTGTATTGACAATTTTGGCTCTTGTCATCACTTGATGCTTTGCTCTTTGTATCTAAGCAACTTCGTTCTCCAATTGATTAACATTTGAGCTTTGAGAATCCAAGTGTTAAGGAGTGCTTTTGAATTTCTTCTTTTGGCACATCTCCTTTGACTTCTTCCCAATGCCACTTCTCTTCGAATCAAGTCCATTGAAGCTTTGTGGCATACATCTAACTTATAAGAACCTATAAGATCAAGGGAAGAGTAGCTTTTGGTACCCACTTTTGTTTGGGTCCATGGGGGTTAGTTGAAGTGAGCTTAACTCTACAAATGGTTTTAGCTCCCCTTTCAATCTTCTTCTTAACATGGCATCTAACACAAGAGTGACCATGTTTTCCACAATATGTGCAACAAATATGTGGCTTAGAAGATTTATGAGCATGCACAAGATATCTATTTGGCCTATGTGACATTCTAGCATTTACAACATGATTCTTAGGTTTAAGAGAAGAGCTAGCAATATCAACATGATTAGCAATATAACCAAGACCATGTTTATCATGTGAAGCACATTGCATGCCAAGAATTTGATCAAGATTTTTTCTTACCTTTAGTAAAGTTTTCAACAAGAGAGGTAAGGTCTTTCACTTTGTTTTTCAAAAGATCAAATTCAACAAGCTTGTTTTCTAAAGAAGACAATTTATCACAAGCCTCTATGTATTGTAATGAAGATGTATTGCAAGTAGTAATAAGATCATCATTTTCACATTTCAAGCAATTAACATCATCACACAACTTTTATTTTCATCAACCAACTTAGATCTTTCAACAAGCAAAGATTCAATTTTAAGCTTCATATCTTTGTTTTGCTTGGCACATTTTTTTAATTGATCATACATATCACATAAAAGCACATTAGGATCATCCTCCTCATCATCATAAGAATTTGAAGTAGAAGGAGAAGGATGTACCTCATTACCAAATGCCATGAAGCACAAGTTGGCGTATTCATCATCACCGTCATCACTTGAAAAGCTTAGTCCTTCATGAGTATCTTCAAGCGTTTTCCACATAGAGTGGACGGATTTGCTTCCAAGGACACGGTTGTACTCCTTCGGACTTAAGGCACAACTAAGAATGTTCATAGCCTTATAATTTCGAGTCATTTTCATTGACTCATCTTCATTTAGATCATTGTCCATCTTTGGAGTTTGAACACCATCCACTACTTTCATCGGTACATATGGACCTTCTTCAAATATATGCCATAACGAATAATCTATGGAGCATACATATATCTTGAATCGGTCTTTCCAATCATCAAAATTATTTTCATCAATAAGTGGTGGTCTATCGATGGAAGACCCCTCTTGGTATGCTAAAGCGGAATATTCGGCCATAATCTTTTCTTCAAGCGGTTAGACTAAAGATGAAGACGAGGCTCTGATACCAATTGTAAAACACAAGAGGGGGGTGAATTGGGTTTTAATCGATCTTGCAAACTATTTCGAATCTTTTCAATGCTAGTGAGAGTTTGAACAAGATGAACAAAAGCTAAAGCAAAACCCAACAACAAGACAAAGGATTTAGAGTGGTTCGATTCACTCAGAATCTACATCCACTACCTTGTGCCGCACCCAAGGATTTGCAACAACTTCACTAAGAAGATTTTACACTTGTGGCTAACTCACTAAGAGTTTTACAAACACAACCACAATACAAAAACTCACTAAGAGCTTGCCCACACTAAGTAGGACTTTTACAAGATTAACCCAATCACTAAGAAAGGGAATAAGATGGATAAATAAACAATGTTGTTCAATCTTCTAAGTGAAAGATATATACCTTTTAAGTACAACAAATTTCAGCTCTTTGAACATATTGTTAGTAGTGCCCTAGGACCATTAACACATGTTGTGCGTTTTATTATCTTTTGAGCATGTAATTGAATAGTTAATTTCGCTTTTGATTATCAAATGTGTGATTTGATAGTAAAACTCATTAGCTCATGTAATTACTATTCTAGTAGTCCCTAGTTTTATGTAATGCATAATTACTATGAAATAAAACTAGTATGATTGTTGATCGATGATCTTGTTTTACTGATCATGTGTAATGGATACAAATCACATCATAGATGCAATATATAGGGATACATTGTATTGGACGTGATCCGTTTGAGAAGTAATACTTCATGGTCTTAAGTCATAAGTATTACTTCGTCAATACTATTTTAGAATCCTTAGACCTTATGTCTTCATTGATTCTAGTATGAATGGAGCCACGTTTTGACTCGGTCGGACGTTACTTGTAACGAGTAATCAATACGACCGATGATCGGATGTAGTGTCCTATCATAGCTTGAATGTGAGAGACATTGTAAGGAATTTGTCCCTCTCTATTATTGAGAGAGATATCCATGGGCCCCTCGATAGGGAAAGACTGTTTAAATGCATGGCCGTGCTCAAATGTATTTGATAAAGTTTGTTTATCAAATGCTATTTGTCAAAGCAGATCTACCCGGAGATCGAGCATAAATACAATTAAGCTTAATAAGGGTGACGACCACCATGCCTTATGCTTAATTAGGATATCGCGAGACAAAGGGATTAAATAGTGGATTGACAATAGGTTCCGTTGTAAATTCATTCACCTTGGGTAGTCACAATGTCCTGCTAGGGGCCGCTTGTGACTTATGAACTCACACTACTAACAAGTGTGTTTTCATTGCCATTGTGATATGAACCTACAGGGTCACACGCATAGACGAGCTAACGAGCTTCATGTCCAGATTCAATGAATCTAGAAAGTGTCTAGGTTCATTGTATCTGACATATGTTTTTCTGAAAATAATAAAGTGTTTATTATTCGAATTAGAGATAGGGGCAATTTTGGTATTTAACCGTAGCTGGGATTACGTGGGAGCCATTATCCGATAAAGACTCCCACTACCAGCAGAAGTCTAGGGGACGTGGGAGTCAGAGTCTCCCACAGCCGAGAGAAGTTGAGTAGACGTGGGAGTTGTTCTGGGAACAAACTCCCACACTCTATATAACATCTCTTAGCCGAAACCCTAGGTAACTAAGTCATTCAAACTGAAATTAAACAAGTAACCCGAAATCAGATTTCGGATTTCTCAAACCTCTCCCTTTTCTCTCTAATTCCCGAATCTCGGAAAAGACGAAGAGCTAGCAATCACTGCTTGTTTCGTCGCGTGAATACCGGGTAGAGGAAATTCCGCAGAGGGAATTCCGTTGGTGAAAAGAAAGCTTCCAAGAATCGTCATCCTCCATTCAAGAAGTAGTTTCTTGAATCCGAAAATTGTAAGTTTTTACCGCTGTTTTTCGATTCGTTTTGTATGAGCGGATCCTTCAGGGGAGGATCCATGGGTGTTTGGAACGAGTTTCCGCCCATGAATCCCTTCAGTGGTATCAGAGCCTTGCTCATACGATTCGATTTCGATATTGTTTATCAAACAATAACACTATCAAATCCGATTTGTTATGTGTATGTTTGGAAAAACAGAAAAATTCGTTTCTTTGATTATAAAGATGCATAAACTGTTTAAATGTGTTTAAAGAATGTATCTTTTCATGAATATATGTGATATATGCATAAATTGCTCTCGGTTTAATCATGTTTATGATAAACTGTTTTCGCTAACCGGCTAGCGGGACCGCCGTCTGCGTCGCCCCGATTCGTCGCTCCCCCGAATTAAGACTTTGTGTATGATTTCATTGTGCTTTATGTGATATTAGCATGGTGAATAGCATGGCCTACTATACCCCCTTGTTTTACATATTTTGATTGTAATTTTATAATACGACCCTGCGAGTCGTTTTTTCAATGTTGTAAAATTGTAATCGCTTCATTAGATTAGCTTTACTTGCTTTACATTGAAGGTCGGGTATGCCCATGCAAATATGTAACAAGGTCTGGAGGTACAAGATCGAAGACATTATCCATGAGATGGATTTTGACCTAGATTGACCCTTGACTCCCACAAGGCTCGTGGGAGTCATTATAGGAAATAGGCCATGCTATATCACATTTATTTTTCCGCTTAATAACCTGCGTGTGATGTTTATTTTATGTCTGGATGGATTTAATTTTGAACGTCACATTAAATGGTTTTAATTAAGTCTTAAAGTGCCTACCATAACCTAAGCACTCCATGAGCTTGGATCATCATTATGTCTGGTTGCCAAAGCAACGGATAAGTGGTTATCTAGGCAAGAGGAGATGGGAAAATAGTGATTTCCATATGCTTAGACATGGTTCGACTTAACTAGGCCATCAAAATAGTTTTGGGCCTAGGGCATAAAATGGGAAATAGCGGGACATATAGATGTCAATCCCATTAGATGATTTTACTTTAATTGTGGGTGTTAAGCCAAAGCTTTCCTATAACTATTGTAAAATGTTTTTCCCCACAATTATCAAGTGTTGAAATTGTGGAAAATGTTTTTTGCTCAAAAACTAATAACTTTGCAATTAACTTAATGTAGATAATGGCAACCAATTCATCACACAATTCACTCGCGATCAATCCTTGAGAAGGAAAAACTAAGCGGGACCAATTTCCTTGATTGGGCCCGCAACTTAAGGATTGTCCTTAGCGAGAAAGAAAGTCATGACGTTCTTGAAACGGACATTCTCGAACAACTGAAAATAACGCCCCTAGAGCTCTAAGAGATGCTTGGAAGAAGCATTTCGATGACTCTAACGATGTGACTTGTCTCATGTTAGTCACAATGAGCCCCGACCTTCAAAAAGCAGTTTGAAGGAGTTGAGGCTTTCCGGATGATGGGCCAGCTCAAGGAAATGTTCCAAGAGCAAGCTCGTCATGAAAGATTCCTCACAACTAAGGCGTTAAATAGTTGCAAAATGGCCCCCTGGAACCTCCGTGAGTGCACACGTTCTTAAGATGAAGGGCTATTTTGACCAACTTGAGAAGCTTGAGCTGCCGTAGGTCATGACATGGCCACGGATATGATCTTGGGCTCACTCCCACCGGAGTATGACCAATTCAGTAATGAACTTCAACATGCATGCCATGGAGAAGACCATACACGAAATTCACGGGATGCTCAAGCAGCTGAATCGAACATTAAGAAGACCCCTCGAAGTCTTAATGGTTCAAAAAGGGAATTTCAAGAAGAAAGGCAAGGGAAAGCCCATGGCTAAGAGAGGTAAAGGCAAAGGCAATGACAAGCCCAAGCCCCGAGCCCAAAGCCAAGGCACAAAGGAGGGAGTTTGCTTCCATTGTGGCGAACCGAGCCATTGGAAACGGAATTGCAAACTCTATTTGGAAGAGAAGAAAAAGGGAAAGACCAGTTTGACTGTCTCTCCGGTATTTATGTTATAGAAATTAACATGTCTGCTCCTACTTCATGGGTATTAGATACTGGGTTGTGGATCTCACATTTGTGCAAATGTGCAGGGGGGTTCAAAAGGGAGTAGATCACCGCAAAAGGAGAAGTGGACCTCGGAGTAGCCAACGGAGCAAGAGTTGTTGCTTTGTAGCTACGGGGGACATTTAATTTAGTTTTGCCAAGTGGCCTTATCATAGAACTAGATAATTGTTTGTATGTTCCAACTTTGAGTAGGAATATTATTTCAGTTTCTTGTTTGGATATTGAAGGTTTTGAATTAAGTATTATGAATAAAATTTGCACCATTCATAAAGATCGTATCTTTTATGGAGATGCCTCTTTGATGAATGGGCTTTATATTCTTAACCTCGATGATTCCATTAAAAGGCCCATCTATAACATTAATACTAAAAGGTTTAAATCAAATGACTTAAACCAAACCTACTTTTGGCACTGTCGTTTGGGCCACATAAACGAGAAACGCATATCAAAACTCCATACAGATGGGATTTTAACATCATTTGACTTAGAGTCTTATGAGACGTGTGAATCTTGCTTGTTGGGCAAAATGACTAAAGCTCCCTTTACTTGGACAAAGTGAGAGAGCTTCCGATTTGTTGGGTCTCATACATACGGATGTTTGTGGACCAATGAACACAAGTGCTAGAGGAGGGTTTTCGATCTTCATCACATTCACGAGATGATTTCAGTAGATATGGCTACGTCTATCTAATGAAACATAAATCGAATCTTTTGGAAGATTCAAAGAATTTCAAAATGAAGTACAAAATCAACTTGGTAAAAGTATTAAGATACTTCGATCGGATCGAGGTGGCGAATACCTTAACCAAGAGTTTGACGAACATCTTAGTGGTTGTGGAATTGTTTCACAATTAACTCCTCCCTGGCACACCACAATGGAATGGCGTGTCGAACGGAGGAATCGCACCTTATTAGATATGGTTCGATCTATGATGAGTCAAACAAGTCTTCCAATTTCCTTTTGAGGGCTACGCCTTGAAAGCTGCTGCATTTATATTAAATAGAGTTCCTTCTAAAGCGGTTCGAAAAACTCCATATGAGATATGGGATGGGAAACGACCTAGTTTGTCATTTCTCAAAATTTGGGGATGCGAGGCGTACGTAAAACGCTTGTTATCCGATAAACTCGCCCCTAAATCCCGACAAATGTTTGTTTGTGGGATATCCTAAAGAAACTAAAGGATATTACTTCTATCTTCCATCGAGAGAACAAAGTGTTTGTTGCTCGTAATGGTGTATTCCTTGAAAGGGAATTTATTTCCAAAGAGGATAGTGGGAGTAAGATCCATCTTGAGGAAATTCAAAATCCCCAAACAACATCCGAACCAACTTTAGAAGTTCAAGCAAGCTCACGTGCCGATACTCGAGCTTCAATCTTTGACACAAGGCCCGAGGAGGTCGAGTCGGGTACATCAACGACTGAGAGATATGGATTTCTCGTGGTCGATGATCATCGAGTTGAACTGATTGATCAAGATGAACCCACTACCTACAAAGAGGCAATTCGTAGTTACGAGTCGGATAAGTGGCTAGAAGCTATGAAGTCCGAGATGCAATCCATGTACGACAACCAAGTATGGACTTTGGTTGACCCACTCGAAAAGGGTGCAAGGTCATTGATAACAAATGGTGTTATAAAAAGAAGACCGACATGGATGGTAATGTACACACTTTTAAATCGCGACTAGTAGTTAAAGGTTATAGACAAGTTCATGGTATTGACTATGACGAAACCTTTTCCCCTGTCGTGATGATAAAGTCAATTAGGATTTTACTTGCCATAGCCGCATATTATGACTATGAGATATGGCAAATGGATGTTAAGACTGCGTTTCTTAATGGAAACCTTCTCGAGGATGTGTATATGACACAACCTGAGGGGTTTGTAGATCCAACAAATCCTAGCAAAGTGTGTAAGCTTCAAAGGTCCATTTATGGATTGAAGCAAGCATCTCGAAGCTGGAATCGTCGCTTTGATGAACGTATTAAAGAATTCGGTTTCATCAAAAACGAAGACGAGCCTTGTGTTTATAAGAAAGTAACTAATAATGCAGTAGTGTTCCTTGTGCTTTACGTGGACGACATCTTGCTTATTGGAAATGACATCCCCACATTACAAAGCGTAAAAGCTTGGTTGGGGAAGTGCTTTTCCATGAAAGACTTAGGCGAGGCTACATACATTTTGGGTATTAGAATCTATAGAGATAGATCTAACAAAATGATTGGCACTGAGCGAGTGGATACATTGACAAGGTGCTGAAAGCGGTTCGGTTGCAAGACTCCAAAAAGGGATTCTTGCCCATGTCACATGGCGTTAAACTCAGCAGAGCTCAAGGACCTTCCACAAGGGAGGACCAAGAGCGCATGAGTAAGATCCCATATGCTTCGGCCATTGGGTCTATTATGTACGCCATGATATGCACTCGCCTGGGATGTCTCACTTGCTTTAAGTATGACTAGCGAGATATCAATCGACCACTGGAGAGTCACATTGGATCTGCAGTCAAGAGCATTCTTAAGTACTTGAGAAGGACTAAAGATATGTTCTTAGTTTACGGAGGTCGGGAAGGAAGTCCGGTAGTAAATGGTTACACAGACGCAAGCTTCAGGACCGATGTAGATGATTTTAGATCGCGATCTGGTTTTGTGTTTTGTTTGAATGGAGGTCTTGTGAGTGGAAGAGCTCAAAGCAAGAAACCGTGGCCGACTCTACAACGAAGCTGAGTATCTAGCTGCATCTGAGGCGACTAAAGAAGGTCGTTTGGATCGGGAAGTTTGTTGATGAACTAGGTGTCGTCCCCTAGCATTGTGAACCCGGTGAACCTCTATTGTGATAATACTCGGTGCCATTTCACAAGCTAAGGAACCTAGATCTCACCAGCGATCCAAACACATTCTCGAGCGTTTCCATCCGATCGGAGAGATCATCGGCGAGAGGAGGCGTTAGTATTTGCAAAGTACATACTGAGGCGACAACATTGCTGATCCATTGACCAAGCCACTCCCACGGCCCTAAACATGAGTGTCATACTAGGTCAATGGGATTGAGGATCATGTATGATTGGAACTAGGGCAAGTGGGAGATTGTTAGTAGTGCCCTAGGACCATTAGCACATGTTGTGCGTTTTATTATCTTTTGAGCATGTAATTGAATAGTTAATTTCGCTTTTGATTATCAAATGTGTGATTTGATAGTAAAACTCATTAGCTCATGTAATTACTATTCTAGTAGTCCCTAGTTTTATGTAATGCATAATTACTATGAAATAAAACTAGTATGATTGTTGATTGATGATCTTGTTTTACTGATCATGTGTAATGGATACAAATCACATCATAGATGCAATATATAGGGGATACATTGTATTGGGACGTGATCCGTTTGAGAAGTAATACTTCATGGTCTTAAGTCATAAGTATTACTTCGTCAATACTATTTTAGAATCCTTAGACCTTATGTCTTCATTGATTCTAGTATGAATGGAGCCACGTTTTGACTCGAGTCGGACGTTACTTGTAGCAGAGTAATCAATACGATCGATGATCGGATGTAGTGTCCTATCATAGCTTGAATGTGAGAGACATTGTAAGGAATTTGTCCCTCTCTATTATTGAGAGAGATATCCATGGGCCCCTCGATAGGGAAAGACTGTTTAAATGCATGGCCGTGCTCAAATGTATTTGATAAAGTTGTTATCAAATGCTATTTGTCGAAACAGTCTACCTGGAGATCGAGCATAAATACAATTAAGCTTAATAAGGGTGACGACCACCATGCCTTATGCTTAATTAGGATATCGCGAGACAAAGGGATTAAATAGTGGATTGACAATAGGTTCCGTTGTAAATTCATTCACCTTGGGTAGTCACAATGTCCTGCTAGGGGCCGCTTGTGACTTATGAACTCACACTACTAACAAGTGTGTTTTCATTGCCATTGTGATATGAACCTACAGGGTCACACGCATAGACGAGCTAACGAGCTTCATGTCCAGATTCAATGAATCTAGAAAGTGTCTAGGTTCATTGTACCGACATATGTTTTTCCCGAAAATAATAAAGTGTTTATTATTCGAATTAGAGATAGGGGGCAATTTTGGTATTTAACCGTAGGCTGGGATTACGTGGGAGCCATTATCCGATAAAGACTCCCACTACCAGCGAAGTCTAGGGACGTGGGAGTCGAGTCTCCCACAGTAGGAGAAGTTGAGTAGACGTGGGAGTTGTTACGGGAACAAACTCCCACACTCTATATAACATCTCTTAGCCGAAACCCTAGGTAACTAAGTCATTCAGCCGAAATTAAACAAGTAACCCGAAATCAGATTTCGGATTTCTCAGCCTCTCCCTTTTCTCTCTAATTCCCGAATCTCAGAAAGACGAAGAGCTAGCAATCACTGCTTGTTTCGTCACGTGGATACCGGTAGAGGGAAATTCCGCAAAGGGAATTCCGTTGGTGAAAAGAAAGCTTCCAAGAATCGTCATCCTCCATTCAAGAAGTAGTTTCTTGAATCCGAAAATTGTAAGTTTTTACCGCTGTTTTTCGATTCGTTTTGTATGAGTGGATCCTTCAGGGGAGGATCCATGGGTGTTTGGAACGAGTTTCCGCCCATGAATCCCTTCACATATGAAGTTCACTCTTTGTCTTGCTTTTGAAATAACACCTTTGAATGATTTAGATCATGGAAATGAAGTGTTTTTGCTATGAAGGTGTTTAGACTTGATAAGAAATCAATCTATATTGTATGTGCAAGTCTTAGAGTCATTCTCTAGCTTTGGTGTATTTATACATTTCAAAATATGCTGAAAAACGACTCTTTAACGGTCAAAAAACGGCTAGTTTTTACACAGTTCGGTTGACCGAACAAAGCACTTCGGATGACCAAAGGCAACCTCGGTCGACCGAGATCAGCCATAGGTCGACCGACCTTGGCAATTTCCAAAGTGTTCAACTCTCTGTTTCTCGTCGGTTGATCCGATCTTGAGCTCGGTTGACCGACCTTCCTGAGTATGAGAGATGTTGAATTTTCACACGTTTTGAAATATTTTGAAGTCTAAAAGGTTTTCCCAAAAGGTAACAAGTAAGAGCATTTAGAAAACCGTTTTAAAAGACTTATATTTTGAAATCAAAGGCTTTTGAGATATGAACACATATGAGAATCATTTTGAAACTTTAGCCTTTTGAAAACGTGTTTATGAAAACATGCAAGACTTGAGTGTAGAACTTATGTTCATGAGAGCTTTGGTTAGAGCTATTTGAGATAAAGACTTATAATGACAAAGCTAATCTAACCAAACATAAGTCTTCAATCTTCAATCTTGATAGATGAGCCTTGAATGATATGACTTTGAATCTTGATCATGGCTTGATTGAAGTACTTAGAGCTTCCAATATAAGTTCCGATATTCTATCATAAAGATATAAACATTAGACACCACATCAAGTGTTTGTCCATTATCAAAAACCGAGTTCGATCGCCCTTAGGGCTAACAAAATCTCTGCTTCATCATCGCTTTCATTCCATCCCAACTATCAATTTGATGTTGTCCAACCCTTCTCCTTGTATTATCCTCTTTGTCCCACCAAATTGAGGCGTAATCTGAGAACTCCATGGCTTACCTTTTTGTCCTCCGAATAATTGTGAACGGCAAAAACATGATCAACTTTACGAATCCAATCTAAAAATAATTCGGGATCATTCGTACCTTGAAAAGAGGGAATCTTAATCTTTGATTGCACCAAGATTGTTGCCAAATCTTTGAAAATTATCTCCCCTTCTTGGCATCATTGGCTCAAAAACAAGATTGTCATCCATTTTATTATATTGTTGTCTTGCTCTCGGTTGAGGTGGATTAAATTCCATCCTTGGCCGAATGTTGTCCCTCCTAGGTTCATTGGATTCATGTGACTCATACTTGTCATTCTCGGCATCAAATTGATCATCTTGTGTGTCATCTTGCTTACCTCTCCTAGGTACATACGGCTTCCTTTGAGTCATTGGTTTCACTATTGTTTCAAAATGATTCATCCTTTCGGCTATCACATCCAATCTTTGCATCATCTTTTGAAACATTTGAGGTGTCGCTTCTTCGAAAAGCTTATCATCCTCAAAGATTTCATCTTGCCTTGAAGAACCACCCTGTTGAGACATGATTACTTAAAAACACTAAAAATGTTAGATAGAAAAACAATTCACTAAATATTCCAACAATAATTGTAAAAAGAACTTAAACTCTAGAAGGCTTTAAAGATGAAAGCCAAGAATTAAAGGTTCATAATTGTTTTTTTTTTTTTTTTTTTTTTAAAAACTAGACCATTTATAAGTATGGTCTAGTTTATTACAATTATTATTAGACCTCTCCAGAGGAGGAGAAGTAGAAGCCCGTTGAGCGGCCCATGAGGGTCGTAGAAGTCCCGTTGAGCGGGTGTTGTAGAAGTCCCGTTTTTGAGCGAGTGCCCTGTGAGGGTCGTAGAAGTCCCGTTGAGCGGGTGCCCCGTGAGGGGTGTATAAGACCTCACACAAGGGAACCCAAAGAAATGACAATTAAATCATTCCCCTTGTGTGAGGTGGGTATCGAACCTGGACCTCTCAGTCTCAGGCAGTGGATGTTACCCACTGGGCTACCGTGCCTTCGATGTTCATAATTGTTGCATTGAGACAAAGATGAAGAATAGAGGAATAGAAATCCTAAACCTAAATAAATAGCTTAAAGAAACAAATAAGTGTAATCATGAAAATCCTAGATAACAAGAAAAGAATATACTTTTTAGGTATCCTTTTGTGTTTAGGAAAAGGAATATCTCAATCTTTATGCTTCTTGTTTATTGTTCTTGAATCTTTTCTTTCTTTCTTTTTTTGGAACCTTTTTCTTGGCCGGAAGGTATCAAGAATTAATACTCTAACACTTGTCAATTCTTGAATTGTATTGAATTGTCACGGGTCAAAAGAAAAATGTGTGAACTTTTGCCAATTCTTGAAACGAGACTATGATGTCTGTGAATCAAGAATTTTTCTTTTTGGCTTATGTTCACTAAATAACTCTCGGCCTTATAATATTTTTATTTAACTTTGATATTTTTTTTATCCAAGCAAACAAGAAAAATTATCAAGAAAGCAATTAAAGATACACCAAGAAAGAGACCAACCTTGAGCTCTGATACCAATTGATGAAGAACCTTGAAAACTTGTATCAAGATCCAACAAGAAGGTTGAATTTTGGATCTCTCTTCTTGATATTAGTTATCAATGGAGGCCGAAACACCACAATAAGCAAAACTAGACTTATTGATACAATAACTCAAGAATGAATGAAAATCTAAATAGAAGTTCAATTCACAAGTATCTAAGAAATAACCTTACAAAATATTATATATCTAACTTAAGTAATAAGGTGGCCGAATTCCCCTTTACAATGAAAGAGTCCTAATTGAATTAGGGCTCTACAATATCTGGAGTAATAAACTTGCTATAAAAGAAACACTACCTAAATAAATTGACAACATGTCCTTTATTCTAGCACCACTCGGCATTTATCTAAGATAAAAGACTTTAAAATAATAAATATAAAGCTGAAACTAATGCCCTTTAGCCACTTTGTTGTTTTGGTCCGCGAATGACACTTTCCAAAGTAATGAGGTTGACTTGAATATCATCTTGTAAGCTTAGCTTGGCTTTCTCCTTAGCTTTAACTTCACGGATGAATGTAGGCATAGCTTGTTTAACCCACTTTATCCTTCCTCTTGTCATGGGATGTTTGGATGAAGAAGATGAAGAAACGGGTGGGGCTTGTTGAAGAAACAGGTGGGTAGGTCGGGTATTGGTCGGGTCGGGTCGGTATTTATTTTGGGTTTGGAGGGAATCATACAATCTGACCATTTTACCCTCCATTACGGAGTCATGTGCATGGCACATGGCTTTTTTTTACGGGATTTGACCTGAATCCTTAATTTGACAAACAGAGCAGCCGCGTAAAATGTTCATGTACAATTAAGCTCTATTTTTATCTTTGTGCTATTTAGAGAAAAGTAGAACTAGTTGGTGTACATACATAGCGATTTTCTCAACTTTTAAAAGCTTTCTTTTCAAGTGAAGAGAAATGAACTAAACAAAATGGAGGTTTGTAAGCAATCAAAGAAAGATCAAACATACAAGATTTATAGTGGTTCGATTCACTAAGAATCTACGTCCACTACCTTGAGACTAACCAAAGGATTTCAACAACTCACTAAATTGTATTTACAACTTAATGATGGTGGGATGAAACCAATATTACACAAGTGGCTAACTCACTAAGAGTTTTACACAACAACCACTTCACATGCCCACAAAGAGCTTACAAACTCACAAAGAGTACAACCCACTAAGAGCTTCAAACCCACAAAGAGAGTATAGGGAAATGTTTAACAAAACTAATCACACTTTATGTGATGGATAGATAAAAAGTTATTGGTCAATGACTCTAAGCTCAAATGATAAGAATCACACTTGTTTTTCACATGAAAGTGTATTAAATGCTTGTTAGAACGTGTAGAACTTAATGGATCTTATAACCACTGAAAAATTAGCATTTGGAGCTTATATAGAGTTTAAAATCGAGCTGCATTTAATACTTCACCGGATGGTATCTACCCAGGGACTAGATAGTCCGGTCGACCAACATGTCTGTCAGGTCATCCGGGAAAGTTTAAGTGGTCTACTGGATACATGCAGTCGACCTGAATAGGAACATCGGTCGATCAAAGATACACCTCGATTGTCCGACCTAAAGCCAAGGTTGACCTTACCAGCTAGCCGTTGGAGTTCAAGAACATTCAAAAGTGACCAAGTGTAACTTCACACTATGTGACCTTACCACACAGGTCGGTCGACCAACCTTCATCGGGTCATCCGAGGTTTGAGGCTCGGTCGACCTAGGTGATGGTCACAAGTGGATTTTGCAATAAGTCTCCATTGTAGTGATCTCTAACTCATGCCAAAACATTTTGTTCTATAAGAAAACTTTTGAAAAAAAATTTCAAACACATTTTAACTTTGTTGATCAAAGGATCAAAACAATGGCTTTTACAACACAAGGCATTCTATTTGAACGTTTTAAGTGCATGCATGTGAGACATATTAATTGACCTTAGATCCTAGGGTTTTACAAGAAGTAGAAATGCTAATCTACCCTAGTATACTTAAGTCTTCAAGGCTTCTTCATACGTTAGCATATCTTGAATCTTGATTGTGTACTTATGCTATATGACTTTAGGATTCATCTTGAAGATCTTAGAACTTCCATAAGATCTATCACATTAACAAATAACGTTAGATCATCATCAATTGTTTGTGGTTTATCAAAATAGAGAAACTAGCCCTTAGTTCTTACACTGGGTTTGCCTGATTTTTTTTTTAATCTCACATTGGCTAGTTAGGGGTCAATTTTGTAAATTATATGGCCTGAGCTATTTCCCCTCTTGGGGTTGGAGTTATGCCCTTGGTTTTAAAAGGCGCGAGGCGCATTGAGGCGATGAGGGTCCTCAGCGATGAGGCATGAGGTGCACGTTCGAGTGTCACGCCTCAAGGACACGAGGCATACATTTTTGCAAAACTTTCTCATAAATTAAATTTACATAATATTTTATAGTAGAAACATGATTTCAATATTATAAATACTAAATAAAAGTATATATTTGATACCACCTCCCAAGTTGTCCACAAAAAAAATATCGTAAAACTGCTAAACAACAAAAAAGACAAGTACAATCATGCACAAGTGCACAACACCATAAAGTCAAGCTAAAACAACAAGGAAAGGAAAAAGCATAATCCTCTATTATCTCTAGGACTAAAACTCATCTTCCTCATCAAGGTCAAACGCCACATCTTCACTTTCTTCACAAGAAGAACTTCCAATGTCTTATTTCTCTTCATCAAATCCATCCATCAATGTAACATTAGGTTGAGTAGAACCGGAAGCAACATCATTTCCTTTGTCATTCCTTGTTGGTGGCCCATCATTCCTTATCTTGAGGCTCTAGTGACATAGGTAGGCTGATAAGTCCCCGAGGCTCTCGCTACGGTATCCCAAGTTAAGTTGCCATCATCAAACACAAATTCACTTTCATCCACATCATCCTCATTCATTTTTCCAAGCAACCAATCGTTGCTCTCATCAATCTCTTGCAAGAGAATATGATCAATGGTGCCTCTTCTCTTGTATCGGCGTATCAAAGCATAATTGTACTAAACAAATATCATGTCATTCAACTGACCTTGGGCCAACCGATTTAGGACTTCTCCTTACCTTTCCGCTCTGAATGGCTACAAATAAGAACAATGAACTTTTATAGTAGCACCTTATATGAAATGGAACCTCCACTCAATATAATTAACCGGTATATATATATATATATATATATTTATTTATATATATAGAACCTTCACTTCAACCTGAGTTAGTGAACCCCACAAAATGGGAGCTTAATGATATCAAAATACCTAGTGAAACCCTTCGTTCTTTCTTGAAGGGTCTTGCGCCTATTAATACCACCACAGCTACTTGGGAAAAACATCTGGAACTAATAGTGCGCTATTATGATGATTATACGAATGGAATATGCGGAAATAATAGTAATGATAGTAAGTCTGAACATTTAAAGAGGTGGGAAAATTATCGAAGTAAGATAATAGGGGGACCCGATTCCCAGTATTACTGCATTCACTATTAGGAAAATGAAAATGATGAAAATGAATAATATTATTAGAACTATTACTATACTGAGAGGACTCCGGACTAATGGATTTCGAATTCAGGTGCGGACCTACTCTACCGAGAATTCTAGAGAAAGTTTAAATTGGTTGTATGGGAATGGGGTCAGAATGAAACTCAAAGAAGCGAATCAAGGATTAAATGTAGGATTCGTGTATTTCCCCGAGCCATACCCTGTTGTTACTGAGATTGAGAAATTAAGTCTTGTGGCAATGGATCTCTTAAACCTATATGCGTACTCAAGCATGTCTGGTTACGCTAAAGTAACCATTTCTATGAGCTTAGAAAATGAAAGATATGGTGGTAAGTTCAGTACGACCATAGGTCTTGGTATCCCCTTAACTAATCCGGATGGCTCATTACTTCCTAAGAGTGAGATCTATTCTCATATATTAGCCCAAATGAAACGATTTGCGGACAAATACGAAGGAGGTAATGTAATGGATATGATGGTGAGAGTGTATATGGGGAGGAAAAAGGAGGTTATGCTTTTGCCTTCTGAGGATGAGAGAGAGAGAGAGAGAGAGCTCTTTCTCAAATCATTCAAAGCGAATTGAGCATCATTGTAAGCATAACTATCCATCAAGTCATATCACTGCACTCAAGCCTACTAGGACTAAGCTAAAAGCTTTCCTGGTAGCTGATCTTGAAACAATATTCAGGGATGATGTTTATACGTTTTATGTTGCTGGCCTCTTAAAAGTATTTCCTGGTAAGAAGATAAATGCAATTTTGATTGACACATTTTAGCTTTACTTCTTCTTTATTGATGTAAAATGATGCTCCGTTCAATAGAAAATTCGTCCAATGCAAGATATTATCGTATTCCCACACTTTAAGTAGATGCGAGATCTAGTAATTTCCCTTTCGGAGTTGTAGAGGCAATTTTTTATTTGAATCATTTTTTTTTTTTTAAAAAAATTATTTCTCTTCTTGGTACGTAGCTATAATAAAAAAAAATATATAATGTAAGTATTGGAAGTGAAGAACTAATACAATTTAGATTAGCTATATTACTCTCCAACTTCACAACTTATATGTTAGAAGACACCTCAACTTCTTTCACAACCGGTTGCATTACAGGTAAGGCTAAGAACTCGTGAAAATTTCTTCATATGAAAGCCACCACTCCGCTAAGAACCACGCCGTCCATCAGACATAATTAAACAACATGTATGCACCCAATCTTTCCTGTGCTCCTCCATCATCAACTTAACATCATTCACTTCCTTCTTAAGAGAAGAGACTCTTATCTCATGCATGCTAGGTGGTTTCATTCCTGGACCAAACCGTCCAATTGCTTCAACCATCACATGAAAGCTATCATAATTAGCAGCATTAAATGCAATTTTCGCATCATAAAATCACCTAGCAATCTCCATGCAGGCTTTGTCCCTTAGCTCCTTACTATAATCTGTTGGAGTTTACATTTGATATAGGTGCTCAATTAGATTGGGCATGCTCAATTAGATTGGGCGTTCGATTAGATTGTGCAAAATCGGACTTGGTCGACCGAGAACTGTCTCGGGTCGACCGAAACGGTTTGTCACTCTGGTCGACCGAGAACCATTTCTTTGGTTGACCGGACCAGTTGGACCAAGTCAAAACTGGTAGAGAAGGAAGTTTGAAGGTTGTCGTTGGTGATTTAAAGTAGCAGAATCCGGGCGCAATTTCAATAAGATCTAAAAGGTATAATTCTTATCACAAGGTACTGGTACTTTATCGTGAGTAGATCCTCTAAAGGAACTAAATCCCAGTTTATTTCCGCTGCTTTTATTTGGGGATTTTGAATTTTTCCTTTCAAGTGGTATCAGAGTCTATCACGAGAACACAATTACTTTGTTTATAGACACACACACACACACACACACACACACATATATATATATATATATATATATATATATATATATAGAACCTTCACTTCAACCTGAGTTAGTGGACCCCACAAAATGGGGGCTTAACGGTATCAAAATACCTAGTGAAAGCCTTTGTACTTTATTGAAGAGTCTTGCGCCGATTAATACAACCACAACTACTTGGGAAAAACATCTGGAACTAATAGTGCGGTATTACGATGATTATACGAATGGAATATGCGGAAATATTAGTAAGAATGGTAAGTATGAACATTTAAAGAGGTGGGAAAATTATCGAAGTAAGACAATAGGGGGACCCGATTCGTAGTATTGCTGCATTCACTATTAGAAAAATGAAAATGATGAATATGATTAGAACTACTACTATGGTGAGAAGACTCCGAACTAATGGATTTAGAATGAAGGTACGGACATACTCTACCGAGAATTCTAGACAATGTTTAAATTGGTTGTATGGGAATGGGATAAGAATGAAACTCATAAAAGCGCATCAAGGATTAAATATTAGATTAGTGTATTTCCCCGTGCCATACCCTCTTGTTACTGAAATTAACAATTTCAGTCTTGTGGCCATGGATCTCTTAAACCTATATGCGTACTCAAGCATGTATGGTTACGCTAAAGTTACCCTTTTTATGAGATTTGATATGGTGGTAAGTTCACTACAACCATAGGTCTTGGTATCCTCTTAACTAATCCGGATGGCTCATTACTTGCTAAGAGTGAGATCTATTCTCATATATTAGCCCAAAGTAAACGATTTGCGGACAAATACGAGGGAGGTCATGTAATGGATATGATGGTGAGAGTGTATATGGAGAAGAAAAATGAGTTTATGTTTTTTCCTTCTAAGGATGAGAGAGCGAGAGCTCTTTCTCAAATCATTCAAAGCTAATTGAGTGACAAAAGGTCCTACTCCTGCTCCAACAATCCATCATAGTAAGCGTAACTATCCATCAATTCATATCACTACACTCAAGCCTACTAGGACTAAGCTAAAATATTTCCTGGTAGCGGATCTTGAAACAATATTGTGGGACGATGTTCATACGCTTTATGTTGCTGGTCTCTTAAAAGTCTTTCCTCGTAAGAAGATAAATGCATTTTTGATTGATACCTTTTAGCTTTACATCTTCTTTATTGATGTAAAACGATGCTCCATTCAATAGAAAATTCGTCCAATGCAAGATATTATCGTATTCCCACACTTTAAGTAGATGCGAGATCTAGAAATTTCCCTTTTGGAGTTGTAGAGGCAATGTTTTTATTGGAATCATTTTTTTTATTTTAAAAAAAATTATTTCTCTTCTTGGTATGTAGCTATAATAAAGAAAATATAATGTAAGTATTGGAAGTGAAGAACTAATAAAATTTAGATTAGCTATATCACTCTCCAACTTCACAACTTACATGTTGGAAGACACCCCAATTTCTTTCACAACCGGTTGCATTACAAGTAAGGATACACTACAAGAAAATAGTTAAATAGCCACCGCCAGTAGCGACCGAAATTTTTTGTCACTAAATTAACGACGGAATAACGACCGACTGGAGACCAAAATCCAAACGGTCGTCATTCCGTCGCCACGCCGTCGGCCACGTTGACCAAATTGAAACGTCGTCGTGTTGTTCACCCGTAACGATCGAATACCGACGGAAGTTAACGGCCGTTATAGACGCATCATATAACTACCGAATATCGACGGAATATACCAACGAAAAACATAATGGTGTATATTTATATAGTTATAAATGAAGGAGTCCGCTAACGACCAAATACCGACGAAATATACCGACGGATCTCAGGCCGACTAAATAACGACCGAACGTATGACGGAATACGTAAGATCGTGCTAAAACGACGTCATTTTAAAGGCGATTTGTCAATAAAACCCTAACATTTCGCAAATCAATTACACTTGACAAAAAATCAAAATACTTTGCCATTCCCCCCCCACCCCCCACACCTCCACCACTGCTAATCCCCTCCTCCCCGCGAAACCCCCCTCCCCCCACCTCTGTGAATCCCCTCTTCCCCGCGAAACCACCTCCGATCAACTCCTAATCGATTTCTCCCGTGAGCTAATTGTCACTGCTCTGAAGGCCGCCCTTCCGACGCCTTGCCGTGCCGCCCAGACGCCTCTGCTATTAATAGGGCAGGCACGTTCGCCATTATTATTTTTTTTTTTTTCTATTTTGGATTCCAATAGGTATTAGATATCTTAATCAGTACTAATTTTAGATTTTGTGTGGAACGAGTGTTCTAAATGCGAACTGATTTATTATGATTTTTGAAGGCACTGGAAGAGATTTATATCTTCAGATTTTGTTGTTTTTTAAAAAACATGAACTGGTTTTTTGAATGCACTGGAAGATGTTTGACATCTTCATATTTTGTTGATTTTAATTGTTATGAACTGTTCTATTTGATTTTTCAATACATTGGAAGGCAGTTTACATCTTCATATTTTGTTTTTAATAGATATTGAATTGTTATTCTAGGCCTTGCTGTCTTAGTCTTGTTCCTGAAATATACATTGAGTTTAGTAGAGGCTGAAATCCTTGTTAAACTTTTTGTTTAAGTAAAAAATCTGAAATGAGGGTTACAAAAATGAAATTAGTAAAGTAGTAATATCCAAAAATAGCCACAGGGAAGTAACAAATGGCAACAACTATATATGCAACAACACCACCTTTCCACATTGGTCGTTTTGAAGGTTTTTCCTCAGTAGATGGAATTGTTTCTTGAATTTCTAAAACCACATTATGACCAGCATAGGCAAAACCTATGTCACCCATTGCTGTAAAAAAATTGAACACATTACCAACTGTTGATTTCTCTCTGTAATCATAGCTTACATCTGGTGATCTTCACATTCACACCATGGCCAACAAGAATTTGAAACTCCAATAATTATCAAGTAATAAATATTTGACTCGTAGTTAAGAATATATTTACATTATGCAACGGGAATCACATGTTAAAGGGATAAATAGTTGAACACCATGATATGTAATTCGTTTAGAATATTACGAGCCAAATAAGATATAATTATTGGAATATTCAAAGGTAAAAGTATAAAAGAACATCATCAGATGATCAAAATTCATACTTATAAAAACTTATGGAAAAGATGGTGTGACAGCCTCAAAGGAGCAAACTCTTAAAGTTAGGCAAGAAATAATGCAGATAATGAAGCCCACTACTGCTCTATGATTCAAGTGATACCCTACATCTGCTTTCAACTTATAATTTTCCATAAATTAAATTAGAGTGATATAGCAAGTCGAGAAAAACGGTGTTTCGTTGAAATAAGAATTATTAAAACTCAATTGTCCTTTATTGCTACTTCTTAATCCACTTAATTTGTATTTCAGAGATGCCTCCAAAGAAAGGTATTCGATTACCATTTAGTCAGGCACCAGCGTCTGCTGCGTTCCCTACCTCACAGCCAGGTTCATCATCAGACTTGCATTCTACTCCGCCATCTGCCCCCGTGCCTGGTAGGACACCTCCGTCACATTCTGGTGATGAACATGCATCTCGGGATGCGTATGCGTCAGTACCGGCGACTGAGTCTACGCCGGTAGCTGGATCAGAGACTCACCAGTCTACTGTCCCACCGACGACGACTGATACCAGTACTGGTAGAGTTGCAGCTACACTAGATACTCGTACTCTCCTGCAATCTACCATTGGCACGTAAGTAAATTTATTAATTATTTCCTTTAAGTTAATTATACTTCTTGTAATCATTATAGTAACTAATTAAATTTTTCTTGGCTATTATAGATTTAGATTGCCATCCAGTTGTTTCGCCACCATTACTTCAATATTTCAAGATCGTTTCAAGGGGGTATATAGCACCATAAAGGATGTTCCCCAGGAAGAAGAAAATTTGTGGTGGGAAGAGTTTACGGTAAGTAAATTAGCAAATAAGTTTGAATTTAGAAGTCTTCGAATTTAATTATCTAACATTATTTCAAATACAGAAAAGGTATTGCTGGGCGTCAAATCAGGTTGGCGTAACATACTTACGAGGAGACTCAGCGGCATTATGAGCGACACACGGAAAAAAAATAAGAGGCCTACATGGGTTTGTGAGACCGATTGGGCGCGACTTCAACAGTACTGGCAGACTCCGAAATTTAAAGCTAAGTCTTTACAAGCCTCAAAAAACCGGAAAGAAGGGAGGGGTGGCAAAGGCCCGATGAAGCACACGGGCGGTTCGCTCAGCCACATTGAGCACCACATGAGACTGGTACTTAATTATATTATTTTACACATTCATATATGTTATGTGTTTTATGTACGTATTTAAATGTTTTAATGATTTTTGTAAACAGGAAAAAGAGGTCGGACATGCAGTCACATTCCTGGTCAGTTATG
Organism: Vinca minor; assembly: GCA_026122235.1. Lineage (NCBI taxonomy): Eukaryota > Viridiplantae > Streptophyta > Magnoliopsida > Gentianales > Apocynaceae > Vinca > Vinca minor. The sequence continues at coordinate 1,219,895 of JAOCZM010000259.1, read as the reverse complement.
ATCATCTTCATGAACACCATATCAGCCCAAAGAAAGGTGAATGGGTTGATGAAAATTCTAGAGAGTTGTCTGTAAGTATTTCATTACTTTTTTACCTTTTTTATATTAGTTCTTTATTGTGATAACCTGACATTTTATTTGACAGGGGGTGTTCCATGCGGTTTATGACGACGCCACAAACCAAGCAACTCAAGCCCGCCAGCCTCTTCCGGATTTGCAGACTAATATTGAGCTTTCTGCTGAGGCTGAGGGTGAGCTAAGAAAGGGACGTGTCCAAGGAATCGGTTCATTTAGCGATGCGGTAAAGACAATGAAGTGAGGCAGCCAGACAGTCTCGCATTCATCTATGGAACAAATGCGGAACGAAATGGAAGCAAAGTTTAAGAAAGAGATGGCCGAGCAAAGAAGAGAATTCAAGATGAGGGAAAAGAAGAGAAACAAGTCATTAGCTAGTACGTTAGCTAATATTTTAACAAATAGGGGCAATATTGTATTAAGTGCCTCTGAGATAGAAGCCAAATTGAATAGCCTAGACTATGATGAGTTACAATCAGAATATGATGAGGACCCCTTAACTATCGATGAAGTTTTGGGGAGTCAATACATTATTTAGTTTATTTTGTATCAATTTGCAACTATTGTTATATTTTTTTTATATAATATGTAACTATTTTTTGCTTTTTTTTGCATTATGTTTTCTTATTATTTTGGAATTTATTTGGGTCTGTTTTCTATTGAATATTGGATATACTGAATTGTGGCAGGGGGTTTGTTCTATGTTTTCTGTTAGCTGTTTTGGAAAAGTGGCTTTGTACCGACCGAATTGCGACGGAATAGCGACTTTTTTAGGGTTTAGGGTTAGGGTTAGGCGACCGATTAGAGACAGAATCAGCACAACGACGTCGTTTTAGAAAAATCTATTGCAATTTATTATCTAGGCGACCGAATGGCGACCGACATCTACAGATCCGTCGCTATTCGGTTGCTAAGAAGCTAAGGGGTATCCAAATTCGGCGTGCCGGTCACTATTCGGTCGCTAGTACTAAACTTTCTTTTTAAAAAAATAAGCGGAGTAACATTTTGCTTATTTTAGGTACTATAAATAATATATATACATACATGTGAATAGTCAGACAAGTAACAAGTATTCTTATTTAAAAGATATCTAAATAGACTCAAAGCAGAACAATTCAAGTAATACGTTTGTTTATACAATTACGTGAATCATTGAGTAATGTAACTAAAATTTTAATAATTTCTTATTAATAATAAAATAATTACTACAATAATCATATTAGTTCGTATTCGCATTCAGAGCGATGTCGGTTTATGGATTTATATTTTCTTATTATGGTCCGTCGCTATTCGGTCGCTAGATACCTCAAGGGGCGACCGAATAGTGACCAAATTCGGCGGAGCGGTCGCTAAGAAGCTAAGGGGCGAGTGAATTCAGCGTGGCAGCCACTGTTAGTAAATACCTAAACGACGTCGTTTTTTGCGTTTTATTTCACTAAAAATATCTAAGGCAAGAAGCCTCTCCCTCTTTCTTCATACTGCCCAGCCTCGACCTCCACCTCCACCTCTTCCGACGATTTCCCCCCAAATCCACCGCGAAACCCCTCCCTCCTTCCCATCACCACCACCTCCGGCACCTCCAAGACGTCTCCACCACCTCCGATTTCAGTTGGGTTTTTTAGGGTTTAGGTGAGAATCTTGCCTTTTTTTTTTTTTTTTCTCTCTTAACAATTGGAATAAGTACATCTATTTTGAGAGGATTAAAAAAATGGAGGGGAGGTAGTACTGATTTCTGCTTGGATTTTAATATATGAGTTTTCCATTTTGAGTTAATTTCTACAAAAAAATAACTAACTTTTCTTCCAAATTTTTTATTTTTTTTTTTATTTTTTTTTTGTATTTTTTTAGTCATTCGCAAGCTTAACTAACTTTTCCTGTGAACCCATTTAATTTATATATATATATATATATATATATATATATATATATATATATATATATATATATATATATATATATATATATATATATATCTTTGCCAAATCTCATAATTTCTTGTAATTTTCTTTTTGAGTTCTTTTGCCAATTGTCATAATTTCTTGCTAGTATTGGGCTATAATAAGTACTATGCATTAGCTTATGAATACTGCAATGTTTCTTTTTTTTTTTTAGGGATGGAGCCCAGTTAAATCACTTCATTTTCACGGTAATAGTTGGCTAATAATGTCCACAACATACCCCGAGTGCTTTCTAATGCTCACTACAACAGAGAGGAAGAAAAGAGAATCTAGAAGAATAAATACCATCTGAAGAAAAGAGAAGCTTGCTTTCTTTCTGATTGGAGGAATTTTAAAGCTTCCTTTGGTTTCATGATACCGTAATTCAGATATGTTGCTTGATTATGAGGACCTAGCAATAAACAAAGCATACTGAGTATTTGGATGAAAATGGTGGCGTTTGCAGAGTCAAAGTAAAATCTCTAATTAGAAGTGTTGGCTTCATTGCATATGAACATGGCATGGTCAGGTGTATGGAGTGGTAAGCTGGAATCAAATAAGAATTGATTAAAATTTCATATGAACAACAACCTTCTAATTTAATATGAACAACAACCTTCACATTCTTTATTCGCCATAGCTGTAAAATTTTGAACTGTGAGAAAATGTTTAGCACTCAAATATTTTGATTTGACCAATATTTATATTTTTGAGCAGATTCCGATTAAGTTTTGGATAACACGGGTGAAGGAAGAAGACATCAATCACGCAATTGCCAGTTTGCATGTGAAAGGTGTGTTTCATCTGCGTGGTATAGTTGAGACCTTTCATGAAGACATGTCATTGTATTATCTCGTCGGTTTTTGCATCTTTGTATTCTCTCCCCGGTTTTTGCTTCTTTGTATTATTTGTTCGGTATTTTTGCATCTCTGTATTATCTCCCCTGTTTATGCATCTTTGTATTATCTCCCTTGTTTTTCTATCTTTGTATTATCTCCCCGATTTTTCTATCTTTGTATTATCTTTCCCTGATTTTTCTATCTTTGTATTATCTCCCGTTTTTTTTATCTTTGTATTTTCCATTTTTAATTATTGAAATGTATGCTAATTATGTCATTTTAGTTCCAATAAGTAAATAATTGATAATCGAACATAACAAGAATATTCATATTTGTTCTATTGCACAATAAAATTCGCAACAAACAATATATATAGACAAGATGCCATTATCACACGTTAATAATTACTTGAAAAATAAGGTTAAAAATCATCAAACATAAGATTCAAAGTTAATATGCATTTAATTATTAAGACTTGATGTATACAGATATTGTGTTTATAATGGAGGACCATAGTTGGATGTATATGGATTCGACAACAAATGGTGGACCTCGTAATAGTCAAGAATTTATAGCGGGATTGAAACGATTTGTGGAATTCGTTGTTAGTATGTCTGCTAATGTACAAATTGATGGGATTAGGAGGTGTCCTTGTGGGGTTTGTAAGAATAAGTATTTTCATATGCCTGATACAGATATTGTGTTTATAATGGAGGACCGCAATTGGATGTATATGGATTCGACAACAAATGGTGGACCTCGTAATAGTCAAGAATTTATAGCGGGATTGAAACGATTTGTGGAATTCGTTGTTAGTATGTCTGCTAATGTACAAATTGATGGGACTAGGAGGTGTCCTTGTGGGGTTTGTAAGAATAAGTATTTTCATATGCCTGATACTGTGAAGTATCATCTTGTTATGAACGGATTTGTGTGTAATTAATTTAATTGGACATGTCATGGTAAGGCATTCATTCCAATGCCTCAAATCCCGTTTGTTCAAGACATACGACACAGAACAATTATCGAGAGATGGTTCTTGATGCTGCAGGACCAAGTTTTAATGAGCCGGATAATAGGGATGTGGAAGAACCTCCTAATCCAGATGCACAAATGTTCTATGACATGTTGAAGGCTGTTAATAGCCCATTGTACAATGGTTGTACAAACCATTCACAACTATCAATGACTGCTAGAATGTTAAGTATTAAGTCCGAAGACAACTTATCTGAAACTACTATAGATAAATTTGCGCAGTTGATGAAAGAGGCGCTTCCTCCACAAAATAATGCTATAGACGACTTTTACCAAATGAAGAAATTGGTTAAAGGCCTTGGATTACCGGTGCAAAAGATTGATGTTTGTTTTAACGGTTTTATGTTGTTTTGGAAAGATGATGTTGAGAGTAGAGGATGCAAGTTTTGTGGCCAAGCTAGGTACATTAAGAAAAAGAAATCAAAAAATACACGACAGAAAGAGATTGATTGCAAAAAGATGTATTATTTTCCAATTACTCCGAGATTACAAAGATTGTATGCATCTGAGAAAACTGTAAGACACATGACAAGGCACTCAGATAGTAAGAGGGAAGAGGGAATAACGAATCACCCACGGGATGGAGAAGCTTGGCAACATTTTGATAGAACACACACCGATTTTGCAGCGGAACCTCGGAATGTAAGGCTTGGGTTATGTACAAATGGTTTTGCATCTTTCGGCATATCAGGGAAGCAATATTCTTCTTGGCCAGTTCTTCTAACACATTATAATCTCCCCCCTTGTATGTGTATGAAGAATAATGTAATCTTCTTAACTATCATTGTACCGGACCCCAAAATCCAAAACAAAAGATTGATGTGTACTTGCAGCCTCTCATCGATGAATTGAATCAGCTGTGGGGTGAAGGTGCGGAAACTTATGACATCTCCAAAAAGCAAAATTTTAAACTGAGGGCTTCATTACTTTGGACAATTAGTAATTTCCTAGCATATGGAATGTGTTGTAGATGGAGTACATCTGACATTCACGCTTGTCCATATTGTACGGAGGAAACACAAGCGTTCCATTTGCAGACTGGCCGGAAACAATCGTGGTTCAATTGCCACAGATGCTTCTTGTCACCTAATCATCCTTTTAGAAAAGATGCAAAGGGATTTTGAAAGGACCGGCTACAGGAGAGAGCAGACCCGCCATCTCGCCTGACTGGTGATGAAATATGGTTTAGAGTTAGAGATTATCCAAAAATTACCTATACAGCTGAAAAGATTGGTAAAGAACAAGGCAGGGGTCGGGATCACAGTTGGGCCAAACGTAGCATATTTTAGGACTTACCATATTAGAAGACACTTCTGATAAGACACAACATTGATGTCATGCATAATGAAAAAAATGTGTTTGATAACGTCCTTAACGCCGTGTTGGACGTGAAGGGTAAAACTAAGGACAGTGTTAAGGCTAGAGCGAATGTTGAAAGGTATTGCAGTCGGCCGGAATTGAATATTAAACACGATGGCCTAGGTAAAGCAACGAAACCGAAGGAATGTTTCACTCTTACCAAGGCACAAAAAGAGATGGTTTTGCAGTGGGGTTAAAGAATTAAGGCTCCCAGATGGATATGCATCGAATTTGGCGCGATGCGTTGATATGAAAGAGTTGAAAATGTCTGGAATGAAGAGTCACGATTCTCATGTATTTGATACGGTACCAACCTTGGGGCTGCCCAACTCAAGGGAACGTGTATTACGATACAAAGAGGACTCTAAATTACATCTAGGAATGTTGTACAAGTCAACCTCTTAGTATCACAAGTGTACAAGGAATGGACAGCTTTGCTACTGTTTGGTATAATGATCATAACTTTCGATATAGTTATCCAATGAAGCTGATTCCAGTTGCATATTAAAGATAAGAGTCAGATCTACAACTTCTATGAAGATCACAAGATCAGATTCTGCCTTCTTGATATCCGAAATAGTCGTACAAGTTGGCCCAACCAGCTGTCCAGAATTGGGACGAATTTAAAGGGCATTTTAGTCTTTTGTGTACAATTAAAGTCTATACTAGACTTTAATTATTTTCAGCATATTATTTACTATAATTTTGTGTATAGCAAGTAGTTGCTATAATAAAGGACATGTTGTCCATTTGTTAGTTAGTTGGTTATTAAGAGTCCTAATGCAACTAGGACTCTTCTTTGTTTTGGTAGTTATTTTGATTCCATCCGCCAAGATAATAGGCACATGTCCCTATTATCTTGTTTAGGTAGTTACTTGATAGCAAGTTGTTATTCAAGAGTCATAATTCTTCAAGGACTCTTATTTCCCTTTTCCTAGTTTGAGTTGGAACCGAATTACCTTCTACTTAAAGGGAATTTCGGGCACCTCTTTTAGGTAGACTTGATATATTGATATGTTTGATTAAGGTTAAACCTTTGATACTTGTTTATGAACTTCCGGTTGAATTTCATATTCCTTTAAGTTACTGTATCAACTAGTTGGTCTCTCTAGTTGTGGTGTTTCAACCTCCATTGATACTTAGCCTTTCCGGGATTCTGTTAAGTGTATTCCCATAGAAACTATTCGAGATAGAGAAATATCTGTTTTTCAGCCGAATCTTGATATAACCCATCAAGGTTTCGCATCAGTATTCATGGAGAAACTTATCCTTATAGCACTTAGAGAAGTACTACCGGCAAATGTTTGGGGACCCTTGGCTGAACTTAGTCTGTTCTATAGAGATTTATGTTCCCCAAAGTTGAGTGTGGCGCATATACAAGAATTGGAAGACACTATCGCTATTTTATTGTGCAAGTTAGAGAGAATATTTCCTCCGGATTTTTTGATGTGATAGAACACTTGCCGATTCACCTTCCGTACGAAGCCAATGTTGGTGGCCCGATACAGTTTAGGTGGATGTACCCATTCGAGAGGTAACAACCAATGTCTTTATGATCTCAACTTCATTTTTATTTTTATGTATGTATTTACAATGTGATTAACTACTTATGCTTTAATTACATATCTGCACCATCTAAAAAAGAAAATAAAAAACAAGGCCAGAGTTGAGGGGTCAATTTGCAATGCATACTTGGTCGAAGAAGCTGCTACATTCTTTAACTATTATTTCGAACCCCACGTAAAAACGAAAGTTACAACCATTGGGCAAAATGATGGTGAACACGAGACAAGTTGACCAGATGTATTATCAATTTGCAACTTACCGGGAAGATCATTTGGAAAAAAATAAAAGATTTTTTTATCTGATGAAGATTATAAAACATCCATGAATTATATCCAGATAAATTGTGAAAAGGTCGAACCATATCTTCAGTAAGTAAACCCATCTATTGCTTCATTTTTGTTATATAATTAAAAGTAGCCAAATAATAATATTGTCATTTAATTTGTAACTCAGGAAATTTGTCAGTGAAGTACATGACCAAACTCCTCAGATAACGGAGGAAGAACTTCAAAGCCAGGTTTATAATGATTTTTCCAAATGGTTTGGAACGCATGTAGGTTGGTATTATGTACAAATGTACTTGTCTTAAAAATGCCTAAACTAATTTTACTTTTGTTGTTCTCAACAGATACATAACCTTCCGGAACATTCCGAAAGGTTGTTGAAAAATCTATCATGGGGCCCTTCAAGGAGAGTGATGTCATACACCGGTTACTTTGTTAACGGTTATAGATTCACACAAAAGCCACAGTGATGGAAACGGAACGACAAACAACAGGGTATGGGTTAAAGGAGATTATTACGGAGAGTTAAAGCAAGTCGTTGAGGTTGAACTTGCTGGAGTACCTGACCAAAAAATAATTCTTTTCAAATGCGACTGGTTTGATTCTACTCCAAATCGAGGTTTGAGGGTGCATCCTCAATATAAACTTGTAGAAATCCATAGGAAAAGAACGTATCAGGGTTACGATCCATTTGTATTTGCTTCCCAATGTCAACAAGTCTACTACACACCTTATCCGGGTAGTAAGACAACATCTAGGGCTGATTGGTTGGTTGTTTGTCGTACCAAACCACGTATAGTTGACATTCCTGGTGTTCTGGTACCGTATCAGGAGGAAGTATGCGAGGAGGAGACCAGTCACATTGATCCAACTGTTATTGAAGTTGTTCAACTTGCATACTGATGCACAAAATCCTAGCAAGTGAACTAGTGTCCAGTTGAGTATATAAGTAAGACAAGTGTCGTTCCCACAGAGATTATAATTAAGTACCAAAATTCTTTATTATCCTAATTTAGACCTACAAATATTTTTGAGAGTTTTACTAACTAATGCTTAAAATTAAATAACGACTAAATTAAACAAATAAGCAAGGAGATATCAAATAATTAGAGAAAGGTTGATTAGGACATTGATCCAACTTGTTTTCCCAATGATTAGTTTAAAAGATTCCCTTTTTAATGTGTCAAATTCCCTTAAATTTATCCTAATTCATTAACGGTAAAATTCCCTAATCTAGGTTTTATTCAATTCCTTGCAATAAACCCCCTAATCTCAATTAACAAAAACCATATGTCTATGTGAAATTGATTAATGAGACAGCATTAACGATTTATGGAATTCCCCAATTTCAATCCCCGTAGTTATCTACTTTTGGAAACCGCTCAATAGAAACCGAATCTATTCCTAGTCAGTTTTACTACGAGTTATTATTACTTAGTTCCTAATTAATTACTTCACCTCCCGGTCCTTCGCAATTAAATTATGAGATCATGTATAGAGTGATCAAATCCATACAAGCATTAAACACACCATAATAATAATTAATAAAATAGGGATTAAGGATATCTTGAACACAATATTAAGGGAAAAATATTAAACTAAATCATTGTTCCAACAAAGTTTTCACAAGCCTAATCAACTAGAAAATTTAGCCAATCATCATGTAGCAACCAACCATAGCAATTAATTTAGGCATGAGAAAATTACGAATCAAGAAAATAATAACAAAAGATAAGTTTTAGATTACAACTTGATGTCGAAATTATATGAAAATGTGATGAGGTGATGATGAAGTGATGATTGGTCAATGGTGATTGGTGATTTGCTTGATGATGATATTGGTGGTTGATGACGTGTTGAAGATTGGTGGCTGCTTGGTGGCTGCTTTTTGCGTTCTTCGCAGCTGCTTGGTTTGCGGCTGCTCTTGCTGCTGATCGGGTCTCTGGGTGTCTTCTTTAGGGCTTCATGCCCTTTTTTTATAAAGATGTGAAAAAGTGTTAACCCTTTCTAATTCTTGTGATCCGAGGTACGAGATCTTTATTTCCTATTCCATCTCTGACTTTATTCCCAATTAATAACTTTCCTACAAAATCAAATCTAAGAAAATATAATATAATCTTAAAATAAAAATTCTTAATATTATGTTTCTATTTATCATATAAAAATACCTAAAATACATATATCAAATCAAAATAAATATATTAAGAATTTAATATCAAATTGACTCTAAAATATGAAAATATAATATTATTTAGGTAAAAACTAAGTGGAAAGTAGTATAATTTATATAGAAAATATGAGTTTATCACATACCGGTTAGGGGAAATTGAAGTTGTACTTGTGGCCGGTATGAGCCGTGTTGATGAAGAAGATGATGATGATGATGAAATTATGTCAGGTGATGACAATTCTGAAGAAGATTATGAATTTATGTCGGAGGATGATTTAGAATGATTAATCTTTTTCTCGCTTCTTGGAATTCCACATATTGAAGGTGAGTAATATTTGTTTGTTTATTTTTTAGTACTTTATTACCATAAATTAATTGTCGTATTGTATAACTTTTTAACATAATTCAAAGTGGTAATTTTATTCTTGAATTTTCAGATTGCAACTCATGCATTTCCAAGGATATACATGTAAATGACCTCAAGGAGTTTATAAGAAGTGTAAACTTTGATTGTGAGTGTTGTAATGTAAACAAGAAGTGCACACTTTGATTGTGAGTTTTGATAATTCAAAGTGTACACTTTGATTGTGAGTGTTGTAATTCAAAGTGTACACTTTGATTGTGAGTGTTGTAATTCAAAGTGTGCACTTTGATTGCGAGTGTTGTAATGTAATGAGAAGTGCACACTTTGATTGTGAGTGTTGTAATGTAAATGAGAAGTGTAAACTTGTATTTTTTTTAGTAAGATAATTGGTTATGTAATGTTATTTTTGGGTTTATTGATTATTTTTTATATTTGGGATTTTATTAATACTATTTCTGGTTCATATTTCTATGCGTATGGCTTTTTTTATAAAGGGATTTAATTAAATTTTAGATTTATTTTTTTAAATAAAACAATTACCGAAGGAATAGCGACCGAATGATCAGGAGCTATATTAGCCCTCGCTAAGCATTCCAAGTCAAACGTCAACAATGTTGACCATTCTGTCGCTATATAGCGACCCAATAATCGGTTGCTAAATTTGCTTCGGTATTCGGTCGTTAACAAGTCAAAGTCAATATTGTTGACCATGCGGTCGGTATTCCTCGCTATACGGCGACCCAAGATTCGGTAGCTAAATAGGTCGTCGGTATTCAGTCATTAACTAGTCAAAGTCAAGAATGTTGACCAGTCGGTCAGTATATGGCTACCCTATTTTCGGTCGCTAGACTTTCCGTAAGTATTCGGTCGTTACTAAGTCAAAGTCAAAATTCAACAATGTTGAGTGTTCAGTCGGTAATCCGTCGATATATGGAGACCGAATACTCGATCGCTAAATATTCCGTCGGTAATTTGCGTAGAGACGAAAAATACACGACCACGTAATTCGGTCGTTAATCGGTCGCTACACTGAGTTTAACGACGGATTAGCGACAAAATTGTCTGTCCTTGTTACACAGTTTTCTTGTAGTGATAAGAACTCGTGAAAAGTTCTTCATATGAAAGCCACCACTCCGCGAAGAATCACGCCACCCATCAGACATAATTAAACAACATGTATGCACCCATTCTTTCCTGTGCTCCTCCGTCATCAACTTAACATCATTCACTTCCTTTTTAAGAGAAAAGACTCTTATCTCATGCATGCCAGGTGGTTTCATTACTGGACCAAACCGTCCAATTGCTTCAACCATCACAGGAAAGCTATCATAATTAGCAGCATTAAAGGCAATTTATGTATCATAAAACCCCCTAGCAATCTCCATACAAGCTTTGTCCCTTAGCTCCTTACTATAAACTGTTGGAGTTTACATTTGATATAGGTGCTCAATTAGATTGGGCGTTCAATTGGATTGTTTAAAACCGGACCCGGTCGACCAAGAACTGTCTCGGGTCTACCGAAACGGTTTGTCACTCCGGTCAACCTTGGACCAAGTCAAAACAGGTAGAGATGGTAGTCTGAAGGCTGTCGTTGGTGATTTAAAATAGGAGAATCCGGGGCAATTTCGATCAGATCGAAAATGTATAATTCCTATCACAAGATACTGGTACTTTCTCGTGAGTAGATCCTCTAAAGGAACGGAATCCCTGTTTATTTCCGTTGCTTTTATTTGGGGATTCTGAATTTTTCTTTTCAAGTGGTGTCAGAACCTATCACGAGAACCCAATTACTTTGTTTTTGTGTTATTGTTCTTTGTTTATGTGTTTTTATATATTGCTTGCTTGCTTCCAAGTAAGACTCTTCACCCTTGTGTTGTTAGTCTTAAAACTCATGAAATGTATACTTTATACTCTTGGTATTGTGTAATGGAAGTATTTACAGCATAGAATGAAGCATTGAATTACCATATGTTTGTCGATCATTATACTTGTTTGTGCATGTTAATTTGTCAGCATCACACATAATGATCATTGGAGTCTTCTTGTTACTGCTTTTGAGTCTCAAATGCTATAGGTTCTATAGATTCATCGCAGGCCGATCTCTTGTTTAGAAATGACTTCATTGCAGGATTCTTTCGAATGTGCATATACGATGTTTGTCGTTGAACCCGTGAGTTCTCGACAAGAGTGAATTGAGTGTTGGTGAGTGCTCGTTCCTAATCGGGAGAGATGTTAGGGACTACAAACGATCTTTGTAGAGTCACACAGTGGTGAGCAATGACACAATACGAAGGAATCCTTAAAGTGTGAGCCCTTCGTTTGGGGAGAAACTAAACCCGTGCTTTTTCATTGAAAGCTTCCCCTTATAGGCTGTAAAGTTGCGGGTCGTTTTAGTAATTGCTTTAGAGTTATAACTTTACAATTAAGCTCTTCCATTTGAATATTGTGTCATAGCATGAGTCGTATTTGAAGGATCCAATGTTGGGTATGTCCGTATGATGGATGAGTGAATACATGGAGCTTGTGCCACATTTCTGATGTACTAAATGTTGGATTTAACGAGTGCAGGTTATGCCTTATGTGTTTATATGTTTGTAGTTGTCATTCATATGTTCATATGCATCAAAACTGGTCATTTTGGGATTGGAATTCGGATTGTGCAGAAATGCACCTTTTCTTTAGAAAATTGCACTGAAAAATGGACTGACTAGATCTCGAACGACCGCATTCGGTCGACCGGAGCCTTATCGTGTCATTCGATCAAACTACATGGCTGATGAGGAAGTCTGAGTAGGTCGACCGGGTTAGTGAACCCTATAACCGAAGTCCGACCGAACTTTGGACAGTGTGTTTGTCTTGTTTTTCTAAGACCTTTAGGTCGACCGGTGGGAGAGCCAGGTCGATCGGAGTGATGGTAATATGGATTTGAATGTTTTCTAATGTTTTGGTTCCTTCTAGTCATTTTTAAATGGTTACTGGTGAGGTTTGTGGTGTAAAATGAGTATAGTGAAGGGACTTAAACTTGCATGGTTTCAAACTTGATTTGGGAATCAAGAATAGTATTTTGTGTTTCATTTGATGTTTTATCCTGAGGGTGTTGAAAGACAGCAAAAGGAAAAGAATTTAAGGGCAAAACTGGCAACTTTCCAACCTTGGAAGAGACCGAATCCACCCCAAAATTTTTCTATTGTTTTACCGAGCCAAAGCAAGGGTAAAGAGGTCATAAATGGTGAAAAAACAGTCACGGGGCAGTTTGGGACAGTAAGGTCCCAAAATCCATCAAATTCGGCCAATACGAGGGTAAATTCTACTCCAATTCTTGTTCGGGAATGTTTAAAATGTAGGGGCAAATGACACTTTGCTAAGCACTGCCCTAACAAGAGTACAATGATCATGTTGGATGATGGATCGTGGATAAGTGATGAAGAAGATAAAAAGGCTGTTTTGGAGAGAGAAAAAGAGAAAAAAGAGAGCGAGAGGAAACAAACGAGTGATCCTACCTATGAGGTAAAATCTGAGGTAAAAATCAAAGAAAAAGCCGAGCTAAAAGTGAGAAAAAAGGCAATCTCTCTAAAAGAGAGAAAAGAATGTTTGTTCATTAATCCCGAAAAGGTAGATAGGGCAATTCAAGCAAAATAACTTGCTGTTTTGTAAGATTTGAAAGGAACCGCAAGGAACCTTTTTACTAACACTTTTTCTTTTGATCTAACATCTTTTTCAATATCTAGTCTTGCTATTTTTCAAAAAATTCAAGAAATTTTTCCCAAGGAGTTGCCGAGAAGGTTGTTTATTAGCCTTCAAAATCGTGAAAGGTATAAAACATCTTCGGGTAAAAATTAGAAAATTCACAACCAAGATGATTTCATGCTTACAAAGAAGGTAAGTAAGTCTTTAAGTCCTTATATTAATCCGATAAATATTGAACCTAAGCATGAAAGGACTTTTAGAATATATACGGATAGTCTATATATTAATCACATAACTTTTAAGTATAGACATCCGAATTCTTGCTTTGATAATATATTTATTTATAGTGAAAACCGAGAGCATTTAAGTGAACATCTTAGGGCTGTTTTTCCTATTGTAAATACACAAACCTTGTATGCTAAGATAGATAATTATGTTTATTACACTCATTCTATTAACCTTCTTAGTTGCATTATGAGTTTACAAGGTATTAAAGTTGAACCGACAAAAGTTAGTACAATTGAGGAATGGCCGAACACAACTAATGCAAATCAAATTCGTTCTTCATTTGAGTTAGCAAGTTTTTGTAAACATTTTGTTCGTGATCTTAGCAAGCTTGCTGCCACCTTGAATGCAATGGAGAAAAAAGAGATACAATTCCTTTTGGACAGCCGCCATAAAATCTCTTTAAAAGGTAAGTACGATAAACATTCTACTTTCTATATTTCTAACTTACTCCCTTTTGATAATTTTTCAGATTATGAAGCTGATTGTGATGATGATTCGAGGACGAATAAATATTTTCAAGGGGGAGGGGACGATACGGTACCAACCTCGAAGCTCCCCAATTCAAGGGATCGCATACATAGACCAATGACGAGGCTTAGAACGAGGAACGTGAATCGAATAACTACATCATTGGTTCGTGTATTAAAGTACAAAGAGGATGCTAAGTTACACATAGAATATAAAGTACAAGTCTGCCTCTCAAGGTTCACAAGTGTACAATTAGACCCTATCAAGCAAAGAGGCTAAGAAGGGCATTTTAGTAATCTTACAAGTTAATGGACAGCTTTGCGACAGTTTGGTATAATGATCATAACTTTCGATCTATGTATCCAATGGACCTGATTCCAGTTGCATATTAAACATAAGAGACATATCTACAACTTTTATGAGACCACAAGATCAGATTCTGCCAGCTTGGAGTCCGAAATCGTCGTGAAACCTGATCCAACAATCTGTCCAGAATTGGGACGAATTTAAATGACGTTTTAGTCTTTTTGTACAATTAAAGTCTATGCTAAACTTTATTTATTTTCCAGCTTTGTTATTTACTTTATTTAGAGTATTTAGGTGTGTATAGCAAGGAGTTGCTATAATAAACGACATGTTGTCCATAGTGGTTGAATAGTTGGTTATCTAGCTGTTAAGAGTCTCACGTCTTCTAGGACTCTTCACATGATTAGTTATTTTCAGCCATGTTTAGTTATTTTAGGCGCCTATATGCTAGATAATAGGACATGTTGTCCATTATCTTGTTAGTGGTTTACTTGATAGCAAGTTGTTGTTCAAGAGTACTACTTCTTCAAGGACTCTTCTTTTATTTGTTGTTTGTAACCGAAATATCTCTATTTAAGAGATGGTTCGGCCTACATAATATTTACGTTAGATATATTGATATTTTAGTAAGGTTATTCCTTAGCTTCTCGTGTCTGAACTTCTTTTAAGAATTCATTCATTCTTTGAGTTACTGTATCAACAAGATTAGTTTATCTTGTTGTGGTGTTTCAGCCTCCATCGATAATTAGCCTTCCTTAGCGTTGCGTTGATTATATTCCCTAGAAACTAGTTCGAGAATTAGAGAAAGATCCGGCACAATTAAAGTTGTCGAACCTTTTGGTACTTAGTACCTCACGGTCCTTCATCAATTAATGTAGTTATTAGCGCTTCCGCTATTAATAGTAATGAACTTTGTTATTTTTCTTTGGTTCTGTGCCTCATTGGCATATGAGGTGATGCCAGGTCATCACCCGGTTTTGGGGTGTGACAAAAGCGGTATCAGAGCCAGGTCGAACCTTAGGGATAAAACCTCTAATGAATATAGGGTGAACTTGGTAGATAATATGTGATATGTGTGATGGGTAGAGACTCTGGACTAGGAATTACTTGTTTATTTACTGCTTTATATCATTTTGTTGTGTTATGTTTTCTAATTGTTTGAGCATGCTATGTGAATTTATCGATTTCCATATAATGTGGGTATTCTTGGGGAATGATGAACCGAAACCAAGGCAAAAACAATAATGACGACGATCTGAGCATTCCAATAGCTGAGTTGGGTCTTCAAGGTCCTAGAAACAATCGACGTCCCCTTAGGGATTCATCAAGCCAGCAACAGGCTGGGGGAAATCAGTCTGGCCAGAATTTGGGGCTGCATTTCATCTTCTTACACAAATGGTTCAGACACAACAACAGACTCGGCAGAACATGCAACAGACCCAGCAAAACATAACTCAACAGTTGCAGAACTAACAAATTCAAATAAACCAGAATATGGGGCAAGTTAGGCCCCCAATGGTGGAAGCTGATCCGGGAAGTTACTATGAGCGTCTAAAGAAGATGAGGATGGTTTCATTTTATGGTACCATGACTGCGGATCAAGCTAAGAAATGGTTGGAGAATATAGAGCAACATTTGAGGATCATGAGGGTACCAGAGGGTGCCAAAGTTGATGTAGTGGTGGCCTCACTTACTGGTAGGGCAGGAGAGTGGTGGAGAGGCGTTTCCCTTATCTATCAACAAAGGGGACAACCCTTCACCTAGGTACACTTCAAAAATGCTTTCTTTGATCAATACTTTCCACACACCTTCAAGATGGAAAGGCAGAATAAGTTCTTTGAGTTGAAGCAAGGGGAGAATATGTCAATATCTGAGTATGCAGGCCAGTTCAATGCTTTGGGATAGTACGCTTATGCAATGATTCAAGACCCAGTAATGAGAACTCATAGGTTTATTGATGCGAAACCGTGATGTTTTATATCAAGGTTCGAGCTTTTAAGCAGATCTTTCTCTATCTCGAAATAGTTTCTATGGGAATATACTCAACACAACCCCGGGCAGGTTAAGTATCAATGAAGGCTGAAACACCACAACTAGAGAAACAAGCTAGTTGATACAGTAACTCAAAAGAATATGAAGTTCTACCGGAAATTCATAAACAAGTATCAAAGGAATAACATTAATCAAAATATCAATATATCAATATATCAAGTCCAAGTAAAAGGTGGCCGAAATTACTCTTTAAGTAGAGGAATTTCGGTTCCAACTTGAACAAGGACAAAGGAAATAAGAGTCCTTGAAGAATTAGGACTCTTGAATAACAACTTGCTATCAAGTAACTACCTAAACAAGATAATAGGCACATGTTCCTATTATCTTGGCGGCTAAAATAAAAACAACTACCAAATCTATGAAGAGTCCTAGTTGCATTAGGACTCTTATTAACCAACTAACTAACACATGGACAACATGTCCTTTATTATAGAAATTACTTGCTATTACACGGCTAAAATAGGAAATAACAATCCTGAAAATAATTAAAGTCTAGAATAGGATAGAATAGACTTTAATGTGTAAAAAGACTAAAATGCCCTTTTTAGCCACTTTGCTTGTTTGGGCCGAAGTGAATATCTTCGAGAGTTAGAAGTTGAACTTGTACTTCATCTTCTAGATGTAGCTTGGCTTCTTCTTTAGACTTTAACTCTAGGATCAATGTAGATAGTTCTTGTTCCATTTGAATGGTTCTTGATCTAGTCATTGGTCCATTGATGCTTGATAAAGGATGTGTGTAATGAGGTAGTCTTCTA
This sequence comes from Vinca minor, assembly GCA_026122235.1. NCBI lineage: Eukaryota > Viridiplantae > Streptophyta > Magnoliopsida > Gentianales > Apocynaceae > Vinca > Vinca minor. The sequence continues at coordinate 1,202,710 of JAOCZM010000259.1, read as the reverse complement.
GATGGTCTCGTATCATCCCCTCCCTCTTGAAAAGGATTCGTCCTCGAATCATCATCATCATCTATGTAATCCGAAACATCAAAAGGAGATAAGTCAGTAACATTAAAAGTGGAATGAACACCATACTTACCTTGCAAGTTGATTTTGTATGCATTGTCATTAATCTTTTTAACAACTTGAAAAGGTCCATCTCCTCGGGGATGTAGCTTTGACTTTCTTTCTTTAGGAAATCTGTCTTTCCTAAAGTGTATCCAAACCCAATCGCCAACTTCAAAAGTAAGTGCCTTGCGGCCTTTGTTAGCTTTAGTTGCAATTTTGTCATTCTTCTTCTTGATGTTTTCGGCTACTTCATAATGTATTCTTTGAATAAAGTCAGCCCTTGAATCACCTTCTATATTATAATACTCATCAATAGGAAGAGGGATTAGATCTAAAGGGGTAAGGGGGTTAAAACCGTAAACAACTTCAAAAGGTGAATTATTAGTAGTTGAATGTAACGTACGATTATAAGCAAATTCAGCTATAGGTAAACATTCTTCCCACCTTTTCAAATTCTTTTGAATAATTGCCCTAAATAGAGCCCCTAAAGTTCTATTTGTTACCTCAGTTTGGCCATCAGTTTGGGGATGACTTGATGTAGAAAATAGCAGCTTAGTCCCCAACTTACTCCATAAGGTCTTTCAAAAATAACTTAGGAACTTTACGTCCCTATCACTTACGATTGTTTTTGGAATACCATGCAACCGAATGACTTCTTTGAAGAATAGATCCGAAACATGGCTTGCATCATTTGTTTTCCTACAAGGTATAAAATGAGCCATTTTAGAAAATCTATCAACAACAACCATAATACTATCATTACCTCTTCTGGATTGCGGTAATCCTAGAATAAAATCCATTGAAAGATCAATCCATGGGGAAGAAGGTATTGGTAGAGGCATGAGCAATCCATGAGCTTTTGAACTACTTTTTGCTTGTTTGCACTTAAAACATAGTTCACAAATTTTCTGCACATCTCTTTTCATCTTAGGCCAAAAAAAGTGTTCTTGTAATATATCCAATGTTTTAAAAACACCAAAATGTCCCATTAATCTGCCACTATGTGCTTCCCTACCAATTAATTCTCTAATAGAACAAGAGGGAACACATAATTTGTTACCTTTAAACAAGAAACCTTCAAATTTGTGAAAATCTTTTCGGGCCGAAACCTCACAAGATTTGAACAAATCTGAAAATTCCTTATCATCTTCATACAATGCCTTTAAATGTTCAAACCCAAGTAATTTAGCATGTAGAACAGAAAGTAGAGAGTACCTTCTAGATAAAGCATCGGCAACAATGTTTTCCTTACCTTTCTTGTATTTGATCACATATGGAAAACTATCAATGAAGGAAACCCACTTTGCATGTCTCTTGTTTAACTTACTTTGTCCTTTGAGATACTTGATTGATTCATGATCAGTGTGAATCACAAACTCTCGGCCAACCAAGCAGTGCTGCCATGTTTCCAAAGCTCGAACAATAGCGTATAACTCCTTATCATACGTAGGATAATTAAGGGCAGCGCCATTCAATTTCTCACTAAAATATGGTAAAGGTTTACCTTGTTGTTGCAAAACAGCCCCAATACCTATACCTGAAGCATCACATTCAACTTCAAAAGTTAGTGTAAAATTAGGTAAAGATAAAATAGGGGAAGAAGTTAGTAATTGCTTAAGCTTATTAAAACCTTCTTGCGGCTTATCCCAAAAGAATGAGATATCTTTCTTCACAACTCCATTCAATGGTGCGGCAATTGAGCTAAAATCACGAACAAATCGTCTATAAAAGCTTGCTAAACCATAGAATGATCGGACTTGTGTTGCTGATGTTGGTCTCGGCCAGCTTATGATGGACTCAATTTTGGCCGGATCAACCTGAATACCACTTGAACAAAACAATATATCCAAGAAAGTTAATAGAATTAGTGCAAAAAACGCATTTTTCTAACTTGGCATACAATGTTTGCTCTCTTAATATAGTAAAAACAACCTTAAGATGTTGAACATGCTCTTCTAAGGTTTTACTATAAACAAGAATATCATCAAAATAAACTACAACAAATTTACCAAAACAATGACGGAATATGTAGTTCATTAATCTCATGAAAGTACTAGGTGCATTACTTAGACCAAAAGGCATTACAATCCATTCATATAATCCATATTTAGTCTTAAAATCAGTTTTCCATTCATCACCTTCTTTCATTCTAATTTGGTGATAGCCTTGAGTTAAATCAATTTTAGAAAAGATAACAGTGCCACTTAACTCATCTAGCATATCATCTAAGCGAGGTATAGGATGTCTATATTTAATGGTTATCTTATTAATATCTCGACAATCCATACATAATCTGAAAGTGCCTTCCTTTTTAGGTACTAAAATAACCGGACTAGCACAAGGACTTAAAGATTCACGTACTGCTCTTTTTTCTAAGAGTAAATCGACTTGCCTTTGGATTTCTCGGGTCTCATCCGGATTTGCTCTATAGGCTGCCCTATTTGGAAGATTTGATCCCGGAATGAAGTCGATTTGATGTTCTATGCCTCGAATTGGAGGTAGACCTCTCGACAACTCCTTTGGAAAAATTTCCTTGAATTCCTGCAAAACATCAATACATACACTAGGGAGAGAAGAAGTTAAATCATCAAAATTGAAATTGGTAATTAGAGATAACCTCTCGGTTTCTCTGAAAACAAGTAAAACAAGTGGTTTATTTGCACGTAAAGCCCTATCTACCTTTCCAAAATTGATAAACAAACACTCTTTCTTCTCTTTTAGTGAACATGACTTTTTTCTCACAATGCTCTCGGCTTTGTCATCCTTTTTTACCTCGGTTTGTACCTTAGGGCTAGATTCGCTCTTTTTTTCAACTCTTGCTCTTTTAATCTCTTTTCTCTCCCCTCGGCTAGTTTTCTTTGAGTCTCACAAACCTGATTCGGTGTCATAGGATGCAATGAGTACCGAATGTTATCTTTTGTAGCCATGTAAACATTCCTTCGACCAATATGATCCGCGAACCTATCATATTGCCAAGGTCTTCCCAGAATAATGTGACTTGCGGTCATAGGTACCACATCACATAAAACTGTATCCTTAAAGTTCCCAATGCGGAAATCAAACTCTACTTGCTTATCCACTTTAATTTTCCCGCTATTGTTTAACCAAGAAAGCTTTGTATGGCATCGGATGTGCTTTCATAGGTAAATCTAAAGCGGTTAGCATCTCATAAGAACAAACGTTAGTGCAGCTACCATTATCAATAATAACCAAACATGTTCTATCTTTAACATTGCACGTAATTTGAAAAAGATTACTACGATGTTGATGCAAATCATCTAATGGTTGAGAATGTAAAAGTTGCATATTAACCAAAAGAAAATTACCATCAACCGTTGGAAATTCTCCATCGCCCTCGGCTTCATCTCCCACAAATGGTTCCTCGGTTTCCTCGTCATCACTAACCCACGTTCCGTCATCCATCATGATCATGGCACTTTTGTTAGGACAATCCCGAGCAAAGTGACATTTACCTTTACACTTAAAACATTCCCGATCATTTGATGTAGTTGGTTTAGCTCTCAAATCGGTCGGTTTTGAAGTGGTTGGTACCCTTGCTGCCCCAAAAGTAGCCGTGGATTTTTGTGTACTCCCCAAACTGCCTTTTGCATTATTTGGGCTCGGCAAAACAATAGAATTGTTTAGGGACTGATTTGGCCGTTTCCAAAATTGGAAATTTGCCGAATAAGTCCTTGAACTCTTCTCTTTTTGCTGCCTCTCAGCTCGGCAAAACAGTAGAATTGTTTAGGGACAGATTTGGCCGTTTCCAAAATTGGAACTTTGCCGAATAAGTCCTTAAACTCTTCTCTTTTTGCTGCCTCTCAACCTGTTCAGCAAATAAACCATATCAATAAGATTACGAAGGTTAGCACGTTCTACCTTGGGTCTAATTTTGTCATTTAGACCAGCCAAGAAACGCGCCAAAGTAGCCTCATTATCTTCCCGGATGTTTGATCTTATCATGGCCATCTCCATCTCCTTGTAGTATTGATACCACTTGATGCGAAACCGTGATGTTTTATATCAAGGTTCGACTTTTAAGCAGATCTTTCTCTATCTCGAAATAGTTTCTATGGGAATATACTCAACACAACCCCGGGCAGGTTAAGTATCAATGAAGGCTGAAACACCACAACTAGAGAAACAAGCTAGTTGATACAGTAACTCAAAAGAATATGAAGTTGTACCGGAAATTCATAAACAAGTATCAAAGGAATAACCTTAATCAAAATATCAATATATCAAGTCCAAGTAAAAGGTGGCCGAAATTACTCTTTAAGTAGAGGAATTTCGGTTCCAACTTGAACAAGGAAAAAGGAAATAAGTCCTTGAAGAATTAGGACTCTTGAATAACAACTTGCTATCAAGTAACTACCTAAACAAGATAATAGGCACATGTTCCTATTATCTTGGCGGCTAAAATAAAAACAACTACCAAATCTATGAAGAGTCCTAGTTGCATTAGGACTCTTATTAACCAACTAACTAACACATGGACAACATGTCCTTTATTATAGAAATTACTTGCTATTACACGGCTAAAATAGGAAATAACAATCCTGAAAATAATTAAAGTCTAGAATAGGATAGAATAGACTTTAATGTGTAAAAAGACTAAAATGCCCTTTTTAGCCACTTTGCTTGTTTGGGCCGAAGTGAATATCTTCGAGAGTTAGAAGTTGAACTTGTACTTCATCTTCTAGATGTAGCTTGGCTTCTTCTTTAGACTTTAACTCTCGGATCAATGTAGATAGTTCTTGTTCCATTTGAATGGTTCTTGATCTAGTCATTGGTCCATTGATGCTTGATAAAGGATGTGTGTAATGAGGTAGCCTTCTAGATGGTCCCGTATCATTTATGATGGGGTTGTTGTCCAAGATTAGAGGTAGACTTTATGGTATTCCTCCTACCACCTTTAGAGAGGCTTATCAACGAAGTCTGAGTGTAGAGGCAGAGTTCAAGAGGTCAAATATGGAGAGGTATGGTAAGAGGAACTTGTCAACCATGTCACAAGGACATGGCTCGCGTTTCAACACCAATATACATTTGGCTAAGAAAAGGTTTTGATGAAGGACCATCCAAGGGGCTGCCCTACACAAAGCATCCCTTATCAAACATCCAAGGACCAATGACAAGACAAAGGACAAGGAGAGTGATTCAACATATTTCATCATTGATCCGAGATGTAAAGACTAAAGAGGAAGCTAAGCTACAACTAGAATAAGATATTCAAGTTAACCTCTTAACTTTACAAAATGTGCAATTCAGCCCAAACAAGAAAAGTGGCTAAGAAGGGTATTTTCGAAAACTTGTAAATTAAAGTCTGTTCTAGACTTTAGTTAGTTTTTCAGCTTTGTGTTATTTATTTAATTAGTGTTAGCTGAATTCTCTTTGATAAGGCTAGAATAAAGGACATGTTGTCCATGTGTTTAGATAGTGGTTCAATTATAGTAGTTTACTAATTCTAGGATTGAAGAATTCTAACTTAATTAGGATTCTTCCTTTAGGGTTCATTGAGCCGAAATCTTTACTCTATTTAAGAGGGATTTCGGCCACCATTGTAATTAGGTTAGATATATGCTATTTGGTAAGGTTGTTCCCTAGATACTTGTGAATTGAACTTCTTATAGAACTTCATTCTTTCTTGAGTTACTGTATCAACAAGATAGTTTCGCTTGTTGTGGTGTTTCAGCCCCATTGATACTTGACCTTCTTAGAGTTGCGTTGAGTATATTTCCCTTGGAAACTAGTTCAAGTTAGAGAAAGATCAGAGTTTTAGCCTTTTGTGTCGAATCTTGACCTCAAAAATCAAGGTTACTCATCAGCTGTTATCAGAGCACGAGGTTGATCTCTTTCTTTGTGTACCTTTACCGCTTTTTTGAAAATTTTCTTGTTTGCTTGGATAAAAAAGAAAAAGAAAAAGAAAAGAGCCTAAAAAAATTATTATTGGCTGAGAGTTATATTTATTTTTGTGAATAAGCCAAAAGCAATTTTCTTGATTCAAGTGCTTCGAGCCTCGTTTCAAGAATTGGTAATTGTTCACCCCTTTCTTCTTGCCATGTCATTCATTACAAATTCAAGAATTGAAGAGTCTTCAAACCTGAATTCTTTGATACATAAATCGGCCAAGAAAAGGGTAAGTTCCAAAGAAAAAGAAAGAAAAGATTCAAGAACAAGAACAAGAACAAGAATCAAGAAACGTAAAGAGCTAGAATGAACCAAGCTTTATCTACACTAATCCGAGAGGTTCAAACCAAGGAAGAAGCAAGGATATTTCTACATGATTCTATTCATCAAAGACAAGTCCATCTCATCACTTTGAAGCTAGATACTCACGGCTCCAACATGCAAAGTGACTAAGGGAATCTTAGAGATTTTGTACATTAAAGTCTATCTTATACTTTAATTAATTTCCAGCTTTTATTTACTTTATTTTAGACACAAAAATAAAGGGCATGTGGTCCAAATAGTTATATATTTTATAGCAAGTATTAGTTAGTTTACTATACTTGTAATTGTTTATTTCCTAGTCCATTAAGAACTTAGATTGTTTAGGATTTCTAGCCGAAATATCCCTCTATTTAAAGAGAGATTTTGGCTCCTTTGTTACTTAGACTATTGATAATATAATTGTGAGGTTCATTCCTTTGTTACTTTGTGAACTGAATTTCTTTTTTAGATCTTTCTTTCTTTCATTGTTACTAATCCACAAGTTAGTTCCCTTATTGTGGCATGTCTTCATCCATTAGGGTCTTCTGCCTAGGTTGCTTGATCCTTATCGCTATCTTGAGGTCTAGTGTGTCGAACTCTTGAAAGTCCTTTGCTAATGTTGCTTGGTGCTTATTGTTGTTTTGAGGTGCTTAGTAAGGCTTTCACGTGAACTACTTTTCAAGTAAGAGAAAGATCCTAACTTTTATCATTTGTGTTGAAACTTGATAAATCCAATTGTCAAGGTTCTTCATCATATTTGTATCAGATCTGAAGGTTGATCTCTTTCTTGGTGTATATTTTCTTGGTTTCTTTATTAAAAAAAAAAATTCTACTCTATTTTATTATATCTAGCCGAGACAAGAAAAAGGAAATCAAACACAATAACCAACATCATCAATTCTTGATTTCTTGATTCTTGAAGAAAAAAAAAAAAAGATCCAAATTACTAATCTTTTCTGCAAAAAATAAAAAAATAAAAAAATAAAAAAAAGTAAAAAAGATTCAAGAGCAAAAGGGCAAGAAAAGATTAGGAAACTTTCATAAAAGTGTTTCCAAATTCAATAAAGAAAGATTGAGGTCAAAGAGTCTCACACACAAAAGGATATTTCAAGGTTATTCTCTTCCTCTTAGGTCTAGGATTTCAATTCCTTTTTATTTTAGGTCTAGGATTTCTATTTTATTACTTTCCTTTTCTTTTATCTTCATTTTCCTTATAGGTTTGTGATTTCTATTCCCTTTAATTTGTTTTTCAATCGTACCCCCCCAGGATTCCAATTCTTGGCTTTCATCTTTAAAGCCTTCTAGAGTTGAAATTCTGTTACAAAGTTTCAAGGAATAATTGAAATATTCACTTAAAATTTGAGAGAAGAAGAATGTCAACATCTAAGAAATCCGAAAGATTAGTAGATGACAAACTTCTTAGGGATGCTCACGCTAGTAACTTCCAAAAGATCTTTGATAAGTTTGAGGCCCTTACCAAACAAATGTAATCAATGGAACTAAGGCTACAATTGGTTGATCGTAAGGTGGAGCAAATAACTAGACCACAAATACCACAAAGGTCGCCTTATGTTCTAAGAAGGGGCCATCACATTGAAGAAGAAGCTAACTTTGAAGGGGATGATGAAGGGTATGAGTCTAACACATCCAACCGATCAAGAAGGGAACCAAATAGACATCTTGGAACTGATGATCAAACTAGGCCGAGACAATTTGGGCAAGATCAAAGGTTTGACAACGATCTTGGTGCAATTAAGACCAAGATCCCATCTTTCCAAGGTACGAATGATCCCGAACTATTTTTAGATTGGATTCAAAATGTTGACCATGTTTTTTTTGTCCATAATTATTCCGAGCAGAAAAAGGTTAAACTAGCAGCCATGGAATTTTTGGACTATACTTTTATTTGGGGGGATCAAGAAAATGTTCTTATAAGGAGAGCGAGACAAAGGCCTATTGATAATTGGGATGACATGAAAGCCTTGATGAAACAAAGAGTTGTTCCCCAATATTACACTAAGAAACTTTTCAATCGTTTAGAAAGGCTTAGGCAAGGTACAAAATCCGTTGATGAATATTACAAGGAGATGGAGATATGTATGATTAGAGCGGATATACAAGAAGATGATGAGGCCATTTTGGCTAGGTTCTTAGCCAGCTTAAATGATAATATTAGGCCAAAGGTGGAGAGAGCACATCATGCTGATCTTGTAAGGATGGTGTACTATGCAGAGCAAATAGAGAGGCAAATCAAAGAGAAGAAGATATGGACTAATTCTGCTAAATTTTCACCTTGGGAAAAGTCAAAACAACCCCATCTAATTCTAGTTCTTGGCCGAGGCAAAGTGAATAAAGCAAGTTTTGGAGTTGCCAAAACAGCCCCAACATCAATTGGAACTTCCAAAACAGCCACCCCTTCCAATTCATCAAATTGGAGATCATGTCTTCATCTTCTATTAAAAAAGAGTGCTACAAGTGTAGGGGCAAGGGACATTTTGCTAGGGACTGCCCAAACAAGACTGCAATGATCATGTGAGAGAATGGAATTTGGGTGGGTAAGTGAAGGAGAACAAGAAGAGGCCGAGTACAACAATGAAGAGGTCATTGAAGATGACATTCAAGCAACTCCCGTTGATAGAGAAATTTTGGTATCTATTAGGATTTTGCACACACATCCAAAGGATGAACAACATATTCAAAGAAGCAACCTATTTCATACTAAGTGCCATGTCCAATGAAAAGTTTGTCTTATTATTATTGATAATGGTAGTTGTGCTAATGTTTGTTCTTCAGATTTAGTTAAAACTCTTGATCTACCTTGGAAGAGACATCCTAATCCTTATAAGCCTTCTTGGTTGAACAATAATGGAGAAATAAGGGTGGAAAGGAAAGTGGAAATTTCCTTTGAGATTGGAAAGTATAAAGATAGTGTTTTATGTGATGTGGTTCCTATGATCGCTAGTCACATAATTTTGGGAAGGCCATGTCAATATGATAGAGGAGCGGATTATAATGGAAGAAATAATGTCTATCAATTGTACATGGACAAGAAACTTGTCACGTTATATCCTTTAACTCCTAGTGAAGTTTGTGAGGTTCATAAGAAAATGGTCAAGAAAAAAGAGCAAAGAATAAGAGATGAGTTGAAAGAGACGAGTGATCCTACACTTGAAAAATAAGAAACGAGAGAGTAAAAAAAATTTATGAGAGAAAAGCCACGAGTCAAGTGAGAAAAAAGGCCGACTCTACAAAAGTGAGAAGAGATTGTTTATTTACAACCATTGGCAAGGTAGATAGGGAAATGAGGTTAAAACAAGCAATTGTTTTGCTAATTTTCAAAAAGGCCGAGAGCATTTGTGCTCTAAGTACTTTTGATCTAGCCAATTCATCTCTACCTAGTCTTATTTCTACTCTTTTTCAGGAATTCAAGGATATCTTTCCAAAAGAGTTACCAAAAGGACTACCTCCAATATGAGGTATTGAGCATCAAATTGACTTTATTCCCGGATCCATCATTCCAAATAGGTCGGATTATAGATCCAATCTTGATGTGGAACCGTGATAAAGATTATCAAGATTCGACACTAAAAGGTTTAAAACGGATCTTTCTCTATCTCGAACTAGTTTCCGAGGAGAATATAATCAACACAACTCTAAATATGGCTAATTATCAATGGGGTTGAAACGCCATAACAAGCGAAACTATCTTGTTGATACAGTAACTCAAGAATGAATGAATTCTATAAGAAGTTCAAACACAAATATCTAAGGAATAACCTTAACCAAAATATCAATATATCTAACGTAATTACAATGGTAGCCAAAATCCCTCTTAAATAGAGTGGGATTTCGGCTATCTAGCCCAAGAATGGAAGAGTCCTTGAAGAAGTAGGACTCTTGAACAACAAACTTGCTATCAAGTAAAACACTATCTAAGATAAGGGACAGCATGTCCTATTATCTTGCAAACACTAATACTAGGCGGCCAACATGGCTAAAAATAGTAAACATGTGAAGAGTCCTTGAAGAATTAGGACTCTCGACTAATAACCACTTAACCATTATCTAAACACATGGACAACATGTCCTTTATTATAGCAACACTTGCTATACATGCCTAAAATAGTAAATAACAAAGTTGAAAATATAATTAAAGTCTAGAATAGACTTTAATTGTACAAAAGACTAAAATGCCCTTTTTAGCCACTTTGCTTGTTTGGATCGAATTGTATGTCTTGTAAACTTTAGAGTTGAACTTGAATATCATCTTCTAGATGTAGTTTAGCTTCCTCTTTATCCTTCAACTCTTGGATCAAAGTAGATATGCCTTGAGGCAATTTCCTTGCTCTTTGTCTAGTCATTGGACCTTATATGTTTGATAAGGGATGCTTTGTATAAGGCAGCCCCGTAGATGGTCCCGCATCATCCCCTCCTCCTTGAAAAGGATTCGTCCTCGAATCATCATCATCATCAATATAATCTGAATCAAAATCTAAAGGGGATAAATCAGAAACATTGAAAGCAGAATGTACACCATACTCACCTTTCAAGTTGAGTTTGTATGCATTGTCATTTATCTTAGAAACTAATTGAGAAGGTCCATCCTTGCGAGGGTGTAATTTAGACTTTCTCTCTTTAGGAAATCTGTCTTTCCTAAAATGTAACCAAACCCAATCGCCAACTTCAAAGCAAATTCTCTTGCGGCCCTTGTTGGCTTTATTTGTAACTTGATCATTTTTCTTCTTGATGTTCTCGGTAACTTGATGGTGAATTCTTTGTACAAAATGTGCTCTAGAATCACATTCTATATTATAATATTCATCAATATGATGCGGGACCATCTAGAGGGCTGCCTCATAAAAGGCATCCCTTATCCAACATCATAGGACCAATGACTAGATCAAGAGCTAAGCAAGTTAATCAACAATTGTCTACATTGATCCGAGAGCTTAAGTACAAAGAGGAGTCAAAGCTACATCTAGAAGATGAAGTTCAATTCCAACTCATAACTCTTGAAGGCATTCAAATCGGCCCAAACAAGCAAAGTGGCTAAAAAGGGCATTTTAGTCTTTTTACATATTAAAGTCTATTCTAGACTATTCTAGACTTTAATTATTTGTTATTGTTATTTTATTACTTTAGCCGTGTATAGCAACTAGAATTGCTATAATAAAGGACATGTTGTCCATGTGGTAGTTAGTTTGTTATTAAGAGTCCTAATGCAACTAGGACTCTTCATTATTTGGTAGTTATTCTTAGATTGTGCCGCCAAGATAATAGGCACATGTCCCTATTATCTTGTTTAGGTAGTTACTTGATAGCAAGTTGTTATTTAAGAGTCCTACTTCTTCAAGGACTCTTCTTTTCCCTTTTCCTAGTTTAAGTTAGATTGGTTATCTCTATAGCCGAAATACTCTATTTAATAGAGCTTTGGGCAGCCATGTAACTTAGACTTGATATATTGATATTTTGATTAAGGTTAATCCTTTGATACTTGTTTATGACTTCGGTTGAAGTTCATATTTCTTTAAAGTTACTTGTATCAACTAGTTGGTTTATCTAGTTGTGGTGTTTCAACCTCCATTGATACTTAGCCTTTCCGGGACTGTGTTAAGTGTATTCCCCCATAAACTATTCGAGATAGAGAAAGATCTGCTAATTAAGCCGAGTCTTGATATAACCCATCAAGATTTCGCATCAAGTGGTATCAGAGCAAAAGGTTGATCTCTATCTTGGTGTACCTTTACGTTTTTCAAAAAAAAATTTCTTGTTTGCTTGGAATAGACCGAGAAAGATAACAAAAAAAATTTATTATTACCATACGCAAAAGCCACCCGGAAGTAAAGAAATTGGCAGCCGGGTTATCCTAGACACGGATCAAACCAAAAGCAAACTTCCTTGTCCGCTTGGACACAAAGGAATTGGCTCTTGTTCCCTCTTGTTCTTGAATTAGTCGCCATCAAACTCACCAAATCAAGGTAATATCTTCCTGACACGGAGTTCTTGATAAAGGCGGCCAAGAAAAGGGTAAGTCTTAAGGTATAAGGTAAAGAAAGAAATCAAGAAAACAAGGTTTTCAAGATTTTAAAATTTTCGGTTACTGTTCACAGCACTATTCATCCGAAATTTCAAAGTCTATTTTCAAGAAATCAAGAAGCGTAAAGGTTATATCTTTTTAAAGATTACTCTTTTTCTTTCTTACCATTGTCAATTAGATCAAGAAAACACTTCTTGCAATCTTTTTTTCAGCCTTCCATCTTTATAACCATTCTACCATTCAAAGTTGGAAGTTCTTGACAAGTATTAGTGGAAAAACCGAAAGAAAGATTCAATATTGAGAGAATACAAATTCAGATTACTATTCACGGATTACTATTCACTGATTACTATTCACAGATTACTATTCCCAGATCACTATTCACAGAACACTATTCACAGATTACTATTCCCAGATTTTGTGAAAAGATTCAATCTTTTATATCTTTTTCTACTAACGATTTTTTGTGTGAATTTTTCTTTCAAAGATTATGTCTTTTAGTGAAGGTACTTCGCAGCAAGGTGCCATAGATGGAGACAAACTTTTCAAAGAATCTTTACAACAAACAATGCAAGCTTTGATGCAATCCATCAATGAGCTTAAATTAGAGGTCCGTGATCTCAAGAACCCTTCGGATAAGGGCAAAAAGGTAACAATAGATGATCAAGAAGATCAAGATTCTCAAGACTCCATTGATCAAAATGCAAGAAACAACCCTCGGCACAATATTGATTTTCAGCCGAGAGTTCCTCCAAGAATGACTCCAAATCCGACCTATGAACCAAGACAACATCAACAAGATGTAAGGTATGATCCGAGACCTCTTGGTCATGAGGACAGATTTGAGCCGAGGCAAAATCAGCATCAAGCCCAAAGGTATGAACCAAATCTTTTCAATAATAATGAACCGAGGCAAAACAATCAAAGGTATGATCCTAGACCTTTTGATCTTGATGAACCGAGACCAAATTATCAAGCTCAAAGGTTTGATAATAATCTTGGTTCAATCAAGACCAAGATTCCTTCTTTTCTTGGTACTAATGATGCTAATTTATTTTTTGATTGGACACGAAAAGTTAACCATGTTTTTGATGTCCATAATTACTCCGAAGAGAAAAAGGTTAAGTTAGCAGCCATGGAGTTTGGAGAATATGCATCCATTTGGTGGGATCATGAGGTAAGTGAAAGAAGAAGAACGGAACAAAGACCAATTGATACTTGGGATGACATGAAAGCAGTTATGTCACGACGTTTTGTACCCCAGAATTTTAACCGTGAGTTGTATAATCAACTCCAAAGATTGAAGCAATGGACAAAGACCGTTGATGCATACTTCAAAGAGATGGAAATATCCATGATTAGAGCTAACATTCGGGAAGAAAATGAGGCTACTTTGGCTCGTTTCTTGGCTGGTCTAAATGACAAAATTAGACCCAAGGTAGAACGTGCTAACCTTACTTCTCTTATTGATATGGTTTATTTTGCTGAACAAGTTGAAAGGCAGCAAAAGGAGAAGAGTTTGAGGGCTTATTCGGCTAATTTCCAATCTTGGAAAAGGCCAAATCAGCCCCCTAAACAACCCTACTGTTTTACCACACCAAAATCAAGCTAAGGGCAGTTTGGGAAGTGCAAAAACAGCCACAAGTGCAATTGGGGCAGCAAGGTTACCGATTGCTACAAAACAGCCCGATTTGAGAGCTAATGCACCTACAACAATTGATCGGGAATGTTTTAAATGCCATGGTAAGGGTCACTTTGCACGGGATTGTCCAACTAAACATACCATGATCATGTTGGACGATGGAACGTGGGTAAGTGATGAGGAAATTCCCGGAAGATCCCAATTTTGAGGAAGAATCCGAGGGTAACAATGCCCTCCCGGGAGAATGACTGGTACATTTCTTTTAGTCACTATGAATTTACTACATACTAAACCATTGGATGAAATGCATCAACATAGAAGTAATCTCTTTCATACAATGTGCAAAGTAAAAGATAGACTTTGTTTAGTGATAATTGATAATGGCAGTTGTACTAATGTTTGTTCATATGATATGGTAACTGCTTTGAATTTACCTTTGAAATCACATCCTATGCCATATAAACTATCTTGGTTAAACAATTGTGGTGATATTAGGGTGGGACAAACAAAGGTTGAGATAGATTTCGGTGTTGGAGGCTTCAATGACACGGTTTTATGTGATGTGGTTCCCATGACCGCATGCCACATAATTTTTGGGAAGACCTTGGCAATATGATAGGTATGCTAACCATTGTGGTCGGAAAAACATCTATACGGTGTCAAAGGATCAAATTAAGCATCATTTACATCCTATGCCACTAAGTAAGGTGTGTGAATTACAAGAGAAAATGGCCGAGAGTAGAGAAACTAAAAGGAAAGAAAATGAGCTTAAGAAAAAGAGTGAAGCCGAGGCCAAATTAGCTGAAAAAGCCGTGAGTATTGTGAGCAAAAAGGCTTATTCACAAAGAGAGAAGAAAGAGTGTTTATTTATCAATTTTGCAAAGGTAGAAAGGGCTTTACGTGCAAATAAACCCCTTGTTTTACTTGTTTTTAGAGAAACCGAGAGGTTAACTCTCCTTAACACTTTCAATTTTGATGATTTAACTACGTCTCTTCCTAGTGTATGTGTTGATGTTTTGAAGGAATTCAAGGAGCTTTTTCCAAAGGAGTTGCCGAGAGGTCTACCTCCAATCCGAGGCATCGAACATCAAATCGACTTCATTCCGGGATCAAACCTTCCAAATAGGGCAGCCTATAGAGCAAATCCGGATGAGACCCGCGAAATCCAAAGGCAAGTCGATTTACTCTTAGAAAAAGAGCAGGTACGTGAATCTTTAAGTCCTTGTGCTAGTCCGGTTATTTTGGTACCTAAAAGAGAAGGTACTTTCAGATTATGTACGGATTGTCGCGATATTAATAAGATAACTATTAAATATAGACATCCTATACCTCGCTTAGATGATATGCTAGATGAGTTAAGTGGTGCTTTAATCTTTTCTAAAATTGATTTAACTCAAGGCTATCACCAAATTAGAATGAAAGAAGGTGATGAATGGAAAATTGCTTTTAAGACTAAATATGGTTTATATGAATGGATTGTAATGCCTTTTGGTCTAAGTAATGCACCTAGTACTTTCATGAGATTAATGAACTACATTTTCCGTCATTGTTTTGGTAAATTTGTTGTAGTTTATTTTGATGATATTCTTGTTTATAGTAAAACCTTAGAAGAGCATGTTAAACATCTTAAGGCTGTTTTTACTATATTAAGAGAGCAAACATTGTATGCCAAGCTTGAAAAATGCATCTTTTGCACTAATTCTATTAACTTTCTTGGATACATTGTTAGTTCAAGTGGTATTCATGTTGATCCGGCCAAAATTGAGTCAATCATAAGTTGGCCGAGACCAACACCAGCAACACAAGTTCGTTCATTCTATGGTCTAGCAAGCTTTTACAAGCGATTTGTTCGTGATTTTAGCTCAATAGCCGCACCATTGAATGAAGTTGTGAAGAAAAATGTATCCTTTTTTTGGGATAAGCCGCAAGAAGAGAGCTTCATTAAACTTAAGCAATTACTAACTTCTTCCCCTATTCTATCTTTACCTCAATTTAATCTAACTTTTGAAGTTGAATGTGATGCTTCAGGTATAGGTATTGGGAGTCGTTCTACAACAGCAAGGCAAACCTTTGGCATATTTTAGTGAGAAATTAAGTGGCGCTTCACTTAATTATCCTACATATGATAAAGAGTTGTACGCTATTGTGAGAGCTTTGGAAACATGGCAGCATTACTTGATTGCAAAAGAGTTTGTCATCCACACGGATCATGAATCCATTAAGTATCTCAAAGGGCAAAGTAAGCTAAACAAGAGACACGCAAGGTGGGTTTCTTTTATTGATACCTTTCCTTATGTCATCAAATACAAAAAAGGTAAGGAAAACGTTGTGGCAGATGCCCTATCTAGAAGGTACGCTTTACTTTCAATTTTGCAAACTAAATTACTTGGGTTTGAGCATTTGAAAGCATTATACAAAGATGATAACGATTTTTCTGATTTATACTCATCTTGCCATGTCTCGGCTAAAAAGGATTTTTATATGTTTGAGGATTTCTTGTTTAAAGGCAATAGATTATGTGTACCATCTTGTTCTATGAGAGAATTAATGGTAAGAGAGGCACATAGTGGCGGCTTAATGGGACATTTTGGTGTTGTTAAAACCTTAGATATTTTACAAGAACACTTTTATTGGCCTAAAATGAAAAAAGGATGTTATGAGAATTTGTGATATTTGTTTTAAATGCAAACAGGCAAAAAGCACATCCAAGGCTCACGGATTGCTTATGCCTTTACCAATTCCATCTTCACCTTGGATAGATCTTTCCATGGACTTTATTCTTGGTTTGCCAACATCAAGAAAAGGTAATGATAGTATAATGGTTGTTGTTGATAGATTTTCTAAAATGGCTCATTTTATACCTTGTAGGAAAACAAATGATGCAAGCCATGTTTCAGATCTATTCTTCAAAGAAGTCATTCGGTTGCATGGTGTTCCAAAAACAATCGTAAGTGATCGGGACGTAAAGTTCCTAAGTTATTTTTGGAAAACCTTGTGGAGTAAATTGGGGACTAAATTGCTATTTTCTACATCAAGTCACCCCCAAACCGATGGACAAACAGAGGTAACAAATCGAACTCTAGGGGTTTTACTTAGGGCACTTATTCAAAAGAATTTAAAAAGGTGGGAAGAATGTTTACCTATTGCTGAATTTGCATATAATCGTACTTTACATTCAACTACTAATAATTCACCTTTTGAAGTTGTTTACGGTTTTAACCCCCTAACCCCTTTAGATCTAACCCCTCTTCCTATTGATGAGTATTATAATATAGAAGGTGACTCAAGGGCTGATTTTATTCAAAAACTCCATCTTGAAGTCGCCACCAATATCAAAAGGAAGAATGATCGTATTGCCATACAAACAAACAAAGGCCGCAAGCTAATCTCATTTGAACCGGGTGATTGGGTTTGGATACATTTTAGGAAAGATTGATTTCCTAAAGAGAGGAAAAGTAAACTTCATCCCCGAGGAGATGGACCATTTCAAGTTGTGTCCAAGATTAATGACAACGCATACAAAATCAACTTGGAAGGTAAGTATGGAGTACATTCCACTTTTAATGTTACTGATTTATCTCCTTTTGAATTTGATTCAGATTATGCTGATCACGATGATGATTCGAGGTCGAATCCTTTTCAAGACGGAGGGGATGATGCGGGACCATCTAGAGGGCTGCCTCATAAAAGGCATCCCTTATCCAACATCATAGGACCAATGACTAGATCAAGAGCTAAGCAAGTTAATCAACAATTGTCTACATTGATCCGAGAGCTTAAGTACAAAGAGGAGTCAAAGCTACATCTAGAAGATGAAGTTCAATTCCAACTCATAACTCTTGAAGGCATTCAAATCGGCCCAAACAAGCAAAGTGGCTAAAAAGGGCATTTTAGTCTTTTTACATATTAAAGTCTATTCTAGACTATTCTAGACTTTAATTATTTGTTATTGTTATTTTATTACTTTAGCCGTGTATAGCAACTAGAATTGCTATAATAAAGGACATGTTGTCCATGTGGTAGTTAGTTTGTTATTAAGAGTCCTAATGCAACTAGGACTCTTCATTATTTGGTAGTTATTCTTAGATTGTGCCGCCAAGATAATAGGCACATGTCCCTATTATCTTGTTTAGGTAGTTACTTGATAGCAAGTTGTTATTTAAGAGTCCTACTTCTTCAAGGACTCTTCTTTTCCTTTTCCTAGTTTAAGTTAGATTGGTTATCTCTATAGCCGAAATACTCTATTTAATAGAGCTTTGGGCAGCCATGTAACTTAGACTTGATATATTGATATTTTGATTAAGGTTAATCCTTTGATACTTGTTTATGACTTCCGGTTGAAGTTCATATTTCTTTAAGTTACTGTATCAACTAGTTGGTTTATCTAGTTGTGGTGTTTCAACCTCCATTGATACTTAGCCTTTCCGGGACTGTGTTAAGTGTATTCCCCCATAAACTATTCGAGATAGAGAAAGATCTGCTAATTAAGCCGAGTCTTGATATAACCCATCAAGATTTCGCATCAAGTGGTATCAGAGCAAAAGGTTGATCTCTATCTTGGTGTACCTTTACGTTTTTCAAAAAAAAATTCTTGTTTGCTTGGAATAGAACGAGAAAGATAACAAAAAAATTTATTATTACCATACGCAAAAGCCACCCGGAAGTAAAGAAATTGGCAGCCGGGTTATCCTAGACACGGATCAAACCAAAAGCAAACTTCCTTGTCCGCTTGGACACAAAGGAATTGGCTCTTGTTCCCTCTTGTTCTTGAATTAGTCGCCATCAAACTCACCAAATCAAGGTAATATCTTCCTGACACGGAGTTCTTGATAAAGGCGGCCAAGAAAAGGGTAAGTCTTAAGGTATAAGGTAAAGAAAGAAATCAAGAAAACAAGGTTTTCAAGATTTTAAAATTTTCGGTTACTGTTCACAGCACTATTCATCCGAAATTTCAAAGTCTATTTTCAAGAAATCAAGAAGCGTAAAGGTTATATCTTTTTAAAGATTACTCTTTTTCTTTCTTACCATTGTCAATTAGATCAAGAAAACACTTCTTGCAATCTTTTTTCAGCCTTCCATCTTTATAACCATTCTACCATTCAAAGTTGGAAGTTCTTGACAAGTATTAGTGGAAAAACCGAAAGAAAGATTCAATATTGAGAGAATACAAATTCAGATTACTATTCACGGATTACTATTCACTGATTACTATTCACAGATTACTATTCCCAGATCACTATTGGTTACCTCGGTTTGGCCATCACTTTGTGGGGTGACTTGATGTAGAAAAAAGTAATTTAGTCCCCAACTTACTCCATAAGGTTTTCCAAAAGTAACTTAGGAATTTTACATCCCTATCACTTAAGATCGTGTTTGGAATCCCATGCAACTAAACCACCTCTTTGAAGAACAAATCCGCAACATGGCTTGCATCATTAGTTTTTCTACAAGGAATAAAGTGAGCCATTTTAGAAAAATGATCTACAACGACCATTATACTATCCATACATCTTCTTGATGCCGACAATCCAAGAATAAAATCCATTGAAAGATCAATCCAAGGTGAAGATGGAATAGGTAAAGGCATGTATAATTCGTGAGCTTTGCTTGAACTTTTAGCCTATTTACACTTGAAACAAAGTTCACAAATTTTCCTAACATCTTTTTTCATCTTAGGCCAAAAAAAGTGTTCTTGTAATATGTCTAATGTTTTAAAAGCACCAAAATGACCCATTAAGCCGCCACAATGTGCCTCTCTAACAATTAAATCTCTAATAGAACAAGAAGGAATGCACAACTTATTGCCTGTAAACAAGAAATCTTCAAACCTATAAAAATCTTTTTTAGCCGAGATCTCACAAGAAAGATATAAATCTGAAAAATCATTATCCTCCTTATACAATGCTTTAAGATATTCAAATCCAAGTAATTTAGCATGCATAACGGAAAGTAAAGTATACCTTCGAGAAAGAGCATCGGCGAAAATGTTTTCCTTACCTTTCTTGTATTTGATAACATATGAAAAGGTATCAATGAAGGAAACCCACTTAGTGTGTCTCTTGTTCAACTTACTTTTCCCCTTAAGATACTTGATGGATTAGATAAAGATAAAATAGGAGAAGTAAGTAATTGTTTAAGCTTCTCAAAGCCATCTTCTTGCGGCTTGTCCCAAAAGAATGGGATATCTTTCTTCACAACTTCATTCAACGGGGAGGCTATTGTGCTGAAATCACAAACAAAACACCTATAAAAGTTTGCCAAACCATAGAATGAACGGACTTGAGTGGCACTAGTTGGTCTCGGCCATTCCACAATTGATTGAATCTTTGCCGGATCAACCTTAATACCTTGAGAACTAACTATGTATCCAAGAAAGTTAATAGAATTAGTGCAAAAAACACACTTTTCAAGTTTAGCATACAAAGATTGTTCCCTTAAAATAGTAAAACCAGCCTTAAGATGTTCAATATGATCCTCTAAGTTTTTACTGTAAACAAGTATATCATCAAAATAAACTACAACAAATTTTCCAAAACAATGCCGAAATATGTAGTTCATTAATCTCATGAAAGTACTAGGTGCGTTAGTAAGACCAAAAGGCATAACAATCCATTCATATAAACCATATTTAGTCTTAAAAGCGGTTTTCCATTCATCACCTTCTTTCATTCTAATTTGGAGATAGCCTTAAGTTAAATAAATTTTAGAAAAAATTAAAGCACCACTTAACTCATCTAGCATATCATCTAAGCGAGGTATTGGATGTCTATATTTAATAGTTATCTTATTAATATCTCAACAATCCGTACATAATCTGAAAGTTCCTTCTTTCTTAGGTACTAAAATAACCGGACTAGCACAAGGACTTAAAGATTCTCTTACCTGCTCCTTCTCCAAAAGTAAATCAACTTGCCTTTGGATTTCTCGAGTTTCATCCGGATTTTCTCTATAGGCTGCCCTATTCGGAAGTGTAGATCCCGGGATAAAGTCGATTTGATGTTCAATTATATCTTCTTCTCTACCTAGTCTTGTTGTTGATGTTTTGCATGAATTCAAAGATATGTTCCCTAAGGAAAGGGAAAAGTATTAGTTCGAGACAACCTTTCGGTTTCTCAAAAAATCAGCAAAACAATTGCTTGTTTTGTTCTCAAAGCCCTATCTACCTTTCCCGAATTGATAAATAAACACTCTCTTTTCTCTTTTTGTGAGCTTTCTTTTTTCTCACTAAGCTCAAGGTTTTTTGGTCCTTTTTTCCCTCGAATTTTACCTCATGGGTAGGATCACTCGTTTTTTGCAACTCACTCTCTTTAATTCTTTTCTCTCTATTCTCGGCTAATTGTTTTTTAACCTCATTTACTTGACTTGGTGACAAAGGATGTAATGTAAAACGAATGTTATCCAATGTGGCCATGTAAACATTCTTTCTACAATTGTGATTCGCACACCTATCATATTGCCAAGGTCTTCCTAAAATAATGTGACTTGCGGTCATAGGAACCACATTACATAAAACCTTGTCTTGAAATTTCCCAACGCCGAATTCAATCTCCACTTGTTTATCAACTTTAGTCTCACCACTATTGTTGAACCAAAAGCTTTTATGGCAAAGGATGTGCTTTCAAAGGTAAATCTAAAGCGGTGACCATATCAAAAGAGCAAACATTAGTACAACTTCCATTATCAATAATAAGTAAACAAATCTTGCCTTGAACTTTGCACTTTGCCTGAAAAACATGCTCCTTTGTTCATGCAAATCATCTATTGGGTGTGAATGTAAGAGTTTCATATTTACCAAAAGAAGATTTCCATCCTCCGGTTGTGCATCCATGTTCTCAGTTTCAACCTCCAAAATAGCCTCTTCGGCTTCATCATCACTAACCCATGTCCCGTCATCTAGCATGATCATTACGCTCTTGTTTGGACAATCCCGAGCAAAGTGACCCTTACCTCTACACTTATAACATTCCCGAGAAAGGTTTGTAGATGCACTAGACCTCAAATCGGATGAATTTGATGTAGATGAAGGTTTGGCTGCCCCAATTTGAACCGTGGCTGTTTTGGCCGCCCCTAATGTCCCTTTTGTTTGAATTTGGCTCGGCAAAGATGTAGAATTGTTTAGGGACTGATTCGGCCTTTTCCAAGATTGGAAATTTGTCGAATAAGTCCTTGAACTTTTCTCTTTTTGTTGCCTTTCAATTTGTTCTGCATAATAAACCATAGAAAGAAGATTACCAAGGTTAGCACGTTCTATCTTAAGTCTAATTTTGTCATTTAGACCAGCCAAGAACCGAGCCAATTTAGCCTCATCATCTTCCCGAATATCAGCCATATGCAATCTCCATCTCCTTGTAATATTCATCAACGGTCTTTGTTCCTTGCCTCAATCTTTGCAATCTATTGTATAGATCTCTAGTGTAGCTTTGCAGAACAAATCTCAAATTCATGACCGCTTTCATCTCTTGCCAAGTATCAATTTGCCTTTGCCCAATCCTTCTCCTTGTGTCGGCCTCTTTATCCCACCAAATTGATGCATATTCTCCAAATTACATGGCTGCCAATTTAACTTTCTTTTCCTCGGAATAATTGTGAACAACTAAAACAAGGTTAACTTTACGAATCCAATCTAAAAATAATTCAGGATCGTTTGTACCTTGGAAAGATGGGATCTTTGTCTTGATTGCACTAATATTATTATCATACCTTTGAGCTTGGTGTCCCATTCTCGGTAATTATGCAAGATTATCCTACATTCTTATTGGACCTCTTGGCAAGTTTGGATTTAATTCCATTCTTTGCAAAGGCTCATTGGATTCGTGTGATTCTCCATCATCATCCCCTACATCAACGGCTTTTCCTCTTCTAGGTTGCCTTTGAATTTCAAGAAGTCCCAATCTTTCTTGAATGTCATCCATCTTTTGCATTATTCTCTTCATGCTTTGTTGCATTGAATCCATGAATAATTTTTTATCACCTATAATGACATCTTATTGCGATGAACCTTCATGAAAAGACATATTAATCTTTAAAAAGAAACACTCAAACCGTTAGATAGAAGAAAAAAAATCCACTCTTTATTCCAACAATACTTGCCAAGAACTTCAACTCTAGATTAAAGAAGGGTTCCTAACTTGTTGCGTTGAGACAAAGCTAAAAAATAAAGGAAAGAATACCTATACTGACCTAAACGAAAAGGTAAGAAAGAAATAAAAGAGTAATCTTTAATAAAAAAAAATTAATCTTTACGCTTCTTGATTTTCTTGAAACTTGACTTCTTGACTTCTTTTTCTTTCTTTTCTCAAAGATTAACCCTTTTCTTGGCCGCACGGTATCAAGAACTCAGGTTTGAAGACGCTTCAATCCTTGATATATGGTTATGTGCACGGCAATGACAAGAAGAAGGGGGAACAAGAGCCAATTCCTGAATGTTCTTAATGAACCAAGAAGTTTGCTTTTAGATTGTTCCTTGTCTAAATAATGGCGGCTGTTTTTTTTCTTTTTAAGCCGAATGCTTTTTTATTTTTTTTGTCAATTCAAGCAAACAAGAAAAATTTAAAGAAAGTGAAGATACACCAAGATAGAGATAAACCTTTTGCTCTGATACCATTTGTTGCGGAACCGTGATAAAGATTATCAAGATTCGACACTAAAAGTTTTAAAACGGATCTTTCTCTATCTTGAACTAGTTTCCAAAGGGAATATAATCAACGCAACTCTAAAGATGGCTAATTATCAATGGGGGCTGAAACACCACAACAAGCGAAACTATCTTGTTGATACAGTAACTCAAGAATGAATAAATTCTATAAGAAGTTCAAACACAAGTATCTAAGGAATAACCTTAACCAAAATATCAATATATCTAACGTAATTACAATGGTGGCCGAAATCCCTCTTAAATATAGTGGGATTTCGGCTATCTAGCCCTAGAATGGAAGAGTCCTTGAAGAAGTAGAACTCTTGAACAACAAACTTTCTATCAAGTAAAACAATATCTAAGACAATGGACAACATGTCCTATTATCTTGCAAACACTAATACTAGGCGGCCAACATGGCTAAAAATAGTAAACATGTGAAGAATCCTTGTTATACATGCCTAAAATAGTAAATAACAAAGTTGAAAATATAATTAAAGTCTAGAATAGACTTTAATTGTACAAAAGACTAAAATGCCCTTTTTAGCCACTTTGCTTGTTTGGGCCGAATTGTATGTCATGTAAACTTAAGAGTTGAACTTGAATATCATCTTGTAGATGTAGTTTAGCTTCCTCTTTAGCCTTCAACTCTTGGATCAAAGTAGATATGTGACGCCCCGTCCCTCTCGGGTCGGGTACGCCGCGTGCCTCTCGGCACTGGATTCTATCTTTTACAATATAAATTACAAGTGGATAAATTTTTTCTAAACTCTTCTATGTTTTATTCTATGGCTTCTAAGTTGACTCCGGTCTTTGACTGAATCCCAATGTACAGATTTCTACTCCCAAGCTTTTGCTGCGCACTCTGATACCAAAATCTTCTAATCTGGGTCTCTATCTAGCGTTGACTCAATTCTTTGTTTTGGTTCAACTCTACACTTCAACATAGTCTTGTTCTATCCCCTCAATCCTGCAAGAACTAAAACAGAAAACAGAGAAAGGGTGAGCTATAAATAGCCCAGTGAGTCCCCAGTGAAGTGTGTGATAGTGATTTTGAAACTCATTTTATTTCACAAACATTTTTATTTTGAAGACACGGAAAAACTTCCTTCATTTAAAAATACTTTTCTTTTTCCAAAATCATTATCTTTCAGAGAACATTCTCTTTATCTTCTTCCCAAAACAATTTAGAAATTTATTTTATTTTAGAAAATATTTGCTTTAACTGGAATGCTCTTTCTTTTCAATTTCAGAAATATCCACCGGAATAAAAAGACCATTCCGGATGTTAGATTCAGAATTAAAAGAGTACATGACCGGCCAAATCAATAACTCTTTAGTCAATACCAGCCTCACGCCAGACGTAGCCACGATTTATCTACCTTATCCTCCTTGTCAGAATTATAAAGCCATAGCCGGGGTACCGCGGCTTGGCGTCAAAATACCAACAGCTCCTGAGTTAAACCTCCTAACCCCTGGGAGACATGTTAGCCAGTCGAAATTAAGAACCATATGTGGTGCACGTAGGGAATACGAGTTAGCCCTGTTGCTTTCCCCTCGTCCCCTAACAATTCCCACACGAGCCCTTGGGATCCCAAGAGATAAACAGAGTGTCCAAAACCAAAGGTGCAAGATGCCCTTGTACGGGTGACTAGCCTCGTACTAGTGCAGACCCCCAATGGTCGGACGAGGGGCTACCAAATGTGTGTAGTGTAAGCGCCCTCTTCAGAATTCCAGAGTTGTCGTTCATATATTTTTCAGAAATATTTTCCAAGAAATATTTTCCAAGAAATACTTTCCAGCAATTTATTTCAGAAATGTCGTAACTTTTCATTTATAAACAATTTTCATAAAACACATTTATAAAACAAGTTCTCCGGTTTTGAGAGGGAACTCACCTTAGTCTCTTATCGTGCGTACCTTCTTTCAGATTTTGTACCTATTTCGCAAATACCAACTCTTTAGGAAATACCTATAAAACTCAATAATATGCAAGACTTAATATGCCTAAACATATTCAGGCTAAGTTTCTAGGCTTCTGGGGTCTTTTGGGTAAATTCCTAAAGTTTAGGGACTAAATTGTAAATATTTATTCTACAACATTTCTACGCTGTTGAAGACATAATTATATCATATATGCTATTATTAGTCTTATAAAATTTCCGAAATAATTCATAAGTTTTAACGGGCCTTAAGAGTGAAATATAAAACTATAAGGACTAAAACGTAATTTCTAAAAGTTATTCCCTTAAGTATTTTCTCTAATTATGTAGTTCAACTAAATATAAAGTAGTTCATTCGGGACTTGTTCGTAATTTAAGAATTTTATAGGACTTTATGTGCTAATACTTTAATTGCACATTTGGTCCTGGGTATATGATGCCTTTTAAGAGACAACCCTAGCCTTAATTCACATTTCTTCTTCTTCTCTATGGGGGAGAGGCCGCCGCCTCCCCCTTTTCTCCCTCTTCTTCCGCGGCTCTTCACCACCGCCGCCGCTCTCTTCCCTCTTCCTCCTTCTCCGGCGACTGCACCCCCTCCCTCTTCCTCTATTTTCTTCTCTCCCTTTTTTCCTCTCCTTTCCTCTTCTTCTCTCGGTCTCTCTTCTCTTCTTCTCTCCGCCCTCTTTTCTTTCTCTCCTCTCTACCACAGCTCATCGCCGCCTTCTCCCTCTTTTCTGTTCTTCATTTTACTTTATTTTTCTTTACTTCAAGTAATT
Source organism: Vinca minor (assembly GCA_026122235.1). Classification (NCBI taxonomy): domain Eukaryota; kingdom Viridiplantae; phylum Streptophyta; class Magnoliopsida; order Gentianales; family Apocynaceae; genus Vinca; species Vinca minor. The sequence goes on along the minus strand of JAOCZM010000259.1, from coordinate 1,176,369 downwards.
ATTTTAATTCTATTTTGTTTCCCCTTCTCAGATCTGGCGTTGCAGCTCCTCGGATGGTTGGTCTTGATCCTCCTCCGGCCGGTCTCCTTCTCCTCCGACCAGTCGCAGCTTCTCTGTCTAGGTGAGCCTTTCTTTTTCTATTCCTATTTTCTTTTCTTAATTTTCTTTTTCTTTTATTATTATTATTATTGTTGTTGTTGTTGTTGCTATTATTCTTTTCTATTTCTTGTTTTATTATTTCTATTTTATTACTTATAATTTTTTTTTCCTCTCATATCTGCTGACTCACCGCCGCCAGTCCGCCATCTCTCCGGCCGGTCAACGGTCCTCCGGTTCCGGCGAGGTAACCCCTTTTCTTTTCCTTTTTGTTTTCTTTTATTTCTTTCTAGTTTCAGATTGTCAATAAAATAGAAACTATGAAAATACTATTTCAATAACAGGTTAAAATATTCTTAGAACAAAATAATATTTTCAATGTTAAGGATGATAAGTGATTCCAAGTTCTAATATTGAAATGCTCTTGTTCGCTTTTCAATATTATAACTGGATATTTCTATTTGCTTAATGTCTATTTAATTTTAAATATAATGCAAAATATATGTTACTCTTTTCTAGTCTAGGATCAATTAAGAATTAGACTTATATTCTTCTGGTTCACCCGTCTTAACCGGCAAAAGTCCGATTAGAAAAAGTCTCCACCAATGGGGTGGGTCACGGAGTGTAGGACAGTCTCAGAGAATATAATCTAATTCTTTCATGACCCCGATTAACTTAACTTTATTATTGCAGGATTATGACAACATAAATAAAAATACCTGTCTATCGCAGCCAAATTCACCGCCAGAGATTCCAGAAGTTTATTATTTGGACCGGGAGAGTAGAGAAAGTTTTGAGGGAGAATTTCCCTTTAAGGAAAGGTGCAAATGAAATGGAGGCCAAAGGCCTTCTATTTATAGTAGGGATTAGGCCCTTAGTGGCAATTTCTTGATTTGTAAGGACTTATCGTGTAATTATAATTTCTTATGTAAATACCATGTAATTTAGGGACTTTTAATGCGATTATTTCTTTTTTTCCTTGGTGAGCAAGAATAGGATAAACATCACCTTTTCTTCATTTTCTTTTATTTCTTAATTATACAATTACTATTATGCCATTGTCTTATGATATAATTACCAATTTATTGTTTGGACCATTTTACCCTTGCTAATTAATTAAAAGGACATTTTTAACCCTTTTCAAGTGAAAAATAATAAAATACTAACCTTTAAATTGGTACCGAAATACCGGTCGTCACATCCTCACCCCCTTAAAAGAATTTCGTCCTCGAAATTTATTGTACCGGGAGCATATATGATTCTTCTTTGCTCAGAGTTACTCTTGTCTTTTGATGTGATCATCTCAGCACTGAACTTTCCACTTTATCCATAACTGGGAAATATTTCATTTATTCTTTAAATATAATACATTATTTGAATTGAACTTACTACCGAACCCGTACTTATTAATTTTCTTTCTCACTCCATTTTTTTTTTTTTTTAATATAGTCAATATCTAATTATTATTTTTCTGCCTCTTTCTCACCTAGCGCATATACCCGGGATTTCACTTGTGACCTTTCATTCGAATTCTTGATGGGTTGAAAATTGTGTGAACGATTGACTTCTGAGGTTCTATTTTGATCATAAGGGCATTGAGGACGTAGGTGGCCTTTTTGCCCGCAGTTATAGCATTGTCCCAATCTTTTCCTACACTGGTCACTATGGTGGCCCGGACGACCACAATATTTACACACCAAATAATTTATATTTGTTGGGTTTGGACGGGGTCTCCTTGAGTCCCCAGAGTTCCTAGATTCATCTCCATGTCTTTTTAAGGTCTTGTCTTTTGATCCGTTAGCTGCTCGGATCTGACGATCGTGATTCTCAACTCGGGAAGCTGCTTCCACCGTTTTGGCAAAGGTCAAAGCAGTAAATGGTGCTAAGGCTTTCTTGAGTTCAAGGCGCAAACCCTTAACAAATTGTCTGGTCTTGTTTGCCTCGGTATCAATCAATCGATGGCAATATTTAGAAAGTATGTTGAATTTTGCTACGTATTGGGCTACAGTCATAGTTCCTTGTTGTAGAGATTGAAACTCATCCTCTCTTTGTTCTCTTATCCAGAGAGGTATATATTCGTTTTTGAATTCCTCTCTTTGTTCTCTAGACTCTGCGGTCGACTGGAGTCTCTGTTTTTTGTTGGGTTGATTCTGGACCACCACCGGTCGACCGGACTACGGGTTAGGTCAACCAGCGGGTCACACTGAGGTTATTTCTGTTGTGTACCATTATGTTCTGATCCGATCTGATTTTGTTATGTTCTGTTTCAAGTTCTGAGTCTTGTGGGACTTGTGTAGTGTCTTTTCTAGAGTATTTATTTCAAATGGGTATTTTGGAAAACGGGAATATGTTTCATCTATCTGTATTATTTTTCTATTCTGTTTATATCTATTTTATTGGGTCCTTACTGAGCACCGAAGCTCAGTTCATCCGCTTTTACTATGCAAGTTATGTAGATGTTGATTCCAGCTTTGATGGCGATGCTTGGGAAGGGAACCATCATGAGTGATCCATTTATAGTAATGTTAAACAATAGTTAGAGATTTAGTTCATTCTTTTATTTCATTCACACTTAGATGTATTTCATTTATAGTAATGTTAAACAATTTCCATTTATGTAATACTTAGGATTATTTCACTTGTAGTAACTTAATTTTGTTGTATAACTCTTATTTTCGGATTAAATCATAATTGAATTCCCTTTTAGTAACTCTATTTTGTAGGCTTTGGTGTTTCATCAAGCAATGAGACACTGCCATGTCATCGTCCCTGGTTACAGGGTGTGACACACGCATCGACGAGTTAACGAGCTTTATGTCCAGATTCAATGAATCTAGAACATGTTTAGGTTAATTATATCTGGCATTTAATTTTTTGAGTATGTTTTCGAATTAGAGATTAAGGATGGGCATTTTCGGCATTTGCTGGGATTACGTGGGAGTTATTATGCATTAAAACTCCCACTACCAAAAGAGGTTGGGATTACGTGGGAGTTGGTTTACAGAACAAACTCTCACACCCTATATAATCTCTTTTGGGCGAAACCCTAGACATATCTTTTGTGAGCCGCAAATACCAACACCTGAAAAATAAGATTTTCTGCCATCCCTTCTCTCTAGATTTCCGAAACTCAGAAAACGAAGAGCTAGCACTCGCTGCTCGTTTCGTCGCGTGGATACCGATAGAGAGCAATTCCGTAAGGGAAGGCTTTTGGTGGCTACAACAAAGCATCCGAAATCAAAAACCATTAACGAAAATTCGTAAGTATTTTTCCGTCTATTTTTTATTCCCATAGTATGAGCGGATCCTTCCGGGGACGATTCATGGGTCTTTAGAACGAGTTTCTGCCCATGAATCCCTTCAGAATGTTGATCATTGGATCACTTGAATAGCTTGTCCTAGGCATGTCGTCATCATTCCCACCCTCTTTTGAAAGATTCATCCTCGAATCTTCATAATCTGTATCAAAATCAATGAAGGATAAATTAACAACATTAAAAGAAACACTTGCGCCATACTCACCTCTTAGATCAATTTTGTAGGCATTGTTATTGATCTTGAAAACTACTTGAAACGGTCCATCTTCTTTAGGATGCATCTTGGTCTTTCTTGCATTAGGAAATCTTTACTTTCTTAGATTCACCCATACCCAATCTCCGGGCTCAAAAGATATTGCTTTGCGGCCTTTATTGGCATTCTTTGCATAATTTGCATTCTTCTTTGCAATTTGCTCACTTACTTTTTGATGTATCTTTTGAATAAATTCTGCCCTAGAATCTCCTTCAACATTTAAATACTCTTCAATAAGTAAACGGGTTACATCTAAAGGGGTCAGTGGATTAAAACCATAAACAATTTCCAAAGGAGAATGATTTGTAGTAGAGTGGATTAACCATTCGGAATGTGCTTCCTTAACAAGTAATTCACGTAAAGAACAAGAAGAAATACACAATCGATTTTCTTTAAAAATGAACCCTTCATCCCGATAGAATTTTTTAAAAGATACAGTACTACATGCTTGATAAATAGATGAAAAATCAAAATCATGTTCATATAAATCTTTGATATGTTCAAATCCAAGACATTTAGTACTCATGAAATAAATCAAAGTATATCTCCTAGACAATGCATCGGCTACAATATTTTATTTTCCTTTTTTATACTTGATAACATAAGGAAAAGTGTAAATGAGGGAAACCCATTTAGCATGTCTTTTGTTTATCTTACCTTGCCTCTTTAAGTATTTAATTGACTCGTGGTCCGTGTGAACTACTAACTCCTCAGGCAAAAGGTAGTGTTGTCATTGTTCCAAAGCTCTCACAATAGCATACAACTCATTGTCATAAGTTGGATAGTTAAGCGAAGCTCCACTTAATTTCTCACTAAAATAAGCCAATGGGCGGTTATTTTGTTGTAGAACAGCCACAATACCTATTATTGATGCATCACATTCAACTTCAAAAGTTAGATCAAAATTAGGCAAAGCAAGTATAGGAGAAGAAGTAAGTAAAGATTTAAGCTTGTCAAAAGCTTTTTGTTGCGGCTGCCCCCCACTTGAATTCAACTTCCTTTTTGATAACTTTGGTTAATGGGGCAACAATAGTACTAAAATCTCTCACAAAGCCCTATAGAAACTTGCTAAGCCATGAAAATGTCTTACTTGACTTGCATTGGTTGGATTCGGCCATTCCACTATTACTTTGATTTTGGAAGGATCAATACTTATTTCATTAGAACTCACAATGTATCCAAGAAAATTAACACTATTAATGCAAAAGATACATTTTTCAAGCTTGACATATAAAGATTGATCTCTTAAAACTTTGAAAACAATCCTGAGATGTTCAACAAGCCTGAGATGAAGGGATTCATGGGCGGAAACTTGTTCTAAACACCCATGAGTCCTCCCCTGAAGGATCCGCTCATACAAAACAAATCGAAAAACAGCAAGAAAAACTTACGTTTTGGGTTCAAGAATCGGATTCTTGAATGGAAGAAGCTGTTTCTTGGATCGGATGCTGCCACCGATTGATCTCCCTTTGCGGAAAGTCCCTCTACCGGTATCCATGCGACGAAACGGGCAGAGATTGCTAGCTCTTCGTTTTTCTGAGATTCGGGAATTAGAGAGAAAAGGGAGAGGCAGAAAACTATTTTCTGGATATCAAGGTATTTCGGCTAAAAAGCATTAGACCTCTAGGGTTTCGGCCAAGAGATCATTATATAGGGTGTGAGAGTTTGTTCCCAGAACTAACTCTCACGTCCTCAACTTCTCTCGGCAATGGGAGTCCTCAACTCCCACGTCCTCTAGACTTCTGCTGGTAGTGGGAGTCTTTATCGGATAATAACTCCCACGTAATCCCAGCTATACCGAAAATGCCCCTTATCTCTAATTCGAATAATAACACTTTATTATTCTCAGAAAAGTGAATCTCAGATACAATGAACCTAGACACATTCTAGATTCATTGAATATGGACATGAAGCTCGTTAGCTCGTCTATGCGTGTGACCCTGTAGGTTCATATCACAATGGCAATGAAAACACACATAGTAGTAGTGTGAGTTCATAAATCACAAGCGGTCCCTAGCACATTGTGACTACCCAAAGTGAATGAATATACAACGGAACCTAATATCAATCCACTATTTAATCCCTTTGTCTCGCGATATCCTAATTAAGCATAAGGCATGGTAGTCGTCACCCTTATTAAGCTTAATTATATTTATGCTCGATCTCTAGGTAGACTGTTCCAACAAATAGTATCTTATAACCACTTTATCAAATACATTTGAGCACGGCCATGCATTTAGACAGTCTTTCCCTATCGAGGGGCCCATGGATATCTCTCTATAATAATAGAGAGGGACAAATTCCTTCCAATGCCTCTCACATTCAAGCCATGATAGGACGCTACATCCGATCATCAGTCGTATTGATTACTCGATTAAAAGCAACGTACGACTGAGTCAAAACGTGGCTCCATTCATGCTAGAATCAAATGGAGACATAAGGTCTAAGGATTCTAAAATAGTATTGAGGAAGTAATACTTATGACTAAGGACCATGAAGTATTACTTCTCAACGAATCACGTCCCAATACAATGTATCCCTATATATTGCATCTATGATATGATTTGTATTCATTACACATGATTAGTAAAACGTAATCATCAATCAAACATCATACTAGTTTTATTTCATTGTAAAATAGATTACATAAAACTAGGGACAACTAGAATAGTAATTACATAAGCAAATGAGTTTTACTATCAAATCACGCATTTGATGTTCATAAGCAAAATTTACTATTCATATGAAATGCTCAAAAAGATATAAAACGTACAACATATGCTAATGGTCCTAGGGCACTACTAACATGAGATTGATCTCTTCTAGATTCTTACTATAAACAAGTATATCATCAAAATAAACCACATCAAACTATCCTAAAAAGTGCCGAAATATATGGTTCATTAATCTCATGAAAGTACTTGGTGCATTAGTTAATCCAAAAGGCATTACAATCCATTGATATAAACCATATTTAGTTTTAAAGGCTGTTTTCCATTCATCACCCTCATTTATGCGAATTTGATGGTAACCTTGATTGAAATCTACTTTAGAAAATATCATGGCACCATGTAATTCTTCAAGCATATCATCTAAACGAGGAATATAATGTCTATATTTAATTGTTATCTTGTTAATAGAGTAACAATCCGTACATAATCTCCAAGTTCCTTCTTTCTTTGGTACCAAAATAGCGGGACTAGCACAAGGGCATAGAGATTCCCTTACCTGCTACTTTTTAAATAGTGCATCAACCTGCCTTTGTATCTCATTTGTTTTCTCGGGATTTGATGCGGGACCATCTACGAGGTTGCCTTATACAGAGCATCCTTTATCAAACATACAAGGTCCAATGACTAGACAAAGAGCAAGGAAAGCGGCTCAAGGCATATCTACTTTGATCCAAGAGTTGAAGGCTAAAGAGGAAGCTAAACTACATCTAGAAGATGATATTCAAGTTCAACTCTTAAGTTTACAAGACATACAATTCAGCCCAAACAAGCAAAGTGGCTAAAAAGGGCATTTTAGTTTTTTGTACAATTAAAGTGTATTATAGACTTTAATTATATTTTCAGCTTTGTAATTTACTATTTTTGGCGTGTATAGAAAGTGTTGCTATAATAAAGGACATGTGATCCATGTGTTTAGATAATGGTTAAGTGGTTAGTTGTTGAGAGTCCTAATTCTTCATCAACCTGCCTTTGTCCAATGACTAGACAAAGTGCATCAACCTACGATACGTAGGATGAATGCTTTGTCCGCAACCTGCAAAAAACAGAAAAACAAGTGCAAAACTTGTACACAAGTGTACTATCTTGCATTAAATCAAACCAACCCAAAATACAAGTTAAAAGACTCAATAGCAAGTATCAAATATGACTCAAACAAATGCTTATCAAATCGGACACCCCATATCGGAATTCATGCCATGAGCATCCTATGCTACTCATGAACTACAAACCAATTGTTATGTCAGACAATCGAATATAAAATGATCAATGACCAAACAAGTTAAAACAACAATTAAGCTAAACAACTATACTCTTCATGTCTAAACACTCGCACAACGGAAACCACAACAAGCACGTTTGTCATACAGTATTCAAGATTACACAATTTGCTTAGACATTATGAACATAGTTATCGCTATGACACTACAATCCCACAGTCAAGCTCAATTGTCCAATCAGGCCCATAATCACTGCTAACAATCCTCAAGTATTAACCCACTGAGGAAAGGCCACAAGAAACATAATCCGACTGAATCTTTCCCCCGGATGGAGGCCAAAAATAAAGAATACGTCCATTGTGTCATCTCCCACACATGAGCTCCACAATTTATTGTTAGCAGCCCCAACTTGTTTATCCCGCTAGGGTTCGGGTCCACACATCCACACACAGAGAATTATCGCAAACACCATGTTCCAACGATATATAAGGTAGAAGTATCCTGCTACAGGCCTTTCATAAACAAGATCTCGAATGGGGTGACGACTCGGTCGACCAAAACCAAGTAGGACTAAAGACGATGAGACAAAATAGGATGCCTCTAATTAATAACCAATTAAGACGACCAAAGCGATAAACAACTAGGCAAGTTCATCAATTAACCAATTACGATTCACGAATCATTATAAAGGTAAACAATTATATATATAATCAAATAAGATAAAAGTTTAAACAATTCAGATTATATCATTACGTAGAATTTAATCAAGTTCAAAGCGAAAATCCAATTAGTAAGATGATAAACACAAAACGTGCAACTAATTCGTAAACTCAACAGTTTGTGCAATAATTCACGTAAAATCAATACTCAAACAATCCTAAAATAGTACCCAACAGTATATAAAATTCCGAGCAGAAAATAATTAAAAATGGGGTCCTTACCTCTAACGAGAGCAAATAAACACACAAACATATAACATCACTGCCCAGTCCCGCTCTCGGTTCGATAACTTTCTACCCCCGAACTCCGAATCACGATCCATCTGCGCTCACTCGAAGCTAACTCGAACGCCGTCGAATTGATATATTGTGGGTCGAAAACGAACGAGTAACGCTCCCTCAGTGATCTCTCAAAGTTCTATTTTTTCCTTTGTTTGTTGTGTCCTAGAGCCATTGTTCCTTTTATTTCTTGCGGCTAAAGGTTGTGGCCTTTCTTTCTTGTTTTACGTTTTGGTGAAAAAGTGACATATGATTCCTCTCTCTCTCTCTCTCTCTCTCTCTATATATATATATATAACCCACACCCCTATGATTCCTATTTTACTTTTATTTTTATTACTCCCTCTCCCGTAAATCTCTCATATATATAATCCTTTCCTTATTCATTTATTTTAATTAAGAGACTCTCCCAGATCTATTAGGATTCTTAATTCAATTCCAATACCAAATCTAATTATATTATCTTATAGTTTATAAGAATTGTCATCTCCTCTTGGGTGCATCATATGTGTGTCCTCATCATCTCCTCTTGGGTGTAATTTTTTCTTTCTTGCATTAGGGAACCTTTCTTTCCTTAGATGCACCCAAACCCAATCTCTTGGTTCAAATGATATTGTCTTGCAGCCATTGTTTGCATTCTTAGCATAGGATACATTCTTCTTGGCAATTTGTTCACTTACTTGTTGATGGATCTTTTCTATAAATTATGCCCTAGAAAATTCTTCTACATTTAAATACTCATTAACAAGTAAATGAGTTAGATCTGAAGGGGTTAGTGAATTAAAACCATAAACAATTTCAAAAGGAGAATGATTTGTAGTAGAGTGTATAGTTCGGTTATAAGAAACTTCAGCAATAGAACCCCTAAAGTGCTCTTAAATTCTTTTCACTCTTCCCGCCTTTTTAAATTCTTTTGAACAAGTGCTCTTAAAATAACCCCTAAAGTTCTATTTGTTACCTCAGTTTGGCCATCGGTTTGTGGATGACTTGATGTAGAAAATAGTAGTTTAGTCCCTAATTTCCCCCATAAATTCTTACAAAAGTAGCTAAAGAACTTAACATCCCTATCACTTACAATTGTTCTTTGAACTCCATGAAGCTGAATGATCTCTCTCATGAACAATTCAGTCACATGACTTGCATTATTTGTTTTCCTACAAGGAATAAAGTGTGTCATCTTAGAAAATCTATCGACAACAACAAAAATACTATCCATACCTCATTGAGATCTTGGTAATCCAAGAATGAAATCCATGGAAACATCCACCCAAGAGGTGGTTGGAATTGGCAATGGCATGTACATTCCATGAGGCTTGCTTGTACTTTTGGCCTACTCATTTTCAAGGAGTGCATCAACTTGTCTTTGAATCTCCTTAGTTTCATCGGAATTGGCTCTATAAGCTGGTCTATTTGGAATGATGGATCCTTGAATAAATTTAATTTGTTGCACAATACCTCGGATGTGAGGCAGTCCTTTTGGCAACTCCTTTGGAAAGACATCTTTAAATTACTGCAAAATACTAGAAACAATACTTGGTAGAGAAGAATTTGTTAGATCAAAAGTACTTAGAGCACAAGTGCTCTCGGCTTCTTTCAAAATAAGCAAAACAATTGCTTGTTTTGCTTGAATTGCCTTATCTACCTTACCAATGGTTTTGAGGAGATTCGGTGGGGGGTAGGTGTGTGGTGGTCGGATTTTGGAGATGAGAATGATGGTGGTGGAGATCGGTGATCTGTAGGGACTAGGGCGAAGGTTTTCAGTGGTGGTAGTGCGTGGATCTGGGTAAGGAATGAGCTTTGAGGAGATTCAGTGAGGGTAGATGGGTGGTGGTCGGATTTGGGAGAAAAGAATGGTGGTGGTCGTGATGTCGGAGATTGGTGGTCTGTGAGAAAATGTGAGAGAGAAAATGAAGAATAAAGGAAAAAATATATATTTTATTTTAGAGTGAAAAAACCAATTTACCTCTGATTGCACATGCTTGATTTGACCGGATTCCACCATGTTTGTGTTGGCAAGGACTCTACAGGCTGCACGTAATTTTTTTTGAGGATTCTTTCTGGCGAAAAAATAAACAAGGACTATCGAGGCTAAAGTGAAATAGATGGGAGTAGTGTTGTTAAAATCGCGAGTTAACTCGTAGAATCGCACGATTATACGATTCTACAGATATTTTATCAAGTTCGTCCCCAAAGATTTTTTTGCAGTTTTTATAGGTAGGTCGACATACTGTTACAGTTTTTCGCCCCCAAAATACAATTACTGGCTTCGTCCCTGCCAGAAACCAGACGATTTAACGAGTGTTGATTCTTTCATTGGGATGAAAAGGTAAGATTCATTCTAATTTATTTTATTGTAATACAAACGCGCATAGCTCGGATATGAAACGTAATACAAAAGACTTTCGCGGTTATTACCCTTAAAAAATAAATAAAAATTTATTCATTCTTCTTCTTCTTCTCCAGCTCTCCGCCCCCATCCTCTCTCTATCTGGGACCCACCCAAATTCAAATCTGTGCAGCTTCCTCCATCTTCATTCTCTTCAATTTTCTTCTGCTAACTACGAATGCTTTGAAGAATTGGAATCCAATTTCGACTCAGAAGTCACTCTTGGATTGGTAATCTCACTTCCCTCAGTTTTCTTCAATTCAATTGTTCCCAATGAACGTTTTGAATTCGAGTTTCAGGTGTTGGGTTTTAATCTGGTTTTTATTTTTCTTATGAAGTTTTCACTGATCGGGTGGTTATTTCCACCTTTTTTAAAAATGTTTTTGTTTGGTTGTGTTTTTTGAAAATTTGCTGGTTTTTTTTTTTTTTTTTTAAATTGTTGGTCAAATGTGATTTTAATTACGCTGTTTCATTTGCATGTGTTGATTTTCTTTGAACTGCTCAGATTCACCTGAAAGCAGAGTTTGAAATTTGAACTTTTGTGCGTTTCTGTGTCTTGTAACACCTGAATCTCTTGATCTTGATTTTCGATGAAAACTGAAAGTGCTGGCAGTTTGGAATTTATAACATTAGAGTTGCATGTGACAAGCATTTTGTTGTCTTTTTTCCTGTTCTTGGCTGATGTCATTGGCTCCTATATTTTATCTTTAACTATTTTGGAGATTTGAATACTAAAATTTCCTTGAATTTTCAAATCAAATACCTGGACTAACTTATTAATGCGTCTTGTGTAGGTGGCTCAGGAATTTGGAATGGGGCCAACACGAAAGTCTAGAAGCGTGAACAAACGCTATTCTTTCATGAATGAAGTCTCTCCTGTTAAAGATGTAGAGAATGCTAAAAGAAACAATTCCCGGGTGAGCTCCGCGTGTATTCATTCTGTTTCTTATCGCACAGATGAACCTTCTCTTAGATTGAAGCTCAATAAGTATAAATATCCTATCTGAAGATTAGGATCTAGGTAGGGGTTTCTTTGTGAGAATGCTTTCTTATCATTGGCAGCTGCAGAAATCAGTTATTTAGGTTTACCTTTAAGTGCTTAATGTTTACTGAGATTCTGGTATTGGCCTAGTGTGTTGTTAATGATGTCCTATTGTATCATAATTATTCTTACACAGGCTTCATCCAATTTTATTTTAAAAGAGATAAGATACTGATTTACTACTGTTCTATCATCTTTATCAGAATTATTTATGAGATTAAATGTATGGACGACAGATGAAAACATCCAAGTATGCTTGGCGGTATATACCCTTCCTAATTTTAGATTTGCATTTCTTAACATTGATGATTATAAAGATCTCCGTTTAGGGTATACGTCATCTATTATACAGTTAATGCTATATACACTATATGTATTTAAACCCTTTGAATGGTGTTGCAATATTTACTTCTTTATTTTATTGGAAAACTTAATGATTGTTATTTGTTATAAATGTTGGGAGCCTGTGTAGAAAAATATGACAGGAAGAGGACACAATCTACTCTGAATCATGTCCTATATTTATTGCCTTGATGATTTTGGTATTTGTACGTCCCTTAGAGAAAAGGGAATATGATGATGCCGCTTCTGAAAGCATCTTGCGGATGACCATTGAATCTAATATTTTTTTTGCAGAAGAGGAAATTGTCCGACATGCTAGGTCCTCAATGGAGCAAGGAAGAGTTAAGCCGTTTTTATGAAGCATATCGCAAATATGGTAAAGACTGGAAAAAGGTCAGTGAAGAAGTCTAACTAGAAATTGTTAGTTGCATGTATGCAAGAAAGTGCCAGGAATATTTGGACAATGCTTTGGCCGAATTGAATATTAGGAGTGATAAAAAAGAATCTCATTTAATGTTACCTGGAACAATCAAACCATTGATGGCATTCAAAATCAAACTATGATTGAGAAATTTCATTTAACTCAAATGGGTAATATGAATAGTCTATGTGAGATATTACTCCTCAAAAGTAGATTAATCTTGTGCTTATGTTTAGGTGCAACTTCTTCCGTGCTGATTAATATTGATCTGACACTTTCTTATTGTTGCTTAGCTGTTGGTTGGATGTTTTTGTTCTAAACATTTTATCGTTGTATGATTGCTGTGGTAATTTGTATTTCAGGTTGCTTCTGCTGTGAAAAATCGATCTGTTGATATGGTGGAGTCCCTATACACAATGAATAGGGTAATTGTACACTTGGACTACCTTTTATAATCACTTTACCAAAAATTACGTGTTTCTGTAGTCTTATGATTCTTTGAATATATCATATGAATATACCAACTCAATCACCGACTCCTATACTTTCACCTTTCTTTTCTAGCCTAGTTGTATAGATATACCCTATGTTACTCGGGTACGGGTGTCGAGTACGAGTGTGTTGTCAAATGGCGGCGCTATGATGCTATGGCGTGGCGGATACGGCGATCACCACTATACACAATGCGTGTAACGCTCTAATATGCCGGTGTTGTCTATTTAGCGTTTCACGTGCGTTATGGCAGTTACACTATGGCGTTTCATGGCGGGCATAGCGGACAAAGCGGAATATTAGCTTTTTTTTTATCGGTTCTGGATTACTTTTTGGTTACCCATGTGATTATCCCCTTCTTATATTATGTTTACCTAATCCCAACAAACATACAACGTAATCAGTCTTTATTTTCTTACCGTCTCTGCAATATCAATACGTTCTTTCTTTCTTCTTCCTCTCTCTCTCTCTCTTCCATGTCTTTTTTTTTCTCCATCGTCCTCTTTCTTCCCATTTTTTTTTCTCCATCACTGTTTGATATTTTTAATCTCTTATTTTTTTCAGAAGAAGATGAGGGAGAGGATGATTAGATTTATTGTCTTGGATTTTTTAGTCTTGTTTTGATTATCGTTTTTGTTATCATATTGTAAGAGTTTTAAGTTATGCATTCTTGTTATGTTATGAGTTATGACTTACAAGATATGCTAGTTAATGGTTGGTTAATGACTTTTGAGTTATTTGCAGTGTTATCAATGGCGGATGGTGGGCTACGGCGGAGAGCTAAAAATCCGCCATAGAAAATAGCGGATGGCGTAGCGGGTTATGGCGGCCTTAAAAAAATATATGTAAAAACACCAGAACAAACATTAGTATTGTAAAAAAATAATTTTTTTTAAAGCCCGTGACCCTCTAAATTTTTTATTAAAAAAAAGTCCAAAATATATTTTAAAAAAACAAACTGAGAGAAGGAAAAAAAAACGAAAAAAAGATATGCATGATAAAAAAATAATGTACCTGAAGCTAAATTTAAAAAAGCCCCTAAAATTTTAATAAAAAAAATAGCAGAGAATGAAGGGGAAAAAAAAGTGAGAGTGTGGAAAAACGATAAATAGCAGAGAAATCAGAAAAGTAAAACTGTCACGGAGATGGTTGCACTCTTTTTTGTTTAATTAAAGATTAAAGAAGCTTTGAACAAAAAAAAAGATTAAAGAAGCTAGTATTTATTTTAAAATTTGTAGTGATTTGGGCTGCTCCTTTTGAAGCCCAAGGCTACTTTAGCCCCAAAGAGCAAAAACCCAACATTAAATAAGCCAAACAGCAAAAAAACCTAACCATATCCGCCATTCACGACATTTGACGCCATAGCCGCCATGGCCTCCGCCACCAAGTCGGCCGCTTTCACCGCCACAAGAATCCCGCCACGCCACAGGGATTATATGGCGCTGGCCCCCAAATCCACCACCGCCACCCGCCATGGCGCCGCCATGGCCGAAATTTGATAATACTGGTTATTTGTTTGATTCATGTTGCTATTTTTTACTTTATATATATATATATATATATATGCATTATTGTATTGTGTCCGACATGTGTCCGCTATAAGTCGTTATAGCGTCCGCCATAATGTTATGACTTATTTTTGGGTTGCCGCCATGATTTCGCCATCCGCGATTGATAACACTAGGTCTTATCCGTGTTGACCCGATCTGACAAATATCCCATACCCATGTCGTGTCGTGTCGACACGGGTACGACAAACATAAACGAAGGGTCCGGGTAACATAGGTTATACCTCACTAGATATTGGAACTCGTTGCTGCAAATCTTGATCTTCTCAGCATGAAAATTTGAGTTAGAGAAATGTGCTAGAAAGAATGTCCTAAAAGTTAACGCTTTTTATCAGAAAGGACAAAAAGACACAGGACCTTTGGGAGGATGAGATGTAAGGGATTTCAATATAATGGAATCATCTTATGGTTAGGGTGGTATTTGGAAAATTTTATGTCAATAGGATGAGAGCATAGTTCTTTGGTTGATCTCTACATAGTTGGATATTCTTTGATTCTGGTGAGCTTTCTCTGGAAGTTACTTATTCTTTTCGAGAATAAGTCTCCTTCATCTGATTTGCCAGCATGTTGGATTTCTTTACTCTCGTATGTTGCTATTTTTTAGTGCAACACGTAGTTTCTATTTGAATTGAAAAGAAAATAACATTATTAGGCTGATGGTTTAGTTAAGTTGGACATTTCTGACGCATATTATGAATAAGTTTTTCAGTAAGCACCTTTCTTATTAATTGCAAAATTTCTCTCTTTAGTAAGAAAATACACTGACTTGAATTCATATAATTGTCAGCCTTTTAAAAGCATGTTATTTTCATGAAAAAGTTTGTGTTGTTGTTAATGTCTTGTATAAGTGCATTATCTTCATGCCTATCACTCCGCATGTATCCTTGTTGCAAAGGTGGGCATGGGGTGTGTAGGCCAGGTGCATGTTATGTCTCTGATTTCTAGCTTTGAGAGTCCTTGGGTTAGCTGGTGCTCAGTTGGCATTTACCTGACTATGAGGGGGGTGCAAAGTTCGCCTTCTTTTGCCCCCATGTTTCCTGTCAGCAAAGAATATCATGCTTTTTTCTTTGTTTCAAGTAACTTATTGATGCACAGCATATACCATGGCTCTGGATGACCTTTAAGGAGTACTAAATACTCACAGCCATATGGTAGCTCTTTGCTATGTCTTGGGTTAGTAAAATATATCGGAACTTCTTACGTGCATTCCCTCCTTGGCTTGGTTGTTTGCTAATGAGTCAGTATAAAAGGGGGTTGTGACTGCCTAGCATGTATGTATACCATCATAGGAGTCAAATATTCAAGTCTAATCCACAATATCATGCTCTGAAGAGAAAATTGATACATTTAAGTGGGTATATTCATCAAACTTATGACTGAGTCTGTGCATGTCCAATACATGAAACCACATGTCCCAATTTGAATGACAGCTGACAGGCTGGCACTGTTCAAATTTCTCTGTTTTGGTTTCCGATTAATT
The DNA here is from genome assembly GCA_026122235.1 of Vinca minor. NCBI lineage: Eukaryota > Viridiplantae > Streptophyta > Magnoliopsida > Gentianales > Apocynaceae > Vinca > Vinca minor. The sequence goes on along the minus strand of JAOCZM010000259.1, from coordinate 1,160,025 downwards.
TTCTATATTGATTCAGTTATGTTAATTTTGTAAATAAGGTATATTAGGCCATTACTGACTCAAGAAGCTTGGTACATAAACCTGTTTGTTGCAGCCGCGGTATCACTTGAAATTGTTTACCATTTGCAATTATGTGGATATAAAGCTTGTTTCATGTAGGTGGCTCATTACATTTCTATATTTTCAGGCTTACTTATCACTCCCCGAGAGGACTGCTTCTGTGGCTGGGCTAATTGCTATGATGACGGACCACTACAACAACTTGGTGAGATTCTTTTAGTTTCAACTGACAGTTTTAACATTTAGCATGCCTTTTTTTACTTCATGTTTATCTAATCAGACATGGTAAGAATGACACTGCATGGGGCTACTAGGTTTCTTAACTTCTTAATTCTCTCCGTTGCTGCTCAAGAAGCTTTTCAAGTGCACCATGAAGCTTCCACCACTCAAGCAAAAGAAAGGTTTTTGATATGTTGTGTATACAAGGAACGTGCAACGCAAAATTCTCTTGTTTAAGGATAATTATTACTCCCTCTGTCCCAATTCAAAAAGCACACAGATTAAGAAAAGAGTTTGTTGAGTTAGTTTTTTAAGTGAAATGACCAAAAAACCATCTTAAAACTTCGAATACAAATGATATTGTGTTTATTGAGTTAATAAATGATAGGATAAAGTTGGAAAAAATGAATAAATGTTCATTGAAGTTGGGAAAGGACAACTAATTTGGGACAAGGAAAAAGTGGTTTTGGGACAACTAATTTGGGACGGAGGGAGTACGACTTTAGGTAATAGAAAGAGTCTTCCCACTAAGGCTCTCCAAAACCTGCTTTAGAGTTGAAATTTTCAGGAGAATTTTAGGTTGTCTGATGCTTTATAATGAATAATCTTGTATGCACAATTGATGGGAAAAAAATGCTTATTGCAATGATTTCTGAAGCTGTGCGCACCACATTGGAGCTATACCATTCTAATTTCCTACGTTTTATGTATATGATTAAGATTTTGGCGTTTCAGGCAGGAAGCGACAGCGAACAGGAAAGTAATGACGGTGCTGGAACATCTCGAAAACCTCAAAAGCGAGCTCGAGGTAAAGTTCAGCTTGTTAACTCTAAAGCTTCTGATGTGCAATTTGCTTCTCCGATGGCGCCAGCAGGTTACGTTGGCCTACCATTGATGAAGAAAAAGCGCACTGGAGGTATGTTGTGCTACAAGAAGCGCCAATTATCTAAACTCACTCCCTTTATGCACCCAAATGACCCTGCAGTTGCATGTCTTTTGGTTAATGACTTACCTTTGTTTAGTGGTGATCTCTTCTAATTTGAGGTTTATTATCGATGAGAATTTCATATCAAATCATATAGATCATATGTTTTCCATTTTGTCCTTGCTTCATCTGACTGACTTGCACATTCAGTAGGCTGAGGTAATTGGCAGTTGGATTTTGTAAATCTTTGATAATTAATCTTGTACTGGAGTGTAATAATGAGTAGCTTTCCTGGAGTGTCTGTTAGGTAGTGGGCCTCGTGCTGTCGGAAAAAGGACTCCAAGGTTTCCTGTTTCCTACTCTTACGAGAATATCAAAGGGGAGAAGTTTTTCTCACCAACCAGGCAGGGCCTAAAAACGAAGACAGATAGCAATGATGATGATGTTGCTCATGAGATAGCATTAGCTTTGACAGAGGCGTCACAGAGAGGTGGTTCTCCCCAGGCTTCTACACCAAACCGAAGAAGTGAAAGTGTTATGTCATCTCCTGCTCGGAATGCTGAGATGAAAGTAATTGATGTAGATTCTGTTTATCTCTTTTGGGATATTCCTTTAATAAATTGTTTAATTGATCTTGGAGCTTTTCTTGGTGTAGCGGGCTGAACTGAGAAAGGCCAATGCCAAGAATGCGGAAAGTGATATGGATGATGAAGAGTTAGAAGGGAGCATGGAAGCTGATACTGGTGATTTACCCAGGCATAGGCTTTATGCCAAGCAAAATGGGCGAGTTGGTACAATGGTAAATAAAGGGAGGAGATTTGATAGAAAGAAATTAGATGTTGACGACAGTAGCGATAATCATTTGGATGGCATAAGGGAAGCATGTAGTGGGACAGAAGAAGATCAAAGATTGGGTGCAGCAAGAGGAAAGATGAAAACAGATGCAAGAATTTCTAGATCCACTCCCCAAGGTTCTAGGAAAAAGAGTAAAAAGGTTCTTGTCAGTAGAGGTACACAATTTTTGTACAAGTATTTCCTTAAAAGAAATTAGTTTTTGTTCCTGTTTATTCTCTGAGTTATATTTCCTGCTAGTTTTTTTTCTCCTTATCTTGGGAAATAGAAATGCTTTTACTTATTGATACACTACAGTTCAGTTCCTTTGACAGAACTGCGAAACAAAACTGACAGATATCCGAACTTGTCGCTACTTTTTCCTCACTAGATACTTTTTTTGTCATGGCCAGTTTATCAGTTCTATAAATGTGGGAAGTCATAATTTCTAGCATTGTTGCAGAAGTCGCTAGTCGGTCGCCAGACTGGCGACTAGCGAGTAGTCGGCTTACCTAGATTACAAGGGATTTTTTAAATTCCCTTATCCTATATATTATACTAGTCAAACAAAATAACATAAAAAAATAACAATCAAAATTCCCTTATCTGACTCGGCCGATTTTTACAACACTGATTTCTAGGGCTGTTCAGACAATGGACCCATGGTTTTGGGTGCATGTACTTTATGTAGAAATCTTAGGTCTTTGAAGCCAATTTTGGGAATTAAGTTTTGCATAATTTCCAAAAAACGTAAGCTGTTTTGGCTTTTCGTGAAGTAACTTTGCCAACTTTCAATTTTGGTTTTTTTTTTTTTACAGCACACATTATATTAAATTCAAACTTTCTGTCTGTTTTCGGTGTGCAACTATAATCAGGGAAGATGAAATGAGAGAAGAAAATTTTATTGAGATGGGAAATAGCACAGTGAATGTTTAATTTAGTGGATAATCTTGGAACCTGAGAAGCATTTTTTTCTTTTCTTTTTGTAGAATACAGTCCCTTTCTCTTTTCTTGAAACTTTTCTTTGTTTCATAGCCAAATATTTTTTGCTCGTTATTGAACGTTACGCCGTATTATTTCCTGCTGTTGGTCATGTTTTTTTCTCTATTGTAATCAGCTTTGCATACTTAGATCCTCTATGTCTTAGTTGCCATTATCTATGTAGTTAATCTACAATATTTTTCTGTACAGATGAAGCTCCTGCCTTTGATGCCTTGCAAACTTTGGCAGACTTGTCTTTGATGATGCCAGCAGAAGGAAATGAAGACGGTAATTGCATTTTATTATTATTTTTTGAGGGTAGAACATTGGCCATGGCTTAATAATATATATTTTTTGGATAAAAATGTAAATATATATTGATCAAAAGCATATAGCTATACAATCAAGTGTCAGCGACTGTACAGAAAGGATGTCTAATTCAATGGCTCGACGAAATCCTCATCCTGACTAGACAAAAAGTCCAAAACATGGGGATACAAAGCAAAAGTAACCTTGTGTACATTTGTTTTGATCCTATTCACTAGATGCCCTGCTTGAGTTTCAACTTGTTCAAAAATCCTTTTGTTTCTTTCAGTCCTGGCCTAATAATATTCATTTTCTTGTTGGTGTTAATAATTATCAAATTAAGTAAAGTTATGCATTTTGGTTTTTCATACTTGGACTCTTTTTGTCTGCATTAAGTTGTGTACTTAGCAAGTCCTTTAAGTTACAATATGACATTTGGTTTCACTATAATTCTATAAGAATGGTTACTTATTGATACAACTCTGTGCTTTCTTATGATTACACAAAGTGTTACATTAGTCTTAATAAGTGTAACGTCCCAAACTTCATGTCGGGAGTTAGAGGAATTGGGACTCGGAATATAAGCATGAGCCTTGTCAATGTGGGATTATCTATTTGGCAAAGCAAGAAAGGGTGTGAAGTACTCCCTCCGTCCCAATTTACTTGTCACCTTTCGGAGATTCATGGAGATTAAGGTCATTATTTTTTTTTATTCAAGATTAAGGCAATTAAATTGGTTTGATTTATTAGATGAAATGACCAAAAAACCAGCTTGATACTTGAAAACATAATTAATGTTGTTTTGGTGGATGAACAGAGTAAGAGTAAAACAAAATGAAGCATCTCAATCAATGCTTTCTTGGTTTGGTAAATTGACAAGTAATTTGGGGCAAAAAAGGCTTGAAAAGTGACAAGTAATTTAGGACGGAGGTAATAGTTGCCTGAGGTTGATTCCAGGCCCATGTCTTTGCGTTTCAAGCTTGCAGGCAAAGCGGGAAACTAGTAAGAAGTACAGGAACTAAAGGCTAAATCATGCATGGGGGTTTATCTCTAGAATCCTACTGGTCTAGTTTCGTCCTGAGCTTTGGCTAAAGGCTAGAGCCAAGTGATGTCACTGAGCTTCAAGGGGATTGCCACCTCAGATCCCACATCCAAAGTGGGAGGAATGGTTAATTGGAACATAAGTATGGGCCTAGATAATCATCCATTGTCCGATGGATGCCAAGTAATTATCAATGGGTACTTCCAGGATCATGATGCACATTTATAGGCCCATCCGTGACAATAAATACTGAAATCTTTGTACTGTTTGCCTTCTTTCTTATACTTCTCTGGTTTTTGGTTCTTTTGATAGTTAGGAGCTGTTTGATTGTTACTTCGAAGATGTAGTGCAAAGTTAATCTATGGAAGTGGGCTATATATCATTAAGACGAATTGTAGTTCATGAATCTGGCAACTTATTGTGTTACTACTCTTATGGAAAAAGAAACTAATGTTTACGGCCTTGCTTATGTTGTCCACGCACGTTTCCAAGTTTGTATGCTTTTAATTTATTTGCTTTACTTCTGCAACCCAATACCAAACTACTTGAGAATACCTGAATGCTAGAGTCGTACAGCATAGATGATACCAGTCAAACAACCTAAAGTAAGCGCCGCTAGAAGCAGAATCTAACATCACTGGGCCTGCATATTCATTTTTCATTTTGCAAGTTACACTTTCTTATGAGTGCTTGCCGTATCAACTTGTGTAAGAGTTCTTTCCTTCTTTAAAGTCCGTTATTGTAGGGAGTTAATTTTTCTTCCCCAATTTGTTCTGGTTGGTGGGTAAAAGTATAGGGGTGAGCCCCAAACTCAATATCAGGGCATAGCTTTGAGTAACTGCTCCCAGAGCATCATGGTGGCTCGAATCTGTACATGTGCATATGTTACTTCCTGTGTCCCAAATTGATATTCTCCTTGGTACTCTCTCTAATTTGAAAGTTTTGACTCACTGGAATAGTATATTTTACACATAAAGAGGTAATTTGGTTCATGTCTTCCCTATTTGTTGAATAAATGTCAATTGATTCACTAGCCTAACATTGCTCTTCCTTCTCTTTGAACTTTACTTGTCATTTGAACCTGTCCTTAACTACATCTCATGACAGGATTCTCTGTAGTTCAGTTATAGTTTTACTTTTACATGGAAGTAACTACCGAGCTTGTGTTACTTTTTCAGTTCCTGTGCAGTGACTTATTGCATCTGGGGCCAGCAATAAGAAATTAATTGTTTTCTTCCTTTCCTTCTTAAAGAGTCGATGGTGCAGATCAAGGAAGAAAATGACGATCATGTTGATGAATCGGGATCTTTAGAAGCTATTGCTACAGAAAATCAGAGAGGCAGAAGTAAATCTTTAGGAGTTAGAGTGAAAGGGGATCGATCATCATCTAGATTTGAAGTTGGTTCTACGAAGATACCAAAATCAGGGAAAGTTTCAGACTTTGATGATAAAGCTCTTCCTGATATGAAGCAGGAAGTTTTCCAGTCCAAGTCTACGAGGAAGAAGCCAAAAGTAGGGCACCTGAAGCAAGATAAGATTATCTTGTCTTTTAATCAATCTTGTTACTTCTCTGGTTTTCATGTGATTTATTCATGAATAAGCATATCCTTGCAGATTCGGAAATCTGAGGCTCATCTTGATGGTCATCTTAGTGAATCTCAAGAAGCTAAGGTACTTTTTCATTGGTTTCTTTCTTCACCTTCTTTCTCTTTCTTCTTCGCTTGTGTGTGTGTGTGTGTGTGTGTACGCTTGCCACTAAAGGATTGCTCTCAGAGTTTTGCTTTACTTGTTTGTGGAGTTTTATTGTTTCTGCTACTACGTGTACGGGAGGTCCTGATAGAATTGTAGTTACTAAATGCAATGTGCAATAGGTGTCCAAAATTTGAATCTTTGACAGCAGTGGATTCTTGATTCTAATGGGTGTTGAGAAGGTTGTGAGATTGTGCTCCTGATGTTACGTTTTGGGCTAATTGCTTTTCGGGAAGTTATTTTAAACAAGCATGAAGCATCTTATTTTACTGAATACCACATTAATGGTTCAAGTTTTGCATTTCCTGTTTGTAACAGTTGTATTGTTTACTTGTTTTATAAGGTGAATTCTGCTGTGCTGCTCTCGTCTTGGTTAAGTTTTTGACAGGTGGGGAAAGTACCTTAACAACATGAAATTGTTTGTGTTGGAATATAAAGTCCCACATTGCTTGCCTAAGGAAGATCTTTATCACTTATAAGCTCATGGGCACCTCTCATTGCCAATTGGCTTTGAGAGGTCAGGGAGGCCCATGAACTATTTACACAGTTTGTTATTTCTATTATTGTATTGTTATTGAAAACTTGAACTTGAGCCTAATCCCACCCCAAAAGTACATCAAGTGGGGGAGGATTGCCCAAGTTTTAAAAATTATGGAATAAATTCAACACCCCCTCACGCATCTTAACATCATTAATTGTTTGTTTTTGCTAATATTCTTGTTGAAAAATTGGACTTAGGCCTAATTCTAGCCCAAAAGTACCTCAAGTGGGGAAGGATTCTCCAAGTCTTATAAGTTGTAAATATATTAACAAGCTAGCCAATATGGGTTAAATTCAACCCACGCCTCATGCCTAGAGCTGGATATCAGGAGCGTGAAGTTGACATGATTGGAAATTGCAGGATTCTTATTAATATTAAAAATTCAATGCAAGTGACTGGATGCTGCTTTCCTGCAGGCTAGAGATGTAGGGAGGATGAGCAAGAATATGAGATCATCTCAAAGTGCTTCACCTAAACTGATAAAAAATGCAGAACATTCTTCAAGCACTGATCCAAGAAGAGAAGAAAGTGATTCAGCTCAATCAACGGTGCAGGTTCCTCCAGGAAAGGAAATTATCTTACCTACGAGAGTCCGGAGCAGACGCAAGATGGACCTCAAGAAATCACATATACAGAAAGATTTGAAGTTTCCTGATAAAGGTTTAAATGAACGATCCAAGGCTCTTGCTTCGTTGCTTCATGATACAGCATCTACTGTTAAGGTAAAAGTGCTTTTAACTCCAGCCACATTCTTGTGGACATTGACCTGAATGGTTTAATTTTTAGCTCATTGTGTCCATAATATCTCTATCAGGAAAAACTTTCTAATTGCTTGTCAAATCACCGATTGCGAAGATGGTGTACATACGAGTGGTTCTACAGTGCAATTGATTACCCTTGGTTTGCTAAAAGAGAGTTTGTGGAATATCTTTATCATGTTGGATTGGGACACGTTCCAAGGTTAACTCGTGTCGAGTGGGGTGTCATAAGAAGGTACTTGCCTTGCTTGCATGTGTTGTCAGAGTCAGTATACTTATGCTGATTCTGGATCAAAAGAAGTAATGATTAAAGGAAAAAATCATAATTGATTTCTGAACTCTTATGCAATGCAGTTCGCTCGGTAAACCTCGACGGTTTTCCCAACAGTTTCTCAGGGAAGAAAAGAAGAAGCTTAACCAGTATCGAGATTCAGTGAGAAAGCACTACACTGATCTTCGTGAAGGTATCCAGGAAGGACTACCAACAGATCTTGCAAGGCCTTTATCTGTTGGACAGCATGTTATAGCTATCCATCAAAAAATGAGAGAGATTAATGACGGGAACGTGCTAACAGTTGATCATTCCAGGTGCCGGGTTCAGTTTGACCGACCAGAGCTTGGTGTTGAATTTGTCATGGTAATCATTCTGACTTGTGTCATTCGTACATTCTATTTCAAGAAGCTTGCTTGCATAAAAAGTCAAGTGCTTTATATTCTTTTCAAGTAATTCAAATGAGCACATTATCTTCTGGGCCATTATTTTTTCAGTATTGGCTGTTGGTCGAGAATGATGAGAATCCTAATATTCAGAAAACAGCAAGCCACTTGTAAAGACTTGAAATATTCTTAGGTTGAGTGAAGGGACATACCTGTTTCAGTTATAGAGTTTGGAAGTGCTGTTCAAGGTGTACTTAATCTGAACTATGACCGAAAAGGACTCAGTGTTGAATTTGTCATGGTAATCCTGCATAAAATGTGAAATGCTAGATCCTTTGCAAATTAATTCAAATGAGCCATTATCCTCTAGGCAATCAATCATCTTTTCAGGCCGTTGGTCTAGAATGATGAGAATCTTAGGTTGTATTTGGACTGGACTTTAAAAGAGGATTTTTCACTTGAGATTGAAAAAAGTGTTCTCGAATCTCGACTACTGTGGGAGAAATGATTGGATTCCCACTTCGGAAAGACATGTAAAATTTCATTTGGGTTTAGAGGATTTCGTAGTGAAAAAAATACACATTTAGTAGGATTGGGCCCACTAGCACTACTTCTGCAACTCCTATGTTAACAAATTCTTATTCGTAGTTTTAGTCAAGGGATACATTTGTTTCTGATAAAGTGTTTTGAAGTGCTGCTCTAGGTTGACTTGATCTGAACTATTCTTGTAGAAATACCAAGCTTGTGTGTTTCCTTGTGCACATTGCAATGTGTCTGTTGTACTAAAAGTATACCAGAAAACATTTTTTTTTTTTTTTAAAAAAAAATTTAAATGTTTGCTTGACCAATCCATAAAGGATAGCGATGTCCTAGAGACGTGGTAAACCAGGATTTCTAGTCAATTCCATAAGAAATGCTAGTCAACTTTTCAGGTGGACATAAAATGAAAAACTTAAAGATGTTTATAGATATTAATATTCACATGCTGCTGACTTTAATCAATATGTTTCTTGAGAAAGATTGTCTTCTTTCTTGCCCTAGCTTGTCTCCCAGATAAAGTAACCTTAGGAGGTTGGAGGCATTATTTTAATTATTTCCCTAATGATGGTCCTTCATTTACTTTAATTGAGTGAACTCTTAAATGTAGAGCAGTGTTGTCAATGGCGGATCATGGCGGCAAGCAAAAAAAATGCCATAACGTTATAGCGGGCGCTATAACGCCTAATAGCGGACACATGGCGGACACAATAAAATAATGCAAAATATATATAATACAATGCATAATCTAAATAAAAGCAAAAAAAATAACAACATGAATCAAACAAATAACTTAAAAGTCATTAATCAACCATTAACTAGTATATCTCGTAAGTCATAACACATAAAATAACAAGCATGCATAACTCAAAAGTCTCCAAACACGATAAAAAAAGATAACCAAAACAAGACAAGAAAATTCGAGAAATCTAATCATCCTCTCCCTCTTCCTCCCTCTCATCTTCTTCAATATACTCATCCTCCTTGATAGGAACAGATGCAAACCCTTCACCTTCTTCTCCATATGAGGGGCCATCAAAATCAATATCAATATATTCCATATTTTCATCTATGTCATCATCTTCAAAATCAAGTTCTTCTTCAACTTCAATCATTTGCTCTTTTCCTCTTCTACTCGACGAAGCAAAAAAGAGAGAGGAAAATGGAGAAAAGAAAAAAAAGAGAGAAGAGAGAGGAGGATAGAGAAGGGAGGGTAGAAGAAAGAATAAAGAGTCAGAAGATGGAAGATGAAAAGACGTACATACCTGTTGTAGAGTGCAGAGAGAGACAACAAGAGACTTCTTTTTTTTGAAGAAAGGTAAGAGACTTGATTAAGTAAATATATTCTAATAAAGTAACCCAAGCCCATTTATATATATAAAAAAAAAAAAAAAAAGCCCGCTATACCGCCATGCCCGCCATGAAACGCCGTAACGTAACCGCCATAACGCCCGCGAAACGCTGAAAGGCGGACACCGCTATATTAGAGGATATAGCGCATTGCGTATTGCGGTGGGCCAAAATTTCGCAACGCCATACCGCCATGGCCGCCATTTGATAACACTGATGTAGAGAGGGGGAAAACAATAGTTGGACTTGTTTCTTGAACTTCATGTCCAAATAGGCCCTTCTTTTTGGAGCTGCGAAACATAATTTCACATCTTTAGTTAATTATTTTTTAAATTGATGTACTTTTATTCAATTTACTAGGTATGGAGTATCTAAAGGCAACTTATACACTTTTGCAAGAAAGTTGTTATCCTTTTTTCTTAATATCATTATATGCCATCCTCCAAATTGACTTCAGGGTCTTACATTACAATTAATGTGTCATAGTATTTTTCTACCTAGGGGTTTACGGTGGATATTGTTGATTTTCTTATTGCGTGCCATTTTCCTCTGTGCACTTTGTTAGTTGTTTAGTCGACCGTTATTCTAAATTGCCACCTTTTAACTTTTTATTTCTGACAGGATATCAATTGCATGCCCTCAAATCTGTTGGAGAATATACCAACCCTTTTGGCAAGACATATTGCAGTTGATAGGTTTTTTGAGAACTTCAATGAGCTTAGGCTGGCTGAGCATGCCAAAGTATTCCCAGGCAGCGAAATGGAGAATTTCAATGGTCTCAGTGATTTGTCTCCGTCAAGTTATCCCATCACCAATCTATTAAAGAAAACAAAGGTTTGTTATATATATATATATATATATATATATATATATATATATATATATATATATATATATATATATATTGATGAATATATTTTCTTATGTTATGTTCATGTCATAAATTCTTTCTGGACACTGGAGATATACTAATTCGACAACCAAAGTTTAGTCCCAAGTAATTAGGATTACTTGGGTCTGCTACATGAATACACCTTACTTGTAGTTGTCAACAAGAATACATTCTCTTCGTTTATTTTTATTCAATTCCATACTCATCTAAATCTGGCAAAGCCATATCACCCTTTATCACTTTCTCCAAGATCTTTCTCGGCCTTCCTCATTATCTCTTACAGTCTCATTATTCCTCCACACTTCAATTCTTCTAATTGGAAAGATACTAGTAGATTTTGGAAACCTCAGGGTGTTCTTAACTTCTTATGTAGAAGTTGACAATCAAACGTTTTATCAATGCAGTTTTGCGTGGATAAAACTTTATGGTTGATATTATAGGCATTTCTCATACTTCTAGCATTTGATTTAAGGAGTTATAGATATTTCTTCCATGTTGCAGCAAGTAGTTTACTTTTCTAATGTCACTATGATATTTCCTATAATATTTCTTTGGGTTCACCAGGTTTGCAATATAAGGTTTTACTGAACTACCATCAAACTGCATTGTTTTTTAGTTCCTATGAAGTGAATTAAAACCTTATATTCGACTTAAACGATTCATTTGCTTCAAAACCTAATTTTCGAGTTAACGAGATTCCTCAACTGCTAGCCCATTGTGAAGCTTAGCCATTTATCCTCTCTGCAGAAGGCAAAACCATCTTATACACCCTTTGCCTTATTCCCAAGCACCTGGTCCGCGAATCAATCACAAGAGGAAAGGTGAGAAGCCCTGCCTGCTGGCTCTCTTTCTTCTCCGATGTAAGTATCATTATGCGGCATTTCTCTTTTACTTATCTTCTTTCCTGTCCACCACATATATATGCAGAGCAAAGTGCAGATCTATTGGACAAAACTAAAATGCATAAGTAGTGATACCCGACTGACCTTATGTTATTGTGCTCCATGTGTAATATCGCTGTGAGAAATTAGAATAAGGTGGAAGTTTTGGTGACAAGATATCTAGCACTATGCTTTGTCTCGTCATTTTAGCATCTTTTGGGCTTAGAAAGGAGAGGAAAAATGTGGGGAAAAGAATTTAGGTGGTGTGTTCTTTTAAGCAAAAAGTTAATCACGATGTCTTAGTGTTCTTGTGTGTGATGTGGAGAGAGCGGTTGTAAAACGAAGCAGTTCAGGGTGAATTCCACTTAACCCTTTGCACTACTCTGCGAAATAATATCTCCTTACCCCCATCATTCAATTGGGTAAATCTCCCTTTAATCTTATTGACTAAATGGACTAAATGGATGCAGTCAATGGGTAAATTCTACTTAACCCGTTGACGTTGCCATTTGGTCAACCTATTATATTATACTTGTCTGTATCTTTAAAGTCTATTTACCCTCAGCACATTCCCAATTTCTTTACCTTAATCCTTTTCTCCATCTTCGTTTGTATGCTACGACCCACAAGTAATTACGATGACTACATTTCTTCTGATCTTTGGATTGCTAGTCATGATGACTACTTCAACTCCCCATATCTTGGTCGTATCAGCACTCATGTGCTAAATATGGACGGCAAACAAAGCAGTATGGTGGACAACCACCTCAATTTGGGATGAACGTTCATCAGTTCTTTGATTTCATTTCCGTAGTCCTCTTACACACCTTTAGTCACACAGAAAGCAACCGTTGGCTGAACATTTCTGGAGAATTGGAGAACAACAACAATTTGATCCTGGAATTGGTTGTCACAACCGACACATTGTTGTCCATGTTCACCAGATACAAGAGCTTTGCTAAGTGCACTTGTCAAATCCGTGAGTTTCTTGGTCGGTTTGACATCGGGGAGCTTGTGAAAGTCACCACCTGCACGTGCCAGTATCATGTGTTATGTTTTTACATTAGAAATGGTGCCAAAGCCATGCCATTTAGAGAATTGTGATGGAGTAATCCTTCAAAGCATAATGGGTTTAACATCTCCTTTGGATTTGATGTGGCTGGAAGGGGAAGAGATCCTAACTGGAATGCACCTCACTGTTATAAATGCAACATCCTTGGAGCGTTGGTGGTGGCATAGGGCGGAAGATGGAAAAGGTGAGGAAATTGGAAATGTGATGCATGTAAAATAAGCTTTGAAAGATATTGTGCAGTATAATTTAGTTGGTTGTGCAGCTGGGTCGAGTGCAAATTTTACTACTTAGATGCAATCAATGATTTTTAAGGGGAAGATTTGCTTAATTGAACAAATGAGGAGGCAATTTGATTTTGGAGAGTAGTTCAAAAAGGGGTCAAGTGGAGTTACCCAAAAGTCTTCCAGGCTCTATGGATTCTTAACCATACTCTTACCAATCCTTTAAGGTCTCCTGTGTAGTTAGCCACAGTCTTTTTAGTACTTTTCAGATGGGGATACTGCATCTTGAAGGTTAAGATGTCTTTTGAGAATATCAAGTTTAATATGGTTTAGCAAGAGTAACTAAATTTGGCCTTATCTCTATCAAATTTGTTGTGGTCATATTGTGATAGGGTAAGAAAGTAAAGACCATTCTTCCCTTTTTGCTCAAGAATCACTCAAATAATGTGGTAAGTAGGAACCTGCGATAAATGAGCCTCAACTAAGCATCTCCGATGCTAATAATGCTGCCTAATCCTCTAGAAACCAAGCAACACTAAAAAATTCGAAGTAATTTGGCAGTGTTGTCAATTGCGGCGGGATAGTGGCTCATAGCGGGACAACTATGACTCCTCTATAGCGTCGTGGATTTTGGGTGCGGATTATTGCGACCGCTATTACTGCTCAAATAGCGGCGCAATTTGGTACATTGATGAAAAGTCTTTTTTGTCCATCGAAATAAAAAAAAAAGAGTAAAATCGGGGGCAAAATGAAATAACAAACCCAAAGAAACCCTAAACCTAATGGCTAATACAACTACAGCCGCTAAAAGATAAAAAAAACATTATATTCTTTTCTTCTCCATCTATTCAAAGCTTTTCTCTTTTCTTCTCCATCTATTCTCATCTGCACCATCTACTCTTTTCATCTCCATCAGCCTATGTTACTCAGACTCTTCGTTTATGTCTGCCGTACCCGTGTGGACAGAACACGACATGGGTATGGGTATGACATATTTACCGGATCTGGTAAACACTGATAAGGCTCTTTGTTGTAGATGTTTAAGTACCCGACACCTAAATACATACCCGTACCCGACACCCGTACCCGAGTCCGAGTAACATAGCCATCAGCTACTCTTCTCCACTCTTCACTGCGACCCAAATAGCGCCGCTCCCGCTATCCGCTATCTCGCTATAGCGTTTTCGGGGGAGGCCGCTCCGCGCCGCTTTCCTGGATTGAAAACACTGGAATTTGGTGAATTTTGGATTAATTGGATTAATTGAGAAAGTCCCAATTTGTAACCCCAAATTCTAACCTAGCGCCCAACAACTAATGGAACCCTCATTCAACTTGGGGAATAAGACCCTTATGATAGTAGAAGGAAGGGAAATACCAAGCTTGCACAATTAATCTAAGATTAATGACTAATCAAAAGACCCATTTGGTAGAGAAATGAAGACATGAACCAAGAAGAAATCTCATTTGATTTGTAAACACAAGATCGTCCACTCCTTTGGTTGATATTCAAGAGAGACTCATGCGTCAAAGTATAGAAGCTCATGAAACCCTAAGCTTCTCAAAGAGAGGAAAAACATTGCTGAAATTTTAGTGTAAAGTCTAGTTAGTTTAGCTCTATAACGAGCTATTTATACAAAGCCATCACCCTAAGCAGCTACTTACTCCCATTGTCCCAAATTGAATGTACACTTTCTATCTTAGTCTGTCCCAAAATGAATGTCCACTTTCTTCAAATGGACATATTTTCTCTTTGAATTCCCATGACTAACCCCTATATATAAGGGACGCAAGCTCCACAACCATACAAATCCTTTTATATCTAAGAATATTATTGTAATTTACCCATGGTCAAACTACTCTTCCTAATTCTTGCTCATATCAAATATGGACATTCAATTTGGTGGGAGTATTGCATAGTCAAATGGGGTCAAACATTAGAAATCCCCTTATAGTGCATTAAAAAGAGCTAAAAATAACGAAATGTGCTAAAATCGAATAAGTCACGAACAGGGAACCTGTCTAGAACTGCCGCCGTTTGTTTTGATGACCAGCATTAGTTATTTTGAACTGGCCAAATGGCTCACTTTTGGGCTGTTTTTACCCCTAATTTTGAGCAATAGAAAGCAGGAAAACAGTACAAGTTGAAGAATAAATGACTAAATAGCAGATCTATAGTTGCTAGCACTTAATAAGAGGAAATAGCAACACAACATTCAAACTAACACCAGAAAAACAATGTTTCAGACCTGAAACTGAACAATAACGACTTCTGCTAGCCTCTCGTGCCTGCAGCTGTGGTAGAGGGGTTATTAGGCGTTGTGGGGTCGACCCCTCAAAACCCAAGCCTCTAAGATCCTAAAACCCTAACTGGTTTGAAGCTGCAATGTATGCAAAAACATCTTCAAGATACAAAAGCCAAAAGTTCCCTACAAGTGGCTGGGAAGTTCTAGTCATACTTGCCATAAGGCTTCTAAGAGAAGCCAACCATAAATTGCCCAAAACCCCTTCTAAGTACCTCATAATTTTTGAACCGCCCCAACCATCTAACTTCTACCAAAACAACCTACATATGACATAATATACTGACACAAGATATTGTTACAAAGTAGTTAGGAATTGTGAATACTCAAGTTGTATTTCATATAGAACAAGTGTTACATATATGTACACTTCTAGGAAAACTGAATAGGAAAGAATCAATCTAATTCCTATAATTATGCATATACACATATTCTATAGCTGTTAACACTCCCCCTCAAGGCGGATCATAAGTGTTAATCATGCTCAACTTGTTATAAAGATAATTGACTCGAACTCCATTTCAAGCCTTTGTGAGAAGGTCATCCAATTGTTCTCCAGTCTTCACATAACTAGTAGAAATAAAATCATCTATTATTTGTCACGTATAAAATGACAATCTAACTCAATGTGTTTGACCCGCTCATAAAAAAACTGAATTAGAAGTAATGTGAAGAGAAACTTGATTAACACAATACTACTTTGCAGGAATATAAACTTAAAGACCAACTTCAACCAAGAGCTGATATATCCACATAGTTTCATACGTCGATTGTGACATAGCCCTATATTCTGCTTGGCAAATTGGTAAATTTAGTCCCCAAAGTTCGGCAATGTCACGACGACGGTCCCCGTTTAATATTTCTTTGTATTAAGGTCCCCAAACAATTTGCGTTTGGTGACCATGGTCCTTCCGTCCAATTCTGTGACAGAAAAACTTTATTTTTGATTTATTTTTTTAAAGTTGTTGTAAAATGTCTATTTTACCCCTTTCATCCTTCTCCTTCATCCAAACCTCCGGTGCCTCTCTTTCCTCCTCCACCTCCATCAACCAACACCACCCTACCACCTATCTCCACCACCAAAATGGAAACACTTCTCCCCACACCACCACCACCACCACCACCAACCACTCCCACTAAAGCCACAAAAAAGCAAAAAAACAAAAAAAAAAACATGTCACACATACGCTAGCATAACCCCAGAAGCAAACGACAATTTGAAGAAATCCCAAAGTCTATGAAAAGCTTCCTCAGAGAAACCAGTCCAAGAATGAGGGCATCCGCCAAATAGACAATAAGAAAAGCATATCAAAACATATAGCCACCAAGAGAAATCTAGAGCCAGTGTAACCCCAACAATACCAACTCTCATCCTATGAACAAATATCCAACATATTAAAACATGGACCAAAAGCACGACAGCCGAGACCATAGCGATCACACCCGTTTTTAGCTGGCATTGAAAGAATCTAGTCAATGTGAATTAGAATACAAAGCTAAAATGCATCGGAATAATCCAAATCGCTACCACTCCGGCTAATTCAGCCACTGCTTTTGGTAGCCCCAGAAGCTTAAGCATTGGAGCAGCAAAAATGAACAAGGGTAACATAACTATGGAGTTCACGAACAACGGTAACATAACTAGAGAGAGAGAGAATTTTTACGGGGACGGTGGTGGCCGGAGATGGCGACAGGAATGGGGGCAGCTTCGGGGGATTGAATTCGCAGGGGGGAAGAGGGCGAGAGAGTATTAATTTAAAATGGCATAGGAAATGGGTTTCAAATTTTCAACAAATAAAAATGAAAATGGGTTTTAGAAGATGTGAGATTCAATAATCTCAAATTGGTATGATTTGTTTTATGAAATTTTGGATTGAATTTGAAATGGCCAAAATGCATGTTCTTCTTCTTCCATCTTGAAAAAAATTTGTGAATTTCTCTTTGTTTTTGGGTAGAGCTGGAGGAGATGGTGGGTAGAAATGGTGGGTTGAGGTGAAGGATTACCATTATACCCTTCCCATTATTGAATTTTTCTTTTTCTTTTTCTTTTTTTTAACTCTAATGGACAGAATTGGATGGAAGGACCATGGTCACCAAACGCAAATTGTTTGGGGACCTTAATACAAAGAAATATTAAACGGGGACCGTCGTCGCGAAATTGCCGAACTTTGGGGACTAAATTTACCAATTTGCCTATTCTGCTTCTGCACTAGAATGAGAAACATGTTGCTTCTTACTCTTCCACGAAACCAAATTCCCACCACAAAGACACAATAACCTGTTGTTGATCTTCTAGTCATCTTACAACCTGCCCAGTCAGAATCATAATAGCACTCGATACGAGTGTTTGTGATTTGCATATAATATCCCTCGTCCAAGTGTTCCTTTCAAGTTACTTAAAATATGTCCAAAGCAGCCCAATGATGGACTGTTGGAGAAGACAAGAAATGACTTACAATAGTAACTGAGTAAGCAATATTTGGACGAGTCACTGTAAGATAGTTTAATTTCCCAACCAGTCTTCGATATCTTTCAGGATCTTCATGAAGGGATTCATGGGTAGAAACTCGTTCTAAACACCCATGAGTCCTCCCCCGAAGGATCCGCTCATACCATGGAATCGAAAATTACTTACGAAAGACTTACGTTTTTCGGCTAAAGATTATGTCTTTCCGAATGTGTGTTGCCGCCACAAATAGCCTTCCCTTGCGGAATTGCTCTCTACCGATATCCACTCGACGAAACGAGCAGCGAGTGCTAGATCTACGTTTCTGAGTTTCGGGAATCTAGAGAGAAGAGAAGGGCATAGTAGTAGTATGTGTTCATAAATCACAAGCGGTCCCTAGCAGGACATTGTGACTACCCAAAGTGAATGAATGTTCGGTGGAACCTAATATCAATCCACTATTTAATCCCTTTGTCTCGCGATATCCAAATTAAGCATAAGACATGGTAGTTGTCACCTTTATAAAGCTTAATTGTATTTATGCTCGATCTCCAGGTAGACTGTTCCAACAAATAGTATTTAATAACCACTTTATTAAAGCACGACCATGCATTTAAACAGTTTTTTCTATCGAGGGGCCCATGTGTATCTCTCTCTAATAAGAGAGGGACAAATCCCTTACAAATGCCTCTCACATTCAAGCCATGATAGGATACCACATCCGATCATCAGTCGTATTAATTACTCGATTAAAAGTAATTAACACTTCAAATAATTTTCCATCTTTCGTGAGTTGAGAATTAGGAACCATTGGGTCAAGGAGGTCGTAGCCCAGTGGAGCAAGCCTCTATCCGTGACCAAGAGGTCCTGGGTTCGACACCCTCCCCAGGTGAGGGAAAGAATTAAGGTTGCTGACAAAAAAAAAAAGACAATTTAAAAAAAATAAAATAAAATTAGGAACCATTGGAGCACTGCATGGTTTTGCTCCCATTTTTGGAAGTAAACTTTTTAAAATAATAATAATAATAATAACGAAGATTTTAATTTAACTAATGTTATGTTACGAGGTTTGTGGTGTTTGGTTTATGTTATTGTTATATTGATGTTTTTTTGTTAGTGTAGTTTATTGTTCTTGATTTAGTTTATTATATATTGTTATGTTAATATATTCTGTAGGTATTGTTTGGTGTATTTACATATATAAATATTATTTTTTTAAAGCCGCCATACACGCTACGCCATTCACTATTTTCTATGGCGGATTTTTGGCTTCCCGCCATCCGCCATTTATAACAATGCTTGGACAATTACACCTATGCTTTTTTTTGATGACGAGAGTATCTTAAGAAGACACTTCAAGGATTTGGGGTTTAATTTAGTGACAGAGGAACAAACATCTTGTACACAACAAGTACTCCCAATTTTTTTAGGTTAAATGAGATATAATGACTTATTCGGAAGAAGAGTATGTAAAGGAGTCTGACCCTGAAGAATTGATGAAGGCATGTGATTAATTAGAAAACATGATGTTGACACTGCATCAGCCCAAAGAGATTTAGAAACATTCATCTGAAATGAAAGAGCTACAATCTCAAGAAGATGCCCATCTTGAGATGGTGTATAACCACATGAAGTTTGGTGGATAATGTCATTCTGTGTCGTAAATGTTTGAAAAGTTGCTGACAAATATTCTTTTGCATTATCACTCTTTAACGTACGATTAAAGACATTGAACTGAATTCAACATAGAAGGCACAAAATATAGAGAATAATTAAAAACGAGTTTTCATTAAAAATAACCAAGCCATACGAGAATAGTCATCAACAAATGTAACAAAATATCTTAAACCAATTTTTAATGAAATAGGACAAGGACCCCAAACATCAGAGTGAACTAACTCAAAAGAAGAATTAGCTCGTTTATTGACTCTAGGACTAGAACTAATACGGTGATGTTTAGTAAATTGACATGACTTACAATATAAAACTAAGACTTTAGAATACTCGGGACAAAGTTTCTTGAGCAAAGGAAGAGTGAATGGCCCAGTCGGTAATGCGCTTTGAAAGCAGAGAAAACACTGTTACAAACAAGAGATTGAGGTGTTGACTTGTCAAGTATGTAGAGTCCCTTGACACATATTCTTTACCAATAATTTTCTTCATCATAAGATCCTGAAATATGGAATGATCAGGAAAAAATTGGATCAAACAGTTAAGAGTTCGAGTGAGCTGGCTAAAAAACAACAAATTGAAAGAAAAATAAGGAAAATGTAAGATATTAGAGAGCAAAAACTCACGAGTTAACTTAACTGTGACTGATCTAATTACACAAGAAGGAGAATCATCAGTTGAGGTTACATTTGATGGGCGTGAAATTGATGTGGTGAAAGAGTTAAGATTACCTGGTATATGGTCAGTTACACCAGAATCAGCGACGAATTTTGATGGTGAGGAAATGAGAGATGTATTTGGATTACCTGAATTGGACATAGCAACGAAAGGGTAGATGAAGCCTTCAATGAGTCTTGATACACATAGAATTGTGCGAACTCATATGCAGAGATAAGAACTGATGGCCCAGAGGTATCTTGTGAGGAAACTATATGGGCAGATAGAGACCTCTGAGAATTCCTCCGATTTCTGTTTAGAAGCTTTCTACAATCACGCTTCATGTGCCCTGGTATAGTGACATTATATCCACTGAAGAAGATGATCTAGCGGGCATATCATTTTCATGTTTAGTGTTCCCAAACTTTGACTTACCGGCCTCGTTACTGTATCCACCAACCAATGCACTGGTGAGTGAGTTCGTGGAGCACTTTCGTTACGAAGTACCCTTCTAAACACATCTTGTAATGAAGAGATTTTTGAGAGAGGGAGGATTTGTTATTTGGCTATTTCAAATTCAGAAGGAAGACCTGCAAGGAAACTCAGCACTGCCATTTTCTCTCGTTGTTCTTGTTGAACCTTCACATCATAAGAGGAAGTCCATCGAGTAATTCTTCTGGCATAACACCTTGAAATTCACTAAGGATCTCCTCGGCCTCATTAGAAAATTCACATTGATGCCTTCCTTCCTCTAGAAAGAGAGCATAAGCCGGGCCGGTTTCCCTACTTGCATCAATAAAATCCTTCATCCGTAGTAAAGTTAAACATTTTCTATTTGCTTGCCCTTTGACATCCTCACTCCTTGTAGGTTTTAGTACAAAGTTCTTTTTTTTTTTCTCCATCTTCGACGAAGAAGGAATATGTATTCTTCACCCCGTCATGAATTGTTCCTTGGTCATATTGCCAAGGTCGCCCGAGAAGAATATGACAAGCATCCATTGGAAACACATTGCAATTAACAGTTTCTTTAAAAGAGACAATTGAAAAATTAACAAGGTATCTTGAATACAATTACCTTATTTCCTCTGTTGAACCACAAAATTTTATATGGTTGGGGGTGTTTCTCGTTGCTCTCACCATCGATAATTAAGTTGCAAAGTTTCCCAACAACTTGTAGATCGAGTCTGGTAGTTATTCTTTCCCAGCCAATTGTCATCTCCGATTGAAGGGGAAAGTAATGATCTCCGGATGACCAACACTTCCTCAAGGACATCACCATCAAGTCCTTCCTCTATCACATCATTTTCAGCTTCTAGATGTTCTTCGTCTTCAAAAGTTGTAAAACTCTCATTACGGACATCATGCTCATCTTCAGCAACATTAACTCTACCTTCAGCCCTTTTTGGTCATTCATTAGACTTGTGCCCAAACTCAAAACATCGATAGCATTTCGCTACCGTCATCTTGTTATTAGGCTGTCCCTGAACTGTTTTTTCATTAGTGTTGACGGTTGGTTGGCCGTAATGTATGGTTGCTATCGATCGACCGCCTCTAGTCCCACTACCCACCTTGGATGTTGATGCATTATTGCTACGATCAATTCCAGGCTTCTTGGATATGCTACAGGAGAATCAACGTTTAGTGCACGCTGATATGATCTTGTATGGACATCTTCAGGCCTTTTACATAACGAATAACCTTTTGCGCTTCAGCTTCTACAATATTATGTTGACTTTGTAGGCAGAAACATACAATAAAACATACGGACATCAGTGTTATCAAATGGCGGCCATGGCGGTATGGCGTTGTGGAACTTTGCCCCACCGCAATACGCAATGCGCTATATCCTCTAATATAGCGGTGTCCGCCTTTCAGCGTTTCGCGGGCGTTATGGCGTTTACGTTATGGCGTTTCATGGAGGTATAGCGGGGTTTTTTATTTTTTTTATTTTTTTTTATTTTATAAATGGGCTTGGGTTACTTTATTAGAATATATTTACTTAATCAAGTCTCTTACCTTTCTTCAAAAAAAGAAGTATCTTGCCGTCTCTCTCTGCACTCTACAACAGGTATGCACATCTTTTCATCTTCCATCTTCTGACTCTTTATTCTTTCTTCTACCCTCCCTTCTCTACCCTCCTCTCTCTTCTCTTTTTTTTTCTTTTCTCCATTTTCCTCTCTTTTTTGCTTCGTCGAGTAGAAGAGGAAAAGAGCAAATGATTGAAGTTGAAGAAGAACTTGATTTTGAAGATGATGACATAGATGAAAATATGGAATATATTGATATTGATTTTGATGGCCCCTCAGATGGAGAAGAAGGTGAAGGGTTTGCATCTGTTCCTAGCAAGGAGGATGAGTATATTGAAGAAGATGAGAGGGAGGAAGAGGGAGAGGATGATTAGATTTCTCGAATTTTCTTGTCTTGTTTTGGTTATCTTTTTTTATCGTGTTTGGAGACTTTTGAGTTATGCATGCTTGTTATTTTATGTGTTATGACTTACGAGATATACTAGTTAATGGTTGATTAATGACTTTTAAGTTATTTGTTTGATTCATGTTGTTATTTTTTTTTGCTTTTATTTAGATTATGCATTGTATTATATATATTTTGCATTATTTTATTGTGTCCGCCATGTGTCCGCTATTAGGCGTTATAGCGCCCGCTATAACGTTATGCATTTTTTTTGCTTTCCGCCATCCGCGATTGACAACACTGACGGACATCCCCGGAAGGATCTGTTCATACCATAAGTACTGAATTAAGAATGATAAAAAACTTACGATTAGACGTTTTCGAAGTACGATTCAGCAACCACCAATACTCTATCTCTGCAAATAGCAGCAACCACCAAAACGATCATTGGTGAAGTCTTTCTCTACTGGTATCCACGCGGCAACACAAGCAGCGAGTGCTAGCTCCAGGATTTTCTGATTTTTCAAAAACAGAGAAGGGATTGCGGAATAGTTTTGGTTTCTGACAGCATTGGTGCGGCTGGAAAACTAGTATTAGATTTTTCGTCCAAAAAACTACATCAAGGCAATGAGAGTTTGTATCGAATATAAACTCCCACGTAATTGCAACTCCTTTTTGTAGTGAAGGTTTTTATCGCAAAATAACTCCCAGACATTCCCAACCAAAATCAGAAACCGAAATCCTTATTCCATGAGTTATTCTAATTCGAAAATAGAATAACTTTTTATTATTTCCAAAAAATACATGTCAGATACAATGAACTTGTACATTTTCTAGATTCATTGAATCTGAACATAATGATCGTTAATTCGTCTATGCGTTTGACCATGTAAGTTCATTTAACATTGTTAATGTAACATACTATATATAGTATGTATCCATAAGTCACAGGTGGTCTCTAACAAGGATTGTGGCTACCCATAGTAACTGAAAAATTGGTGGACCGATTACATATTCTCAATCTACTATCTAATCATTTTGTCACATGATATCCTATTTAAGCATAAGATATTGATGTTGTCACCCTTATAAAGCTTAATAGAAGAATGATTTTGCTCTTCCATCCCTTGCAGCCATGAACCCAGAAGAATGATTTTGCTCTGATACCAATTTGATGCAAACAGAAACAGGAAAACATTATAAACTCGAGAACAAAGGACTAAATAGAAGATCTATAGTGATAAGCACTTTTATGTACTTCATGTTTTTTAAACAGCCCCAACCATCTATCTTCTACCAAAACAACCAACATAAAATAAACTGACACAAGATACCAAAATGACCAAAAGATGAAATTACCAAAATACCCCCGGCACACATAATGATAGGAAAACACATAAAACTTATTTACATAATCAGCTTGCATCAAATTTCACGGCGATCCTCCCTTGGTCTGTTGGTGAAGACTCTTGAGCTTTGAGAAGCCTCAACTTAGTGATTTCTTTCTTTATCAACTCTTGATGCCCTCAAACTTCTACTCTTCATATTTGCACCATTTTCCTTGGTTTCTCTTTGAAGTTGATGTCTTCCAAGCTGGCTTTTGAAGTTGCTCAGTTGGGTTCTTATAAGAGTGTCAAATTTGATTAAGCAAATTATACAAATCTGCATTGGGTACATTGTTTTCCTTATATGCATATTTTTATTCACCAGGTCAACAGTCTATCTACCATCTTGCTATTCGTTTTTATAGAAGAAATGATCGATAAGTTAATTAATTTGTGCATGCATGTTATTCTCTAGTGTGCCCCTGAAGATGCTGATATGCAAGCCAGGATTATACCAGCAGAAACATCTGCTTACCAACAAGTACCTTATCCTCAGCCTTGTGCGTCGGCTCAAATCCAAGCAAAGGAAGATGATATTCAAGCCCTTGCTGAACTGACTCGTGCTCTTGACAAAAAGGTTTGTCAGCATGTTTTTTCTGCTTGAAATAATACTTTTTGCATGTCATGGTGTGAGATTATATTCTTTGGTCATCCATATAAATCTTTTTACTGCCTTTTGGTTGTTCTTGGTCTTTTATCACTCAGTTTTTTCAGCGAGCTGTCATACAATTATTTCTCTTGTGAAATCGTCCAAAACAATCAATGTTTTATGAGGTTGACTGTTTTACATATAATTTCTGGCTTTATTAGATGTAAATGCATGTGTTGGATATCTGAAAGAATATTTCTTTCCGTTGTACTCCCTTTGTTTCATAATAAAAGTCCTTCTACGTACTTTAACATAAACTAAGGAAGGGGGAGACGAGACATTTTTACTCTTATACCCTTAACAATTTAATTTATCCCCATTAAGTCTCAACCGCCAACCTCTCTCTCTATTCTATAATATGGGTAAGAGATTTTAGAAAAATATCCTTAAAATTTGTTAAAGGACATATTTTGGGAAGACATCAAGAGGCTATGGCTCTATTTGGAATAGACTTTGGAAAGGATTTATTTACTTCAAAATGAAAAAAATGCCCCTCGCTCACGGTGCTGGAAAAAGTGAACTTGACAATTGACAAAGAATTTCTTTGTGCAAAACCATTTGTATTGGATTCTTTTGCTGAAGAGAAAAAAGTGAGAATCAAGCCAATGTGGACTCACGTGGGCCACAAAATTCTCAACCCAGCGGTTCTTACGAATTTGTTCAATTGTTTTCTCCAACTAGTTTCCCTTTTTTCTTTTGATGGGTTTCAATTACTTTTCAACTCCATGCACAAAAAACCAAACATTGAATTTCATGATGTTTTCTAAATGAATAATAGCTTGTCCAAATGAATTTTCATTCTCAAGTGAGGAAAACCTTTCCTAAGTCCAGTCCAAATAGAGCCTAAAAAAGACTGTTGTTGTGAAGCAGAGATGTCACACCCTGTAACCAGGAGGTGACATGGCAACACCCATTCACCGATGAGAAACTGAATCCGAAACGGAAATGCTAAATTACCACAAAAATTCAATACTAAAAAGAATCTCTTCAACTCATAATTAATTTAAAGGAAAATTACATAATCTGCATGTTCTTACATCATAAAAGGGAAAATACTAAAGGTTCAACATTAAATAAAACTCTAACCATCTATTACATAAACTTCACACTTGCTCCTCGGTCCAATCCTCAACACGATTACCACCGACCTGATCATCTGCAAAAGAAACATATGGAAAGGACTAAGCTACTAACCTAGCCCAGTAAGGTCCCGACACCCTCGGGATGAAGCATCAAATAGAACTCAAAACGTTTTCCCGACTTTCCCAAAATATGTGAAATCAATGCATATTTTGCTTGTCAAAACTTAACTTGAAATACACTTTAAAACTCTTGCAAAACACTTGCAAGAACTTATAAAAGACTTGGCTTGAAACGGAACAAAACATAAAATTTGGCTGAAACAGGACCCTAGGACGAATATTCGTCCGCGGCCTAGGACGAATGGCTCGTCCGTGGTAAGACAGTAGCTATTGTCTTCCTGCGGACGAACCCTAGGACGAATGGTAGGATAAATAGATCGTCCGCGACCTCCAGAAAAGTTATTTTTCGGTATATAAACACATGTAAAAACCATATTACATTATTACTGCACCAAAACATTCCCAACCCAAAATACCAATTTGAAAACTCAATTGAGCACTTTTTGACCTTTACCCTAATATCAAAACATGTACGAAACGGACTTATAACATACTCTGCGCCACAGACGGATAACAAGGACAGTCAGACGGATACAATGCTAACAATGACATTATACATAGACTTCAAATACTTGAGCTCGTTGTCTAGTTATGATCCTACACCTCATGTCTGTCTCTAACTAAAGCCAATTTTTTATCCTCGTTAGGTACCATTGTTACATGTGTATTATATGAGCAACCACTTTGTGCACTTGTTGCCAAAGGTTAGGTTAGTCTCCAATACATTTGTTTCAGTGGTATCCTGGGATCAGCCACTTTGTTTGACAAAGGTTAGGTCTGTATCTCGTCCATCCCCGCCCATACCCCCAATTATTGGGGACTTAATGGGTTATGCTATTGTTGTTGTTGTTGTAGGTACCGAATCTGAACGGAGCCCACTTTTTATCCTCGTTAGGGACCGAGTCTGAACGGACGGAATACCAGCTTTTTATCCTCGTTAGGTACCGAGTCTGAACAAACGAAATGCAACTTTTTATCCTCGTTAGATACCGAGTCTGACGGAGCCCACTTTTTATCCTCGTCAGGAACCAAGTATGAACTGACGAAACACCAAATTTTTATCCTCGTTAGGAATCGAGCCTGAACCGACGAAACATCAACTTTTTAGGTATCGAGTCTGAACAGAAGAAATGCTACTTTTTATCCTCGTTAGGTACCGAGTCTGACAGAACAGAATAATCAAAACTAACATAAATATACTTGACTATGCTTTGGGGCGGGGTCATTGACATACATGAGCTCGAATTAGAATTAAACAGAAAGACTCCCAAAATAACGAGAAATCATATAACAGTTACCAACCGCAATTATTCCAATTTCTCAACATACAATTTCAATGCAATTCAATCAATACTCCATCCGATTTTCAATGCAAGAAAACATGCTATAAAATTCAAATCAAGGCAATTTAATACTTTCAGAAAAACAACAGTTTATGCATACTTTTAGGACTAAAAAACGAAGGTGAAGGGTCTTACCTGTCGAACTTAAGCAATACAACTTCTAAAATCCGAAATCCAAAAAACAGCCCCAAACGATGAACTTCAAACTGCTGTAACTCTCAATTCCGAACTCCAAATTGCAATCTGTCAAAGCCCAGACGTTCCCCTTTCAGTTATGTTCGATACCCAAAAAAGAATCGCTCAATTCGGACAGCTATAGCTATGCCAATTGGCCAGAAAACCTCTCAGCTCTCAGTTTTTCTGCACCTTTCTTTTCTCTCTCTCTCTCTCCCTCCCTCTTTTCTTTTAACGTTTCTTTCCCTTTTTTCTTTGTATCCTCTACTTAAAAATCCTGCACTAATCCTCTCATTAACTCCCCATAACTCCTCTAACAAAAAAGCCCCTCAACTTACTAACAAACTCACTCAAGTCCTTCGACTAACCAATTCTTCCACTACGCCCCTCAACTTAAAAACCACAAATGTAACACAAACATGCTAAAAAAAATAATTAAAAATCAACTCAAATACACGTAACGTAGACACGTAAGCAGAAAAGTCCCAGGCATCACACAGGAGGGAATATTTGATACGATTGAATCTTACTTGACAAACTTTTACTGTCAAGTATTTGATACGTTGGTGAATTTTTGTTTCCCGATCTTTGAGACGGGAGAAGTTGCGTAATTTTGTTATTATTTTCGTAATTTTTTTTGATTAATAGCATATTAATAAAAAAACAAAAGAAATAAATACTGTAAACTATGTTCTTTTAAGAAATGCATGCTTGTCTACATTTCTTCAACTTTCCACTATAACCATATTTCAGAAACAACTGGGGCTAGGTTCTTTCAGATTGACTGCGCAGTTAAAAATTTGGAATAAGCTGTTTACTTCAATGTCTAATTCTTACTTATTTCTTTCCAAATGAAACCTTTATTTCAAAACTCTTACCTCCTTTGAGCAAGAATAATCCTCGATATCTTGCCTAGTCAAATGTTTTGGCTATGCCTATGTAAGTTTTCATCATAGTTAACTGTGAAAATAATGAAACATGCAACCTGGAATAGCCGGAGGTATGGGGTTGAGCTAGACATCTGTAAAGTGTCCTCTCCCTGATACTCGAATACGACGTCCCCCCGTAGCCTTCGTAGCTAACATCCTGCTCATCTGAAAATGAAAGGTGGTTAAGGGTGAGCAAAACCAACTATTGCTCAGTAAGATCCCTTCAACCTTGGGATGAAGAAATATATACACTTAATTAAAACAGTTTATGCATCCCAAAAACATTTCATAACTTTAAAAACATAGTCACCAATAAAGCAGTAAAATCATGGTATGCAAAATACTTCTGACTTCTTAGAATATTAGGAGTGCAGAATCGCCGCCCATACAACGACCCTGCACTCTTACCCCTCCACCCGAGAAATCAGAAATACCTGCAACTCAACCTCATAGCTTTCTCGCCAGCTTCAGGAATGACGGTTGCGCAACCGCCACTCTTACCCCTCCACTGCGTGGCCGCTAGGAAGTGAAGGTTCTAGCCTAGCGTATACGTGGGAATGCCTAGCTTCTCATTAGCTCGAGTACAGACGATGGCCGTCGTCTACACCCTTACTACGAGACAATTAAACAACTCCAAAACCTGAAAAAAACAGTTAGAAAACGACTCCCATTTCCCTGCAAAACCGCTCACATCAAATATCAAATGCAAACATCATATATCGTTGTATACTGTTCGTGACATCATACATCATGACTTGATGTTTGGGCCTCTCCCAACATCTTATCCATGTACTTATCACGACTTGATGTTTAGAGTAATATGCACTAAATAACCATAAAATATTTCACTATTTCGGGTTACGGCCATAAACAAAGTTTTCTGCAGGTTTTGGCCATAAAATGTTTACGGACAACGGGTTTTAGATACCGGCCATTTTTACGGTCATTTATTTTTAAAAAAACACTCACGTGAGGGGCATTTTGACCCTTAAAACTTTTGGCTTCATTGTTGTCTTCCTCATGAAGAAACCCACCACAAATCTCATAGCAGCCATGCCCAAAATCATCATCAACCTGCAACATGATCCAAGAAAATGAAGCAAAAGCAAATACATAACATAAAATCCATCCAATTGAGCAGCAAAAGTGTTTCTATTACACATGCATATTGTTCCCCGAGGAACCAGAAGAAGGCAAACTGAACTGTGCTCAATCTCTTTCACTGAACGGATTTGTTCCAATTCATTAATTTTGCTCCAGAAACCAATTCTACCAATAAATTAATGCATACAGTATCCATGTATTCCTTTGTTGCTACTCGAATTCTTATTCCTTTGTTGCTGCTAGAATTCTTAATCCTCTGCTGGTTGTAACTGGGGCGACAATGGCAAAGGAAGGGGTTGAAGATTAGTGGCGTTTGAAGACAAGTAATCATTTGATTTCCTGTCGAATATGGGCTGGGTCGGATTATTCAAGAATCGAGATTTAATTGGTACTTCTTGAATTTCTTAATTTTTTGGTTCAAGAATTGGGATTTAATGGGTCTAGTATTGATTTTGAGTGATTTTGGAAGATGGTGGTGGTGTAGAGAGAGGAAGGGAGAGGAAGAAGATTGCAATGGGGAAGATGAACAAGGGAGGGGGGAGTTGTCTGCGGGTCGGGTCGGGTTGTTAGGGGTAGATTAGTCTTTTTACCTTTTCAGGTAAAAAATGAGAAAAAGTGGCCCAATTTTTTGTCAGATGCTAAAACCCTTTGCCCGTAAAATTATGATGGCCAAAATCCGCAGAAAACTTTATTTATGACCGTAACTTGAAATAGTGAAATATTTGGTGGCCATTTTTACTTCCAAATCCATTTTCAGAAATACTCGAGTCGTTTGCTAGTAATCCTGCTTGCAGAATCACAAAGATATTATCAATGTGTACACATTACATGTTTTTTTTTTTAATCAATTGTTTAGCAAAATATTCCATAGTTAATTTTTCCTTTTCTTCGAGAACATAATAATCAATCCAAAGATAACTTTCTACTTTATCCTAGAAATCAAATCAGCACGGACGAACATGAGGATTTAAGTCAAGACAAATGCATGAAAAGAATTCAGAGATGAAATACATGCCACAATATTAATGCACTTGTTTCAAAGTATACCTCAACAAGTGTATCAATCTTCTCTCAAATATCATAGAATAGTTTTAAACAAATTTGTACGCATGTCCGACCATCATAAGTCATAGTTAAACACCATATTATAAAGGTTAATTAACACCATACTAGAAAGGTTATCAACATATACACAGGAAACTCTTAACAAATTGGAAATTTTTTCCAATATAGAAAAGTCAACATACTCAACATACTAAATTTTAGAACGATTTCATCATTTTGCCTTTAGATTGTAAGTTATTCTTTGATGCCATTTTTTTATTTTCAATCATTATAAAGCATCAAACAAGAAATACACCTAAATCACAATATAATCAAAACAAAAAATACATTAAGAATTCCTAACGAATTAAAATATTCCATGAAGAAGTAAAAAGAAATTAAAAAAACAGCAGAGAAAGAAAAATAAGAAAAAACTAATCTGCACTGGTTGGAGCTGGTCGCCGGAGGGTGGGTGGTCGGAGGTGAAGAGGAGGGAGAAGAGAAGAGTTTGTAGCTCTAACGCAGACAATGTTGTTTAGGTTTTAGTGCTAGTTTTATTTAAATTTAATTTTTTAGAAAATTGGGCTAGGGCAAATAGCTTAAGCCCATCTCTAGTTTTTGCCCAAAATCCATCAAAAAACGCCATTTACGCCATATCCACCACAGCAAAAGCGGTCGCCATAACCGCCACGCCACATGTTTAATATGGCGGAGACCGCCGTATCCGCCATGACCGCTATTTAACAACACTTTTTGCAATTTGCGTACTGATGTACATTTGTGGTTCACTGTTAAACACGGAAATACAAATTGCCACATTCCAAAAAGGTCATCTCATGGGCTTGGTTTGGTTTATGCAGGAAGCTGTAGTTTTCGAGTTAAAGCGTATGAACGATGATGTGGTGGATAATTGTTCTCTTACGGAGTCTGAACCTTTTAAAAAACAATACGCAGCCGTGCTCGTACAATTACAAGAAGTGAATGAGCAGGCATGTAGTGTTCCTGTATTTGATTTAATTTAGTTTCATTTCTCTTATTTTAAATAATTTCTTTGCTAATGTATACTGGAGCTTTCTTCTTCATTTGCAGGTTTCTTCTTCTTTGTTTCGCTTGAGACAAAGAAATACATATGAAGGAGCCATTATTTCACTTCCATGGCCAAGGCCAATTGCCAATTTTGGGGACCCCTTGAACTCTCTGGATCGTTCTGCCTGTCAACCTCACGAGTCAGGGGCACATGCCAACGAAATTATTGAGGGCTCAAGAGCGAAAGCAAGGACGATGGTGGATATAGCAATGCAGGTATTGAGAACCTTCTACACAGTGTTGTTAAGGCTCAAGGTACTACGGCACTAGGCATAGGGCCTCAACATCTCATGCACTTCTCAAAATTGAGGCGTGTGCCTTGAGTAATTAATCCTTTGGAACTCGAGAATTTTTTTTTTCCCATTAAAGAAATAAATGTTATCTACAAGAGGAAAGGAAACATGCACTCTCCATATCATCATACTATTCATCCTTTTAGTCTTTCCTTCTTTTTCCAAAATATATGTTATTTTTCAACTTTTTAGGATATACAGTATTTACTTGTCATTTAGCAAAAGGATATACAGTATTTCTAAACTTACCCTTACCATTGAGAGAAAAGAGACTTTTCATGTCATTCCCATTTAGGTCCGATTCGGATCCCTCCGTTGTTTCCTTTTCCTTCCGCACCTTTTCCCCGAAATGAGAAAGAAGATGGTACACTTGAATTGTATTATTTAAGTGCGCTCATTCCCGTCCTTCGCTTCAGGGCCTGTCCGTCAGTGTGGTCAGTACTCCATACTGTCGGGCAGCGCAGCGAAGCTTTCACTTGTTTCCTCCTCCCTTTAGGGAGAGAGGTTGTTGGTTGAAACTTAATGGGGTATAAATTAAATTCTTAAGGTTAGAAATACACATTCTCTCCCTTCCTTAATCTATGCTAGAATGCCTAGAAAGTCGTTTATTATGAAACGGAGGGACATAGGGAAGGAGGGAGTATTAACGAACTACATAGGAAGTTGAAAACTATTTCTCTTGGGATTCGAAGGGTTATGTTATATGCTTCAAAGGAATACTTGCCTTTTACTTCAAAGGATTATATATATAATATTTTAATTTGATTATGCTATTTATGATTAGAAAAATGATTTACTCCTAGAATTTTGGGGATATAAACCCTAAACCCCCAAATTGAGGGTGTTAAATGACTATCTTACCCCCTCTGCTGGTATAAGGGATTCACCCAACTATAAGGACAAAAAGGTCCGAAAAACTATTTTAGTCAATCTTTTAGCCAATAATTCTAGTAGCCTAGCAAGGTCCTTATGATTATCTATTATTATATTTATCAAAATTCACATGCTACAAATATATAATATTTTGTACTGATATTGCGCCTTACGCCTAAGGCTCCAGACCCCGTCTGCAGTGTTATGCACTTGTGGCCTTAACAACACTGCTTCTACTGGATGGTTGTTTCAATTTCTTTTCAGTTGTCATAGGCTAAGCAGCAGTGTAAGTATAAGTTGGAAGTTTTATGCTCTATGAACATGACTAATTGGAAAGTGTAGAAAGTAAAACTAGAGAGATAAAGATGAACAGAAGAATGTTTGAGAAAGTTTTGAGTAAGCGAAACACCTATCACTTCTTGTATATTTTCTGGATACAACTTACCATCAGAGAAATGCCAATGAGGCCATTGGCCTAGTGGTTAATGATAAGTGCCCAAGTAGTACAGCTCTTGGGGTTCAAATCCCCCTATTTCTTACAATGGATAGGTCCTCCCCCCATCCCCAAAATAAAAAAATAACCAAATCAAGCCGTACAAGCAATATAAGATACCAGTAATTAATCATAATTAGTAATCAATCAATCAATCAAGAGAATAATACATATCTACACTAAGTTGATCTGCATCCAAAATATGGTAGGAGAAATATCAGCATTTTGGAAATATTTCCTTTCTGGTTGGATTGTATGGTTTACAACAGCAACAACAAAGCCTTAATCCCAAGTTTGATTGTATTGTTTACACAATATACTCTCTCCGTCCCAAATTGAATGTCCACTTTCTTAAAATGGGTGTGTTTCACCCCCCCTAAACTTTCATTTCTAACATCGTATTTAAGGATACAAGCTCCACTAACATACAAGTCCTCATATATTTAAGGATATTATGATAACTTGCTCATGGTCAAACTACTCTTTTTAATTCTTGTCCAAATCAAATGTGGACATTAACTTTGGGGGGCGGAGGGCTTTGGGGAGTACCAAATTAAGTGAACCTTTTTTAAATAAAAAAGGATATTATGTTAATGAAAAGGAAGAAATACAAGAAAGAGTAAATCCATCATTGCTATGTTTGCAAGTACACCAGAGGCAATCTCTAGTCACCCTAGAGATGATACAAAAGCTGTCCTATAGTAGCTCAATAGGCAAAACTTCTGTTATTTCTTTCTATGCATATTGCCAAATTTTTTGCAAAACGAAGCACATTGCCCTGGGATTCTCCGTTGGTCTTTTGTGTATAGGTTACAATAAAAAAATAAAATAAAATAAGCAGTGACAATTCTAGGAATAATACCTGTCGTCAAACTTGAGATTTCTATTGCGATATTTTGGGTCCACAAAAAATTAGGTTCTTGATGAGAAATAGCTGTGTCATAATATTATCCTCTAGAGTTCAGGCAATTGTATATAGTTGTGGTTTTTGTATGAGTGATGGAGAAGCTTATGGAAAGTTTGCAGTTTGTTGTGCCATATGGCTGGAGTGTAACAGATTTTTAAAGATCAGTATATGCCTTGTGAATCAGTTTTGGGTAGAGTTATTTCCTTTATCTCTATGGATAATGGTCTAATTTGTTTGGATATATTGCCTACGATATAATCTTTAGTTAATTTCATGAATAGTTCATCCTCTTTCTTTTGCTTCTATTTTCTTTACTAAAGCATTCCTGTTATCCATAATACTGATGAGCAGATTAGCTGCAGAAGGACTAGTTTCCTTATTTCCAGATTTTATTTTATTGTATAGTCCCATCGGTGATATAGCATGAGCTCCACCAGATTGGATGACGGCCTTATGTAAATGCTTGCAAAACATATGCTTGCATGTGTTCTGAATTTACTTGGAATTATTTCAATTTAATAATCTTATTTCTTTATGAAGAGTAAGGGTGAATATGATGAAAAGAGTGATGGGTTTGCACAAGTGATAATTCTCTAAATCATTTTGTTAGGCAATGTCATCGTTCAAGGGCAAGGAGAACACATTTGAAAAAGTTGAGGAAGCTATAGATTATGTTAATGAGCAGCTTCCCTTAGATGATTCCTGCATTCCGCCCGTAAGATCATTTATTACCATTATCAGTTCTTGCTTTTAATGGGTTATGTTATTGTTGTTATATCAGTTCCTGTTTTTATAATTTTTCTTAATTCATCAATCTGTAGCATGTTGAACCTGTGCAGGCACCTTATCCTAATTCAAAAAGTGCATCAGATAGAAATGAGGCTCAAATTCCTTTAGAGCTTATTACTCAATGTGTAGCCACTTTACTTATGATTCAGGTACTGCTGTCTTCATGTCGCAACTTATCTTCTCTCCAAAATTTTCCCTTTAAATTTTTTCTACTTGTATCCTACTTGTATCTTCTCTCAATTTTTTTTTCAACAATAGCATAACCCATTATTGGGGACTTAATGGGTTATGCTATTGTTGTTGTTGTTGTTGTTGTTGTATCCTATTGAGAATTTTGTTAAAAATGTTGAAGCTTCACTTTTTCATTCATGCTCATATTTTCTCTTTTAGAAATCTCTCTTTCTGTTCCAACTTATAGCAAGTTGAAATGACAGCCATCATGGCAAGAGGATATTAGTCCTGAATGGCAAGGTTTGTCATTATATATAGTATCAACGGCGAAGATATTTTCTTGGTCGGTAAAGCACTCCTTTACAGATAGAGAAATCTTGGGTTCGATGCTCATCGAACGCATGCCCGTTCCCCTTCCCCTATCTCCCTGCCCCCAACTTTTTTTTTTTTTTTCGTTAAAAAGTATATAATACCAACTAACATTAGCATTTTATTGAGGTTCTACTCTGTGTTGTTAAGGCTCACGCCTCAGGCTCACCTTTGCGCCTCAGGCTCCAGGCTCAAGGGATATCACCTCAAAATCTCAGGCACGCGCCTTGTAATTAATCTGATTCTAATTAATGGTTGCTTGGGAGAGTTAGAAAATGATGAGCGAATATATGAATATTCTGATTTAACAAACATTTTCACCTTTCATCAACACCTAATCACTACATCAAGTTGGTTCGCTCCTCACCAATTCACCTTGATTAGAAAACACTTAACGACTTACTCTTTGTTAAGTACAATAGAGCTTTACTTCGTCGTCACACATTGAAGGATGATATAAACCCTATCTCGTTGAACAATATTGATGATTGTAATGAGTGGTTGGTTGGAGAGTTAGAAAATGAGGATTTAATGATTCATATTTTCCTTGGTCTGAGGTTTCTGGGGGCACCTGGAGTAAATGAACCACACTACCCATCTAGGTCGAGAGGAGCTAGTATTTCTCATTCTTAACCTTCACCTCCCAGTTTAAGACCATCTTCTTCATTTGTCTCTAGCTTTGATGAGAATAATGAAGATGAGGTATAAGAAGATTCTCCCTTGAATAAAGAGAATCAGGTCGAAGACATTGATCTTGAAGATAATTAAGGGCATTAACTTTTTATTTGTTTTGCTTTATCAAATAATGTTTATTTTTTTGTTTTGTTTTGGAGGGAACTGTGTTATTATGGTTATTTATTATTATGTTATGCCTAAATTTGTACGCTACTAATATATCTATAATAAAATTTATTCAATGTGCGCCTTTTTTCCAAAGGCGACCGCCTTTTTCACGCCTTGCGCCTCAAGGCTCCAAGTCCCCTTTGTACCTTGGTGCGCCTTGACAACACTAGTTCTATCTACTGCACATTTCATATTCCTAATATTTTTTTTTATATAAGAGATGATATATCACGTTCTCTGGGATTTGTAGATTAATTTTCTTTTTATGTGCTTTAAGATAGAGAACATTTTAGTATAAAGTTCTACTACAGTTAAATGTGAAAAATAAGAACAAGCAGCCATCTTGGTTTATTTTCCAGAAAGAAACGAAAAATATTCAATGAGTTGATTTCCTCTTCTTCATATTTTTTTTCCTTCTTTGGCTTCACCATCTCGTTTTCAAGTTAAACACGCAATGTCATGAAATTCCTTTTCTGAACTTCATAATAAGCAAATGCTGCATTTGTAATACATTATTGGCATTCATGATTTAAAACCAGTATTTTGAATAACTGCAGAAATGTACTGAGCGGCAGTTTCCCCCAGCGGATATCGCCCAAATATTGGATTCTGCTGTTACAAGCTTAAAGTCCTGCTGCTCACAAAACCTTCCCATGTATGCTGAAATACAGAAGTGTATGGGAATGATCAGGAACCAAATATTGGCCCTTATACCAACCTAACGAAAAGGTTCACATTTTTTTTTCTAACCCTGTAAATCATCTATGTAGATAATTACTTTCATTGTCTTCCTAGTGTTTAGGATCCATGGTACCCTGACAATTTTGTTCATTTATGTTGTTCAGCTTTGATGGCGAGGAATGCCTTTGTTTTATTAAACTCTTCTGTCAGTTATTTGTGAGTGTGCTGGTTAAGAGCGTGTTGTGCATCAATAGTGATACTGTATTTCATCTTGTACTTCTATTGTTGTCCAATGGTTTCTATAAGAGGCCACCTATAAAGCAATAAAAAAAATAAAATTCAGGTATTAAGTATCCCTATCAATTTCTCAAGTTATATGAATTCCAGACCTGAGTATACTTCTTCTTCTGATTAGTAACACTGCTCAATAGTCTTTGATTAGTATGTTCTGAATTAGATCACAGTTTTTCTGAAGGAAGTTCATGGGCTCGGTCACAACACCAGAGATAATGACACGATAAAGTTATTATTATTTTTAAGGATTTCTCCGCTCATCAACTTCTGAAGAATGAGGAAGAGTTACACTGCCTT
Source organism: Vinca minor (assembly GCA_026122235.1). Taxonomy (NCBI): domain Eukaryota; kingdom Viridiplantae; phylum Streptophyta; class Magnoliopsida; order Gentianales; family Apocynaceae; genus Vinca; species Vinca minor. The sequence continues at coordinate 1,122,591 of JAOCZM010000259.1, read as the reverse complement.
TTATAGGCAAAATATTACCTTCCCGCTTAGAAGCGAATAGGCGCTGTGTCGTGAGTCAGTTTCGGGGCGGGGAGCCGAAGAGAGACCAGAAGCATGATTCATTTGGATCGACGAGCTTTTTCAGCCCAAAAATAAAGAAGAAATGGCTATCCTATTCTATCTGTATATCTAGGGGATCTATCTATACATATACAAGTTTTTTTATGGCATGATATGATCGCCTAGCCGTAGTCGCATATTAGCTGTGCTCAATATGCGGGACGGGATTTCTGTTGGATCCAGAAAGAGCAAAAGGGAGATGAGAAGTAAAATCAAACAGAAAAGAACTGAGAATCCCAAGGCGGATTGTAGAATCTATTGCTTCTTCTATATCCAATGTATTTTGGTTTGTCTTTGTAATGTTTTATAGTGAAAGTTAGTTGAATGAGTGTCGGTGTTCGTTTGAAACAAGTCTTAAGTAAAAACCCCGTTTCAACTTCTTCCAAAGACTTTTGTCAAGCATCTTATTTCTCTACTCACAAATTATCCTCAACCAAGGAAGAACAGCATGTCACACTTCAAATCCTTGACGAATTCCCATATACTTGGCTTAAACAAGGCTACACCCATATTCACTTCGGTGCTATCCGGTTAGCCTTTACTCTTCATGCCAAAAAAGGTCTTCCGGTGGTTTCTCGCATTGCACTGTTTGATTCTCGGTTCCGAAAATATGAACATGCTGTTATCGGAACAGTACAAACCACACTCAATGCCGAAACAATTTTTGTGACCCTGTTCCCAAATTTCACCATGCTTCTCGATGATCCAGCTCTTTCTACTATTTTTCGTGTCCAAATCCAAATCACTGGTCCCGAATTGGAAAACACTTATATGGCAACCCTTCATCACCAGATGGCATATCGCATCCAAAATCATGCCTTCGATCTCCCTCTGTCACCCCAGTTACAAAATGGTGAAGCCATATTTCTTTCAGTTGACTCTCCTCAAACCTCACACTGTACCTTTGTCCATAGAAAAATCTCACGAGAGGAACTCCCAGTTACTTCTCCCTACCTCTTGGATCACTATCTATGAAAAACACATATCTGAAACAGCTAAACCTATCTAGATAACTGAACCCACTTTCACCACAAAAAATGATGGCACAGTTGAAATCAAATTCCCAGAAAGGAATGAAGTTTCCACTGTTTTCCCGACAAAATTCTCAATGATGGATGGTGACTCTTGGTCATCCCTCAACATCCCAATTGTAATGTTCAGTGCTGATGGCAGAACTGTTCTCCGAGAAAAGGATAAAAAAAGGTCACATTTGGTATTATGTTTGCTCGTGCCCAGATTGTTTAGATTACTCATCTGATGACGACTTGCCTAAAAAATCTAAAAAATCCAAAGGAACCCAACAGCTTCTTCGCACAAGATATGAAGCAGGTGACCCCTCTGTTGGTCTTTTGGGAGAACCCAGTTGCAAAAACTTTGATTACTAACACAGTACCAACCTCCATCCCAGTTCCGTTTAGAAATACCTTCCCCAAATAATACACCATTTAAATCTCCGTCTCCTCCTCTACCTTCATCTCCACCAACCCCTTTCCTAATGATGGATCAGGCTTCCAGCTCCAATAATCCCATGTTTCCTCCTATAGGCACCTTTGAAAAGGAGAAAAATATACATGTTTGGAAAATTCCAAGTCCCACAGCAGTTGATGACAAAGGACACCAAAAGACAGTTTATGTTACAGAAGCAGCCCTCAATTGGAAAGCAGAGAATGCAGTTGCACAAAACCAAGTCCTTCAGAGAATCATTTGTAACCAAGAAACTCTCACAACACATGTGTCCAAACACAATTCCGAGTTTACTTTCTTAGTTCAAAACATTTCTACTATTCGCAACAAAGTTCAGGATTTGCATAAACCACTGTCTTACTTGGTTCAATACACTACAGAGTGGTCTCCACAAATGTCCAAATTATTATCTGAAAAGGAGTTTCTACAACATCAACTCAAATTCCTCGAATCCCAGTTAGACCAGTCCCAAACCAGCTTGTTTTACCCTCCTTCCTATTTCAACAAATTATCCTCTATACTAACACCCTTGGCAACACAATACCCACATTTGAACCCATCTTCTGTCACAACTTATTCTCCAACTTTAGCTTTATGGAAAGATTTACCTCACCATAAAAAGAGACCAGCTCCACCCCAATCAGCCATGCCAGACCTTATACAAGTTACCCAACAGCTAACTGAAAATCCAGTTACCTCATCATCAGACCCCACAGTTGGAGCTTCCTCCATGGACGAAATACTCAACTTTGAAGAACCAAACCCCATAACTTATTTCCTGGAAAAACTTTCCCAAAATTCACCACCACATAATTCGATTCCTGTCGTTTCTCCAACAGATTCCTCTGACCTCGATTATTTTGAGTCCTTTAACAATCTTTTCATAATGGGTACTGAACCACTTGTTGAACCGGTGGAAGATGATGCCCCTCCACAGTTCCCGAATGCAATTGTCAGAGGAGATTTCTACTATAAGTTTATAATGTATGGCGTATAAGTCAGAGGAGATTACTACTATAAGTTTATAATGTTTACCATAGATGATGTATGGCGTGAAAGATTCCAGTCTCTATACGTTTGGCTCACTACTGATATGCAACAACATCCCCTCAACGATGTTCTCAAAAGATTTGTTGCTAGACTATAAGGTAGCTTTTGAGATTTTTGGAACTCTTTAGGAGAATACAGACAACTGATGTTTCTCCAACTCAACTCTCCTGAAGAAGTGATCACAGTACCCAGAAGACACTTCCTGGGTGAAGCAGATCATGACATCATTATTGCCAGAACAGAATTCGTAAAGATGAAGTGTTGCTCCATCAAACTAAAAGACTTGGAAAAATACTTTGATCGCATCTGCAAAATGTTTATATCATTAACCAAATTGATGATATTAGCCTGAAACAAGCTTTCGTGAACTCTGTTCCTGAAGAATTGGCAGATGATGCAACAAGCATTAGAAAAACTATGCGTGCAAACAAGATTCTGGCAAAAATATCAATCTCATGCCAAAGCCCTTGTTCCAGTGTGTTCAGATAAACACTTGTATATTAAGTGCAAATATCAAAAGAACTGTGATTGCTCCAGTAAAAAGAAGTCACATAAATACAAGCAATCAGCAGACTTTTCCAAGGACAAAGAAAGTATCGGGGATTCAAGAACAAATGGAGATTCTTAAAGAAAAGATCCAAGAGGGGAAAGCAGAAATCTGATCGATGTTTCTTGTGCAAACAGAAAGGCCACTTCGCCAAGAACTGCCCGAAAAAATCGAAAAAAAATCAAAAAAGAAACAATTCATGAACCAAATAGCCCCTCATCTTGAAGGAGAAGATTATTCAGATGTTGAATCTTTATTTGAGCTTACCGATGAACCTTTCCTGGGGTCCTTAATGGTCATTGCTTATACAAATGAGGAACATCGTCTTTCTGATGAAGATTCTGATTCAGACTCTTCTGAACCTTTCTTTACTATTTCAGAAACTTTTCCCAATACTCCCATCATGTCCATAACAAATTCATACCCTCTCGTCTGTATATAGATCATTTCTCATCACAAATCTCCAGCTACTCCTGTGATAGCTTTGTTGGATACTGGTGCAGCTGCTACTGTCATGAACCCTGATATCCTCATAGATGACTTTTGGAATCCATATTTCAAGATCTTCACAGCAGCTAATGGTAATCACTTTGTCATTGATAAGATCAGCAAACCCATAAATATCCAACTCTTTCCAAATCTAACAATCACCCACCAAGTCCTATGATCAAAGCTCCTACAAAAGGATCTTGTTATAGGATTTAATCTCTTAAGCCAGGTTCCCCATCTCTCCTTCACTCCAGATGGAATTATTTATAGAGGCCAACTTCTTCCCTGGACCAGAAATTCTAACTTCTTCCAGTTTCCCGGGTCTTGTGAGTCCAGTCTTCTCAAGTCAGTCCAAACAAATATTATCACTCAGTCATGTGCACAGTCCCATTCAGAGTTTCTAACTAAATGTTCTAAACCATTATGGACAAATTCTGAGTTTTACATAACACTTTCGTTTGATCACTCCATACAGGTGACCCCCCAAAAAGTAAGTCATAGTGGAATGTCTCCAGAACACTATGAACTAGCTACAAGTGAGTTGCGGCAACTTCTAGACGATAAGCTTATTGAACCCACTTCTTCCCCGTGGGCTTCAGAGGCTTTCTATGTAAATAAGAGGTCCGAACAAGTTCGTGGAAAAATGAGGCTTGTCATTAATTACCAATCGTTAAACAAGTTTTTGCAAGATGACAAATTTCCTCTCCCTAAAAAAAATTCGAATTCTTCTTGGCAATAAAACGCGGTATTGAAAAATTCGAATTCTTTTTGGTCAGCCACAGATTTGTCATTGAAATGGATATGTCCGCTTTTCCCAGAATGCTATACTTCAAACAGAAAATGATTCCTAATGCACAGTTATTAAGATGGCAACAATGGTTCTCTCAGTATACATTTGATGTTAAGTATATCTATGGAAAGTCAAATGTATTGACAGATTTTCTCAGTCGACCTTCTAAGCCAAGACCTCCAGAACCGGTGTCTACAATAATTCCATGTATTGCTACATTTGACACGTCTTGTCTTCCCCCCTGAGGTTGTTGAATTAAACCTGGATCTAACCCTCCATCTCATAAGTGCTCTCAACTATAAATTATTTCACAGACTTCTTCTTCGAAACCATGGCCCCTCATTGTTTCGTGGCATTGCAAATCATCCAGACTGTCCTAATGCTACCATATTTCATATTTGTAAGCTGTGGTCCCTACCAAAATTAGCATTATGTTACTTTTGGTATCTTCTTGAGGCGCACAAAATAGCTTTTGTGTTCAACACTACAAAACTATACTCTTATCTCTGGTGTTGTGACCGAGCCAATAATCTTCCCCCAGAAAAGCTTGTCCTGTTCAAAATTCTAAATTGGTTCCTCACCCAAGATGATGGTTTCTTTTCCTCAGTGGTAGGTATGGGAATTATGTGGTCCTCTGTTTACACAAGTCAATAATGAATCTTCATATACTAACTTTCCCGGCAAGACTTTATCACTTCCCAATAGAGAAAATTTTAGGATGGTACTCTTTCAATATTGCCACTCCAAGAATTCAAAGAAAGCACCCAGATGTCCGTATGGATATTCTCCTCCAAATGGCAATTAAAAATGGAACACAGTTTAATAAGTCAGAGTACATCATTTGGATGAGACAATATGGACTCCTAAACATCCCACTCACACCTGAATGGTCATCTCACCCATATTTGCTAAAATATTGATGCATGCCAATGAACATACTTCCTCTATAAGAATTCAATTTTCAGCAGAAATTTCAGCTTCAGCACAGGTCCCGGAGGAGCCGCCCAGTTCAGATGATGACTGTTTCAGTGAACCATGGATGCCTCATAACAACTCTAATTATGATTATGAAACAGGAGATCATACAAGTTCTTAAAATATTAATTAAGTCCTTCAAATATTAATTAATGTCTTTAAATTTAGTTTTATGTGATGTTTAAAAAATCAAAAAAGCCGAAAAATAAAAAAAGGTGGACAAACTTCAACAAGTTAGTTCCCTTGTTGTGGTGTTTCATCATCCATTTAAAATTCTTCTGCCAGGGTTGCTTGATGCTCATGCTATCTTGAGGTCTTGTGTGTTGAATTCTCTTAAAGTCCTGCGGCTAGGGTTGCTGGGTGCTCATACTGCCTTGAGGTCTTAGAGTAGGCATTTACGTGAACTAATTTCAAGAAGAGAAAGACCCTCCATCTTTTTTGTGTCGAATTCTTTAAGTGCTTGAAAAGACATAAGGAATCCTTTAAGTGCATGGAAAGGCACAAGGTTCTTCATCATCTACAACCCATAAAATTACAATCTTTCACATTAATCTAAAAATTAAAGATATCCTAATGCATTCGGGACTTGGCTTGTCCTAAAAAATTTGGCCTTACACATACAAACTTGTCAAGTCCTAGAAAAGCTGGACATACATGACGAACTAGAATGAAGTGAACATGACAATCTGATAACTTAAATACAACGTCACACAAGTGTCAAAATGTACACTCCTATCTAATTAAATCATTTTAAAAAAAATTCCAGTACTTAATAATGAAGTATCGTTTTGTATATCGTTGATGTAGCTGCACGAGTATCAAAGTAAGCTGTTGATTGAAATAGTGGAACCATATTTAATATGTCCTGATGCATGAAAGAACTAGAACCCCGAGAAGAGCTTGTTAGGCCATATTATTTTGTACGAGTACATGGTCTTATCACCACAAACGTCCAAGGAAAATGGGGTTTGATCATTTGACTCCTCATCCATAAAGAATGGAGATTTCACATCTTCAGTATAAGGAATAGAAATATATGTGCACTCTTCAATCTCACATATGATTTTGAGCGATTGCACATGAAATGATCTTTATACTTCTTGCGGTAGCAGCCTTTAAACTCCCATGAAGATGTACCAAGTACATTTGCTTTCTTCCATAATTATTTCAATTCCAACTTGTCTTTAGAGGGAAGGGATGTCGCAGAAACATGATCTATTCAATTGAACTTTGATTTCCGTCATCCTTGAGTAGCATATACGACTATTAAAATTACAATCTTTCATATTAATCTCAAAATTAAAGATACCATAATGTATTGGGGACCTAGCTTGTCCTTATAAATTTGGCCTTACACATACAAACCTGGCATGTCCTATGATGAGGACACACCTATGATGCTACTTGGGATAAGTCATTCAAGTGATCCAATGAACAACATTCAAGGTCCTATGACAAGAGCTAGAAAGAAGGCCAAGAACCAAGCTTTAACTACATTGATTCCAGAGGTTCAAGCTAAGGAGGAAGCAAGGATACTTTTAAATGATTCTATTCATTCATGACAAGTCCATCTCATCACTCTAAAGAATGTTACTCACGGTTCAATCACTCAAAGTGGCTAAAGTGCATTTTTAGAAAGTTTGTACATTAAAGTCTATCCTATACTTTAATTAAATTTCAGCTTTTATTTACTTATTGTTTTAGCCGAGTTTATTATAATAAAGGACATGTGTTCCATCTAGTTATTTAGTTTATAGCAAATACTACTTTAGAGAAATCCCCTATTAGTAGCCCTTATCTATTTACGTATTTCTATAAATAGACTTATCTTTTTATTATGCTATTTATATACGCATCTTTTTACGGGCCACTATAAATGTCCAATTAGTGAATCCGACCATTTTTCAGGCCAAAAAATGACATGTGACTTACACATGCTCTCGGAGTGAAGGGAAAAAATGTCCATTACCCCTCAGCCCTCAGCCCTCTTCTTACTTCCTCTCATCTTCCTCTTACTTACTTTCTTTTTCTTTACATCTTCCTTTTTTCTTTAGGTCTATTATTTCTTTTTCTACTCTATTTTTTTTTAATAATTATTTGAGCGCCCCCCCCCCCCCCTCCCCCGGATTCCAATTCTTGGCTTTCATCTTTAAAGCCTTTTATAGTTGAAATTCTTTTTACAAAGTTTAAATCAATATTGTGAGGTTTATTCCTTTGTTACTTTGTGATTGAATTTATTTTTAGATATTTCTTCACTGTTACTGTATCAATAAGTTAAGTCCATTGTTGTGGTGTTTCATCCTTCGTCAGAATTCTTCTGCCAGGGTTGCTTGATGCTCATGTTGTCTAGAGGTTTTAGTGAGGCATTCATGTGAACTATTTTCAAGTTAGAGAAAGATCCTATCTTTTTCTTTGTGTCGAATCTTGATATAATTCAATTTGTCAAGGTTCTTCATCACAATTAAATATAGACATCTTATTCCTCGTTTAGATGATATGCTTGAAGAATTACATGGTGCCATGATATTTTCAAAAGTAGATTAACTCAAGGTTATCATCAAATTCGCATGAAAGAAGTTGATGAATGGAAAACTACTTTTAACACTAAATATGGTTTATATGAATGGATTGTCATGCCTTTTGGGTTAACTAATGCTCCAAGTACTTTCATGAGATTAATGAGCCATATATTTCGGCATTTTTTAGATAAGTATGTTGTGGTTTATTTTGATGATATACTTGTTTATAACAAGAATTTAGAAGAGCATGTTGAACATCTTAGATTTGTTTTTAATGTTTTAAGGGACCAAACTTTATATGCAAAGCTTGAAAAATGTATATTTTGCACTAATAGTGTTAATTTTCTTGGATACATTGTGAGTTCTAATGGAATAAGTGTTGATCCCTTCAAGATAAAAGCAATAATGGAATGGCCGATTCCAACCAATGCAAGTCAAGTACGATATTTTCATGGTTTAGCTAGTTTCTATAGACGTTTTGTACATGATTTTAGTACTATTGCTGCCCCTTTAAATGAAGTTTTTTAAAAAAGAAGTTGGATTTAAATGGGACAAGCCGCAACAAGAAGCTTTTGATAAGATTAAATCTTTACTTACTTTGCCTAATTTTGATCTTGTTAGTAGTGCCCTAGGACCATTAGCATATGTTGTACGTTTTATATCTTTTTGAGCATTTCATCTGAATAGTTAATTTTGCTTATGAACATCAAATGCGTGATTTGATAGTAAAACTCATTTGCTTATGTAATTACTATTCTAGTTGTCCCTAGTTTTATGTAATCTACTTTACAATGAAATAAAACTAGTATGATGTATGATGTATGATGTTTGATTGATGATTATGTTTTACTAATCATGTGTAATGAGTACAAATCATATCATAGATACAATATATTGATATATTGTATCAGAAGTGATCCGTTAGAGAAGTAATACTTCATGGTTCTAGTCATAAGTATTACTTCCTCAATACTATTTGGAATCCTTAGACCTTATGTCTCCATCATTTCCAGCATGAATGGAGCTACGTTTTGACTCAGTAGGACGTTACTTTTAATCGAGTAATTAATACGACCGATGATTGGATGTAGTATCCTATCATGGCTTGAATGTGAGAGGCATTGTAAGGGATTTGTCCTTCTCTTATTAGATAGAGATATCCATGGGCCCCTCGATAGGGAAGGCTGTTTAAATGCATGGCCGTGCTCAAATGTATTTAATAAAGTGGTTATTAAATACTATTTGTTGGAACAGTCTACCTGGAGATCAAGCATAAATACAATTAAGCTTTATAAACTACCATGCCTTATGCTTAATTTGGATATCGCGAGACAAAGGGATTAAATAGTAGATTGATATTAGGTTCCACCGTACATTCATTCACTATGGGTAGTCACAGTGTCCTGCTAGGGACCGCTTGTGATTTAAGAACACATACTACTACTAAGTTTATTTTCATTGCCATTGTGATATGAACCTACAGGGTCACACACATAGACGAGTTAACGAGCTTCATGTCCAGATTCAATGAATCTAGAATGTGTCTAGGTTCATTGTATCTGACGTTTATTTTTCTGAGAATAATAAAGAGTTATTATTCGAATTAGAGATAAGGGGCATTTTCGGTATAGATGGGATTACGTGGGAGTTATTGTCCGATAAAGACTCCCACTACCAGTAGAAGTCTAGGGGAATGGGAGTTAAAGACTCCTACTGCCAAAATAGGTGGAGCGGACGTGGGAATTGTTCTGGAAACAACCTCTCACTCCCTATATAAACCTCTCTTGGCCGAAACCCTAGGGTAAGATAATTTTCAGCCGTAATACCAAGAAATCCAGAAAACTGTTTTCTGCCTCCCTTTCTCTCTAAATTCCCGAAACTCAGAAAACGAAGAGCTAGCACTCGCTGCCCGTTTCGTCGTGTGGATACCGGTAGAGAGTAATTTTGCAAGGGAAGACTCAAGGTGATCGTTGCTAAGATTACAAAGGCAGAACCTTTCATTCAAGAATCAGATTCTTGAGCCAAGAAACGTAAGTCTTTTTCTTGTATTTTTCGATTCGTTTTGTATGAGCGGATCCTTCAGGGAAGGACTCATGGGTGTTTGGAATGAGTTTCCGCCCATGAATCCCTTCAGATCAAACTTTTGAAGTTGAATGTGATGCATCAGGAATAGGCATTGGGCTGTCCTACAACAAAATAATCGACCCTTGGTGTATTTCAGTGAGAAATTAAGTGGAACTTTCCTTAATTATCCAACTTATGATAAGAAATTGTATGCCATTATGAGAGCTTTGGAAACACGGCAACATTACCTTTTGCCCAAGTAGTTTGTTGTACACACGGATCATGAGTTCATTAAATACCTAAAAGGGCAAGGAAAGTTAAATAAAAGACATGCTAAATGGGTTTCTTTCATTGATACTTTTCCTTATGTTATCAAGTATATAAAAAGAAGAGGAAACGAAAATATTGTAGCCGATGCATTGTCTAGGAGATGATATACTTTGATTTCATTTATGAGTACCAAAATTGTTTGGGTTTGAATATATCAAAGATTTATATGAGCATGATTCTGATTTTTAATCTATTTATCAAGCATGTAGTACTTCATCTTTTCAAAAGTTCTTTCGCCATCAAGGGACTTTGTTTAAAGAAAATAGATTGTGCATTCCTTCTTGTTCTTGACTGAATTACTTGTTAGGGAAGCACATTCCGGAGGGTACATGGGACATTTTGGGGGGTTGTTTAAACTTTGGATATATTGTATGAACACTTTTATTGACCACATATGAAAAGAGATGTTAGAAATATTTGTGAACTTTGCTTTAAGTGTAAAGAGGCCAAAAGTACAAGCAAGCCCCATGGATGTACATGCCTTTGCCAATTTCAACCGCCCCTTGGGTTGATGTTTCCATGGATTTCATTCTTTGATTACCAATATCTCAAAGAGGTATGGATAGTATTTTTGTTGTTGTCGATAGATTTTCTAAGATGTCACACTTTATTCCTTGCAGGAAAACAAATGATGCAAGTCATGTGGCTGAATTGTTCATGAGAGAGATCATTCGACTTCATGGAGTTCCAAGAAAAATTGTAAGTGATAGGGATGTTAAGTTCTTGAGCTACTTTTGAAAGACTTTATGGGCAAAGTTAAGGACTAAACTACTCTTTTCTATATCAAGTCATCCACAAACTGTTGGCCAAACCGAGGTAACAAATAGAACTTTAGGGGTTCTATTAAGAGCACTTGTTCAAACGAATCTAAAAAGGTGAGAAAGTGTTTACCTATTGCTGAATTTGTTTATAACCGAACTATACACTCTAGCTACTACAAATCATTCTCCTTTTAAAATTGTTTATGGTTTTAATCCGCTAACCCCTTTAGATCTAACTCATTTACGTGTTGATGAATATTTAATTGAAGACGGGTTTTCTAGGGCAAAATTTATAAAAAAGACCATCAACAAGTAAGTGAACAAATTGCCAAGAATAATGCATCCTATGCTAAGAATGCAAACAAGGGCCGCAAGGCAATATCCTTTGAGCCAGGAGATTGGATTTGGGTGCATCTAAATAAAGAAAGGTTTCATAATGCAAGAAAGACAAAATTGCACCCAAGAGGAGATGGACCGTTTCAACTTGTCTCTAAGATCAATGACAATGCTTATAAACTTGATTTACGAGGTGAGTATGGTGTAAGTGCTTCTTTTAATGTCATTGATTTATCTCCCATTGATTTTGATACAGATTATGAAGATTCGAGGACGAATCCTTTCAAAGAAGGAAGGAATGTTAAGGACACACCTATGATGCTGCCTAGGACAAGTCATTCAAGTGATCCAATGATCAACATTCAAGGTCCAATGACAAGAGCTAGAAAGAAGGTCATGAACCAAGCTTTAACTACATTGATTCAAGATGATGAGTACTTGGACAACATTGGGACAGTTTCATGTAATGAGTATAACTTTTGATCTAGGAATACAATGGGGCTGATTCAAATTGCATTTGAACGCGTAGAGGCATATCCACAACTTTCATGAAGATCATATGATCAGATTCTGCCGATTTGGTGTCCTCAATCGTCTCTCAAGTCGCTACAACAAGCTGTCCAGAGTTTTATGCGAGAATTTAATCTTGTTTTCCAAGTTTAATTAATATTTAATTTTTAGCTTTAATAATTTCGAATTTATAAGCTTAAATAAAGGACACGTGGTCCATTAGTTATTTAGTTTAAGTAAAGTACTTAATTAGTTAGTTTATAGCAAATACTAGTTTATGTTAGGTTATTATACTTGTGATTGCTTTAATTCCTAGTCCAATTAGGACTCTATTTTGTAAGGTTTTAGCCGAAATCTTTCTCTATTTAAAGAGAGATTTTTCCACTTTTTGATTAAGTTGATATACAATATATTTTTTGGAATATAATGTGAGTTTTTTTTACCTTTCATGGTTCTTTCGAGAATCGAGGCTTTTCTAAGTGGATTCTTTGATTAGTTTAGTTACTAATCAACAAGTTAGTTCCATTGTTGTGGTATTTCATCATCCATTTAGTGTTCTTCTGCCATTGTATTCAAGTGCTTATCGCTGCCTAGAGGTCTTGTGTGTCGAATACTTTGAAAGCCCTCTGCTAAGGTAGTCAAGTGCTTATCGCTGCTTAGAGGTCTTAGTGAGGCATTCACGTGAACTTCTTTTCAAGTTAGAGAAAGATCCTTACTTTTCCTTTTGTGTTGAATCTTGATAAATCCAATTGTCAAGGTTCTTCATCATATTGGTATCAGAGCTCAATGTTGATCTCTTTCTTGGTGTATCTTTTCTTGCTTTCTTGATTAAAAAAAAAAAGACGAGCTAAATGCCAATTCTTGGTCTCTTGATTCTTGAATCTTGATAGGTAATTTAAGTCAAGAGCCAATGATGCGAAACCGTGATGTTTTATGTCAAAGTTCAACTTTTTAGCAGATCTTTCTCTATCTCGAAATAGTTTCTATGGGAATATACTCAACACAACTCCAAGAAGGCTAAGTATCAATGAAGGCTGAAACACCACAACTAGAGAAACAAGCTAGTTGATACAGTAACTCAAAGAATATGAACTTCTAACGGAAGTTCATAAACAAGTATCTAAGGAATAACCTTAACCAAAATATCAATATATCTAACGTAAGTATAAAGGTGGTCGAAATCACTCTTTAAATATAGGGAGATTTCGGTTCCAACAATAAAAAAGAAAAACATAAAAGAGTCCTTGAAGAAGTAGGACTCTTGGAAAACAACTTGCTATAAAATGAAACACTTAAACAAGATAATAGACAACATGTCCTATTATATTGCATCTAGGCGGCTAGAACATAACAAACTATTGAAGAGTCCTTGAAGTATTATTACTCTTTAATAACTAACTAACAAACACTTGGACAACATGTCCTTTATTCTAGAATGATGTTAAACACGTCTAAATAAAGTAAATAACATTGCTGAAAATAATTAAAGTCTAGAATAGGCTAGAATATACTTTAATGTACAAAAAGACTAAAATGCCCTTTAAATTCGTCCCAATTCTGGACAGCTTGTTGGGCCAACTTGCACGAAAATTGCAGATATCAAGAATGTAGAATCTGGTCTTGTGATCTTCACGAAAATTGCAGATATCAAGAATGTAAAATTGTATCCCCGAGGTTGGTACCGCATCATCCCCTCCCTCTTGAAAAGGATTCGTCCTCGAATCATCCCAAAAATCAGCGTTATAATCTGAAAAATGAATATAAGGGAGCAAGTTAGAAATATGGAAAGTAGAAATTGCATTGTTCTTACCTATCAAGGAGATTTTTTTGCGGCTGTCCCAAATAAATGGTGTCTTTTCCTTCTTAATTGCAATTAATGGGGCATCAAACTTGGTAAAATCGCGAACAAAACGTCATATGTTGAATGAACTTGAAGGATACTAGTTGTTCGCGGCCATTCCTTTATTTCATTATATTTTTCCGGATCAACTTTCATGCCTTGCAAACTCACAATGTAACTAAGAAGGTTAATAGAATTAGTGTAAGAAACATAATTTCCAATCTTAGCATACAACGTTTGTGCTTTTAAAATAGTAAAAACAACCCTAAGATGTTCAATATGATTATATCGGTTTTTACTAGCAACAAGTATATTATCAAAGTAAGGAATTAGATGTCTATACTTAAAAGTTATGTTATTAATATTGAGACTATCCGTATATAATCTAAAAGTCCTTTCTTGCTTTGGTACAATTTTTTCCGGATTAACATAAGGACTGAAAGACATACTTTACCTTCTTCTTTTCAAGAATTAAATAATCTTGCCTTTGAATTTTCTGATTTTTACCCGAAGATGGCTTATATCTTTCACGATTTTGAAGGCTAACTAACAACCTTCTCGGCAACTCCTTGATAAAATTATCCTTGAATTCCTGCAAAACATCAATGCATAGACTAGGTAGAGAAGAAGTTATAAGATCAAAAGAAAAGTTGTTAGAATGAACCAACCTTGCGGTTTCTCTTAAATTCAGCAAAACAATGAGTTTGTTTGCTCTTAAAGTCATATCTACCTTTCCCGAATTGATAAATAAACATTCTTTCATCTCTCTTTGTGAGTATGCCTTTTTTCTCACAATACTCACGGCTTTTTCATCACTTTTTACCTCGGTTGTTACCTCTTGGGTAGGTTCGCTCGTTTTTTTCAACTCACTCTCTTTTCTTCTTTTCTCTCTACCCTCTGCTAATCGCTTTTGCATCTCACAAACTTGAATTGGTGACATAGGATGTAAAGTATATCGAATTTTATCCATTGTAACCATGTAAACATTCCTTCGACCAATATGATCTACACACCTATCATATTGCCAAGGTCTTCCCAAACTGAATCTGGATGGTTTCCAATGCTGAATTTAATGTCCACTTGTTTATCCACTTTAATCTCACCGCTATCATTTAACCAAGAAAGCTTATATGGCATCGGATGTGCTTTCAAGGGTAAATCTAAAGCGGTAACCATATCAAAGGAACAAACGTTAGTGCAACTACCGCTATCAATAATAAGTGAACAAATCTTGCCTTGAACCGTGCACTTAGTTTGAAATAGGTTGCTCCTTTGTTGATGCAAATTATCTAAAGGTTGAGAATGTAAAAGTTGCATATTTACCAAAAGATAATTGTTACCATCATCCGGAAAAGTCTCCATATTCTCGGCTTCTTCCTCCAAAATAGACTCTTCGGATTTCTCCTCATCACTAACCCACGTTCCGTCGTCCATCATGATCATTGCGCTTTCATTTGGACAATCCCGAGCAAAGTGACCCTTTCATTTACACTTAAAACATTCCCGATCATGTGATGTAGTTGTTTTAGCCCTCAAATCGGTCGGTTTTGATGTAGTTGGTACCCTTGCTGCCTAAATAGGAACTGTGGCTGTTTTTGCACTTCCCAAACTGCCCTTTGCATGATTTGGGCTCGGCAAAACAGTAGAATTGTTTAGGGACTGATTTGGCTGTTTCCAAGATTGGAAATTTGCCTAATAAGTCCTTGAACTCTTCTCTTTTTGTTGCCTCTCAATTTGTTCAACAAAATAAACCATATCAATAAGATTACGAAGGTTAGCACATTCTACCTTGGGTCTAATTTTGTCATTTAGACCAGCCAAGAAACGCGCCAAAGTAGCCTCATTATCTTCCCGGATGTTTGATCTAATCATGGCCATCTCCATTTCTTTGTAATATTCATCAACGGTCTTTGTCCCTTGCCTCAATCTTTGTAGTTGATTGTACAAATCACGAGTATAACTTTGAGGTACAAATCTTCGTGTCATGACCGCTTTCATATCCTCCCATGAATCAATTGGTCTTTGTCCCGATCTTCTCCGTTCATTGGTCTCATTATCCCACCAAATTGATGCATACTCCCCAAACTCCATGGCTGCCAATTTAACCTTTTTTCTCTACCGAATAATTGTGAACATAAAAAACATGGTTAATTTTGCGAGTCCAATCTAAAAATAATTGAGGATCATTTGTACCTTGAAAAGAAGGGATCTTGGTTTTGATTGCTCCAAGATTATTATCATACATTTGATCTTGAAGATTGGCTCTCGGTTCATACCTTGGATCTTGAAGATTGGCTCTCGGTTCAAAGGCCAAATTATCCATCATTCTTGGAAGAACTCTCGGCACAAAATCCCTATTTTGCCGAAAGTTGTCTCTCATATGTTGCTCAATGGATTCTTGAGATTCTTGATCATCTAGAAGCTCTTTTTATGCGGCTTTCCCCTTAGCCGAATGGTTCTTGAATTCAAGATTCTCCAACCAATCTTGAATGTCTTTGATGGATTGCACCAAAGTTCTCATTGTTTGTTGCATTGATTCTTTAAAGAGTTTGTCACCATCAATGGCACCTTGCTGCAAAGTACCTTCATCAAAAGACATTATCTTTGCAAAGAAATCACACTAATCGTTAGATAGAAAGAAAAAAAATTCTCTCAATATTCCAACAATACTTGTCAAGAACTTCCAACTCTAGATGAATTTAAAGGTTCCTAATGTTGTGTTGATGAAACGCTGAAAAAATATGGAAAAGAATTCGTATCTTGACCTACACGAATAGTTAAGAAAGAAAAAAAAATAAGAGTAATAGTTAAAAAGATGGGACCTTTACGCTTCTTGATTTTCTTGAAAATTGATTTTAATGCTCGGATGAATAGTGCTGTGAATAGTAACCGAAAATTTAAAATCTTTGAAAATTTTGTTTTCTTGATTTCTTTCTTTACCTTTTACCTAAGACTTACCCTTTTCTTGGCCGCGCTTTATCAAGAACTCTGTGTCATGAAGATTTTACCTTGATTTGATGGCGGCTGATTCAAGAATAAGAGGGAACAAGAGCCAATTCCTTTGTCTCCAAGCGGACAAGGAAGTTTGCTTTAGGTTTGATCCGCGTCTAAATAGGATAACCCGACCGCCAATTTCTTTACTTCCGGGTGGCTTTTGCGTATGGTAGTAATAATTTTTTTGTTATCTTTCTCGGTCTATTCCAAGCAAACAAGAATTTATTTTTTGAAAACGTAAGGTACACCAAGATAGAGATCAACCTTTTGCTTTGATATACCACTTGATGCGAAACCGTGATGTTTTATATCAAGGTTCATCTTTTTAGCAGATCTTTCTCTATCTCGAAATAGTTTCTATGGGAATATACTCAACACAACTCCAAGCAGGCTAAGTATCAATGAAGGTTGAAACACCACAACTAGAGAAACAAACTAGTTGATACAGTAACTCAAAAAATATGAAGTTCTACCGGAAGTTCATAAACAAGTATCTAAGGAATAACCTTAACTAAAATATCAATATATCTAACGTAAGTATAAAGGTGGTCGAAATCACTCTTTAAATATAGGGAGATTTCGGTTCCAACAATAAAAAGGAAAAGCATAAAAGAGTCCTTGAAAAAGTATGACTCTTGGAAAACAACTTGCTATCAAATGAAATACTTAAACAAGATAATAGACAACATGTCCTATTATCTTGCATCTAGGCGGCTAGAACATAACAAGCTATTGAAGAGTCCTTGAAGTATTATGACTCTTTAATAACTAACTAACAAACACTTGGACAACATGTCCTTTATTCTAGCAATGATGTTAAACACATCTAAATAAAGTAAATAACATTGCTGAAAATAATTAAAGTCTAGAATAGGCTAGAATATACTTTAATGTACCAAAAGACTAAAATGCCCTTTAAATTCGTCCCAATTCTGGACAGCTTGTTGGGCCAACTTGCACGAAAATTGCAGATATCAAGAATGCAGAATCTGATCTTGTGATCTTCACGAAAGTTGTAGATCTGCCTCTTATCTTTCATATGCAACTGGAATTAGTTCCATGGGATAACTATATCGAAATTTATGATCACTATACTAAACAGCAGGAAAGCTGTTCATTCCTTGTACACTTGTGATACGTAAGAGGTTGACTTGTACAACATTCCTAGATGTAATTTAGAGTCCTCTTTGTATCTTAATACACGTTCCCTTGAGTTGGGTGACCCGAAGTTGGTACCGCATTAGCCAAATTACCCATTCTTGAGTTCTTGATTTAAAAAAAAGAAAAGAAAAGAAAAGACGAGAGCCAAATACCAATTCCTGGTTTCTTTATTCTTGAATCTTGATAGGTAATTTTAGTCAAGAGACAAATTACCAATTCTTTGTTTCTTGGTTCTTGAATCATGATAGGTAATTTTAGCCGAGAGCCAAATTACCATTTTTTGTTTTTTTTTTTCTTGACAAAAGAATCTAATTTTTTTTCGGCCCTTATTGTTCATCTTCCCATAACGATCAAGATTCGAGGACGAAACTTTTTGAAGAAAGAGGGAATGATGGGGACTTGGAAAACATTGAGACAGTTTTGTGTAATGAGCATAACTTTCAATCTAGAAAAACAATGGAGACGATTCAAGTTGCATTTAAACGCTAAGAGGCAGATATACAACTTACATGAAATCATAGGATCATCTTCTACCGTTTTGATGACCTAAATCGTATCTCAAGTTGTCCTGATTTTTAGGCGAAAATTTAATCTTGTTTTCCAAGTTTGATTAATATTTAATATTCAGATTTAATAATTTCGAATTTACAAGCTTAAATAAAGGAAATGTGGTCCATTAGTTATTTAGTTTAAGTAAAGTACTTATTTAGTTAGTTTATAGCAAGTACTAGTTTACGTTAGGTTACTTGTGATTGCTTTAGTTCCTAGTCCAATTAGGACTCTATTTTGTAAGGTTCTAGCCGAAATCCTTCTCTATTTAAAAAGAGATTTCGCCACTTTTAGATTAAGTTGAAATACAATATATATTTGGAATTAATGTGCGGCTTTTACCTTTCATATTTCTTTCGAGAATCGAGGCTTTTCAAAGTGGATTCTTTGATTAGTTTTAGTTACTAATCAAAAAGTTAGTTCCCTTGTCGTGGTGTTTCATCATCCATTTAGTGTTCTTCTGCCAAGGTAGTCAAGTGCTTATCGCTGCTTGGAGGTCTTAGTGAGGCATTCACGTGACCTTCTTTTCAAGTTAGAGAAAGATCGTTACTTTTCCTTTTGTGTTGAATCTTGATAAATCCAATTTTCAAGGTTCTTCATCATATTGGTATCAGAGCTCAATGTTGATCTCTTTCTTGGGGTATCTTTTCTTGCTTTCTTGATTTAAAGACGAGCTAAATGCCAACTCTTGGTCTCTTGATTCTTGAATCTTGATGGGTAATTTAAGTCAAGAGCCAAATTACCCATTCTTGAGTTCTTGAATTCTTGATTTAAAAGAAAGAAAAGAAAAGAAAAGACGAGAGCCAAATACCAATTCCTGGTTTCTTTATTCTTGAATCTTGATAGGTAATTTTAGTCAAGAGCCAAATTACCAATTCTTTGTTTATTGGTTCTTGAATCTTGATAGCTAATTTTAGCCGAGTGCCAAATTACCATTTTTTGTTTTTTTTTCATGATAAAAAAATCTAATTTTTTTTTCGTTCCTTATTGTTCATCTTCCCATAACCATCAAGATTCGAGGACGAAACTTTTTTTGAAGAAAGAGGGAATGATGAGGACTTGGAAAACATTGGGACAGTTTGGTGTAATGAGCATAACTTTCAATCTAGGAAACCAATGGAGCAGATTCAAGTTGCATTTGAACGCTAAGAGGCAGATCTACAACTTACATGAAAATCATGAAGGGATTCATGGGCGGAAACTCATTCCAAACACCCATGAGTCCTCCCCTGAAGGATCCGCTCATACGTAAACGAATCGAAAAATCGAGAAAAGGACTTACAATTTTTTGGCTCAAGAATCCGATTCTTGAATGGAAGATCCTGTTTCTTGGATGCTTTGCTGCCACCAACGGAATTCCCTTTGCGGAATTACTCCCTACCGGTATCCACGCGACGAAACGGGCAGCGAGTGCTAGCTCTGATTCTTTCTGAGTTTCGGGAATTAGGGAGAAAGGGAGGCAGAACAAGAAATCTGATTTCTTGTTGGTTTTTGGTATTTCGGCTGAAAAACTTGATAGGCTAGGGTTTCGGCCAAGAGATCATTATATAGGGTATGAGAGTTTGTTCTCATAACCAACTCTCACGTCCTCAACTTCTCTCGGCAGTGGGAGTCTTTAACTCCCACGTCCCCTAGACTTCTACTGGTAGTGGGAGTCTTTATCATATAATAACTCCCACGTAATCCGAGCTATTAACCAAATACCGAAAATGCCCCTTATCTATAATTCGAATAATAACGCTTTATTATTCTCAGAAAAATAAATGTCATATACAATGAACCTAGACACATTCTAGATTCATTGAATCTGGACATGAAGCTCGTTAGCTCGTCTATGCGTGTGACCCTGTAGGTTCATCTCACAATGGCAACGAAAACACACTTAGTAGTAGTATGTGTTCATAAATCACAAGCGGTCCCTAGCAGGACATTGTGACTACCCAAAGTGAATGAATTTACGGTGGAACATAATATCAATCCACTATTTAATCCCTTTGTCTCGCGATATCCTAATTAAGCATAAGGCACGGTAGTCGTCACCCTTATTAAGCTTAATTGTATTTATGCTCGATCTCTAGGTAGACTGTTCTAACAAATAATATTTAATAACCACTTTATTAAATACATTTGAGCACGGCCATGCATTTAAACAGTCTTTCCCTATTGAGGGGCCCATGGATATCTCTCTCTAATAGGAGAGGAACAAATTCCTTACAATGCCTCTCATATTCAAGCCATGATAGGACACTACATCCGATCATCAGTCGTATTGATTATTCGATTAAAAGCAGCGTACGACTGAGTCAAAACGTGGCTCCATTCATGCTAGAATCAATGGAGACATAAGGCCTAAGGATTCTAAAATAGTATTGAGGAAGTAATACTTATGACTAAGGACCATGAAGTATTACTTCTCTAACGGATCACGTCCAATACAATGTATCCCTATATATTGTATCTATGATATGATTTGTATTCATTACACATGATTAGTAAAACGTAATCATCAATCAAACATCATACTAGTTTTATTTCATTGTAACATAGATTACACAAAACTAGGGACAACTAGAATAGTAATTACATAAGCAAATGAGTTTTACTATCAAATCACGCATTTGATGTTCATAAGCAAAATTAACTATTCATATGAAATGCTCAAAAAGATAAAACGTACAACATATGCTAATGGTCCTAGGGCACTACTAACAAATCACAAGATCATCTTCTGCCGTTTTGATGTCCTAAATCGTCTCTCAAGTTGTCCTGATTTTTAGGCGAGAATTTAATCTTGTTTTCCAAGTTTGATTAATATTTAATTTTCAGATTTAATAATTTCGAATTTACAAGCTTAAATAAAGGAAATGTGGTCTTTTTTTTCTTTTTTGTTTTTGTTTTTGTCAGCACCTTAATTCTCTCCTAGAGAATTTTATTTGTCTCACGTAGGAGGCGGGTGTCGAACCTGGGACCTCCCGGTCGCAGGTTAGGGCTTCCCCCACTGGGCCACGGCCTTCTTGACAAATGTGGTCCATTAGTTATTTAGTTTAAGTAAAGTACTTATTTAGTTAGTTTATGGCAAATACTAGTTTATGTTAGGTTACTAGTGATTGCTTTAGTTCCTAGTCCAATTAGGACTCTATTTTGAAAGGTTCTAGCTGAAATCCTTCTATATTTGAAAAGAGATTTCGCCACTTTGAGATTAAGTTGAAATACAATATATATTTGGAATTAATGTGCGGTTTTTACATTTCATGGTTCTTTCGAGAATCGAGGCTTTTTAAAGTGGATTCTTTGATTAGTTTTAGTTACCAATCAAGTTAGTTCCCTTGTCGTGGTGTTTCATCATCCATTTAGTGTTCTTCTGCCAACGTAGTCAAGTACTTATCGCTGCTTGGAGGTCTTGTGTGTCGAATACTTTGAAAGCCCTCTGCTAAGGTAGTCAAGTTCTTATCGCTGCTTGGAGGTCTTAGTGAGGCATCCACGTGACCTTCTTTTAAAGTTAGAGAAAGATCCTTACTTTTCGTTTTGTGTTGAATCTTGATAAATCCAATTTTCAAGGTTCTTCATCATATTGGTATCAGAGCTCAATGATGATCTCTTTCTTGGTGTATCTTGTCTTGCTTTCTTGATTAAAAAAAACGAGCTAAATGTCAATTCTTGGTCTCTTGATTCTTGAATCTTGATAGGTAATTTAAGTCAAGAGCCAAATTACCCATTCTTGAGTTCTTGAATTCTTGATTTAAAAGAAAAGAAAAGAAAAGAAAAGACGAGAGCCAAATACCAATTCCTGGTTTCTTTAGTCTTGAATCTTGATAGGTAATTTTAGTCAATAGCCAAATTACCAATTCTTTGTTTCTTGTTTCTTGTTTCTTGAATCTTGATAGGTAATTTAAGCCGAGAGCCAAATTACCATTTTTTGTTTTTTTTTTCATGACAAAAAAATCTAATTTTTTTTCCGTCCCTTATTCTTCATCTTACCATAACGATCAAGATTCGAGGAGGAAACTTTTTGAAGAAAGAGGGAATGACGAGGACATGGAAAACATTGGGACAGTTTGGTGTAATGAGCTTAACTTTCAATCTAGGAAACCAATGGAGCCGATTCAAGTTGTATTTGTAAGCTAAGAGGCAGATCTACAACTTACATGAAAATCACAAGATTATCTTCTGCCGTTTTGATGTCCTAAATCGTCTCTCAAGTTGTCCTGAATTTTAGGCGAGAATTTAATCTTGTTTTCCAAGTTTGATTAATATTTAATTTTCAGATTTAATAATTTCGAATTTACAAGCTTAAATAAAGGAAATGTGGTCCATTAGTTATTTAGTTTAAGTAAATTACTTGTTTAGTTAGTTTATAGCAAGTACTAGTTTATGTTAGGTTACTAGTGATTGCTTTAGTTCCTAGTCCAATTAGGACTCTATTTTGTAAGGTTCTAGCCGAAATCCTTCTCTATTTGAAAAGAGATTTCGCCACTTTTAGATTAAGTTGAAAAACAATATATATTTGGAATTAATGTGCGGTTTTTACCTTTCATGGTTCTTTCGAGAATCGAGGCTTTTCAAAGTGGATTCTTTGATTAGTTTTAGTTACTAATCAAAAAGTTAGTTCCCTTGTCGTGGTGTTTCATCATCCATTTAGTGTTCTTCTGCCAAGGTAGTCAAGTACTTATCGCTGCTTGGAGGTCTTTGTGAGGCATTCACGTGAATTTCTTTTCAAGTTAGAGAAATATCCTATATGCCAAAACATCCTCAACATCAATTGGAGCATCCAAAAAAGCCGCCCCTTCCTATTCATAAAATTGGAGATCAAGTACTTCATCTTTCATTCAAAAAGAGTCTACAAGTATAAGGGAAAGGAACACTTTTCTAGGGACTTCCCAAACAAGAGTGTAATGATCATGCAAGATGATGGAATTTGGGTGAGTGAAGGAGAACAAGAAGAGGCCGAGGACAACAATGAAGAGGTCATTGAAGATGACATTCATGCAAGTCTCGTTGATGAAGAAATCTTGGTAGCTATGCGGATTTTGCACACACAACCAAGGGATGATCCACATCTTCAAAGAAGCAACCTATTCCATACCAAGTGCCATGTTCAAGGCAAGGTTTGTCTTCTTATCATTGATAATGGAAGTTGTGCTAATGTTTGTTCTTCCGATTTAGTTAACACTCTTCAATTACCTTGTAAGAAACATCCAAATCCTTATAAGCTCTCTTGGTTTTCAAATAATGGAGAAATAAGGGTGGAAAGGCAAGTTGAAATTTCTTTTGAGATAGGAAAATACAAGGATAGTGTTCTATGTGATGTGGTTCCTATGACCGCTAGCCACATAATTTTGGGAAGACTGTGGCAATATGATAGAGCTGAGGATCATAATGGAAGAAAGAACACCTGTCAATTGTAAATGGATAAGAAGCTTGTCACATTATATCCTTTAACTCCTAGTGAAGTTTGTGAGGTTCATAAAAAATGGCCGAGAAAAGAGAGCAAAGAATGAGAGATGAGTTGAAAGAAACGAGTGATCCTACCCTTGAAAAAGAAGAAGCAAGAGAGAAAAAAAATAATGAGAGAAAAGCCACGAGTCAAGTGAGAAAAAAGGCCGACTCTACAAAAGTGAGAAGAGATTGTTTATTTAAAGCTTTGGTAAGGTAGAAACCGCAGAGGAAATAAAAGTGCGGGGTTACGTACCTTTAGAGAATCTACTCACGAGAAAGAACCAAAATCCTGGAATTAGTGGTTATACCTTTCTGTCGATCTTATCGACGATGCCCAGATTCTTGCTACTCGAATTCACCAACGGCAGCCAAATAACTCCTGTCACTACTGGTATCCACACAAAAACTTCGAGCTAGTCACTCCAAGTTTCAGATGCTAGTCTAAAACAATGAAGGTGGAAAACCACTTTTTCCCGGAATCCACAAAGTATAGATTACTTAGGAAAACCGGAATCAAAAGAGACAAGAAAATTGAATTTTCTTCCCTTTGTTGTTCTTGAAAGTGTGTAAGAAAATAAAGAATGAAAAATCTGATTTTTCCCTCTTCTGGTTCGACTAGAGGTAGAGAGAGAAGAGAGGATTCAATTAATTCTCAAGTGTTGGAATTTGATGAACATTTCATCAATTTTGTGGTGTTAATGGAATCACCCACCCACTAACCCCCACTTCCCCTTATTTCTCTCCCACTTCACACACTCCCTCACACATGTAGATGTGCTGGTTTTGACCAAGTCCAACTGGCCCGATCGACCGTAGAACAAGTTCTCGGCCGACCGGAGTGACCAAAAGTCCGGTCGACCATAGACAGCTCTCGGTTTACTGGTATTTTGCCCAATCCAATTGAGCACCTATATCAAATGTAAACTCCAACACTCATCACCATGGGGGCTTGCTTGTACTTTTGGCCTGTTTACATTTAAAGAAAAGTTCACAAATTTTTTCTAACATCTCTTTTCATGTTTGGCCAATAAAAGTGTTCCTGCAATATATCCAAAGTTTTAACAACCCCAAAGTGTCCCATTAACCTTCCAGAATGTGCTTCCCTAACAAGTAATTCATGTAAAGAACAAGAAGGAATACACAATCATTTTTCTTTAAAAAGGACCCCTTAATGCCGATAGAATTTTTTAAAAGATGAAGTACTACATGCTTGATAAATAGATGAAAAATCAGAATCATGCTCATATAAATATTTGATATGTTCAAATCCAAGCATACAACTCTTTGTCATAAGTTGGATAGTTAAGCGAAGCTCCACTTAATTTCTCACTAAAATAAGCTAAGGGGCAGTTATTTTGTTGGAGAACAGCTCCAATACCTATTCCTGATGCATCACATTCAACTTCAAAAGTTAGATCAAAATTAAGTAAAGCAAGTATAGGAGAAGAAGTAAGTAAAGACTTAAGCTCTTACAAAATTTCTTACAAAGCGTCTATAGAAACTTGCTAATCCATGAAAAGATCTTACTTGACTTGCATTGGTTGGATTCGGCCATTCCACTATCGCCTTGATTTTTGAAGGATCAATGTATCCAAGAAAATTAATACTATTAGTGCAAAATATACATTTTTCAAGCTTGGCATATAAAGATTGATCTCTTAACACATTGAAAACAAGCCTAAGATGTTCAACATGCTCGTCTAGATTCTTACTATAAACAAAGTACATCATCAAAATAAACCACAACAAACCTACCTAAAAAGTGCCGAAATATATGGTTCGTTAATCTCATGAAAGTACTTGGAGCATTAGTTAATCCAAAAGGCATCACAATCCATTCATACAAACCATACTCAGTTTTAAAGGCTGTTTTCCATTCATCACCCTCTTTCATGCGAATTTGATGGTAACCTTGAGTTAAATCTACTTTAGAAACTATCATGGAATCATGCAATTCTTCAAGCATATCATCTAAACGAGGAATATGATGTCTATATTTAATTGTTATCTGGTTAATAGAGCGACAATCCGTACATAATCTCCAAGTTCCTTATTTCTTAGGTACCAAAATAATGGGGATAGCACATGGACTTAGAGATTCCATACCTTCTCCTTTTCAAGGAGTGCATCAACTTGCCTTGTATCTCATTTGTTTCCTCGGGATTGGCCCTATAAGCCGGCCTAGATGACGCATTAGATGTGTCTAGTCTTATGTTAGTGACCATGACCTCTGAGCTTCAGAAGCAACATGAGGAAATGGGAGTTTTCGATATGTTTAATCATCCAAGACAACTCTTTCAGGGTCAAGCCCGCATAGAGAGATTTCGATGTATCGAAGTCTCTCTTTCAGTGCAAAATGGCGGAGGGAACACCAGTCGGAACTCACGTTCTAAAGATGATAGGCTATATTGAGAGCCTCGAAAGATTGGGATTTTCTCTATGCTAGGAGCTATCCACTGATTTGATTCTGCAATCTTTGCCTGAATAATTCAGTCAGGCTGTACTAAACTACAACACCTGTTGAGGATTTCCAAGAATGAAATAGGCAAGTCTAAGGCCATTTACATAGTCAACAACAACAACAGGGGCAAGGGTTTTGGTAAACCTAAGGGCAAGCTCTCGGGCAAACCTAAAGGCAAGCCTAACCATTCTGAGAAAGAACTGAATCCCAAGGTCGCTGTGGCTAAGGATGGAAATTGTTTCCATTTTGGATAGAAAGGACACTGGAAGAGAAACTGCCCCAGTTATCTTGCTAGTAAAAAGCTTAGAAAAGGACCAAACGTTGCTTATGGCTCAGGTATTTATGTTATAGAGATTAACTTGTCTACTACTACTTCCTCATGGTTATTAGATACCAAATGTGGTTCTCACATTTGCATGAATGTGCATGGACAACAAAGGAGTAGGGTGCTGGGAAAAGGCGACGTGGACCTACTCGTTGGCAATGGAGCAAGAGTTCCTGCATTAGCTGTAGGAACATATAGTCTTAGTTTGCCTCCTGGAATTGTTCTATATTTAGACAGTTGTCTTTATGTACCTGCATTAACTAAGAATATTATTTCGGTCTCTTCTTTGGACAATATGGGTTTTGATATTCATATTAAAATCCAACGAATGTCGTTATCGTTAAATATTGTCTTTTATTGTAGTGCTACATTGGTGATTGGTTTATATTTGTTAGACCTAGATTCACCGGTATATAACATAAATACAAAGAGGATAAAGACTAAAGAGTCTAATCCTACATACCTCTGGCATTGTCGCTTAGGTCAAATAAACGAAAACTGGATTTCCAAACTCCATAAAGATGGATTGTGGGAATCATTTGATTTTAATCATATGATACATGCGAACCTTGTTTAATGGGTTAGATGACTACTTCTCCTTTTACTAGAACTGGAAAACGAACAAAAGAGTTGTTGGAACTAATACATAGTGATGTATGTGGTCCATTTAATATCCATGCAAGAGGTGGTTATCTATATTTCATTACTTTTACTGACGATTATAGTCGTTTTGGATACGTATTTCTTATGAAATACAAGTCTGAGGCCTTTGAAAAGTTCAAAGAGTACAAGAATGAAGTAGAAAACCAACTTGGAAAAATTATTAAGATACTTCGATCCAATCGTGGTGGAGAATACTTAAGCCGAGAATTCCGTGACTATATAAAGAGTTGTAGAATTGTTTCACAACTTTCTCCTCCGACCACTCCTCAATGGAATGGTGTATCCGAAAGGAGAAATCGAACTCTATTAGATATGGTTCGATCAATGATGATTCACGCGAGCCTTCCAAACTCCTTTTGGGGACATTCTTTAGAAGCAGGAACTTTAACACTAAACAAAGTTCCATCTAAATCTGTTGAAACGACACCATATATGGACTAGGAAACGTCCTAGTATTCTTTCTTAAAGATTTGGGGCTGTGAGGCGTTCGTGAAACTCCAGTTTTGGACAAGCTCAGTCCAAAGTAGGTCAAGTGCATTTTTGTTGGGTATCCTAAGGAAACTAACAGATACTATTTCTACATTCCCGATGAGAACAAAGTGTTTGTTGCTTAAAAGGGAGTTTTTTCTAGAGAAACGGTTTCTTTTCTGGGAAAATAAGTGGGAGCCACGTGGAACTTAATGAAGTTCCAAATCTTAGTGAAATTCCAAGGGAACTTGGTGAAGTTCCAAGCACAAGTGACCAGCAGGTGGAATTGGAACAAGTTACACAAGCTATTGTGGAGCCAGTTCCATAAACACAAGAATTGCGTAGGTCTAGTAGAGTTCGTAGATCACCCGAAAAATATGGATTTTTCGTAACAGAACATGGAAATGTTATATTTATTGATCACGACGAACCTACAACTTACAATCAAGCAATTACTAGTCCAGATTATGAGAAATGGCTTGAGGCCATGAGATCCGAAATGGATTCCATGTACACTAACCAAGTATGGATCTTGGTAGATGCGCCTGAGGGGGTAACCCCAATAGGGTGAAAATGGGTTTTCAAATTGAAAACTGACATGAAAGGGAATGTTCAAACGTACAAGTGGCGACTTGTCGCGAAAGGTTTTAAACAGATTCATGGTAGTGACTATGATGAGACATTTTCCCCTGTAGTTATGTTCAAATCCATTCGTGTCTTGCTTGCTATACCAGCATACTATAATTATGAAATCTAGCAAATGGATGTTAAAACAGTATTCCTTAACGGAAACCTAGATGAGGACGTGTATATGATACAACCCGAAGGTTTTGTCGATCCAAAGAATGCCAATAAAGTATGTAAGCTATTGAAGTCCATTTATGGACTAAAGCAAGCTTCAAGAAGATGGAATCAACGTTTTGACGAAGCCGTACGTGAGTTCGGTTTTATCAAGAACGTTGATGAACCTTGTGTTTATAAGAAGTTTAGTGGAAACTCCATAGTATTTCCGCTTTTGTATGTAGATGACATACTACTAATAGGGAAACACATTCCAACCTTGGAATTTGTAAAGGTCTGGTTGGGGCAATGTTTCTCTTTGAAGGACTTAGGTGAAGCAAGCTTCATCTTAGGAGTCAAGATCTATAGAGATAGATCACGTAGACTTCTTGGCCTAAGTCAGAGTACTTATAGAGACAAAGTGTTAAATCGGTTTAGCATGCAAGAATCCAAAAAGGACCTTTGTCCTATATCACTTGGTACAGTTCTTTCAAGACAACAGTGTGCTAAGACACTGGATGAGAAAGAACGCATGAACGAGATTCCATATGCTTCGGCAATTAGATCTATCATGTATGCCATGGTGTGTACTCGACCAGATGTCTCGTATGGTTTGAGTATAACGCGCAGATACCAATCTACATACGGTGAACGTCACTGGATAGCCGTCAAGAACATCCTTAAGTACTTATGAAAGACTAAGGACACGTTCTTAATCTATGGTGGGGAAGACGAGGAGTTCATTGTAAGTGGTTACACTAATGCTAGTTTCCAAACCGATAGAGACGACTTTAGATCGCAGTCGGGTTATGTGTTTTGCCTATACGGAGGTGCTGTGAGTTGGTGGAGTTCAAAGCAAGCGACCGTTGATTCCACAACCAAAGCCGAGTATATAGCTGCATCAGATGCTGCTAAGGAAGCCGTTTGGATCTGAAAGTTCATCACTGAACTTGGTGTGGTACCTAGCATTACGAATGCGATTGATCTCTATTGTGACAACAAGGGGCCATATCTCAATCAAAGGAACCACGGTGTCACCAAAGGTCCAAACATATACTGAGGTGATATCACCTGATCCGTGAGATTATTGATAGAGGAAATGTGAAGATTTACAAGGTTCACACGGACGATAACATCGCCGATCCACTGACGAAGCCGCTAACACAGCAGCAGCATGATCGCCATATTTGTAGCATGGGTATTAGATACAAAGAGAACTGGTCTTATAGATAGTTCTTATGTACATTATACACTAAAATGAAAGGTTGTTGTCTTTAGTGTAAGTGGGAGATTGTTGTATTTCTTTTCATGTGATGAAATATTAAAGCATGAATTCCATTATTATTGTTTTGAATACGGCTGTGCATTTTGTATTAAAACATATAATAACGTCCTTAGATAGTTATGTATCGTTATATTGAGCTATTCTAAAATGTCCCTAGTCAATCATTATTGTGGAAATTAAGGACAACAATAATGTGTGGAGACTAGTGTGTGTTTTGATTAAATATGGAGATATTAAATCAAACACATGGGTATTTGATACTGGATTGACCCGCTTATAAGAACATTTCATGGATCGTTCGACTTGAGATTACGCAAGATTTTCTGCTTGGCTAATGGTATACTTTGATGGTGTCAAACGCCGTTTGTAACTAGATGGTCTATAAAGGCATTTGTTGGGTATATTTATGAACCATGTTAGGATGATGTGTGATAGATAGAGGATTTGTCCCTCATATACAACAGGAGTGATATCTTGGGCCCCTTGATTGAATGAGACTAATTCATGACCATGAACAAGTGAATTAATATGAGATATAAATGTCATTTGATTAGTCTACTCGGGAATCAAGAAAAGGACTGATTGAATGGTACAAGTTTCACATACTCCGTGACTTGTGTTCAATCTAGATATCGAGGACAAAGGGATTAATGCAAAAGATCATATTTGTGGTTACTTGAATCACCGGGACTATTTCTGAATTAGGAGTAATGATGTGTTGCTAGATACCTCTCATTACTGTTGACAATTGTTGTCACGGCCAACATAGAAAATACCTAAAGCTTAAAGGGTCGCACACTATAATCAACTGGATTGGGCTTGTTGGAGTTTACATTTGATATAGGTGCTCAATTGGATTGGGCAAAATACCCGGTCGACCGAGAGTAATCTCGAGTCGACCAGACTTTTGGTCACTCCGGTCGGCAAGAACCTGTTCTGCGGTCGACCGGACCAGTTGGACTTGGTCAAAACTGGAACATCTACATGTGTGAGGGAGTGTGTGGAATGGGAGACAAATAAGAGGAAAGTAGGGTTAGTGGGTGATTCCACTAACACCACAAAATTGATGAAATGTTCATCAAATTCCAACACTTGAGAATTAATTGAATTCTCTCTTCTCTCTCTACCTCTAGCCGGACCAAAAGAAAGAAAAATCAGATTTTTCATTCTTTATTTTCTTACACACTTTCAAGAACAACAAAGAGATGAAAATTCGATTTTCTTGTCTGTTTTGATTCCGGTTTTCCTTAGTAATCTATACTTTGTGGATTTTGGGAAAAAGTGTTTTTCCACCTTCATAGTTTTAGACCCATCTGGAACTTGGATTGACTAGCTCGAAGTTGGTGTGTGGATACCATTAGAGACAGGAGTCATTTGGCAGTTGTTGGTGAATTCAAGTAGCAAGAATCTGGGCATCGTCGATAAGATCGACAGAAAGGTATAACCTCTAATTCCAGGATTTTGGTTCTATCTCGTGAATAGATACTCTAAAGGAACGTAACCACGCACTTTTATTTCCTCTGCGATTTTGGGGGTTACGATTTTTTCCTTTCAATGAGGACCCATCCTTGAAGCTAAGAAACTCATATCTAAAGCTGCCCAAGATCATTCATTCAAGTGATCAAGTTCTTAACTCATTCATTCCAATTCCATGGACATGTTATCCAAATGATGAGACTTGGATAATGTCTCAAAGGAGATCAAGTAAACAAGATCTAACATCACATCACTCATTTTGTAGACCCTCACAATAATGTGAACTATCATCAACTCGGATCAACATTAATTTCAGCTTTGCGACAGTTCGGTGTAATGGTCATAACTTTCGATCCAGGAATCCAACGGAGCTCATTTAAGATTCTATGGAAGGATAAGAGTCAGATATACAACTTTCATGAGACCACAAGATCTGATTATGCCGTTATGAAGTCCTGTCCTAAATCATCGTGCAAGTTACTACATCATGTTGTCCATATTTTGGGCGAGAATTAATCTTGTTTTTTCAAGTTTATTTATTATTTAATTTTCATATTTTAGTACTTTATTAAATTTGAATTATTACTATGATAAAGGACATGTGGTCCATCTAGTCATTTAGTTTATAACAAGTAATAGTTTAAAGTAGTTTACTATACTTGTGATTGCTTTAGTTTCGAAGTCCAGTTAGGACTCTATTTTTGTAAGGTTTGGCTGAAAGTCCTTCTCTATTTAAGAGAGATTTCAGCCATATTATAACTTAGACTATTGATAATATAATTATGAGGTTGATTCCTTTGTTACTTTGTGAATAGAATTTCTTTTTAGATCTTCCTTTCATTGTTACTAATCAACAAGTTAGTTCCATTGTTGTGGTGTTTCTTCATCCATTAGAGTCTTCTGCCTAGGTTGCTTGATGCTTATCGTTGTCTTGAGGTCTACTGTGTCGAACTCTTGAAAGTCCTTTGCTAGTGTTGCTTGGTGCTTATTGTTTCCTTGAGGTGCTTATTACGGCATTCACGTGAACTACTTTTCAAGTAAGAGAAAGATCCTAAGTTTAATCCTTTGTGTCGAATGTTGATAGTTCAAATTGTCAATGTTCTTCATCATATTGGTATCAGAGCTCAAGGTTGAATCAACATCATCATTCTTGGTTTCTTGATTCTTGACAAAAAAACAAAGAAAGAAAGTAGCCAAATTACCTAATATCCTTGTCTCCCTATTTCGGAAAAAAACTTTCATAAAAGTGTTTCCAAATCAACAAAGAAAGATTGAGGTCAAAGAGTCCTTCACAAAAAAGGATCTCTCAAGGTTTTCTCTTCCTCTTATGTATAGGATCTCAATTCCTTTTCCTTTTTAGACTAGAATCCCATTTACTTTTTCTTTTAGGTCTAGGATTTCAATTTTTACTTTCCTTTTCTTTGTATCTTCCTTTTCCTTATAGGTCTAGGACTTCTATTATTTTTAATTTTCAGTCGTACCCCCCCCCAGGATTCCAATTCTTGGCTTTCATCTTTAAAGCCTTCTAGAGTTGAAGTTCTTTTTGCAAAGTTTCAAGAATATTGAGAGATTCACTTATAAATTGAGAGATTAAACTTGTCACAACAAGGAGTGTCCACATCTAAACAATTCGATAGCTTAGTTGATGACAAATTCCTTAGAGATGCATAAATTCAGTTTTTCCAAAAGTTCTTGGACCAACTTGATGGCCTTACCGAGAAAATACAAAAAGGTGAGACCACAAAGGCAGCCCATTGATCCTAGAAGAGGGCAACATATAGAGCGAAAAGAGGCGATGATGTTACTTGATGCGAAACCGTGATGTTTTATATCAAGGTTCGGCTTTTTAGCAGCTCTTTCTCTATCTCGAAATAGTTTCTATGGGAATATACTCAACAAAACTCCAAGCAGGCTAAGTATCAATGAAGCTGAAACACCACAACTAGAGAAACAAGCTAGTTGATACAGTAACTCAAAAAATATGAAGTTCTACCCAAAATTCATAAACATGTATCTAAGGAATAACCTTAACCAAAATATCAATATATCTAACGTTAGTAATAAGGGAGCCGAAATCACTCTTAAATAAAGGGATTTCGGTTACAACAATAACAAAAAGGAAGAGTCCTTGAAGAAGTAGGACTCTTGCCTAACAAACATAAGTTAACTACTTTAAATGGAATTCTACCTAACATGATGGACAACATGTCCTATTAAGTAACAAACTCCTTTATTCTAGGTGGCCAACATGTCTAACAATAGTAAAGACTATAACCGAAATATATTAAAGTATAGAATAGACTTTAATGTAAAAAAACTAAAATTCGTCCCAATTCAGATTGTTGGATCAGCTTGCACGACGATTTCGGACACCAAGTGGGCAGAATCTGATCTTGTGATCTCATAGAAGTTGTAGATCTGCCTCTTATCTTTAATATGCAACTGGAATCAGCTCCATTGGATACCTATATCGAAAGATATGATCATTATGCCAAACAGTAGCAAAGATGTCCATTCCTTGTGCACTTATGATACTTAAGAGGTTGACTTGTACAACATTCCTTGATGTAACTTAGAGTCCTCTTTGTATCTTAATACACGTTCCCTTGAGTTGGACAGCCCCGAGGTTGGTACCGCATCATCCCCTCCCTCTTGAAAAGGATTCGTCCTCGAATCATCCTCAAAATCAGCTTTAAAAATCGGAAAAATGAATAAAAAGGAGCAAGTTAGGAATATAGAATGTAGAAATTACATCGTACTTACCTTTTAACTTGATCTTACTGCGGCTGTCCCAAAAGAAGTCTTCTTTCTTCCTTGGATTCAAGGCAGCAAGCTTGCTAAGATGATGAACAAAACGTGTACAAAAACTTGCCATCTCAAATGTTGATCGAGTTTTATGTGCCATAGTTGAAGTCGGCCATTCTTCAAATTTATTAAACTCTTGCCGGTTCAACTTTAATACCTTGTAAACTCATCATGCAACTAAGAAGATTAATAGAATGAGTGTAATAAACATAATTATTCATCTTAGTATACAAGGTTTGTGTATATATAATAGAAAAAACAGCCCTAAGATGTGTACTCAAATGCTCTCGGTTTTGACTATTAATAAATTTATCAAAGTAAGAATTTGGATATCTATATTTAAAATTTATTTGACTAATATTTAGACTATCCGTATATATTCTAAAAATCCCTTCATGCTTTGGTACAATCTTTACCGGAGTAATATAAGGATTTAAAGACGTACTTACCTTCTTCTTTTCAAGAATTAAATCACCTTGGTTGTGAATTTGCTGATTTGTACCCGAAGATGGTTTATATCTTTCATGATTTCGAAGGCTAATAAATAACCTTTTCGACAACTCCTTGGAATAAGTTTCTTGAAATTTCTGAAAAATAGCATTACTAGATATAGAAAAAGATGTTAGATAAAAAGAAAAAGTGTTAGTAACAAGGTTCCTTATGGTTCCTTTCAAATCTAACAAAACAACAAGTTGTTTTGCTTTAATTGTCCTATCTACCTTTCCGGATTTAATGA
Source organism: Vinca minor (assembly GCA_026122235.1). NCBI lineage: Eukaryota > Viridiplantae > Streptophyta > Magnoliopsida > Gentianales > Apocynaceae > Vinca > Vinca minor. The sequence goes on along the minus strand of JAOCZM010000259.1, from coordinate 1,087,678 downwards.
ACAAACATTCTTTCTCACTTTTTGAGCTATTGCCTTTTTTCTCACTTTTAGCTCGGCTTTTATATCCTTTTTTCCCTCGGTTTTTACCTCAGGGGTAGGTTCACTCGTTTTTTTCAACTCACGCTCTTTCATTCTTTTCTCTCCCCTCGGCTAATTCCTTTGAACCTCACAAACTTGACTCGGTGTCATAGGATGTAATGTATACCGAATATTATCTTTTGAAGCCATGTAAACATTCCTTCGACCAATATGATCCGCGGACCTATCATATTGCCAAGGTCTTCCCAAAATAATGTGACTTGCGGTCATAGGGACCACATCACATAAAACCGTGTCTTTGAACTACCCAATGCGGAAATCAATCTCACTTGCTTATCCACTTTAATCTCCCCGCTATTATTTAACCAAGAAAGCTTGTACGGCATCGGATGTGCTTTCATAGGTAAATCCAAAGCGGTTACCATCTCATAAGAACAAACGTTAGTGCAACTACCATTATCAATAATAACCAAACAAGTCTTATCCTTAACATTGCACTTAGTTTGAAAAAGATTACTTCGGTGTTGATGCAAATCATCTAAAGGTTGAGAATGTAGAAGTTGCATATTGACCAAAAGAAAATTACCATCATCTGCGGGAAATTCTTCATTGCCCTCGTCTTCAATGTCCAAAAGTTGCTCCTCAAATTCCCAATCGTCCTCAAAACTTTCGGATTCTTGATCATCTTGAAGCTCTTTTGCTGCGGCTTTCCCCTTAGCCGAATGGTTCTTGAATTCAAGATTCTCCAACCGATCTTGAATGTCTTTGATGGATTGCACCAAAGTTCTCATTGCTTGTTGCATTGATTCTTTAAAGAGTTTGTCACCATCCATGGCACCTTGCTGCGAAGTACCTTCATCAAAAGACATTATCTTTGCAAAGAAATCACACAAATCGTTAGATAGAAAAAAAAAATTCTCTCAATATTCCAACAATACTTGTCAAGAACTTCCAACTCTAGATGAATTTAAAGGTTCCTAATGTTGTGTTGATGAAACGCTGAAAAATATGGGAAAGAATTCCTATCTTGACCTACACGAATAGTAAAGAAAGAAAAATAAGAGTAATCGTTAAAAAGATGTGACCTTTACGCTTCTTGATTTTCTTGAAAATTGATTTTAATTCTCGGATGAATAGTGCTGTGAACAGTAATCGAAAATTTAAAATCTTGAAAAAAATGTTTTCTTGATTTCTTTCTTTACCTTTTACTAAAGACTTACCCTTTTCTTGGCCACGCTTTATCAAGAACTCCAGATTAGGAAGATTTTACCTTGATTTGATGATGATGATGGCGGCTTTTCAAGAACAAGAGGGATCAAGAGCCAATTCCTTTATACAAAGGAAGTTTGCTTTTTTTTTTTTTTTTTTTTTTAATGAAAGCCACCAGCGTGGTGGGGTAGATCCCCGTTTTATTAAAATAACCAAAAGCAAGGAGGGGGACTTAAACCAAAACCTCCAAAACAAATACATAAGAAATAGCAAAGATAAAGTGCAACCTTAGACATTTATCATATGCCCATGGGTGATACAAAAAACCTAAGCTAACATGCAATGCGAGAAAATTCAACTTGCCTCATAAAGGGCCGGTGAAAAATTACAAAGATGCTAATGATATTATCTCCTAAATATTACAATAGATAAAGCCTATTTGATGCGAATATAAGGAGTACCACACTGATCGAGTTTTATGAGGCCTTGTATTGAAGGAGGTAATGAGTGTAGACTGGAGAAAATATTTGAATTACCTGTAGCGGTGGCAAGGTTTGCCAAAGCATCTGCGATTGAATTAACCTCCCGAAAAACATGAAAAAACCTGCAAGTGCCAAAAAGAGAAATAACCTGCCTAAAAGAAGTATCCAACTTCCAAGAAGAGATACGACCAGCAGCCATCGCATTAACAAGAACTTGAGAATCCGACTGTATTATGAAATCAGAGAAACCCCTGTCTCGCGCCATCCGCAATCCCACCAATAAGGCAAGTAATTCCGCTGCCATACTTGTAATTGAATCTCCCAGAAAAACAGAGAAAGCCGCAAGGAAAGTACTATTAGAATGCCGAAAAATGCCACCGATTCCAGCAGGTCCCGGATTGCCTTTTGAAGCTCCATCAATATTAAGTACCAGACCCGTATAATCAGTGTCACATCCCCATCGGATCACCATAATTTTCCGAGGAACAAAGTCCAGTGAATGCGTATACCTTTGGCCTTAAGCAAGACAGTGGTATATTCCCTAAATTGAGCAATAATACCAGACTTAGTAGTAACCTTTCCCTTCATAGACGAAACGACATCGTGCCTTCCACAAAATCCAGCAAGCAGAGCAGTCCATGAGAAGAACAACTGATCGTGAGCAAAAGTTGGGAGCATACCACCATAAGGACAGCATAGCTCGGATACCAGCAAAAGATGTATCTAGTATAGTCAGATTGACCGAGCCCGATGCCTCTTGCCAAATTACCCGCGCTAGTTCACATGCTACAAAAACGTGGTCGTAGGTCTCCAAGCCGGTATGACAAGAGCAACGAGAAGCCAGAGACACTCCATAACGTTGTCTATCCTCATCCAAAGCCAGAAATCGATTCATTAGTTTCTACATAAACAGAGAGATAGATAGTGGTAGTACCTTATGCCAAATGCAATTACGCGAGAAAAGTGCAGCGCCAGATCCATGAAGGATTGCCAAAACCGAGGCAAGTGTAAAAACTCCACGAGAGTCCGCCATCCAAATGAGTTTATCACTATCCGTAGAATGGGAAAATTCTGGCAAAGTTACAACAAAGGCCACCGGCACTTGACCCCACAACACTCTCCTGTTCCACTCGTTGCCAATCAAATAGTCACAAATTCGGCTTGTCCCCAATTATGCCGACAAACCAGGGGCAATCGAATCTAGTGAACCTTGATGTGTAAAGTTCTCATAATAAAAGCTGGAATCCCCACTTCGTAAGAGAATACCAATATATTTCTCCACTTCATCTTTAACCAATCGCAAGCGACGCCAAGTAGGCGAAAAACCCAATACCAAATTCCCTTGCTTGACATGATTCAAGCCCGCACAATACCGTGTTTTCAAATAGTCCGCCCACAATGAACTTCCATCCCGAAAAGTCCACCACATTTTCCAAGAAAAAGCCACATAAAATTGTTTTAAAGAATAAACCCCAACACTATTACATTCAACATCGCGAGACATTCTATCCCAAGACATCCAGTGACGACGCTCTTTCCCATCCGTTTGGCCCCAAACAAACCGAGAGAACATCCTCTCCAGTTTAGACATTACCAGTTGTGGCACATTGCAAGTAGTCAAAATATGAAGAGTCATAGAATTGAGTACCGCACGAACCAACAAAAGCCGACTAGCCATAGACAACAAAGATCGCTGCCATCCTTCCATACGAGCAGCTACTTTTTCAAGTAAAGAATCAAAATAGCGTACCTTAGATCTTCCCGGAAAGAGAGGACAACCAAGATAGGTCATCGGGAAGTCCCCCTCAACAAAGCCAGTCACCTCCTGTATCATAGTTCTCTGACCCGACGCAATCTTAGTAGAAGCATAATAAGAAGATTTGCCCACATTAACTTTCTGTCAAGAAGCCTTTTCGTAAATAGCAATAAAGTTCATAAGTGTTTGCAGGTTCCGTTTCTGGCCATTAGTAAAGATAATAATATCATCTGCAAAGGCCAGGTGAGAAACGGTAAAAGGTTGTTTGGGAACATGATATGAGGACAACGCTCCCGAATGTGTTAAAGCGTTCAGGCCCCTAGAAAGACCCTCAGCCGCAAGAATGAAAAGAAGTGGGGAAAGGGGATCCCCTTGCTTGACCCCTCTTCCGGCATGACTATAACCATACGAGATGCCATTGACCAAAATCGAAAACCAATTGGAGCTCAAAATATTGCGGATTAGATGGAGAAAATGTGGACCAAAACCAAATCGCTGCAATGTCTGAAGAAGGAAAGAATGAGAAATCCGGTCGAAAGCTTTCATCATATCGAGTTTAAGGATTAAATTTCCCCCCCCGCACTTTATGATTAATGGAATGCACCAATTCCATGGCTAATAAAATATTGTCCAAGATTGAACGTCCCTTTACAAAACCCGTTTGATTAAGAGATATCAGAGCTAGTAATAGTGTCCCAAGGCGAGAAGCAATAACCTTAGTGACCACCTTATTTGCAAAATTACATAGAGAAAGAGGTCGAAAACTCGTGAGATTAGTTGGATTCTGAGACTTTGGAAGAAGAATAATAAGTGTACTCGCCATACCCTTAGGCATTGGAAGGCCAGCCCAAAAGTCACAAACCGCTTGCACCACATCACTCCCTACTATCTCCCAACTATCTTGGAAAAAACCACCTGAAAAACCATCCGGACCTGCTGCACTGTGTTTATCCAAATCAAAAACCGCTTTCCGAACTTCCAAAACAGAGGGAAGAGCTGAGAGAGTCTTATTAGCCGATTCATCAATCAAAGAAGGAATGGCATTTAGGATGTCATCCATTTGTTGCGGCTGTGGTGCAGCCGTTTATAAATCAGTGTAAAACCTGTGAGCTTCCGCCCCGATATCTTTCTCCTCCGTCAACCATTCACTACTATCCGTTTGTAATGTGGAGATATGCAATCTTTTTCGCTTATTCTTACACATAGCATGGAAGTATTTAGTATTACTTTCGCCTTCCTGTATCCATTTAATTCTTGACTTTTGTCTCCAAAATGTTTCCTCCGCATCCAAATAAAATTGGTAGTTTTGTTTCGCCCCCATCCAGGCTTCTTTCAGATCCTCGGCCGGAGCAGCATCAAAATCAGCTTCTGCCACTGCTACCAATTGTTCAGCTTGTTTCAACCGTGTAGTGACATTGCCAAAACATGCTTTATTCCAAACACACAGTACCCCCTTTAAACGTTTCAGTTTGCCTGTCAATACAACCATACCATTGCCTTCTAATTGCTCTTCCCAACTTGATTTAACAAGATTAAAAAATTGAGAGTTCTTAGACCACATATTCTGGTATCGGAATGAAGAAGAACGCCCCCCATTACTAACTCTTGTAATTTTAAGTAACAAAGGACAATGATCTGACAGTGATCTATGCAAATGCTCTAATCTCTTCATAGGGAAAAAGTCATGCCACTTCATGTTCACCATAATACGATCAAGACGTCGCAACAAAGGAGGAGAGGAACTCCTGCACCACGTATACGGGCTACCAACAAAAGGAATATCCAGTAAACCACAATCACCAATCATATCTGCAAACTCAGAAATAGGCAAAGAAGCAGGAATAGAGCCCAGACTCTCTGACGCACTTAACACCACATTAAAATCTCCCCCAACCATCCAAGGGACATCATGTCGTGATTTAAATAAACGCAACTCATCCCATAATGCCCGTCGTTGTGTGTAGGCACATTTGGCATAGACAAACGATAAATATACCGCGCTCCCCACATAATTATTCACCAATACAGTCAACAATTGTTCAGAATTACCCACCACTGAAATGTCCAAACTACCGTTCCAAAACAGCCAAATTTTGCTATTAATATTACTTGCACCCATATCAAAACCAAGAAGACGGACATAAAAAGGTAAGTCAATAGCATCCAACATAGGTTCCATAATCGCAATGAATGATAGTGCATTATCGGATTTAAGTTGTCGAATACGGGCAATAGACTCCTTATTCCCAACTCCCCGAACATTCCAAAATACACAATTCATAATAATCATATAAGAAAAGTATGTGAGTCCCTTAAAGGGAGGTACCTTTAGTCTTCTCCTCAAGACGAGAAGACTTCCTTGAAGCAGCTATTGCTTGTTTTTTCGGTCTTCCTGCGCGGATAACCGGTTCGGCATCGATGGAAAGCTGCTCCATGGGTGATAATGTCAAAACATTCAGCATTAATTCTTCTGATTGGCCAGCCAACGGTAAAACATCCCCCTACAACAACATGAGCTGTTTCGCTTGTAGCTGGTATCAGGTCTTGTTCTATCGAGAGATCATCCGACCCCGAATCTCCACCCACTAACTTAGGCGAGAGAGCGGATCCTTCAGCCTCCCCCGAGCCTTGGTCATCTGACCGTTGGCCCCCTTCCACTACAGGCGCAACAGCCAGGCCTTCAGTTGTTGACCCCGAGACCTCAGCTACAACAGGTAACAGAGTATCCGAGTCCGAGAGCATTGCAACAACAGGCTGAAACAGAGCAGCCGGAACAGAGACAGCTACTGGGCTGGTAGGTTGTGATGTAGAAACTGTCCTTATCTCAGGACCCGATAACCCGGGCAGAGGTCGTATTGGATTTTCTGTAGCAAGAATCGGCAATTGAGCCAAAAATGTTGCCGAATCCGTCATTGTTTTTTCCCCGGCAGACTGAGACATTCTGGGATCCGTGGATAGTTTATCACATCCCACCCTAATATCATCAATTCCTCTAGCAATTGGGGAAGAGATAACAATCGGTTCCAAAGACTCCGACATTACAGGCCCCAAATCCAGAGGCTTTTCAACTGTAGAAACCAAATCAATAGTATTCGCAATGGCAGGTTGGATTGAAGGTTTCTCTTTTGGCGGTTCCACAATCCGTGAAGGACCAGAATCCGTGGATGTTTTGAGCCAAACCGTCGGTTTCGTATTCCTCTTTTGAACTACAATCCCCGACGACAAAGTCTTCAATACCTCCTTTCCTGAATTTCCAGTATTCCCAGTCACCTTCGAAGGTACTGCCTTGGTTTTCCCCTTATCAGTTTTCTGCACAGATGGGCGCGTAACTGGCTATTTGATAGGTGGTACCGGTACATGATGCTTAGAACACTGTTTTTCCGAATGCCCAATGCGCATACAGTTCAAACAATATTCGGGTAGATTATCATAGCTAATCGGTTGCCAAAAACTCTTCCCCGTCTTAGCATGAGTAATTCGAACCCGATGGGGTAAATTGGAAAGCAAATCCACCTCGACACACACCTTTGCAATGCTCGGTTGAGTGGCAGCGGCAGTGGGGGCATCTAAAGCGATCGGCTGACCCACAGCGCTTGCTAGAGAAAACAGTTTGGATTTGTTATAAAGATGATAAGGCAATCCTTCGAATCCAATCCAAACAGGTACAATGGAGGGTTCTTCGTGAACAGTAAAATCATAAGACCACTTAAAGACCCTCATCGAATAACCAAAAAAAATCCAAATAAATTGCCTCCATAATCGGCAAAAATCCTCTTCAAGATCAAATTTGATTAAAATATGTCGCATATCCATACAACCAATCCAAAAGTTGCCCCGAAATCCCACCTTGTGAAAAGCTTTTCGAAGAGAGTCCAATGTCGGGGCATAGTTATGGAATTTGCCCACCAATGTGAATCGTAAAGGACTAGTAAGAAGATCATGTTCATCTTCCGGAATAATCAAATTCAGTTCGCCCTTATAAACATCAAGCGGAGAAATTGGAATAGAGGCGGCCACAGTCGAGGGCGGAGAGAGAAGTTCCGCAAAACTTTTATGTTTCCATGGTGTAGGGGTGGCGGCAACAGCCACCACAGGCGGATGGCCGGCTGCCATCAGCGGCCAAAGGAACGAAAGCGATCAAAAGATCCGATTTTTTAGGATTGGCAATATCAGAGAGAAAAAAACGTTTTAGATGATAAAAAATCTATCTTGCTTTTGGTTTAATCCTTGTCTAAATAGGATAACCCGGCTGCCAATTTCTTTACTTCCGGGTGACTTTTGCATATGGTAGTAATAGTTTTTTTTGTTATCTTTCTCGGTCTATTCCAAGCAAACAAGAATTTTTTTTTTTTTTTAAAACGTAAGGTACACCAAGATAGAGATCAACCTTTTGCTCTGATACCACTTGATGCGAAACCGTTATGTTTTATATCAAGGTTCGGCTTTTTAGCAGATCTTTCTCTATTTCGAAATAGTTTCTATGGGAATATATTCAACATAACTCCAAGCAGGCTAAGTATCAATGAAGCTAAAACACCACAACTAGAGAAACAAGCTAGTTGATACAGTAACTCAAAAAATATGAAGTTCTACCGGAAATTCATAAACAAGTATCTAAGGAATAACCTTAACCAAAATATCAATATATCTAATGTTAGTAATAAGGGAGCCGAAATCACTCTTAAATAGAGGGATTTCGGTTACAACAATAACAAAAAAGAAGAGTCCTTGAAGAAGTAGGACTCTTGCCTAACAAACATAAGTAAACTACTTTAAATGGAATTCTACCTAACATGATGGACAACATGTCCTATTAAGTAACAAACTCATTTATTCTAGGTGGCCAACATGTCTAACAATAGTAAAGACTATAACCGAAATATATTAAAGTCTAGAATAGACTTTAATGTAAAAAGACTAAAATTCGTCCCAATTCTGGACAGATTGTTGGATCAGCTTACACGACGATTTCGGACACCAAGTGGGCAGAATCTGATCTTGTGATCTTCATATAGGTTGTAGATCTACCTCTTATCTTTAATATGCAACTGGAATCAGCTCCATTGGATACCTATATCAAAAGATATGATCATTATGCCAAACAGTAGCAAAGCTGTCCATTCCTTGTGCACTTATGATACTTAAGAGGTTGACTTGTACAACATTCCTAGATATAACTTAGAGTACTCTTCGTATATTAATACACGTTTCCTTGAGTTGGGCAGCCCCGAGGTTGGTACCGCATAAAAAAGTATGGCTCTCAAAATTCACAAAATTCAAGGAGAGCACACTATAGGCCCTAAGATGATTATTGGCAAGAGAGGCCGAGAGGAAGGGATGAACAAAAAAGGTTTGACAACAATCTTGGTACAATCAAGATCAAGATCCCTTCTTTTCAAGGTACGAATGATCCTTAATCTTATTTTGAATGGGTACATAAAATTGATCGCATGTTTGCTACCCATGATTATTTGGAGGGTAAAAAAGTAAAATTGGCAGCCATGGGATTTGATGAAGAACTGTGAGGTACTAAGTACCAAAAGGTTCGACAACTTTGATTGTGCTGGATCTTTCTATAATTCTCGAACTAGTTTGTAGGGGAATATAATCAACGCAACGCTAAGGAAGGCTAATTATCGATGGAGGTTGAAACACCACAACAAGAGAAACTAAATCTTGCTGATACAATAACTCAAGAATGAATGAATTCTTAAAAGAAGTTCAGACACGAGAAGCTAAGGAATAACCTTACCAAAATATCAATATATCTAACGTAAATATTATGTAGGCCGAACCATCTCTTAAATAGAGAGATTTTGGTTACAAACAACAAATAAAAGAAGAGTCCTTGAAGAAGTATGACTCTTGAACAACAACTTGCTATCAATGTAAACCACTAACAAGATAATGGACAACATGTCCTATTATCTAGCATCTAGGCACCTAAAATAACTAAACATGGCTGAAAACAACTAATCATGTGAAGAGTCCTAGAAGACGTGGGACTCTTAACAACTAGATAACCAACTATTCACGCATAAATAACATAAATAAAGTAATTAAACATGCTGAAAATAATTAAAGTTTAGAATAGACTTTAATTGTACAAAAAGACTAAAATGTCCTTTAAATTCGTCCCCATTCTGGACAGATTGTTGGACTAGGTTACGGGACAATTTAGGACACCAAGCTGGCTAAATCTGGTCTTGTGATCTCATAAAAGTTGTAGATCTGCCTCTTATCTTTAATACGCAACTGGAATCAGGTCCATTGGATACATAGATCGAAAGTTATGATCATTATACCAAACTGTCGCAAAGTTGTCCATCAACTTGTAAGATTACTAAAATGCCCTTCTTAGCCTCTTTGCTTGATAGGGTCTAATTGTACACTTGCAAACTTAAGAGGTTGACTTGTACAACATTCCTAGATGTAACTTAGCATCCTCTTTATACTTTAGAACTCGGGTCAATGATGTAGTTAGTTGCTTCATGTTCCTCATTCTAAGCCTCGTCCTTGGTCTATGTATGCGATCCTTTGAATTGGGCATCCTCGAGGTTGGTACCGTATCATCCCCTCCACCTTGAAAAGCTTGATTCATCCTCGAATCATCATCACAATCAGCTTCATAATCTGAAAAATTATTAAAAGGGAGCAAGTTAGAAATATAGAAAGTAGAATGTTCACCGTACTTACCTTTTAAAGAGATTTTATGGCGTCTGTCCCAAAAGAAGGGTGTCTCTTCTTTCTCAATTGCATTCAATGTGGTAGCATGCTTGCTAAAATCACGAAAAAAACATTGATAAAAGCTTGCCAACTCATATGATGAATGAACTTGAATGACACTAGTTGTTTTCGGCAATCCCACAATTGTATTAACTTTTGCCGAATCAACTTTCATACCTTGCAAACTCACAATGTAACTAAGATGGTTAATAGAATTAGTGTAAAAAACATAATTTCCAATCTTAGCATACAAAGTCTTATCCTTTAAAATAGTAAAAACAACCAAAAGATGTTCAATATGAGTTTCTCGGTTTTTACTATGATTAAATACATTATCAAAGCAAGAATTCAGATGTCTATACTTAAAAGTTATGTGATTAATATTTAGACTATCTGATGAAGAACCGCAAGGTTCGACTTAAGTTTGAGCCCGATCTTTCTTCAATTCTCGAACTAGTTTCTATGGGAATTCAATCAACGCAACACTAAGGGAGGTTAATTGACAATGGAGGCTGAAACACCACAACTAGAGAAACAAGCTAGTTGATACAGTAACTCAAGAATGAATGAATTTCTATCCAGAAGTTCAAACACGAGAAGCTAAGGAATAACCTTACCAAAATATCAATATATCTAACGTAGTTATTACAATGCCCGAAATCTCCCTTAAATAAAGATGAGATTTCGGTTACAACACATAAAAGAAATAAGAGTCCTTAAAGGATTAAGACTCTTTGAAAACAAATAAGAGTCCTGAAGAAGTAGGACTCTTGAATAACAACTTGCTAACAAGTAACTAACTACCAAAATAGGTGGCGGCTAGAATCAATTCTAACTACCAAATCTATGAAGAGTCCTAGTTGCATTAGGACTCTTTATTAACAAACTAACTAACACATGGACAACATGTCCTTTATTTAATTAAACACGGCTGGAATTATGAAATAACAATACTAAAAATAGTTAAAGTCTAGAATAGTCTAGAATAGGCTAGAATAGACTTTAATATGTAAAAAGACTAAAATGCCCTTTTAGCCACTTTGCTTGGTTGAGCCGTGTTGAACATTTGTAAAACTTAAGAGGGTGAATTGAATGTCTTCTTCTAGTTGAAGATTAGTTTCCTCTTTAGTTTTGATACTTCGGATCAATGATGATACTTTGTCAATTGTCATCTTTGCCCTTGCTCTTGTAAGTGGTCCTTGAAGGTTCTCTAAGGGATCTTTGGAGTAGGGCTGCCCTTGGTATGATCTCGTATCACTATCCGTATATATTCTAAAAGTCCCTACATACTTTGGTATGATATTTTCCAGATTAAAATAAGGTCTTAAAGACTTACTTACCTCCTTCTTTGCACATATTAACTCACATTGGTTTTGAATTTGCTGATTTGTACCCGAAGATGGTTTATGCCTTTCACGATTTTGAAGGCTAATAAGCAACCTTCTCGGTAACTCCTTGGGAAAAATTTCTTGAATTTTCTGAAAAATAGAAAGACTAGATATAGAAAAAGATGTTAGATCAAAAGAAAAAGTGTTAGTAAAAAGGTTACTTGCGGTTCCTTTCAAATCTAACAAAACAACCAGTTGTTTTGCTTGAATTGCCCTATCTACCTTTCCGGGGTTAATGAATAAACACTCTTTTCTCTCTTTTTGTGAGCTTTCCTTTTTTCTCACTAAGCTCACGATTTTTGTATCCTTTTTTTTCCTCGAATTTTACCTCATGGGTAGAATCACTCGTTTCTTTTCTCTCTCGCTCTTTTTTCTCCTCTAAAACAGCCCTTTCGGATTCTTCATCACTTACCCACAATCCATCATCCAATATTATCATTGTACTCTTGTTAGGGCAGTCCATAGCAAAGTGTCCTTTTCCCCTACACTTAAAACATTTCCGAACAAGATTTGAAGTAGAATTTACCCTCGTATTGGCCGAATTGGTTGGATTTTGTGACCTTACTGCCTCAAACTGACCCGTGGATGTTTTTGCACCATTTATGACCTCTTTACCCTTGATTTGGCTAGGAAAAACAGTAGAAAAAATCTGGGACTGTTTCGGCTTATCCTAAGTTTGGAAAGTTGCCGTTTTTGCCCTCGAACTCTTTTCCTTTTGCTGTCTTTCAATATGTTCTGCATAATATAACATAGATGTAATATTATCAAGATTAGCACGTTCTACCTTTGATCGGATTTTATCATTTAGACCAGCCAAGAACCGAGCCATTGTTTCCTCATCTCCTTCATTAATATCGGCCCGAATCATTGCAATTTTCATTGCCTTGTAATATTCATCGACCGTTCTATCTCCTTGCCTTAGTCTTTGCAAACAGCTGTAAAGTTCCCTTATGTAATTTAGAGGAACAAAACACCGTTTCATCACCGCTTTCATCTCGGCCCAAGTGGCAATTTCTGGTTGTTCCACTTTTCCCCTTGTCTCGGTTTCTTTGTCCCACCAAATAGAAGCATATCCATAAAACTCCATGACTGCTAGCTTTACTTTCTTTTCCTCCGAATAGTTATGAACAGCAAAAACATGGTTAATTTTACGAATCCAATCTAAAAACAATCTGGGATCATTTGTACCTTCGAAAGACGGAATCTTTGTCTTTATTGAACCAAGATTATTGTCATTACGCTGAATGAAATCCCCTCTTCTCGGCTCATATAATTGATTGTTGATCACCCGGTGTGCTGAATTTACCCTCAATATTTGTAGTTGCCTAGGTGGATCAATGTCTTCAACCGTTTGATCATCATTCTCGGTATTATCCCTAACATTATGTTGCTGATTTTGAACAAATATTCCGAACTACATATAAAATTTATTACATCTGGTAGTATTTTTTAAAATGCCACCCCCATGTCTTTGTACCTGGATTCATCATATCCATGAAAGCTGTCAGTGCATTGGTCATTCCAAACGGCATAATGAGGAACTCATAGTGCCCATACTGGGTTCGAAAGGCACTTTTGGGAATGTCTTCGGGTTTGATTCTAATTTTGTGGCAACCCGATCTTAAGTCAATCTTGGAAAAGAATTTCGCACCTTTCAACTAATCCAACAAGTCGTCAATGCGAGGGAGGGGATATCGGTACTTAATGGTTATCTTGTTTAGCTCACGGTAGTCAATACACATCCTCATATTACCATCATTCTTATTCACAAACAAAATCGGAGCGCCCTAAGGTGATACACTCGGTATTATAAACTCCTTGTCAATGAGTATTTGGAGCTGATCATTCAACTCCCTCAACTCCGCATATGCCGTACGATATGCGCCTTAGAGATAGGTTTCGCACCAGGTTGTAACAAGATCTCAAAATCAATTTCCCGAGCAGGTGGAATACTTGGCAAATCGTCGGGAAAGACACCCCTGAACTCCCTTACTATAGGAACGTCCTCAAGCCGGACTTCCTTCTTATCATCCTTCAGCACTGCGTAAGCCAGAAAATCCTCGTACTCCTTTTTTATATACTTTTTCTCTTTCATCACCGAGATTATAGGCATACTACGACCACTCTTCTACTTATTTGAACCCAGAAATTCCACATTCCCTGTCATAAATTGTATCTTCCTTTCCCGGCAATCCACTAAAGCATGATGAGCATACAACCTGTCCATACCCAAAATCACATCGAAATATACCATCTGTAACTGTATAAGGTCGACTTCAAGTACCTTAGATTCTATTTCTACCCGGCACCTTATGTATCAAATTAGACTCTAAAATCTTTCCATTAGGTACCCATACTTTATAAGTGTCCAAACAACAAGTAGGGGTGGTCTAAAGTACTTTAGAAAACCTACGGGACACAAATGAGTGGGTACCTCCACAATCAAATAGTACAAATGCAGGTACTGAGTTGATAGAAGCGTACATGTGACCACTTCAGAAGCGTCCCCCGCCTCTTACTGAGTTAAGGAAAAAACACGAGCATTAGACCTCTACATTTTATCATCGACCTTCGATGCTACTATGGAAATCTGTCTCGTATTCAGAATCGACATGATACACTCACTAACTAGATTTCTAGTTTTCCGGCATTTGAATCAAGCCATGTTAAATCAATGGCATTCCCCCGAATGCCTCCTACCACACTTAGTACATACCACTTGAGCTTGATATCCAATTGGTGTACCTACGGATCCCCCAATACTAACCAAATTGGCCCACGTCCTCACTCCCGGCCTGAAAGTGTTGGTAGGTCCCGATGTGGGAGCAAACCTATTTCGAACCAAATGAGCATTAGTGTTAGGACGTGAACCTTGTCCTTGAGTCATAGTAGCAAAAGTTCTCTTCCCCGTTCTCTACAAATCCGACCTATTGAACTCAGCTTTAATGATGAGGCTCATTTTGGTAAGTCTTTCTGAATGTGGTGGGAGGATTACTTGAAAGTCTTCCTCTGGTCCTTGATAACAACCCTATAACAAATCTCTGTGTTCTCATCTCTGGTCTTGAACAATTGTTGTAGAATACTTCCCCAATGCATTGAACAGCCCAGTATATTCAAGCATCATCATTCCCTCAGTTTGTTTCCGTTCGAAGAACTGATTTTGTCTCTCCATTTTGAATGTTTGAGGGAAGTATTGATCCATGAATGCACTCCTAAATTGTACCCAAATGATGGGTTGTCTCCCTTGTTGATATATAAAGGCAACACCCCTCCACCATTTTGTTGCTCTACCCGTGAGCGGTGGAACAACCACATCGGTCTTTGCACCATCAGGTACCCTCATAATCCTCAAGTTCTGTTCCATTTCTTCTAACCACTCCTTATCCTGATCAGCGCTCCTGGTACTATCAATGGACACCATCCTCGCCTTTTTCAACCTTTCATAATAGGTTCTCTGATATACTTCAACCCTTGGTACCCTAGTTGATTTGGTTCTGTTGATTCTGTACCACCTGAGTCAGATTGTGTTGATTCTGCATTATCTGTGTCATTAGATTGAATGCAACCTCAAAGTTTGTAGGTGCCCCAGGATTGACTGGTGGTGGCGGTGGTACAAATTCCGCTCCAGTTCCATTACCCCAAGCCTGTTGTTGGTTTAATGGGCCTCCAAATTGACGATGCTTGCCCCTATAACCCTGGCGGCGATCAGAATGTTCATGTCGTCGATGTTGTCCGGGTTTCGCTCCATCATTTCCCAGAGAATACCAAACTGTATATGATAAGCAATAAGCTTATATAGTATGTTTAACAAGTTAGGTACATAACATTATGTAGCATATATCTCATGATACACATATCACATCAAAAACAACATAAACTATCAGTTATTACCATTATATAAATCGTTAAGTAAACAACTACAACCTAAGCCAGAATCTCTACCCATCGCACATCTCACATGTTATCTACCAAGTCCATCTTATGTTCATTCCAGGTTTAAGCTCTAAGGTTCGACCTGTTATGGTACCACTTATGTCACACCCCGTGCCCAAGTGATGACCTGACAGTACTTCATATGCCAATGAGGCACATAACCAAAGCAAAAAATGATAAGGTCCATTATACCATTACTAAAAAGAGACTAACATTCTTACACAATATCAGAGTAATTACCTAAGTCCAACATAAAAGTAAAGTGTGAATTACTATATGTTATTACATCTAAAGTTCAAGGAGAAACAACTAATAGTTCAACTATTACATAAGATTCCTTATGGATCAGTCATTGTAATCCCCATCTCAGGCTTCCTCGTACACATCATTTGTTACCTCATCGTCTGCAAATAAGGAAAGTAAAGACATGAGCTATGAAGACAGTAAGCATCAACACAATTGGTATGGAATATCAAATACGACACTAAACCGTTTTCACGACTTCCCAGAAAAGAGTGTGAAAAAATGCAAAGTTTAACTTGACTTGTAAATCTCCCAAACACATTTTAAAACCTCACAACACAACCTTTTGGAAACACCAAAAGGAACCAAAACAAGACAGAAATCAAAATGATCAAAATGCCATTTCGACTGAATGGTCATCCGAGATCAGAAAAGGATCACTGTCCAAAAGTCCGATCCACCAGACTGAAGAAGTCGGTCGACTAAAGTCCCCTCTAGTCGAGTGGTTTATTAACACGGTCGACGACAATAGACCTTCCACTCGTCAGACTGGTCCTAATAGTTTGGTTCGGACGACTGACGTATGATCATGACCATTTTCAGTTTAAATTTGTGAAGGAAAAGTGAATATGCACTTTAGAATCCCATACCCAAAATACTCAATTTTCACACAAATGCACATATAACAACCATACCAAAACAAGAGAAAGTAAGATTTAAACCGTACTCGTCGAATCCAACATCTATATATCGGAAATGTGACACAAACACCATGTGTTGCTCATCCCAACATAGGGACATACACATCATTAGACTCTTCGAATACGATTCATGCTATGACTCAACAAATCACATGACCGAGCTCAATCATCTATTTACAACTCTAAAGAAATTACTACAATGCTCCCAACTTATAGCTATGAAGGGAAAGACATTAAGAATGCAATATATATGTTCAGATTCTCCCCGAACGAAGGGCTCACAATTTAAGGATTCATTCATATTGTGTCATTGTCCACCATTGTGGACTCCACAATGATCGTTTGTAGTCTCTAATTTATAGTCCCAATTAGGATCGGGCTCACAGCTTTAACATATCAATCGTGAACTCCCAGGTTCAACGACAACACACACACATGCAAAAGAATGAATTCTGCGATGATGTCGATTCTAGACAAGACCTCAAGACCGATGACAACTCCAAATAACACATAGTATATAAGAGTTCCAAGGCAGTAAAACTCGATAACAACAAAGGCAAGATGAAGAATGCACATAACATATGCAATTAGATTTAATGTTCAACGCACAAGAATGAACAAATAAATATTTTATCCAATGCAATAAAACATGCTTTTAAATCCTTCAAACACAGTTCTCCATAACTTTAAACAACACATTTCATGAAATTTAGGATGAAAAAGACAAGGGTGAAGATCCTTACTTGAAATTATAAGCAAGCAAATACAAGTGCAGAAATTCCAGAAAAATCAGCAATTTCAAACGCAAATTTCTGTCTACTGGAAACTCGATATACATATCTGTTAGCGATCAATTGTAGCCCTTTAGATTATCTTCAAAACGCACTAAAGAACGTCCGAAACGGAGTTCGTTTACTAGTTCAATTAAGCAAAACACTCGCAACTCTCTTAGTTTTCACATTTTATTTCTTCTTTTCTCTAACTTCTTTTCTTCTAACCTCTCATAAATTCCCGCACTAAATTCCATGAGACATAAATATTCAAAAGGTGACAAACTAACCCCACTAGTTTCTAGTTATATATACTTAATACCCCAACTTACATATAACATAAAAGTCACCCTCAACAATTAATGTAACACATATTACACATAATAATCATATAACATATAAAATCAATTAGCATGCTTTCATTAAATTTCAAAAAGTTCAGGTTATCACAGCTCAGCTATTACATCAAGTTTAGATTAGACCGCTCATCATAGTCTTAGGCACCATCATATACATCATTGAGAATCTCATCCTCTACAATAAGAAAATAAGTAAAGAAATGATCTATAAGACCAGTAAGGATCATCAACCCTTGAGATGAAGCGTCAAATAAGACTCTAAAACCTTTTCTCGACTACCTAAAACAGTGTGTGAAACCATGCAATGCTTAACTCAACACGATTATCTCAAAAGACACTTTAGTACACATAATATAGCCTTTAGAATACCTGAAATGAAACCAGAACAGAATAGAAATCATAAAGGACCAAAATGCCCTTCGAACGACCCGGACAAGAGGTCTGGTCGACCAAAGGGTCGTCCGAGATCATGACAGAATGTTTGTCCAAAAGTCCGGACCAGCCCCGGTCAAGGTGATTTTCACCTCGATCGACAAAAGTAAAACAGTGCAGTCGTCCGACTGGTCCTAGTAGTTTGCTCCAGATGATGGGTGTCTGGTCCGGTCGACCAGAGCGGCCGCCCAAGATTCAAAACAGCAAAAAAACAGTGTTATTTTGTGAAGGAAAAGTGCACCGCAAAATACAGATTTTTCACATGTATGCACATATAGAAACAAGACCAAAACAACCACAACAAAACTATAAACCATATTCGTCGAATACAACACTTATACATAGGAAATGTGCTACAAATACCATGTATTACTCATACCAACTTACAAACATGCTTTACATTAGACTCTTCAAATATGGTTCACGCTATAGCTCAAACAACCACACGAGCGAGCTCAATTATCCATTTACGATTCTAAAGCAATTACTGCAACGATCCCCAACTTATGGCCAAGATGGGAAAAGCCCAGAGTATATGTAATGGGTTCAGAAATCCCCATGAACGAACGGGGCCATATATTTAAGGATTCATTTGTATTGTGTCATTGTCCACCACCGTGGACTCCACAACGACCGTTTGTAGTCCTTAATTGTTTGCCCAGTTAGGAGAGGGCCCAGAGTTCAGATTACATTACTTAGCAACGCGAACTCCCGGGCTCAGCGATAACACACACATGCAATATAATGATTCCTGCAATGAAGACGTTCCTAGACAAGAGCTCAAGACCGTTGAAGATACAAAACACATAACAATTAGGAATCCATCAATAGGTATAATAACAACAAAAGGAAGTATGCAATTAACAACCGCAAATAGACTCGACGATCCACCACACATGTATGAACAATTCAACATTTCATCCAATGCAATAAAACATGAATTAAAATCATTCCATCATAAATTCCAGCACTTTACAGTAACCATTTCTTGAGTTTTTAGTGCATAAAATACAAGAGGGAAGATCATTACCTTGGAAACTTAGCAAATTAAAGCAAGCACAGAAATTCCAGAAAATAGCAGACTTCAAACTTGGATTACTCCCTACTAGAAACTCGAAATGTAAATCTGTCACAGCTCTGCTGTAGCCCTTTCAGTCCTATTTGAAACGTAGTAAAGATCACTCGAAACGGATTCCGTTTACTAATTCAATTTTGTAAAATACCTCACATCACTCTTCTTTTTCCAAAATTTTCTCTCTTCTTTCTTTTCTTTTTCTTTTTTCTAACCTCTTTTTCTTTCCTCTAACTCCCTTTTTTTCCAGCTAAAACCACCGAGACAACTATTTAAAATGTTATAAACCACCCACAAGTTTCTAATTCAAACACTTAAGTCTCTCAAGTTACAATTAACATTAATGCGACCTTTAAACAAATAATTGGAAAAAAAAAACATATAAATAACTTGTAACACATAAAATTAAATTAACATGCAATTCATATATGTTAAAAAAGTTCAGGTTATCACAGCAGGATCTCCGGCACCATCTTCAATTTGTACTCGGTGGCTGATTAACACTACAATCTTTATTTTGAAAATGGGGTTTGGAAATATTCAATAATGAGTTTATAGAAATGGGTTTCTGGAAATGGAATGAAGAAATTCTATTGATCTCTGCATTTCTTGGGTTGTGCACCCATTTGACGATGAACACCAGCAACACCATCATCCCCTTCGGCAAGCCCGTTTTTTCCTCTACTTTGAGTCTCTTTTCAAGAAATTGGGTATTTCTCTTAGAACCAGTTTTGATTTGAGAATCTTGGAATTTGATTTGGAATTGGACCCCTTTGTTTTGGTGAAATTTACTGCATTTTTTAAGATTTAATTTGCCCACTTCCGACCACCGCTTCCATTCATGCTTGTTGTTGAAATTTGTTGCACTTTTGATGGTTTGATTTTGTTGTTGCTGTGATTCCTTTATCAATCACAGTGCAATGGTTTAATGTTGGAGTGGTGTTTTGGTGATGGAGGACTCCAAAGATGGTTCATTTTGGGGAAGAATGCTCGTCGGAGTTGGTAGGTGGTGGAGCGGTGATGAAGAACCTTGACAATTGGATTTATCAAGATTCAACACAAAGGATAAATGAATGATCTTTATTTAACTTGAAGAAATAGTTCACGTGTATGCCTCACTAAAAAATCTTCAAGCAACGATAACACTTGACTACTTTAGCAGAGGGCTTTCAAAGTATTTAGACCTCCAAACAATGATAAGCACTTGACTATCTAGGAAGAAGAATAACAAATGGATGAAGAAACACCACAATAAGGGAACTACCTTGTTGATTAGTAACAATGAAACGAATATCTAAAAAGAAATTCAATTCACAAAGTAACAAAGGAATAAACCTCACAATATTATTATCAATAGTCTACCTATAATGTGGCGAAATCTCTCTCTTTAAATAGAGAAGGAATTTCAGCCAAGCATTACAAATAGAGTCCTAATTGGACTTGAAAACTAAAGCAATCACAAGTATATTAATCTAACTTAAACTATTACTTGCTATAAACTAACTAAATAAGTACTTTACTTAAACTAAATAACTAATGGACCACGTGTCCTTTATTTAAGTAATAATTTGAAAATAATAAAAGACTAAAAAGTTGGAAATTAAATAAATAAGAGTAAATGGCCACAAACTATTTTCATATTTCTGTTTCTAACCAAATACATTCATTTTAGTGGTTTAAACAATTTATGACTTGCACCTCTTAGCTCCGGTGACAAATTCCGCCCAATTTTGTTAAAAAATCCCACACATGCCCGGTACATGAGGGACATTTTTGTCCAGAAATTTTTGGACTCCAAAAGTAATGAGAGTTGAGTCTTCTTCTTGACCCTTCCGCCACCTCCATAACCTACCGCCACCTCCATAACTTCCGCCACCTGAGAGAAATTTTGGCTAATTACTGTTAAAAGTAAAAGCCTTCAATTCGTCTTCAATCTAGCAGATCATCCTCTATGCATCACCATAAGAAAGAAGAACAATGTTCATCATATTCATTGTCCAAGAACATTGTTCATAAAAAATCGCCCCAGAAATCCAAATCAACAAACACAGCATACCTCTTTATCTCTTACAACAACTACTCAAGCAATGTTCAAGTCCCTTTTCACAGTAAAAATCCCCATTTTTTGGGCAGTAATAAATTCAATCCAAATTAAACAATATCCAAGTTTAAAAAATGTTAGGCCCTTAAGAATAGATTTGGAGTCAACGAATTCAGCCATGGCTGCCATGGAATGAGGGAAACTGAAGATTGTCGGAGAAAAAAGTCCACAACACAGAGATTTTCCAAGAAAAATCCCAAGATCTACAGACCATGAAAATGAAATATAAGAATATGGTTTAAACACAATAAAAACACGAACCATTCTATAAAGTTCGAGCTTCAAACTCTTCAAGAATAGACCAGAAAACGCAAAAAATCATGGCAACACATTTCTGCAAAAAACAGTCTCGCTCAATACAACCTAAATAAAAGGAGCCACAATTCCATTAGACGGGAAGTAACGTGATTGAGGTGGGGTTTCTATATTATAATTGAATTTTCTTATGTTGATTTGGTAGCACATCCATGCTGTATTTGAGAAATAGGTTGGAGCATCATTTCTTGAGCAGCCGCCCACCACCTAATTCTGTTTGTTCATTTCCCCAATTCAGAGTTTTCTTGGCTAAGAACAATCAGAATTAGGGCTCATTTTTTATGGATGAAAATGCCCTAATTTTGTTTGTTCAAAGTTATTGGGGAAATCTAGATGTTTCAAATTCTTTGAGCCGTGTTATAGATTTGGTTGCTTCTTGAATTTCTGCATTTTTTGGTTCAAAAATTTGGATTTAATGGGTCTAGAAAATGGGTCTCTCTAAATCAAGAAAATGAAATTGGATTTCATTCAATTTTCATCAAATGGAAATGGAAATGAGTTGTTGTGGAAAAAAATGGCATTTTTATTGATGAAAGTTGTTGGTCGCCGGAGAAGATGGAGATTGAATAGGACATTGGGTCGATTTTGGGTATGTCGGTCCGGGTCCGCAATGAATAATTTGGTCTTTTTACATTTTCAAGCCCAAAAAGTTAAAATTTTGGCCGGAATCCTTGATCGGAGCTAAGACATGCGGATCGTAAATTGTTGATGGCTATAAACCACTAAAATAAATGTATTTGGTTAGAAACAGAAATATGAAAATACTTGGTGGCCATTTAGTGCTATTTACTCAATAAATAACTAAACTTGGAAAAACAAGATTAATTATCGACCAAAATCTGAATAGCATGATGTGGCAATTGGAACGATGATTTAGGACTTCATAATGGCAGAATCTGATCTTGTGGTCTCATGAAAGTTGTAGATCTTTCTCTTATCTTTCCATTTCATCTGGAATGAGCTCCATTGGATTCCTGGATAGAAAGTTATGATCATTACATCAAACTATCGCAAAGCTGAAATACAAGTTGATGATAGTTCTCATTATGTAGAGTTTTTAGGTCTCCAAAATGAGTGATGTGATGTTAGAGCTTGATTCCTAGACCTCTTTTTGGATATTATCCAAGCCTCATTATTCCTTGAAGCATTTGTATATGAGTTCTCATCATTCCCCCTTTCTTAAAAAAGATTCGTCCTCGAATCTTGTAAGTGAATGAAAGGACCATTGCTTCGTTTTGGTGGTCATTCTTTTGGTAACTTCATTGAAAATACAGCCCTGTATTCCTGTTGAAAAAGTAGAAACAATAATATGAAGAATAGAAGTTGTTAGATCAAAAGTAGTGAACGAAAAAGTTGATGCTTTCGACTCTTCAAAAATCATTGCATCCAAAGTATCTCTTTCCTCATCAAGCAATTGTGGTTCACACCAATTTTGCAACTCATCGCGCACCACGTTCTCCTCATGTTTCAATTTTGCCTCTTCTTGCAATCTTGCATCTTTTTTTAATCTTGCCTCTCTTTTTAATCTTGCTTCTTTTTGCAATCTTGCCTCTTCTTACAATCTCAATTGTTGAACAAATTCTTCCTAAGAAGATATATTTTCTCTCGGTTCTTTTGGAATTGTTAGACCTAAAGAACTATCAAGAAAGTTAATTTTCTCGTCTAACTTCTCCAATATCTTGTGGTATTGATATAATACCTCCATCTTCGCTCAAATCACAAAAATTAAGGGAAAGTGAAACATTAGGAAAGGTGAAAATTTAGGAAAGGTGTAAAAATTAGCAAAGTTCAAAATTGTTTTTTTTTGGGTCGAAATCAAGAGACCAAGTAATTTGGTAATTGGCTCTTTTCTTACTTTTTCTCTTATATCGGCTAAAAAGAAAATAAATAGGATAATTTTTTATTATTATCAAGAATGCAATAAAGATACACCAAGAAAGAGATCAACCTTGAGCTCTGATACCAATATGATGAAGAACCTTGACAATTGGATTTATCAATATTCAACACAAAGGATAAAAGAAGGATCTTTCTCTAACTTGAAATAGATTACATGTATGCCTCACTAAAACCTCCCAGCCGCGATAAGCACTTGACTACTTTAGTAGAGGACTTTCAAAGTATTTGAGACACACTAGACCTCCAAGCAGCGATAAACACTTGACTACCTAGGCAGAAGAACACTAAACGGATGAAGAAACACCATAACAAGGGAACTAGCTTGTTGATTAGTAATAATGATAGGAAGATCTAAACAGAAATTCAATTCACAAAGTAACAAAGGAATAAACCTCACAATATTATTATCAATAGTCTACCTATAATGTGGCGAAATCTCTCTGTTTAAATAGAGAAGGAATTTCAGTCAAGCCTTACAAAATAGAGTCCTAATTGGACTTGAAAACTAAAGCAATCACAAGTATAGTAAACTACCTTAAACTATTACTTGCTATAAACTAACTAAATAAGTACTTTACTTAAACTAAATAACTAATGGACCACATGTCCTTTATTTAAGTAATAATTCGAAAATAATAAAAGACTAAAAAGATGAAAATTAAATAAATAACTAAACTTGGAAAAACAAGATTAATTCTCGCCCAAAATCTGAACAACATGATGTAGTAACTTGCACGATGATTTAGGACTTCATAACGGCATAATCTGATCTTGTGATCTTCATGAAAGTTGTAGATCTGCCTCTTATCTTTCCATAGCATCTTGAATGAGCTCCATTGGAATGGTTTCGGCTCCGGTCACCACCACGGGTCAGGGCAGGACCTAGGGACCATAGGTCACTTACAAGGGTATTTACAGATCACCCCCACCGACACATCCCTCACGTCGGCAGTGGGAATTGAACACTTGACATTTGTAAGGACGTGTCAAATCCTTACCAATTGAGCAAACTTGTGTTGGTGATGATAGTTCTCATTACGTAGAGTTATGGGTCTCCAAAATGAGTGATGTGATGTTAGAGCTTGATTCCTAAACCTCCTTTTGGACATTATCCAAACCTCATTATTCCTTGAAGCAAACATATATGAGTTCTCATCAAGCGGGTCATAGAGGTTTAAATCGGGTCGGGTCGGGTCTGGCATTTGGGATAGTTTAGTTAAAATAAGGGATATTTTGGTGGTTTTACCCTCTCAGGCAAAAATAAGGAAAAAGTCGCCAGAGTTTATAAATCGTGGCCCGTAAAATGTTTATGCCAAAAAGGGTTAAAAACTGTGGCTGAAATGCGAAATATGAAAATAATTGATAGTCATTTAGTGAATATTACTCTTTTTAAAATTTATTTTATAAGTATGAAATTGCATTTTTCCTAACTTTTTCCGTCCTTTAAAGTTTTGCACAACAAACCATATTCTGCCATCTGGAGGATCTCCCATGTTCAGAGGCACTGACTTTGGACTCTACTGAGTTCTCATTATCTTGAAAGTATTCACCAAAATATGGGAATCGGGTAGCCCAAGTGGTAAGGCTACCCGGCCACGAAACGGAGGTCCCGTGGTCGATTCTCATATCTCCCTTTGTGGGGCAATAAATTTTTCTCTTGCGAGGCTAAGTTCCCTCCCCGACTTAGGACATGCTACAATCTCCCTATCTAGGGTATTCTCCGCTCTTCCCCTTCGGGGCAATAGCCTTCGGACGTAAAAATTAAAGTATTCACCAAAATGAGAAAAAATAATAATAATAAAAACACCTTCAGAAAGTTGCCAATTTTTCCTTCTGGATTTGGCTGATCAATCATCAATGCTAGATTGCCAGCCAGTTCTTTCCTTCTCATTCTTTTCTTGCCATGATTCCAAGCTAACATACCATACTAAAATAATAAAATCCAAATTTCTTTTTTCAGAAAATAGTATTTGCTTCAAATTTTTATTCTAACAAATCTAGACATACATTATTTGCTCAAAGTTATACATAAAATAAAATTGAATCCCGCTTTCGTTTTCACTCTTTCCTCTTTTGCCTCTCTGGGGTCACTTTTTCTTTGACTATTTGCATTTCTTCAAGTTTCTATTCTTGAAAATCCCTTCTTTAGTACTCTGGTTTGGGCCAAAGAAGGTAACGAATCCCAATTTTCTTTTACCAAATCTCAAGTGGGTGACAGAGTAGCTGAGGTTTGGTGTGCCCTAATGAGCTTTTGATCCGTTTTGGTTGGCATTTCAGACCAAAAGATTGCAAGAATTGTGGTGTTCCACGAAAGATTTCTAGTTAATTTTGCTGGTAATCCACGTATCAAATGCATTTACTGAAAAGGATTGTCCTAATTTAGGGTCCATTGGTTATTTCTCGTCCTGTCTTTGTTACTGCCGGACTATAAAGGCCTTGTAGCCTCTACCATGCTCGTGAAAATGGAAATAACTAGAAAAAGCACTGAAGTTACCGATTTGATGAGTGTCCGTGATATGCATGCTATTGTAAATTTCATTAGTCCTTATGTTATTAGAGTTATATGATTTGGCATCTACCTATACCCTGAAGTTGAACTGTGTAAAACAGTGTTATAAGATGGATTATATTGAACTTTCTTCAGCATGTGTAGAGTTAGTCTTGAGCTGTAAGTACGGTGGAGACGTTGCACTATTTGTGGAATGTTTTTTATGCATTGCTTGAAGCTTAAAATTGGAGGGACATGCTGTGAGAATGTGAGCGTTGGTGCATTAACACGAAGAGAAGTTTTAGATCATCACTGTCGTCATTGTTTTTCATGATGGCTGGCAGCTTTAACACCCGTGATTTCATCACATATGTTAGAAATTTACTTGTAAATCTTTTGAATGTTTTCAATGTAACTCAGCCTGTTAAGCCTTGTTCCATACTATCTACAGCTAGCTGTCTAAATCCTCTTAGTACATTCTTCCCCATCTAATGCTCTGCTAAGCAAAAGAAAATCTGTTAAACTAAGAATGTTGGCTTCTAGCATGGTTGTGATGATGTTGAATGCAACTGCTTGCTACTCAATAAAAGCTTATGGATAAATTGTACTTAATATGCTGGCAGTTGGTGTGGCTGCTTATTGTCCATAGAATAATAAGGGTAAAGTAGTACTCTCAACTGTAACAAACCTACCTTTTACTCCCCTTTGCTTTGGACTGAAGGGTAAAATGCTGAAAAAAAGTCTATTTTGATCACTTTTGTGTGCCTCGTGCCATTACTGCCGAAATTCTTTACTTAAGCTCATTTCTTTGGCTGCTGTCCCTTTATTAGTAAGTCAGATGTTCTAAGAATAATTTAGTAATAAGTCATATGCAATTTTAATTGCTTTTCCCTCCCAGCTGCTTCAAGAATAATTTAATAATAAGGCATTCAAAGTAGTCAACTTTCAAACTTTGAATGTAGTCACTGGACTAATCAAAGTAATTTGACAGTATTATCAGAGGCGTATATGAGGAAAATACAATACAAAAACAATTGATGTAACTACATTATTTATCTATCTTATCTGTGTTAAAAGAAAGTAGAGGGTGTGTATAGACATTTAATTAACCTTTAATCTGAATTTCAATTTAAACTAGTAGATTATATTTAACATCACTTAATTTTTTTACACCAACGCGTAATTAGAATCTTGCCAAATGATGATGCTTGCTTCTCTTGATTTTCTGGTAGTTAGCTATTGGGTATACAGTATGTCATTCAAGTCGAACTGTCACCCCCTAAAAATGAAAACCAAATTCCCATTTCGTCATTGTTATGTTTTCTTGATCTTCATTCATGTTCTCGATTTTTTCATTTGTGTCGCTTAAAGTGGCGATGTCTCAATGGATCTTTCTGGTGGTAATTCTCTGTTCTGCTTTAGTGGGCTGTTCTGCTTTAGTGGTTCAGCGTTGCCTGGAAATACAATGAATGAAGTAACCTTTGTAAGAAAGAAATTCGGATTCCCAACAAAATTACAGCGGAAAAATAACTTGAAATCCATTTCTTACTAAGATCATCACGAGTAAGAACCAATTAATTTTCGTTAGAATTAATACCTTTAAGATGCCAAAACAGAAACGGTTTCTGTGTTGATGTTTATCGAATGCAAGCAAGAATCTGTCGATCAATTCCTTGCCTCTATGGTATCCACAAGACCACTTGGATGGACCTTCTACACTCTAGTGCTAGCCAGAAAATGAAGAATAAAAGGACTTGAATACAATCTTCAAAGGAATTGCTTTTTGATAATGTTTAAAGGAAGAACAAAGGGAGATAACTAGAAAAAATCTGATTTTTTCTTGATTCGCGAGTAGACTAATCAATTGACAAAGATATCACAATATGAATTCATTTGTTTATGACCATGAATTAGTCTCACTTCCTCAAGGGGCCCAAGATATCACTCTTGTTATATAGGAGGGACACTTTTTTTTTTTTTTTGGTGATTAGGATTATATATATAACCGAGTTAAGTAGTACAACAAAAAAGCAGAAAGGAAAATAGTCTAGTAGTACAATCCGAAATAAAAAAACAGAGAAAATATTAAGTGATCCTAATTCTAGGATGAGTCTTTCCCGCCTTGTCATTGAGCCATGCTTGATATTCAAAAACCGGTGGTTGAGGGAAAATTTGGCTATCATGACTTGGTTGGGATTTCCCATATTTTGCAAGTGCACCAGCCACTTGATTGGTTTCCCGCATGGAGTGATTGATTATGTAAGAGGTGAGCCGAGCTAGAAGGAATATGCAATCGGAGATAATGTTAGCCTTTAGGTTTACCATTATGCTCATCTTTAGGCTTACCAACACCTTTGTCTTTGCCTTAATTAACCATCGATATGGTTTTGGACTTGCTTATTTCTTTCTCAGTAGTCCTTAGGAAATTCAACAATTCTGGTAATGACTTGTCTATTATTCATATTATAGTTAAGAACTAATTGACTATATGATATTTGCAACGATTGTAGAATCAAGTAAGTAGACAGCTCCTGGTCAAAAGGGAAACTCAAACTGTTAAGGATTTCGACATATCCTGTCATTTTCGGAACGTGAGTTCCGACAGAAGCTCCCTCTGCCATCTTACATTGAAACAAAGATTTTGACACATCAAATCTTGCCTGGCGAGCTTGGCCTGAAAGAGTTGCTTTAGATGTTCAATCATGTATATTGCACCAATTTTCTCGTGTTGCTTCTGAAGCTCAGAGGTCACGGTCACAAGCATTAGACTTGACACATCTAATGCATCATCAACGTGCTTAGATAAGCATTTCTTTCAGTTGTCGAAGACCCAGGGGTTGGTTGCTCAGGAATTGGCTCTTCGAGAACATACAACTTTTTCTCGTGCTTGAGAACAATCCTCAAATTCCAGTACCAGTCGAGGAAGTTGTCTCCCTCTAACTTGTCTTCTCAAGGACCGATTGCAATGACAGTTTATTTGATGCAACAGTATTTGTCATGTTTTCTACAATAAAAATATGCAAAGTTTAAGTATCATGGTTTTAAAATCCTCGGTCAATCTAAGGTGAAGATAGTAAATCTATGTTATAGACTTCTTCTTCTTCCTCTTGATCGCCTACATTATGATTGCATCCATTCTGCTCCATGTCCTCTACACTACTACTATTTTATAATTACATAGATAGAGAAGAAACCTCGAGTTACATACGAGGAGAATTACAAACAGAATTTTGAGAGAAGACACGACACGCATGCTGTATTTTTCATTAAAATACATAACATTAGGTATTTGGGCTATTACTATGCACCATACTCACATAACATGACAATCATGCTTTGAAAAACACCAACAAATATAAAAAATATCAAGCCAGCATCTCTACGGACGAATGGTCCGTCCACGGTATCGTCCGCAAAAAATTCCATGCATACTCCCCAGTTGCAGACCAAGCCGCGGACAAAGCATCGTCCGCGGGTTCATCCGCACCCTGGCAATGTGCAATTCCGTTTTATGCAAATGATATGTTTGGACGAATTTTCGGAGTAGTTTAACACTTAAACATTATCCTAAACATGTTGTTTAACATTTCTAAAGGCATCTTAAACGAAATTTTTTATCTTGGTAGGCTATTAAGTTTATAAGTTACATCCAAACCAATGAGTGCAGTACACGTAGGAAAGAGAAGATCAATTCTCTTTCCTACGTGTACTGTATTGATTGGCTTGGATGCAAATTTTAAACTTAGTAGCCTAGCAAGATAAAACTACTCATCCTAAACATGCATCCATACATTTAATCGATCAAAATCACAGAAAATGCTATAAACACATAAAAACCGATTGGGATATCGTGAGTGGCTCTGATATTATGTAAGAAAGAAATTCAGATTCCCAAAAAAATGGGAGCGGAAAAGTAACTTGGAATCCGTTTCTCACTAGGATCATCACGAGTAAGAACCAATTAGTTTTTGTTAGAATTAATACCTTTAAGATGCCAAAACAAAAACGGTTTCTATGATGATGTGCAAGCAATAATCTGACGATCAATCCCTTGCCTCTACGGTATCTATACGACCACTTGGATGGACGTTCTACACTCTAGTGCTAGTCAAAAAATGAAAAACAAAAGAACTTGAAGACAACCTTCAAAAGAGTTCCTTTTTGATAATGTTTAAAGGAAGAACAAAGGGAGAGAAGCTCTAGAAAAAATCTGATTTTTCTATTCTTGTTATGTTGTGTCTAACATCAATATGTTAGAACAAAAGGGATAATATAAAGGGCTGGTGGTTTATTCCATA
The DNA here is from genome assembly GCA_026122235.1 of Vinca minor. NCBI lineage: Eukaryota > Viridiplantae > Streptophyta > Magnoliopsida > Gentianales > Apocynaceae > Vinca > Vinca minor. The sequence continues at coordinate 1,057,467 of JAOCZM010000259.1, read as the reverse complement.
ATAAACCATCAAATCCAACCAATAATCTCTTCCAACTCCCTTAACTTCCGGTTTCCAGAATCCGGTTCAACATACCGGTTTGGTTCAATTGATCGGTTCAACCAATCTGATATTGGTCGGCCCAATCTAATTGGAGCACCATTTATCAAAAGCAAACTCCAACCTCCTTGCCATTTAGTGAATGCTGAATAGCTCCTAAATCTGTACTCAAGCAAGTGACCATTTTTTATTTATATTTTTATAGATATTGGAAACAACTAAATCAATTAATTTTTCCGTGAGAGTCAGTTTAGGATTCCATAGGTTCCATGCTTGAGATATAGACTTGTATCGTTGAGTGAAAAGGGAATTCCAATAATTTTCAGTAGGCATATTCTTCATTGTGCCAGGGAAACATTTCTACCGACTTAGGCATCTGACCGTAGACATCAATTGACATGCCTGATATTATATTTACGCTTGGATGTTGATGTCAATGTCACTAAATGCACTAAAAATGTACTGGTCAAGGTTCTGGACCTTTTATATGTCGGGGTATGCTGAAATTGCCCAGATATATGGGGTGCATGCCGGGTGTGTCTTTGAGTTATTGTCCATGGACTTGTTGTTGGCAGAATTCTGCTAGAAAATGTTGCTATGTGTCTCTCACTGGCATCAACTTAAGGTAGTTTGCATTTTGTGTTAATTGACTCTCTTGCTTGAAATTTTACTGTCACAATTAAGTACATTGGCATTATATTCAACTGCTAGCTTCTACTGTGAAGTTTTAGATACTCTCTCCATCCCAAATTGAATTTCCACATTTGACTTGCACGAGAAGTAAGAAGAGTAGTTTGACCTTGGTAAGTTAACATAGTTATCCTTTATAGGAGGACTCGTATGTTAGTGAAGTTTACATCACTTGAACATGTTAGGTTAGGACTCGTATGTTAGTGAAGTTTACATCACTTAAACATGTTAGGTTAGTTATGTGAGTTTAGGGAGACAATTTATCCATTTTAATAAAGTGTACATTAATTTTGGGACAAACAAAAATATAAAACGGGCATTCAATTCGGGATGGAGGAAAGAATATTTATTTTTGTCATGTAAAATATAAAAATATAAGTAAGAAGCCTAGTAATCCACTTTAAAGTTTCAGCTTAATGGAATTCGTAATCCTCTTGTTTTTCATTCTTCTAAATGCGCTATTCTGATGTCGTATATGGAAAGTGCCAATGAACTAAATTTTTTTATGCTTCTTGTTTGATATTTTATTTAAATATTGAATTACGAAAGCAAGAGTAGTTACTCCGAATTATTTGATTTACAAGATTTAAGATTTCTCTATAATTCACCAGGTTCGAGCTTTTGCTGCTTTTTTATCCCAAGGCAAATTGGATAATTTATAACTTGCATGTAAGGTCCCAAAACAATAATTCTGGATATTAAAATCCCTAAACAATTTGCTAAAATTAGTATGTAAGGTTCTTCCGTCCAAAAAACCATTAGTCAAGGGTTAAGTCAAAATTTTGACCAAGTTAATAAAAATGTTAAGGGCATTTTAGAAACTCTATATTAAAAATAACATCTCCACCCTCCTCTTCAGCCCACCCACACCCTCCATCCCCAGATGCCCACTCCACCCACCCGAAAAGTCCAAAGAGCGCAGACTAGCCACGGGAGCTTGGATCAGTGCCCAGATCGTTACGCCTTTCGTGCGGGTCGAAACTGATCTTACGGGGAGAACGGAATCAAAGAATATATAGACCTTCATCTCTCTCAATATATTGCATGATTTTTGCACCAAAATTTTCTCATTACTCAAATCAACCGTAGGATTTTAACAAAATAATTAAACTCGCGAAAAATAATGAAAATCTCCATCAGAATCATTTTTATCCTTACCTTACCAGTATGAACAACTAAAGCAACTAACATGAATCCAAAAACCCACAAATACATGCAATCATTCTAGGAGGGATTTAACTCAAAATCCCAAAAACATTGAAAAAATAATTCTTGTTTATCAACTTCTAGCTATTCCATTAGCATAAACAAATGGAGCTTTCATAAGAAATTAGAAAGAAATGGAGATGAGAATTAAAAGGGGTTGGTTGGGTGGTAAAATAGATCGCGGTGGCGCGTGTTGGAGGAGGAAGTGAGGGGTATTCGGGGGTGGGGGTGGGGGTGGGATGAATGAAGAAGAAAAGGGTGTGGGGGTGGTTGAAGAAGAAGAAGAAGAAGAAGAGGGGTGTTGGTGGGTGGGGGTGCATTTCATAGAGGGGTGGGTATTTTTAATGTAATAAACCAAAATTACCCCTTTAATTATTTGCTTTGACTCGATTTTTTACACAAGATTTATGTTGACCCGTTACATTTTTTACATAAAGACTTTACATACCAATAGTAAATTGTATTTTAATGTACAAAATTAATCTTTTAAGGATATTACCTCTGGCTATAAATTGTTTGGGGCAATTTGCCTTGCCCTAATGGAAGTTTAATATTGAAAAAAAAAAAAAGGTTTAATATCTATTTCTGGATTCTCTTTGTGTGCCTATGCTCATAATAGCTTCCCTCTATGTTTTTCGGCAAGTTGTTACCTTTTGGCATGATGAACTCTTAAATGTAAAAATGAAGCTTTCACCTCTTACCTGTTTATTTATAACCTTTTATTATGTTGCAGCACATACTCTGAATTGCGTTCTTCTGCAAAAGAGGACAACCCACAGCCAGCAGTGGAGCAATTCCTATCTATGCATGCTAGCTTGAATAATTCACGTCTGGTTGCTCAATCTCTTTCAAAAACTTTAGTAGCTGGTTCATCTCCTGAACATGAAGGAAATCCATCAGAAGAACAAATACAGGTTGCATCAGACACTCGTAAACAAGCTACTTCATGGGTCCATGCTGCATTAGCAACAAGCCTATCTTCCTTCACAATGTACAGCAGACAAGGGACTTCAAACCCTGCATTTTTAGCATCAAATTTGGCTCCAAGTCCAAAAGCTCCTGTAAATCAACCCGTTTTGGTCTTTGAGAACTCTACGAAGACTACTGCAGGAAAATCTCAAACCAAGTCCCGCAATACAGCAGTGTCCAGAATTGTTACATCAGGAGTGTCACGCCGTTTTGTTGATGGTGTAACAGTGAATCAGAAACCAAAAGCTTCTTCACCGAGGGAATGGTTGAAGGGAGATGCTGTAGACGAGACCGTTGACTTGGCTGACATGTTGCGGGAGGAATCACAAGACTGGTTTTTAGGATTTGTAGAAAGGTTTTTGGATGCTGATGTTGATGCATCAACCTTGTCAAATAATGGTCAAATAGCTGGGATGTTAACTCAGCTAAAGAGTGTGAATGATTGGCTGGATGAGATCGGTTCTAGCAAGGATGAAGAAGAGATGCCTCAAATCTCTTCAGAAACAATCGACAGGATAAGAAAGAAAATATATGAGTATCTATTAACACACGTCGAATCTGCTGCTGCAGCACTTGGTAGTGGCTCTCAACCATCACCTACAGCAGATGCCAAACTCAAAAGGTAACTTCTTAATATACATATATCGTAAAAGTCGAAATGTGTTGAGGTTTTAATATGCTTATTTATAAACATGGAAAGCTCCTTCTACCCACCAAGTGGTTAGAAGAATTGAATCATTTTATGTACTGTATATATTTCCATAGTGGTTTCAGCTTCAGCTTCAGGTATAGTTTGAGTAGTTGTTCTTGTCAAGAAATATGATGGTGGTCATAATACGGTACCAGCCATGAAGCTTAGAGAGGTCATTTGGATAAATGACCTCATCCTTAACTCATACATCCCAAATACAAGCTTCAAAGTCAAGCATTTGTTCCAAGTGTTTAAAGTCTCTAATCTAAAGGTTCAAGAGGTAAAGAAACCTTCAAAGAAAGCTAGACACAAGGATCAAAGCCATCGAATATCATTTGAAGGAAAGATAAATAATTGGAAGGAAAACGGTTGAAGGAGTATTTTAGGAAACTTGTAAATTAAAGTCTATTAAAGACTTTAATTATATTTTCAGTTTTATTGTTTATTTTAATTAGCCATGTTGGCCAAAATAAGCTAGCTAAATAATATGACATGTTGTCCTTGATGTTAAATAGTGTTTTTAGTTATCTAGGAGTTGTAGAGTCCTAATCTTTAAAGGACTCTTATTTGTGGGTTCTTTTAGGACGAAAATCCACTCTATTTAAGAGGGATTTCAGCCATGATATTATTAGACTTGATTTATGATATGTTAAGATTATTCCTTAGTTCCTTTGTTTGATTCTCTATGTAGAGTTCATTCATCTTTGAGTTACTGTATCAATAAGTTTGGTTTATACTTATTGTGGTGTTTCAGCCCCCATTGATATTAAACCTTGCAGGAGAAAGGTTGTTTATATTCCCCCATAAACTTTTCGAGATAGAGAAAGATCGGGCATTCAAGCCGAACCTTCGTATTCGTACAACGGTTCCGCATCAGGTGGTATCAGAGCAAAAGGTTTATCTCTATCTTGGTGTATCTTTAAGTTTTTCCCAGAAAATTACCAAAAAAAATTACTGTTCACGTGTACTATTCACGGTTACTGTTCACGCGTACTGTTCACATTACTGTTACGGGGTACTGTTTATCCGAGAAGAAAATTAGATTTTTTGTTACTGTTAATGCTACTGTTCATCCGGATTGAAAATCAAGATTGAAGAAATCAACTTTCAAAAGAATCAAGAAGCATAAAGACTCAATCTTTTTAAAGATATCAACAAATTCATGCAAAGATGAGGCAACAATTTGATCAAGAAGATGACAACTTTGATTATGATGATAAAAGGTATGGTTTTCAACATACAACAAATTCAAGATATGATGATTCCTATTTGTTTTCTTGTGAGCCGCAAAGGGATTACAAAAATCAGCAAGTTGACAACTCTATTTGTGAAGTCAAGCTCCCATCTTTTGAAGGTACGAATTCGCCTGACTTATTATTTGAATGGATACATGAATTTCATAATATTTTTGCTATTCATAATTATTCGGAGGGAAAAAAGGTAAAGATGGCAGTCAAGGGATTTTATAGTAAGGCATCAACGTGGTGGAAAGAGTAAACTATAATTAGGCAAAGAGCGGGTCAACGGCCTATTGAAACTTGTAATGATTTAAAAGCTGAGATGAAACGAAGGTTTGTTTCCCTGTATTACTTTACGGAGCAAGCTAAACCTTTGCAAATGCTTACATAAGGTTCTAAATCGGTTGATGAATATTATGAAGCGATGCGATTAGCCTCGGCTTGACAGACAAGAAGATGAAGAAGTTACATTGAATTGATTCTTGGCTGGTTTGAATGATGATATTAGGCCAGAGGTAGAATGCGTTTATCATGTTGATATTATGGAGATGGTAGATCATGCGGAGCAAATTGAGAGGCGAATCAAAGAGAAAAAGAAAAGGACTAATTCGGCTAAATTTTCACATTGGAAACAACCAAATCAGCCCCCTTCAAATTCTTGTATTGGGTAGCGGCAAAGTGAAGATAATAGCTATTTTGGGGCTGCCAAAACAGCCACAATTCAAGAAAAAGATAGCCAAACAGCCGCCCTTAAATCTTCAACTTGGAAGATAGATATGGATGAACTACGGGAATTGATCTACAGTATGTGCCCAAAGAATGATATAATGCAAGATGATACAAATTTGGAAAGTCAAGAAGACAAGGATGAAGCCGAGCCAGAATTAGAAAGTTTGCCAAATGAGGAGTTGAAAGAAAAGAGTGAAGATTTAGAAGAAAATATTGATCTTGTAATAGCATCCCACGATTTAGAAGATTCGAGGACGAATCCTTTAATAAGGGGAGGGGATATGAAAGTTTTTCAAGAAGGAGAGGATGATACGGTACCAGCCATAAAGCTTAGAGAGGTCATTTGGATAAATGACCTCATCCTTAACTCATACATCCCAAATACGAGCTTCAAAGTCAAGCATTTGTTCCAAGTGTTTAAAGTCTCTAATCTAAAGGTTCAAGAGGTAAAGAAACCTTCAAAGAAAGTTAGACACAAGGATCAAAGCCATCGAATATCATTTGAAGGAAAGATAAATAATTGGAAGGAAAACGGTTGAAGGGGTATTTTAGGAAACTTGTAAATTAAAGTCTATTAAAGACTTTAATTATATTTTCAGTTTTATTGTTTATTTTAATTAGCCATGTTGGCCAAAATAAGCTAGCTAAATAATATGACATGTTGTCCTTGATGTTAAATAGTGTTTTTAGTTATCTAGGAGTTGTAGAGTCCTAATCTTTAAAGGACTCTTATTTGTGGGTTCTTTTAGGACGAAAATCCACTCTATTTAAGAGGGATTTCAGCCATGATATTATTAGACTTGATTTATGATATGTTAAGGTTATTCCTTAGTTCCTTTGTTTGATTCTCTATGTAGAGTTCATTCATCTTTGAGTTACTGTATCAATAAGTTTGGTTTATACTTATTGTGGTGTTTCAGCCCCCATTGATATTAAACCTTGCGGGAGAAAGGTTGTTTATATTCCCCCATAAACTTTTCGAGATAGAGAAAGATCGGGCATTCAAGCCGAACCTTCGTATTCGTACAACGGTTCCGCATCAGGTGGTATCAGAGCAAAAGGTTTATCTCTATCTTGGTGTATCTTTAAGTTTTTCCCAGAAAATTACCAAAAAAAATTACTGTTCACGTGTACTATTCACGGTTACTGTTCACGCGTACTGTTCACATTACTGTTACGGGGTACTGTTTATCCGAGAAGAAAATTAGATTTTTTGTTACTGTTAATGCTACTGTTCATCCGGATTGAAAATCAAGATTGAAGAAATCAACTTTCAAAAGAATCAAGAAGCATAAAGACTCAATCTTTTTAAAGATATCAACAAATTCATGCAAAGATGAGGCAACAATTTGATCAAGAAGATGACAACTTTGATTATGATGATAAAAGGTATGGTTTTCAACATACAACAAATTCAAGATATGATGATTCCTATTTGTTTTCTTGTGAGCCGCAAAGGGATTACAAAAATCAGCAAGTTGACAACTCTATTTGTGAAGTCAAGCTCCCATCTTTTGAAGGTACGAATTCGCCTGACTTATTATTTGAATGGATACATGAATTTCATAATATTTTTGCTATTCATAATTATTCGGAGGGAAAAAAGGTAAAGATGGCAGTCAAGGGATTTTATAGTAAGGCATCAACGTGGTGGAAAGAGTAAACTATAATTAGGCAAAGAGCGGGTCAACGGCCTATTGAAACTTGTAATGATTTAAAAGCTGAGATGAAACGAAGGTTTGTTTCCCTGTATTACTTTACGGAGCAAGCTAAACCTTTGCAAATGCTTACATAAGGTTCTAAATCGGTTGATGAATATTATGAAGCGATGCGATTAGCCTCGGCTTGACAGACAAGAAGATGAAGAAGTTACATTGAATTGATTCTTGGCTGGTTTGAATGATGATATTAGGCCAGAGGTAGAATGCGTTTATCATGTTGATATTATGGAGATGGTAGATCATGCGGAGCAAATTGAGAGGCGAATCAAAGAGAAAAAGAAAAGGACTAATTCGGCTAAATTTTCACATTGGAAACAACCAAATCAGCCCCCTTCAAATTCTTGTATTGGGTAGCGGCAAAGTGAAGATAATAGCTATTTTGGGGCTGCCAAAACAGCCACAATTCAAGAAAAAGATAGCCAAACAGCCGCCCTTAAATCTTCAACTTGGAAGATAGATATGGATGAACTACGGGAATTGATCTACAGTATGTGCCCAAAGAATGATATAATGCAAGATGATACAAATTTGGAAAGTCAAGAAGACAAGGATGAAGCCGAGCCAGAATTAGAAAGTTTGCCAAATGAGGAGTTGAAAGAAAAGAGTGAAGATTTAGAAGAAAATATTGATCTTGTAATAGCATCCCACGATTTAGAAGATTCGAGACGAATCCTTTAATAAGGGGAGGGGATATGAAAGTTTTTCAAGAAGGAGAGGATGATACGGTACCAGCCATAAAGCTTAGAGAGGTCATTTGGATAAATGACCTCATCCTTAACTCATACATCCCAAATACGAGCTTCAAAGTCAAGCATTTGTTCCAAGTGTTTAAAGTCTCTAATCTAAAGGTTCAAGAGGTAAAGAAACCTTCAAAGAAAGTTAGACACAAGGATCAAAGCCATCGAATATCATTTGAAGGAAAGATAAATAATTGGAAGGAAAACGGTTGAAGGGGTATTTTAGGAAACTTGTAAATTAAAGTCTATTAAAGACTTTAATTATATTTTCAGTTTTATTGTTTATTTTAATTAGCCATGTTGGCCAAAATAAGCTAGCTAAATAATAGGTCATGTTGTCCTTGATGTTAGATAGTGTTTTTAGTTATCTGGGAGTTGTAGAGTCCTAATCTTTAAAGGACTCTTATTTGTGGGTTCTTTTAGGACGAAAATCCACTCTATTTAAGAGGGATTTCAGCCATGATATTATTAGACTTGATTTATGATATGTTAAGGTTATTCCTTAGTTCCTTTGTTTGATTCTCTATGTAGAGTTCATTCATCTTTGAGTTACTGTATCAATAAGTTTGGTTTATACTTATTGTGGTGTTTCAGCCCCCATTGATATTAAACCTTGCGGGAGAAAGGTTGTTTATATTCCCCCATAAACTTTTCGAGATAGAGAAAGATCGGGCATTCAAGCCGAACCTTCGTATTCGTACAACGGTTCCGCATCAAGTCAAGTTGATTTGCCTTTTCCTCTATTGATTTTGAATCTTGAAACTATTGAAAGAAAACTATGCAAAAGAAGAAAACATTAGCTTTTTGCTTAATGCTGGATGCCCATTTTGAAGAAATGTTTATGTATTTTTGGTTACTGTTCTGGATTTTATTTGATTTTGAGTAACAAAAATGGGGGAAAAAGGGATATTATTTCTTATGGCTTCAAGTCATAACCTGTAATAGTGAGGCCAAACTTGACTATTTTATTTTTATTTCTTGGTTAAAACAGCGAATGCATTAGTTCAAAATTGGATTACAAAGTTCCTAACATAACAAGCCCCTTGAACGTCTACTGCCACTAGTTGGCTAACAAAAGAGGGTGTGTCCTGATACACACAAAAAAATTGAGGAATTAAACAAAGTTCCTCGAAATCTAGCTAGAGCATTGGCACACTTGCTTGCTTCTCTAAAACACATGCTTGACTTCAACTTCATGAAAAATCTCCAGTAACCCGCCTGCAATCGAGAATAATGTTAGAATAAGGGTGATCACATACATCAAGTAGAGCATCCGTGATGAGATTGACAATAATTTTTGCATCAAGTTCAACTATAAGATGAAAAATCCCTGAAGAATAGGCTTGCGATATTCCATCTCTTAAACCCCACAATTCAGCTATGGTGTTGGTAGCAATCCTTATATTCTTAGTGTTGCCAGATATCCAATCACTCAAATGATTACAAATTAATCTCTCAGCCCTTGCAGGCCCCGGATTATTAATAGATGATCCAACAGAGTTGAGCTTGAACCAATTAATTAGGAGGCGGTTTCTGTCACACCTTGTAACTTGGAGGTGACCTGACAGTACCTTATCTACCAATAAGACACCGTACCAATAACCGAAAGACTAAAAAATCTGAAATAGCTTCATAAACTTAATAACGTAGAAGAAGGTCTTACATCATATTAATGTGTTTAAAAGCCAACTACAAGTTCTTACATAAGAATTTATCACAATATACAATAAAACCAACATCTAAGGTATGCTTTTACATCATCAAATTTAACCGGTTCATCCTCGAATGTCCCATCACAAGATCATCAACTGCTCATACCACAACCTCGTCTGCAAAATAGAATAAGGTATGAGCTACACTAGCCTAGTAAGATTCAAACACCCTTGGGATGAAGTATCGTTAGACTCGAAAATATTTTCCCGTTTCCTAAAACATGAAAACATAAACTTAATCTTGAAAACATCATTGCGAACAAAACATGAACTTGAAATAACTTTACAAAATACATAAGCTTTTGAAAGAGAATCAAAAAATATCATAAAACTGAGTCAGACAGGCCCCCAGATGAGGCCCTTGGAGGAAGCATCGACAGGGCTTGTCGACTGCAAGATTCCGGACGAATTTTATTTCCACTGCGTTTTGGGGATTACGAGTTTTTCCTTTCATTGGTATCAAAGCCAATCAAGAGAACCCAATAATCTTGTAATAATAGATTTCGGACAATCGATGAGCAGTCACGGTCGACCGAAGTTAGTCTGTTTTCAGGCTGGTCGAACAGAAGTGTTCTGGGTCGACCGAGGTGGCCTATTTTTACACTGTTTTAGTTACTGTCTTATCGCGGTCAATCGGGAGTATGGCCTGGGTCGATCGGAAAGGGGGCAGACAGTGTATATTTGCGCTCTTAGCATGATTATGTGTTTGTTTTGAGCATGGTGCATAGTAATAGCCTTTGACCAGTGGTTTTAATTTAATACGGCCTGCGTGTCGTGCCTTATCTATTATCTCTTGTTGTAAATTTTTAATCTCGAATGTAACTCGAGAATTCTTTCCACTATATAAAAGTTTTAGAATAAGATTCTATTTATATTTTACATATGTAGCAAGTGACGAAGGAAGGCATCCATCAGATGGAGGAAACCACAAGGAGACAGAAGACAATAGATATGATTTATTACTCTCACCTTTAGATTGACCTAGGATTTTCCGTTGGCTCGAAAAATCTGAATAAGGGCTATTACTATGTCACGTTTTATTTACTGTTTTATGTAATTTGCATGAGATTCCTGATGCATGTTACAGTGTTTATTTAGTTTGTGATGCATTTTTCAAGCGTATAATCAAATTATACATTGTTTGGTGAGACAATTTTAAAACCCTCAAATTTTAAAATATTAAGTTTATTGCCTTCCATGATTGGCCCTCGGCAAGGCCAAGATCGACAGTAGTGTGAACTTCCGAGTGGAATAAGCGTTTGTAACTGAGGCGCGAAGGATAAGTTAGTGATATCTGACGGCGCAATCATGGGTCATACTCAACCGGATTTCCAATACCGAGCTTTGTAGCCAAAGCTGCCTCGGTATTGGGTCGGGAGGCAAAGAGTTATGGGTAAATGTTACCTACTTAACCAACCAAGAGTCACATAACTGATGTGATTAGCAAACGTTGCTTACCTAAACAGCCATTTCTCGAGCTTTATAGCCAAACTGCCTCGAGATTGGTGATATATGAATCTTGGTCCAACTAGAAAGTTTTGAACTTTCCGAATGAATACTTGGGGTTTATTCATTTGAAGAAAATAATGGGAGAATCATTAATAAAGTCCTTTTAATGATTTTTAAAATATGACAACTAAAACTTTGTAAATTCTTTTGTGTACATAAAATGGCAAATGCAGTCGTTGCATCAAACTCACTATTGTTGCGATCCATCCTTGAGAAGGACAAACTTGAGGGAGGAAACTTCCTCGACTGGTATCGGAACTTGACAATCGTTCTCAAGCACAAGAAAAAGTTGTATGTTCTAGAGGAACAAATTCATGATCCACTAGTCGGAGGCTCTAACCGCTGAAAGAAATGCTTATCGCCAGCACTTAGATGACGCATTATATGTGTCTAGTCTTGTGTTAGTAACCATGACCTATCAGCTTCAGAAACAATAGGAGGAAATGGGAGCTTTTGATATAATTAATCATCTAAGGCAACTCTTTTAGGGTCAAGCCCACCAGGAGAGATTCGATGTGTCGAAGTCTCTCTTTCAGTTCAAAATGGCGGAGGGAACACCAGTCGGAACTCACGTTCTGAAAATGATAAGCTATATTGAGAGCCTCGAAAGACTGGGATTTCCTCTGAGCCAGGAGTTATCCACTGATTTTATTATGCAATCGTTGCCTGAGTCATTCAGTCAGGTTGTACTAAACTACAACATGAATGAGACAGACAAACCTCTCCCAAAATTGTTGAACCTGTTGAGGACTGCCGAGAAGGAAATAGGCAAGTCCAAGGCCATTTACATTGTCAACAACAACAGGGGCAAGGGTTTTGGTAAGCCTAAAGGCAAGCCTTTGGGCAAGCCTAACCATTATGAGAAAGCATTGAAGCCTAAGGACGCTGTGGCTAAGGATAGAAATTGTTTCCATTGTGGTCAGAAAGGACACTGGAAGAGAAACTGCCTCAGTTATCTTGCCGGTAAAAAGCTTGGAAAGGGAGCAAATGCTGCTTCTGGCTCAGGTACTTATGTTATTAAGATTAACTTGTCTACTACTACTTCATCATGGGTATTAGATACCGGATGTGGTTCTCACATTTGCATGAATGTGCAGGGACAAAAAAGCAGGGAGCTGGCAAAAGGCGACGTGGACCTACGCGTTGGCAATGGAGCAAGAGTTGTTGCATTAGCTGTAGGAACATATAGTCTTAGTTTTCCTTCTAGAATTGTTCTAGATTTAGACAGCTGTCGTTATGTACCTACTTTAACGAAGAATATTATTTCAATCTCTTGTTTGGACAAGATGGGTTTTGATATTCATATTAAAAACCAACGAATGTCGTTATCGTTAAATGATGTTTTTTATTGCAGTGCTATATTGGTGAATGGTTTATACTTATTAGACCTAGAGTCACCGGTTTATAACATAAATACAAAGAGGATAAAGACTAAAGAGTCTAATCCTACATACCTCTGGCATTGTCGCTTATGCCATATAAACGAAAATCGCATTTCCAAACTCCATAAAGATGGATTGTTGGAATCATTTGATTTTGAATCATATGATACATGCGAACCTTGTTAATGGGTAAGAAGACTGCTTCTCCTTTTACTAGAACTGGAGAACGAGCAAATGAGTTCTTGGAACTAGTACATAGTGATGTATGTGGTCCATTCAATATCCATGCAAGAGGTGGTTATCTATATTTCATCATTTTTACTGATGATTTCAGTCGTTTTGGATACGTGTTTCTTATGAAACACAAGTCTGAAGCCTTTGAGAAGTTCAAAGAGTACAAGAATGAAGTAGAAAACTAGATTGGCAAAAATATTAAGATACTTCGATCCGATCGAGGTGGAGAATACTTAAGCCGAGAATTCTGTGACTATCTAAAGAGTTGTGGAATTGTTTCACAACTTTCTCCTCCGGACACTCCTCAATGGAATGGTGTATCCGAAAGGAGAAATCGAACTCTATTAGATATGGTTCGATCAATGATGAGTCACGCGAGCCTTCCAAACTCCTTTTGGGGACATGCTTTAGAAGCAACAACTTTAAAACACTAAACAGAGTTCCATCTAAATATGTTGAAACGACACCATATCAGATATGGACTGGGAAACGTCCTAGTATGTCTTTCTTAAAGATTTGGGGTTGTGAGGCATTTGTGAAACGTCCAGCGTTGGACAAGCTTAGCCCAAAGTCGGTCAAGTGCATTTTTTTGGGGTATCTTAAGGAAACTAAAGGATGCTACTTCTACATTTCTGATGAGAACAAAGTGTTCGTTGCTCAAAAGAGAATTTTTCTGGAGAAACAGTTTCTTTTTGGAAAAACAAGTGGGAGCCACGTAAAACTTAATGAAGTTCCGGATCTTGGTGAAATTCCAAGGGAACATGGTGAAGTTTCAGGAACAAGTGACCAGCAGGTGGAATTAGAACAAGCTGTTGTGGAGCCAGTTCCAGAAAAACAAGAATTGCGTAGGTCTAGTATAGTTTGTAGATCACCCGAGAAATATGGATTTTTCGTAATAGAACATGGAGATGTTATGTTTATTGATCACCAATAACCTACAACCTACAATCAAGCAAGTACTAGTCTAGATTCTGAGAAATGGCTTGAAGCCATGAGATCCGAATTGGATTCCATGTACACTAACCAAGTATGAATCTTGGTAGATGCGCCTGAGGGGGTAACCCCAATAGGGTGCAAGTGGGTTTTCAAATTGAAAATTGACATGGAAGGGAATGTTCAAACGTACAAGGGGCGGCTTGTCGCGAAAGGCTTTAAACAGATCCATGGTATTGACTATGATTAGACATTTTCCTCGTAGTTATGTTCAAATCCATTCGTATCTTGCTTGCTACAGCAGCATACTATGATTATGAAATCTGGAAAATGGATGTCAAAGCAGCTTTCCTTAATGGAAACCTAGATGAGGACGTGTATATGATACAGCATGAAGGTTTTGTTGATCCAAAGATTGCCAATAAAGTATTTAAGCTATTAAAGTCATTTTATGGACTAAAGCAGGCTTCTAGAAGCTGGAATCGACGTTTTAATGAAGTCGTACGCAAGTTCAGTTTTTTTCAAGAACGTTGATGAACCTTATGTTTATAATAAGTTTAGTGGAAACTCCGTGGTATTCTGGTTTTGTATGTAGATACATACTACTCATAGGGAATGACATTCCAACCTTGGAATCTGTAAAGGTCTGGTTGGGGCAATGTTTCTCTATGAAGGACTTAGGTGAAGCAAACTTCATCTTAGGAGTCAAGATCTATAGAGATAGATCACGTAGACTAAGTTAGAGTACTTATATAGACAAAGTGCTAAATCAGTTTAGTATACAAGAGTCCAAAAAGGGTCTTTGTCCTATAACACTTGGTACGGTTCTTTCAAGACAACAGTGTGCTAAGACACTGGATGAGAAAGAACGCATGAGTGAGATTCCATATGCTTCGGCAATTGGATCTATCATGTATGTCATGTTGTGTACTCGCCCAAATGTCTCGTATGATTTGAGTATAACGAGCAGATACCAGTCTACATACGATGAACGTCATTGGATAGCCGTCAAGAACATCCTTAAATACTTACAAAGGACTAAGGACACATTTTAATCTATGGTGGGGAAGACGAGCCCATTGTAAGTGGTTACGCTGATGTTAGTTTCCAAACCGATAGAGACGACTTCCGATCGCAATCGGGTTATATGTTTTGCTTAAATGGCGGTGTTGTGAGTTGGCGGAGTTCAAAGAAAGCGACCATTACGGATTCTACAACCGAAGCCGAGTATATAGCTGCATCATATACAGCTAAGGAAATCGTTTGGATCCGAAAGTTCATTACTGAACTTGGTGTGGTGCCTAGCATTTCGAATGGGATTGATCTCTAGTGTGACAACAATGGAGCCATATCTCAATCAAAGGAACCACAGTCTCACCAAAGGTCCAAACATATACTGCGACGGTATCACCTGATCCGTGAGATCATTGATAAAGGAGATGTGAAGATTTGCAAGGGTCACACGGACGATAACATCGCCGACCCATTGAGGAATCCGCTGACATAGAAGAAGCATGATCGCCATACTTGTGGCATGGGTATTAGATACCAAGAGAACTGGTCTTAGAGATAGTTCTTATGTACAATATATACTAAAAGGCAAGGTTGTTGTCTTTAGTGTAAGTGGGAGATTGCTTTATTTCTTTTTCATGTGATGAAATGTTAAGGCATAAATTCCATTATTATTGTTTTGAATACGAATGTGCTTTTTGTATTATAACATATAATAGCGTCCTTAGATAGTTATGTAATCGTTACATTGAACTATTCTAAAATGTCCCTAGTCAATCATTAATGTGGAATTTAAGGACAACAATAATGTGTGGAGACTAGTATGTGTTGTGATTAAATATGGAGATATTAAGTTAAACACATGGGTATTTGATACTGGACTGACCCGCTTATAAGAACATTTCATGGATTGTTATATAAATGTCAACAATGTTCTTATAATGATTCTGTTTGCACCTAAATCCTTCAACTTGAGATCACGCAAGATTTCCTGCTAGGCTAATGATATGCTTTGATGGTGTCAAACGCCGTCTGTAACTAGATGAGCTATAAAGGTATTTGTTTGGTATATTTATTAACCATGCCAATATGAGGTGTGATAGATAGAGAATTTATCCCTCCTATACAACATGAGTGATATCTTGGGCCCCTTGATTAAGTGAGACTAATGTATGGCCATGAACAAGTGAATTAATATGAGATATTAATGTCATTTGATTAGTCTACTCGGGAATCAAGAAACTGACCTATTGAACGGTACAAGTTTGACATACTCCGTGACTTGTGTTCAATCTAGATATCGAGGACAAAAGAATTAGTGCAAAAGATCATATTTGTGGTTACTTGAATCGCCAGAACTATTTGTGACTTGGGAGTAATAATGTGTTTCTAGATACCTCTCATTATTATGGACAATTGTTGTCATGACCAACATAGAAAATACCTAAAGAGTCGCACACTATAATCAACTGGATTGGGCTTGTTGGAGTTTACATTTGATATAGGTGCTCAATTGGATTGGGTAAAATACTCGATCGACCGAGAGCTGTCTCGGGTCGACCAAACTTTTGACCACTCCGGTTGGCCGAGAACCATTTCTGCGGTCGACAAGACCAATTGGATTTGGTCAAAATCGGCACATCTACATATGTGAGGGAGTGTGTGTAAGGGGGCACTTGGAGAGAATAGTAGGGAAGTATCCACTAACCCCACAAAATTGATGAAATGTTTATGATTCCTAACACTTGAGAATTAATGAATTGCTCTCTATTCTCTCTACTCTCTTAGCCGAAAATCCTAGAAGCAAAAATCAGATTATTTTTTTTCTTTTTATTTTAACACACACCCAAGAACAATCAAGAGAAGAAAATTCGATTTTCTTATCTCTTAAATTTCGATTTTCGTTAGTAACCTAATACTTTGTGGATTCCGGGAAAAGTATTTTCCACCTTTATAGTTCTTAAACTAGCATCTAAGACTTGGAGTGAGGAGTTCAAAGGTTGGTGTGTGGATACCAGTAGAGACAGGAGTCAGTTAGCTGTTGTTGGTGAATTCAAGTATCAAGAATCCGGTCATCGTTGATTAGATCGAGAGAAAGGTATAACTTCTAATCCCTGGATTTTGGTTATTTCTCGTGAGTAGATCCTCTAAAGGAACGTAACCCCGCGAAAGAACTTGATGAAAGGAAGAAATTCGAAATTCCCACAGCATAGCAACGAAATTAAAATGGGATTCCGTTCCTTTACAGGATCTTTTCACGAGAGAGAACCAGTACCTTGTGAATAAGAATATTAACTTTTTGATTTAATCGAAATAGCCCGAATTCTGCTACTTTGAATCACCAACGACAGCCTTCGGACCCCCGTCTCTACCGGTATCCACACGATCAACCAAGAGCTTGTTCGGTGAGCCTCTAATGCTAGTCACGAGTGCATCGAACGTTGAAGACGATCTTCGATAGCTTCGTTGATATAGATATGTGAAAACAAAACCCGGAAAATAGCTTCGTTGCTATGTTGGTTGTGACAACAATTGTCAACAGTAATGAGTGATATCTAGCAACACATCATTACTCCCAATTCACAAATAATCTGGTAATTCAAGTAATCACAAATATGATCATTTGTACTAATCCCTTTGTCCTTGATGTCTAGATTGAACAGAAGTCATGGAGAATGTCACACTTATAATTATGACGATGATAATGATAAGAGTGATGAAAAGAAGAAGGACTGACTTGTGCAGAACAATGAAGAAGCCACTCAGAGAACCCTGTGAAATTCCCTTTCCATCCCTACTCCCCTGTCCTTTATTCTTTTTATGGCTTACTTTTTGAACTATATCAGTTGTATTGCTTCCTTTTGGCTAGTCTAGCCTTTGAACCACTTTTATATTTTGGAACACTTATATCGTATATGTCATGCCTAAACTGTCATATATGTTACATCTCATGACCTTATCACACTGTGCTTAACTGTCATTTCTGATTAGCAATTTGTTGTTGATGACATCCTAATGTTGAGAGAAAAACCCATGTTCCTAATCATTTTTATCACTCTCTCATTCCCTAACCCTTTTCGATAATGACAAAATGGGAGAAAAAATGATATTGATGTACTATATGTGATAGTATGATTACCTGTTATCAAGGTTGTTAAAAACGCGTTTCTACGTAGACTCGGTGGAGGGGTGAAAAATTGTAAACTCGTGAATCGTAAAATAAATCGTAAAATCGTATCGAGAAATTAATATATATATATATATATATATATATATATATATATATATATATATATATATATATATATATATATATATATATAACAATAATTAACATACAAATCATATTATATGATCCAAAAATATGTAAAAAAATCATTAAACATAGTTTCACAATAAAGAACTTATGTCTTTTCAAAATATGCAAATACGACTACACATAAAATAAAATAAAGTACGTAATAAGTTTATGATCTAATAGAGTAAGTCATTCAAAGACTTGAATTTCGAACCACCGTCGCTACCATCATCCTCCGTATCATTTCCGTCTTCATGAAGCACTACAAGAGTGAAGACATTCAGTGGCGACTTTTTTGTGACCATATACAATTTCGTCACAAATAAGAGGTTTATTGTGACAAAATATTTTGTTGTCACTAATTGTAGGTACTAATTGTGACAACTTATATGTTTATCACTGTTGTATTGTAATGGTGATGATTTACGTCTTTCACAATTAAGATGTCACTAATACTATATTTATAGTGTCGGAATTTTTTTTATCACTAATGTTTTGTCACTAATAGTGTACGCGCCCCGACGCCAATTTTTTTTTGTGGGGATGAAACTTATTTGTGACAAAATATTTGATGGTCACTAGTATTCTAATTTATTGTGACAAAAAGTGCTTTGTCACTCTACTTACGCCTTTTTGTGATGAAAATTTGAGCCTCTAAAGTTCAATTGGTCAGTGTCTACTAAACGTGGTCACAAATTAGAGATTTATTGTGACAAAATATAGATGGTCACTATTGTTTGTACTAACAGTGACGAATTTTTTGTTTGTTACTAGAGCAAATTGTGACAATTATTGTTTTCCAAAGTTAAGTTGTCATTATTAATGTATTACTAGTGTCCTGTTTTTTTTACTAGATGTTGTCACTAATAGCATATGTACTATGACGTCATTGATCTTTTGGTGGGTGAAAACTTATTAATGACAACTTGTCTTTGTCACTAATATTTTTATTTATTTTAAACAAAATTCTTTTGCCAATGAAACATTTACTATTGTTACTAAAAAATTCTAGTAATACAAACTAAGCATTAAATGTACTTCCAAAAAATTTAAGAGAAATACAAATGCTCCCTACATAGTTTCTCCAAAACTCCAAAAAAATCAAGGCTCAAAATATATAGAATTGCTCCCTGAAATAGCAAAAATTTGGCTAGAAAAAGTCAAAATCCGCCTGAATTTAGCAAACATTCATCTGAAAAAAGCCCAAACCAGCATGGAATAGCAAAACCCGCCTGGAAATAGCAAACAGAACCCAAATACACCCCAAAAACTGCAAGTAGCTTCAAAAAGCTCACAGAACATCCACCAAAAATTTCAGAACCTCCAATAATGAAATTAAGTCTAAAAATACATGTCTTCCAAAATGTCAATTAGTTAGTTTAACTGAATAGATTCATCAAAATAAAGAAAGAAAGAAAAAAACAACTACTATTATGGTAACAATTTTGATCATCTTTAAGACGATAAATTTTAACACATATATTTTGATAAATACATCTTTAAGACGATAAATTTTGATAAATACACCCCAAAAACTGCAAGTAGCTTCAAAAAGCTCACAGAACATCCACCAAAAATTTCAGAACCTCCAATAATGAAATTAAGTCTAAAAATACATGTCTTCCAAAATGTCAATTATTTAGTTTAACTGAATAGATTCATCAAAATAAAGAAAGAAAAAAAAACAACTACTATTATGGTAACAATTTTGATCATCTTTAAGACGATAAATTTACCATCGTACAGGAGCAAAGTCAAAGAAACACAAATAACAGGGGAAATCAAGAGATGAAATCAATTGTTGGAACAAAGTCAATTGTGCAAGTTGCATATGAGATGGTACAATTTCTTTAACTTTATTGTTGATTTTTTCGGAAAATTAGAGTTTCAACTCATTATTTCTTTTATTTGTTCTTCCCTTTTAGAAAGACGAAGATTCTAATGAATGGCCTGATGCTGTTAAAGTTTGGAAGGCAACAAGACAAAAGCCAAATGGTACTTGGTCTACCCCAAATGGAGAAGAAATAATGGTACAAACAATATTAGTCAAATTATACTTTATTATTGATATTTATAAAATTTAATTAACTTATATTTTGTATATATTTTGATTACGTATGCAGACTAAGCTTCAAGAAGAGGGAGAGAAAAATAAAGAAAAGATTTCATCTGCGGCTCAACCACTTGTGGAGCATTTTAGCCTAGTCATGGAACGGAAGACAAGTTATGCACGTGGTTTAGGTGTTAAAGGAGTAACATCTAAGTCTAGAGAGAAAAATCAGTATCTAGCAGAAGTTGTAGCTGCAAAGAAACGCGCGACTGATTTAGAAGACGAGATTGCAAGACTTACTGAAATGACTAAAAAACAAGAAGAGCAGATTCAAGCTCAAAATGCTTCTATTAATAAACAAGGTGTGGAAATGAAACATGTTACTGCAATTTTTGCACATTTGGCAAGTGCTGGAGTGATTCCTGGTGTGTTACTCAATCCGTCTTCCCCAAGTGAAATTTCAACTAATGCTACAACATCAACTTCCCCAAGTAGCAATGTGAGTATCAAAATACTTGTACTACTTATCATTATTATCATATGTTTTAGAATAATTAATTGATATTATTATTGGTGGATTTTGCAGGAAATAAATGCATAAAGCACTTATATGCTCCAAGAAACTTTTCGAGTAGTCACCTTATGGATTAAATCCCATTGTTTTGTTGTTTAGTGAGAAGTTTTTCGGCAGGAGGTGAAAGATGATATCATTATTCTTGAAGCATTCTTCTACTGCTTTTGGTAAAGAAAGTACACACACCTTTCCAAGCTCCAAAGATGAGAAACATAATGTGGCCATAATTTTGAAGAGTAGTTTATTAGAATTATCAATTATGTCGTTGTTTTGTTTGAATATTAGAATTTCCTATAATTTGTATTGGAAATTAGGATTTTGAATAATTAGTTGGATTTTTCATCTATTTTTAAATGCTATTAATAATTTTATTTAATTATGCGACATTTTTCACAAAAATATTTGTCTTTCTTGCAATATATATATATATATATATATATATATATAATAAAAATTGAATATTAAATTAATATTATTATTAATGGCAACATTGAACATATTAATGACAAAATTAATATAGAAGATGATTTTTATTTAATACAATATTTCGTGACAAATAACATTAACAGTAATCACCAAATTAGTTAAATAACATGGTAACAAATAATATTTTTTTTTTGTAACTAATAATAGTTGTGGCGTTTAGTTGATAATATATTTATGATGATAATGAATATAATAGTGAGAATTTTTCCGGTCTCAAATAAATTTTATTTTATCGACCCTTTTTATTTAGTGACCAAATTATAATAACAAAAACCTTTTTTATTGTGACCAAGTATTTTAGACATTGTCATTATTAAAATTTCCTTTGTCACATATTTAAAGTGCATTGTTGTTTTAAAAAAAAATATTGGTGACCATAATGAATATACAAGTGACCAAAATTTCGTAACAATAATTACAATTTTTTGTCACTAAACTCGGTCGACACTATTGAAAAATTAATTAGTTACGATGTAGCTGCCACTGATATGAGTAGTATACGTGACAACAATTTGGCCACTATTAACAAGTATTTTAGTGTCCACGATGTCGTCACTATAAATATCAATATTGTGGTGACTAAATTCATCACAATTTAATTTTTTTTGTGGAAAAACTATCGTAACACATATTTATATTTGTTGTGGCCATTTTTTTGTCACTTATTGTGCAATTTTTTGTGTCGACAATTTAGTCACAGACGCATTGTGCAATTGTAACCAATCTGAAAATGTCGTCACAATTTCAACAGTGACGGAGGTATTTGTGACGGCTAGTGACGACCTCAAAAAATGGTCACAAGCGATAATAGTGACATAAAATCGACCTTACAGTGATGACTTTCGTCGTCACTAAATATGCTTTTTCTTGTAGTGAAGCTCATCATCATCATTATGAGGAAGCTCTAAATCGTCAAAGGATAGCACTAGTAGAAGCATCATGTACAAATTCTACATTGTCTTCTTCTTCCAAATCCAACTCAGTATTCTCATCTACAATCCAATCATCATCCGAAGAAAGATCATCAAGGTTATATTCCTTCGACTTTCGAGATCGCTTATTCTTACCCAATTTTGCATTAGCCATCACGTAAACAACATCATTCATTGTCTTTTGCTTCAAACGGTTTCTTCTCTTAGTGTGAACCTAGGTGAAATTGACATATTGTATGTCACATACATATCCTCATAAAAACAAAACAAATAAAGCAAACACAAAAGTCATTTTCCACATTTTGGTCTCACTTTCTCTTTTTAGGACTTCTATAATAAAAAATTACCCAAAACAAGCTAACAGAAGGACACAATAAAATAAAATTAATTTCGATAAAATTTTACCATTTCAAAGGCACTCCAATTACGTTCGCAACCAGAGGAACTGCATGTCAAACTCAATATACGAATTGCAAATCTTTGAAGCTCTAATGCCCAAACTAACAGCTCACATAGCAACATGACAATTTAAGGGTGAAGACATTGCTAAAGGTCAAACCTCGACAGAAGGATTGCATACAAACTGCCTTCTGCTTTCAAATGGGAATATGTTCATGCGTCATTCACTCATCCGAATTAGAACTTTACAGACTAAAAAGTCCTCATAATAGAGCAAACATATTCATAACTGGGTCTTAATAGAGCACAATAATGTGAGTAATTCAAGAATTTAATTGAATTGAAATCTAGGGTTTCGAAGAACTTTACCTGTATAAATTAATTGAGCTGATGAAAGAGTAATTTTGTGCTTGAAGACTTGACCGTCGGAGAAGACGCCGCCGCCAGAGCAGGAACCGTCACCGACGGAGCCGCCGAACTAGTAAAAAACTGGACAGTTGGGAGTAGCGGCGCCGGAAGCTGCTGAAGTCGTCTGTGATCGGAAACAAAACACGACGACAACGATGACGATGACGATGTGGTTGTTGTAGATTTTTGGTGAAGAAGAGTTTATTGGATCGATTAGGATGACGATGATGCTGAAGAACTTATTTCCTGTTGTTCTCCCCAAAAAAATATTCAGTCCATTTTTTGTTTAGAGAAATTAGGTGTTTTTAAATTTTTTTTAAAAAAATTGGATGACCCGACCCGACCCGACCCGAATTTAATAATAACCCGACCCATCATACTTTTGGTAGAATCGGTAGAAACGTTCGTTTCTACGTTTTTACGTTCCGAGTCAACGCTTCTACTCCGTTTCTACCAGATTGCGTTTTTAATCACGATTCAACACGTTTTACCTCCGTAGAATCGTAAAATCGTACGTTTCTACGTTTTGACTCGCGTTTTTAACAACCTTGCCTGTTATACTTTGGGTTTCTATCTTGCAAGTTCTTAAACGACTATATATATATATATATATATATATATATATATATATATATATATATATATATATATATATATATATAATCATGCGTTGCTATCCATTCTATCTTTGTAGGTTATATGCATTGTGTTTGTATTTTGATAGGCACTGTACTAAATCTTATCCTACCTGCTGTCCTGATATATGTGTTTTGTAATTGAGATGACTTACATGTTTAATCTGATCTTGTGCTTACATTGTATCCTTGATCTTGGTTGTCTTATGTGTGATATTTGGAGTTTTGATGTTTTGAAGTTAAGATGATGAGACGTTATCATCCTTGTTACATTTTGATTTTAAAACCTAAGAAATAAATTTCGGGTGCAACTATTTAAAAAAAAAATCATCACTCTTAAGTTGCTCATAGTAGTTTTAGATTATCTGAATACATATCTGATTTTAACTTTATCTATACAAATATATTCCAGTATGTTGGTCTGGTTAACCGCATTTCTGGAAGAAATACCCATTATTTAAAATAAAATAAAATAAACTATAGTCTTCATTTTATATCCTTATCTTATCATTCTGTGTTGGATTAAGTTATAATTTAAACCTTTAAAAACATCCACACTTATTTCTTTTATGACACATGCTGAGGGGAAGATTTTTTTTAAAAAAAACTCAAAACCTCCTGGAAGGAAAAATGATTTTCAAAATTTTGACATTTTTAAAACTGTATCTTTTCACTGAAGGACGATGGCTTGGAGGACGGTTGGAATATTAATGGAAGGAAGGAGGAAATGAATAAGGTTGGGTTATAGGTATCTTTCAAAGAGTCTCTAAGAGAAGAAAACCCTAAACTGACTTCTTCTCTTCTTCTTCACAGCCGCTTCGACGCCTCTTCCTTTTTCTGCCGCGACTCCTCCGCCTCCGCCACCGTCGCCTTTTAGCCCCCTCCTCCTTCTCCGGGGACAAACACTCCCAAACCTCCCTCTTTCTCTGTTTTCTTTTTCCCCCCGCTGTCTAATGTCTAAATTCCTCAACCACATTACAACACCAAGAACATCAAAAAGTTAGAAGAAAATTTTGATTTTTCGTTCTTCCTTTTTCCGGTTTTTCCTTGAACCTATATACCGAAATTTCTAAAGATTGTCTTCAAGTTTGGAGCTTTCTGACTTGCATTAGAGACACAAAGAACAAGATCAAATTGATCGTGTGGATACCGCTAGAGACAGGAGTCGATAAAGATCGGTTGTTGTTGCTGATTCCGTAGCATAATCAATACAGAAATCGTTTATGTCATGCCATAAAACAAAAGGTAATTATCCTAATCAAAGATCATTGGTTCTTACTCGTGAATGATCTTGTTAGAAACGGATTCCACTTTTAGTTTTCTTCTGCGTTTGTTTAGGAATCCATTTTTTTTCCAGTTGAGTATGATCTCATAAAGCATAAACTTAATACCCTAAACTCTTATGTTAATTAGTGCACTTGCTCTAGAGCTACTCTTGATAATGTGTTTGGTGCTCAACTTGTCTCTCGCGATCATAGTTGTTTAGAGTACAAGCACAAACACAAGATAGCTTTTTCTCTCTCTTTTGATGCTAGATCTACATCTTCCACTATGCTTAACATTACTTGCTCTTATTGTGGAATATATGGTCATCATGTTATTGTTTAATCATCAAGAGAAGGATTGAAGGAGGAGCCAAATCTATGTCGGTTGTAAAATGCCATATTACTAACCCCTAAGGACCTAAAAGAGTGTGGGTACCAAAAATGTCTTCAAATGCAGGAAATAGTGTCATCCCAGTAGACCGCACAAAGGTCTCAGTCGACCGGAGTAATGGTTAATTTTACAAAGGATTTTTTTGGAAGCCTGATCGACCGCAAAGAAGCCTCGGACGACCGCAAGCGAGACAGAAATATATCAATTTATTAGGGGCGAGGTCCGGACGACCCCAGGGAAGCTCCAGTAGACCGGACCATGTCGGGTTACACCTTTTAAAGGGGCTTTCACTTCATTTTTCAAACCTCTCATATTCCCCCTCTCTCAAACCTTTTCATATACTCCCTCTAAATAAAAAGTCCACAATATGGTTTAATATGTACACTATCGCAAATGGACGGTTGAAGTGTAAGGAACCAAAGGGACAAAAAGGATGGATAGTTTGAACAAACATTATGTTCTAGTGCCTATTGTAAAGTGTTATTTTTTTTCTTGTGAATAATCTTGCTTTTTTCTTGTATTTGGCATTTGGAAGCCCTAATTTGTTTATCAATTGTAATTTACTTGCACATAACCTCACTTATGAAACATTGGTTTCTATAGATCCTTTGTAACTTCATTGAGGAACTGGAAAAGAGTTGTCAATGCATGATATTGTTAGGTTCCCTTCAGACTGCTTCAAATCCAATTCACCCATTATTAATGAAGTAAGTTAAATTTTTTAAGATATTACTTAGGGTGTGTTTGTTTCCATGGAATTGGAGCTATGGAATTGGAATTGGTTTTCCAATTCCAATTTTTTTGTTTGGCTACCAACAAAACCATGGAATTGGAATTGAAATTCCAATTATTTTGTTTGGCTCTCCATAAAATTTTGGAATTGGAACCCCCTCAATTCCACAAAATGAATTCAATTTTATAATCAAAGAATTTGAATTCCAATTCCACAAGATTTATTATATGTTGTAAATATATCATAAATACAAGTTATTTTCTCTCTCATAAATAAATATATATAAAATGACCAAAGTATTGTTAGTATAAAATGACAAAATACCTCTAGTACAAAATGACGCTAGTTATTATCGTCATTTTTTGTGAATTTTCTCCAATTCATACTAAAAATATTTTCTTTATTATTGTGAATTTTTTTTTATTTTTTTTATTTTGCACCAAAAATATTTCCATCGTATTAAAGCAGTATTGTCATTTTACTTCATAGGTACTTCAACTATTTGTATTTGGGAAATACTAGCATTTTTTACACTAGAGGCCTTTTATTCATTTTATTTTTAATTAGGGTAAAAAGCGCTGACGCCCCCCTAAACTATTCCTTTTTTTGGTTTTTGACCCTCAACTAAAAACGGTGAAGTTTTACCCCTTAAACTAATTCGGTTTTTGGTTTTTGACCTTCCATCCATATTCTCCGTTACATCATAATGGAAGTCCAAAAAATGGGGGCATTTTGGGAAAATCATATCATTCATAATAAATAGAATTAAATTTAAGGGAAAAAGGGCCTTTTAAGATTTTTTTAGAGGTTGGAATTTACAGTTAGTTGAGGGTCAAAAACCAAAAAACATAATAGTTTAGGGGGCCGTGAGCGCTTTTTACCCATTTATGGATTTTTTGATGTTTCAAATAAATAAAGTAGAATTTGAATTGAATTCCACATCAATTCCATACTTTTACCAAACAAAGGAATTCAATTATTTGAAATTGGAATTTCTTAAGATTACAATTTTTTGAATTCCATAGAATTGGAAAACCATAGAATTCTAATTTCATATAATTCCATGGAATTCCAATTCCAAAACCAATTCCAATAAACAAACGCACCCTTAAGGTGTGTTTATTTCCATGGAATTGGAGCTTTGAAATTGGATTTGGTTTTCCAATTCCAATTTTTTTTTGTTTGGCTATCAACAAAATCATGGAATTGAAATTGAAATTCCAATTCTCTTGTTTGGCACTCAACAAAATTTTGGAATTGGAATTCCAACCCCCTCAATTCCACAAAATCAATTCCATTTTATAATCAAAGAATTTGAATTTGAATTCCACAAGATTTATTGTAGAATAAATATATCATACGTACAAGTTATTTCATCTCTCATAAATAAATATATATAAAATGACCAAAGCATCCTTATTGTAAATGACAAAACACTCATAGTTAGGGGTGTGCATTCGGTATACGGTTCGGTATTCGGATCTAAATTTCAGAATTCGGTTCGGTTTTATAAACTTTTATGAAAACCGAACCGAACCAAACTTTTATGGAAACCGAATACCGAATATCAAAATTATTTCGGTATGGTTCTGTTCGGTTCGGTTTGCACCGAAATTTCATTTTTTTCGTGTGGAGCTCAACTTAATAAAAATTAGACAAAAGATAAATTATAACACAATTAAAATAAAAAAATAAACTAAACTAAAAATTAAGAATAAAAATAAAACTCTAAAAAAATAACATAACTCATTAAGTATGGGGGTATGGGCGGGGAATCATAGGAGACAAGCCTAACATTTGACAATAAATGCACCGCTGCTCCTAGAATATCACTCAAACATATGCATTGATGACAACTCTAAGTAATATTAATAATACTTATAAGTATAATACAAATGTTTTTTAATAATAAAAATAAAAATTGGTCTACTCGGTATTTCGGTTTTTAAAAATTGAAAACCGAATACCAAACCGAACTATTTTGACTTTTTCAAAAACGAACTGAATAAACCAAAATACCAAATAAACCGAACCATATAGTAAAATTCGGTTTGGTTCGGTTCGGTATTTCTGTTTAACCAAATAGTGAACACCCCTACTCCTAGTACAAAATGACTTAGGTAACATTAATTTAAAATAGCTAGTGTTATTCATTTAAATGACAAAAATACCCTTTGTACGATGTCGAAAAATACCATTAGTGCAAAATTACAATAATATCCTTGACACAACAACGATTTTTTTTTTTTTTTTTATAAAAAAAAAAACCTAAAACATACATAACATAAAATCACCAAAACACACATGGTAAAAAATTACGAAAATACTCTTGACACAAAATGACGAAAATACCCTCGGCTCAAAATGATGAAAAATACTTTCGTGCAAAATGAAAAAAATTACATTTGGCTCAAATAGCTTAAAATTCATGACTAAAAATGACTCAATTTTTTTTGATGAAAAATGATGAAAATACTTTGGCGTAAAATGACGAAAATGCCCTTAATGCAAAATGACAAAAAAAAAAACGTTCCCATAAAAAAAATGGGAAAATGCCTCTTGTGCAAAATAACAAAATTATATTTGAATGAAATGAAAAAAATTCTTTAAACAAAAAATGAAAAAATTAGCCTTTATAAAAAAATTATAAAAAATTCGTTTACTTGAAATGCCTAAAATATATTATCGGTGTAAAATGATAAAAATACACTTGTTGACAAATAATAGAAATTTCATTCATACCAAATGAAAAATAATAACCATGATGAAAATGAAAAAATTACCACTCGTTTTAAAAAATTGAAAATTTTACAATAAGGTTATTTTTGTCATTTTAAAAAATGAGCATTTTCTCCATTCTAAACCAATGGGCACATGTTATTTTCTTCATTTTCATCAGAGTAATTTAATTATTTTGTGATATATTCATCTTTTATCAATTACATATTCGTTATATGCACAATGAGCTAATTCCACTTTAACAAGGGTATTTTTGTTATTTTGCAACGAATGATTTTTTTTTGTAAAATAGGACCATAAATGTTTTCTTCATATTACGCAAAATGGTATATTTTTAACTTTAGTAGAGAATTTTCATCATTTTTTATACATGAAAATTTTCGTCATTTTCTAGTAGGGGTATTTTTGTCATTTTCCATAAAAAATATTTTTGTTTTTCAATGGTATTTTATCCAATTCATACTATACAGATTTTTTTTCAGCACTATGAATGTTCTTTTAATTTTGCAAAAAAAAAAAATTCGATATTTTACACCGATAATTCTTTTAACAAGGATAATTTTGTCATTTTACTTCAAATGTACTTTGACTATTTGTATTAGGAGAATAATAGTATTTTCACACTAATGCATCTTTTTCATCTAATTTTTAATTATTTGATTTTTTGGTGGTTCAAACAAATAAATTAAAATTAGAATTGAATTCCAGATCAATTCCGTAGTTTTACCAAACAAATGAATTCAATTATTTGGAATTGGATTTCTTAAGATTCCAATTCTTAGAATTCCATAGAATTAGAAAATCTTAGAATTCCATGAAACAAACACACAGTTAAATTTATGGAAAATTTTAATTTCTAGTGTGTGATACTTGGGTTTCCTTTGTACAGATTTGTGTTGGATGTCCTAAAATCTAAGGGTTTGTTGGTTGACTAAGGAGCCATTAAACAAATTGCACTCTAACCCCAAAGGTAAGTTTTAAATCAAGTAGAAATACAAAGATTTTACATGTTGAAAATATTGTATTAATAAAGTTGTTCATATTTGCATTTATTAGGTTCCTCAACAGAATATTGGGGAAGACTGTGGACCCTTTATACATACTATGCTTATCAAATTACAGGAAAATCCCCATTTCTTTTCAGCCACAATAATGATTACCATACTTTGTAAGTGCATCTACCTAAATGGTTTACATGTGATGCTTTGTGATAAATTTTCTAAGTGTGACAATTTTTCTAATACATATAGATGAAGGAGGACTAGTTTACATATGATGTTTTGTCAGGATTTAGACACTGATTGAACTTATTAAATTCAAGTGAGAGAACTGTACAACCTGTTGAACCACATCTTGAACACCCTGCTTAAACAAGTCATACATGTTGCTGAATCTGTATAAATTTGCAGGGACTCGTTCATGATGTGAACAATATTCTTCCTAAAATTGAGCACAAACACTACTGCAGACACTTGCACAAAAATATGAAGAAGAATCATTCTGGAGAGGAACTTAAAGAGATGTTTTGGAGGTGTGCAAATGAGACTTACGTCAACCAATTTGAGGCTGATATGAAGCATCTATGGGCCATTGATAATGGTTCTATCAAGTTGTTGCAGGATAATATATATCCACCAAAATGGTCAAGATCTCACTCCAGGGACACAACTAAGTGTGATATGCTATTAAACAACCACATGAAGCTTTCAATAAACAATTGTTGACTGCTAGAACTAAATCAATCTTGGGAATCCTAGATAAGGTCAGGGTGTACCTTATGCTGATATTGCAGTCAAGAAGGGAGTGAATTGCAAAGCAGAAATGGGAGCTATGCCCAGCTATCATGAAGATCTTAGAGTAGATAAAAAAAAAGGATTCAGTATCTTGCTATCCAACATACTATGGTGACTCAAAATTTCAAGTTACTAAAGAAGATAGGGATCAGTTTGCAGTGGATACTCAACTTAGAAGTAGTACTTGCAGAAAGTGGGACACCTCAAGTATACCATGCATTTATGGGGTGGGAGCTTTAGAGTTACATAAGTTGATATGTGGGAAATTTGTGGATACAGGCTACTCAATTGATGCCTATAAGAAGGCTTATGCTCTTATTATTTGCCCTGCAAATGGCCTAAATAACTGGCTCAACTCATAAAAAATGAACTTTTTCCTCTTACAAAGGTCAAAATACACTAGAATAATACAGTTCATGATCGATTAATATAATAGTGGCACATTCCATTGAACAAAGATCATCACATAGTAAGTCCCGAGTTGAGGGGTTGCGTACCTTTATCCAATGAGTATATCTTTCATATTTATTATGTGAGTGTTATTTGGATACGTTTAACATGAACAGTGAGATTGATTCATTAAAGTACTATCAAAAGAAAAATGAATCTTCAACTATCACAACTACAGTGAACGAATACTCTATGGTTTGAGTATGAGTTTGTAGTCTGGTAAAGCTAGTGCTTTATACTTTGAAGTGCAATAGTTGAGATTCTCATGTGGGATCAATATTACTTCAATGTAAGGTATATGGTGTTAGTTAGTTAAGAAAGATTCATATAGATAGTACTTCTGTGTCATTTTTATTTTAGTGAATGGAAATCGCTCCTTTGTGATTGTCCTAGAGTGATCTAGCGACATAAGTTAGGCCTGACTAAGACTAAGAAAATATCCTTTGGGGTCGCTCCCAAATATGATAGATGTCATTCAAGATTAGTAATTGTATCAAGGACTAGAGATCAAAGGATAATAGATGACTTTGAGTAAGGTGCTAGAACACTAAACGTAGGCTCATTGATGGGTGTAACATAGATGATTATGTTCGTCAATACACTTGTAGGAATTATAGAGATTCATTATACTAATATTGATTAGGGGTAACATCTCATATGGTGATAATTGTAGATTCTTAAATACAAAATGCAGATATTTGTTATCAGGGGCATTTTTGTCATTTAAATAAACTTGAAAAATTGTCTCTTGGTCCTAAAAATAACTCACAAAAGTCTAAGTATTTATTACTAACGAAATTCTAGATCATTAAGTAGAAGGAGAAGACCCATACAATTAATTATAATTAATTGTGGCATTAATAAATTTGTTTGGGTTTTATTTATTTATTTAATTAAAACTCAGAAGAATTAATTATTAGATTAATAATTAAATTGGACTCTAACTATTTATTTAACTAGAGAAGCCCAAAGGATTATTTTCGTTTATTTATTTAAATTATGCGTATGTCAAGGATAATGATTAATTTATTTTCGTTTTAAATATTAATTCAGTTAATCCTCATTGGCAAAATGAACTCTCAACCCACTATCCATCATTCTCGCTGAGAATAAGCTGACTAGACTAAGCTATGTGTGGAGGGGAAGAGGAACTTAAACATTGTACTCATCTATAAGGAGTGCAAGATTAGCCTTGACCGATGATCGTCCCATACATATAGAAAAACCAATCACGGAGTAGCAAGAGATACAAAGGAAATGGTACATGGTTAACACAATGATCAAATGCTACATGTTAGCCTCTATGATTCATGTGCTTGAAGACCAACATGACAATATGGTCTTTGCTTATGATATTGGCCTTTCTTGAAAGCAAATGTTTAGTGACAGGAGTCTCCCTGCTAGGTCACTATCGATTCAAACAGTCATGACTACCAAAATGGCTGAGGGGTCTTTTGTCAGAGAGCATATGCTCAAAGTGATGGTTGCCTTCGGCGAAGCAAAATTTTTTGAGAGCAGATATTGGCTGACAGGCGAAGAATGTTTTGATTTTGACATCTCTACATGAATCATCCAACCAGTTCAAACTGAATTATAAAAGGGTAAAAGGTTCTCATGCCCTGTAAAAATTTTCTCGATTTTGGTTTTGACCATAAACTAAAAATGCAAAGTCCTTGACCTAAAACTTTTCTGAAGTATTAATGTTGCCAATTTCATCCAATTCTAGTGTTGAATCTGAACGGAATAGAACCGTATGACCAAACTTGGGGGCAATTTGGAAAGAAAAAAAAAACTACCCTTATAAAAGGCGCCAGTGGGATAAAAAAATCAGCTTTCCACATGCATAGAAGGTTTTCCCCTTTTCCTTCTGTTTTTTGCTTTTAAATTTTTCCATCTGCAATTTAATTTAGGGTCAGAACATGTTTTTTTCCAAAAATCCCCCGAGTTTGATCATGTGAGAGTCATGTGGTCACATTCTGTCCAAATTTAATGGCGGAAATGGATGGAAGAGATAAAATTAATACTCCTGGGGCACGAAAGTTTTGATCTTGTTAAAAGAATCATCTTCCGGGATTTTCTTGAAGTGCGTGTGGATGGTATTGTTATTTGGAACTTCCGTGGTTGATCTATTTGGGTGGTTGAAAAAAAGGGGCTGATTTAATGTGTGAAGAAAAGTAGAGAAAAACAGAATTTTTTTCAAGAAACAGGGGACTGCGGACGAATGCATCGTCCGACCTATCGCCCGCACCCTTTTTCTACCTTAATGTCTTTCTGCGGACGCAACTGTGGATGAATGGTTCGTCCACAGGTCACGAATTTAGAACTTTTTATTCTAATCTTTCCAGATTTTTCACATTCCTCTCATTTCCAAAGAAACCCTCTCCCTTCTCCTCTTCTTCCCCAACCTAAAACCCTCCACCACAAAATCACTTTCAAATCTAAATATCTCAACAAAATCATCCCTCCTTTTGATTTCTCACCTCTTAAAACATCAAATCAAAATCCAATCTCAATATTCAATGGCCCCTAAACGAAGAATCTTCACAAGAGGAAGCAGCTCAAGAGCCACTATTGGAAGAGGTAGGGGTATTTCGATTGAAGATGAGAAAGATGAGATTACACAATTCAAATCATCCGAAGCGGAGCTCTATACACCACTTTGATTTCTATACCCGTTTAGGAAGGCAAAATTTCATCCGGTAAGAAAGTTATTGTTCGTGATTTAGTTGGTTATGAATGGGTAATGGAAAGATTTCGCTTTCAAGGGTGGGAAAATTTACTTAACATTGATGTCCCTATTTACCCCACCTTTATTTGTGAATTTTATGATAATGCCATATTTGCCAAAAATGGCTCAATCCCTCACCACAAAGGTAAATTTCCAATATATCATCGTCACTCCCTGCACTCTAAACTCCTTTTTCAACCTCTCCAATGATGGGATTAGATGGTATGAAAAAAAGTCAAGGATGGCCTAGACATATTTTTGTTTTAAACGAATTTAAGGAATTATGTCTACCGGGAAAGGACTTCAAACATATTAATGATGTCGTTTCTAGCTCATTCTCTCCCAATCATCGGGTTTTGTTTGCCCTTATTAGAGGAACATTTTTAGCCCCAAAAGGACATATAACAGAATTAACTTACATATCAATTGTTCTATTGTTCAACGTGATTCGGGATATAACGATTAACCTAGGTGACTTCATTTGGAGTGAAATGAAAAGTGCAAAGGAGCGTAAGTTTCGAAACTTGCCACATGGAAAAATCATTACACTTATACTTAGGAGCTCAAATATTCACCTAGAGCCTTCATTGGGGAAATTGTGAAATATGAGTTTAATTGTTCAAATCTAAACAAGATGAAGATTAGGATGCAAAGGGATCAAAGTGTTGAGGATGTTGGAGAAGTTTGTATGGCAAATGAAGAGGATGATGATGAAGACCACATTTCTCATGAAAGAAGAACCAAACATAAGCATGATCTTTTAAATATGGATGAATCCATTATCTTACTTCTAGTGCGTCAAGCCGATTTCTTGAGTTTAAATGAAGATCTTACTAGATTTGTAGCTAGGCAACAAGGTTTGGGTCGAAATTTAGGTACAATTGTTAGTAGTGCCCTAGGACCATTAGCATATGTTGTACGTTTTATATCTTTTGAGCAAGTAATTGAATAGCTAATTTTGCTTATGAACATCAAATGCGTGATTTGGTAGTAAAACTCATTAGTTTATATAATTACTATTCTAGTTGTCCTTAGTTTTATGTAAGCTTCTTTACAATGAAATAAAACTAGTATGATGTTGATTGATGATTATGTTTTACTAATCATGTGTAATGAATACAAATCATATCATAGATGCAATGTATTGAGATATATTGTATCAGACGTGATCCGTTAGAGAAGTAATACTTCATGGTCCTTAGTCATAAGTATTACTTCCTCAATACTATTTTAGAATCCTTAGACCTTATGTCTCCATTGATTCTAGCATGAATGGAGCCACGTTTTGACTCAGTTGGACATTACTTTTAATCAAGGTATCAATACGACTGATGATCTGATGTAGCGTCCTATCATGGCTTGAATGTGAGAGGCATTGTAAGGAATTTGTCCCTCTCTATTATTAGAGAGAGATATCCATGGGCCCCTCGATAGGGAAAAACTGTTTAAATGCATGGCCGTGCTCAAATGTATTTGATAAAGTGGTTATCAAATGCTATTTGTTGGAACAGTTTACTTGGAGATCGAGCATAAATACAATTAAGCTTAATAAGGTGGTTGCTGCTGAGATCCAAAAGATACCATATTTAGCCGAAAAACGTAAGTCCTTTTCCGGTTTTTTGATTCGTTTTTTTATGAGCGGATCCTTCAGGGGAGGGCTCATGGGTGTTTAGAACGAGTTTCTGCCCATGAATCCCTTCAGTGGTATCAGAGCCTTGCTCATGCAATTAGAATTCGATATTGTTAAACACATCATAACACATATCAATTTCGATTTGGTATGTGTATGTGTAAAAACAGAAAAAAGATTGTTTCTTTGACTGATTTTATAAGTTTCTGATATGCATAAACTGTTATGTATGCTATTAATTCGATTATATGCATAAACTCTTCATCATTCTGCCAGTAATTCGATTACATGCATAAACTGTGTCTGTTTATGTTTATGTCGTTAATCCAATTAACAAACCGGATAAATTGGTTAGGCGATTTAGGGTTAAATTCGGGGCAGAAAACTCATTCGATGAGCTGATCAAGAATCGGATTTTTCTTCCTGGGGACCGCCGTTACGTTGACGTTTGTCGTTCCGCTGACTTAAGACTTTGTATATGTACTCGTTTTTATTTCATTATGCTTTATGTGAGTTTTAGCATGGTGAATAGCATGACCTACTATACCCTCTCTTGTTTTACATTTAATTGGGTTGTAATTTTATAATATGACCTGCGAGTCGTTTTTTCATTGATGTAAAATTGTAATTGCTTTCTTAGATTAGTTTTACTGCTTTACATTGAAGGCTGGGTATGCCCATGTAATTATGTAACAAGACTGTAGGATGCTGGATCGAAGACTTTATCCATGAGATGGATATTGACTTAGATTGACCCTTGGCTCCCACAAGGCTCCTGGGAGTCATCATAGGATTAGGCCATGCTATCTCACATTTACCTTATGCTTTATATATTGCATGAGATGCTTTTATTTATTGTCTTATGGGGTTTAACAGTTTATTCACATTAAATCGATTTAATTAAGTCTTAAAATGCCTACCATATCTTAAGCACTCCTTGAGATTGGATCATCATTTGTCTGCTTGCCAAAGCAACAGATAAGTGATTATCTAAGCAAAAGGAGATGGAAAGATAGTGATTTCCATATGCTTAGACATGGTTCGACTTAACTACGCTACCAAAATAGTTTTGAGCCTAGGGCATAAAATGGGAAATAGCCGGGACATATAGATGTCATTCCCATAGGTTGATTTTACTTTAATTATGGGGATAAGCCAAAGCTAACTTATAACTATCGTAAAATGTTATTTTCCACCATTTATCAAGTGTTGAAATTGTGGAATGGTTTTTGCTCAAAAATAATAACTTTGCAAATAATTTAATGTAGATAATGGCAACCAATACATCACACAATTCATTGCGATCCGTCCTTGAGAAGGAAAAACTAAGTGGGACCAATTTCCTTGATTGGGCCCACAACTTAAGGATTGTCCTTAAGCAGGAAAGAAAGCTATACGTTCTTGATACGGCTATTCCTGAACAGCCTGCAAACTACGCCCCCAGAGCTGAGAGAGATGCTTGGAAGAAGCACTCTGATGACTCTAACGATGTGACTTGTCTCATGTTAGTCACAATGAGCACTGATCTTAAAAAATAGTTTGAAGGGGTTGAGGCTTTCCAGATGATGGGCCAGCTAAAGGAAATGTTCCAAGAGCAAGCCCGTCATGAAAGATTCCTCACCACTAAGGCGTTGAATAGTTGCAAGATGGCCCCCTGGCACCTCTGTAAGTGCACATGTTCTTAAGATGAAGGGCTATCTTGATCAACTTGAGAAACTTGGGGCTCCCGTAGGTCCTGACATGGCCACAGATATGATCTTGGGCTCACTCCCACCGGAGTATGACCAGTTTGTCATGAACTCCAACATGAATGGCATGTAGAAGTCCATACATGAGATACACGGGATGCTCAAGCAGGCTGAACTGAACATTAAGAAGACCCCTGAAGTATTAATGGTTCAAAAGGGAATTTCAAGAAAAAAGGAAAGGGAAAGCCCATGGCAATGAAGGGCAAAGGCAATAACAAGCCCAAACCCAAGGCCAAGGCACCAAAGGAAGGAGTTTGCTTCCATTGCAATGAACCAGGTCATTGAAAACGGAACTGCAAGCTCTATTTAGAAGAGAAGAAAAAGGGAAAAGCCAGTTTGACTGTCTCTCCAGGTATTTATGTTATTGAAATTAACATGTCTGCTCCTACTTTGTGGGTATTAAATACCGGTTGTGGATCTCACATTTGTGCAAATGTGCAGGGGTTCAAAAGGAGTAGATCACTGGCAAAAGGAGAAGTGGACCTGAGAGTAGCGAACGGAGTAAGAGTTGCTGCTGTAGCTACCGGGACATTTAATTTAGTTTTGCCAAGTGGCCTTATTATAGAACTGAATAATTGTCTTTATGTTCCAACTTTGAGTAGGAATATTATTTCAGTTTCTTGTTTGGATATTGAATGTTTTGAATTAAATATTCTGAATAAAATTTGCACCGTTCATAAAGATCGTATCTTCTATGTAGATGTCTCTTTGATGAATGGGCTTTATGTTCTTAAACTCGATGAATCCATTAAAAGGCCCATCTATAACATTAATACTAAGAGGTTTAAATCCAATGACATAAATCAAACCTACATTTGGCACTGTCGTTTGGGCCACATAAATGAGAAACGCATATCAAAACTCCATCAAGATGGAATTTTGACAGCATTTGACTTAGAGTCTTATGAGACATGTGGCTCTTGCTTGTTAGGCAAAATGACTAAAGCTCCATTTACTGGACAAAGTGAGAGAGCTTCTGATTTGTTGGGCCTCATACATACAGATGTATGTGGACCAATAAAAACAAGTGCTAGAGGAGGTTTCAGTACTTCATCACATTCACAGATTATTTCAGTAGATATGGTTAAGTCCATGTAATGAAACATAAATCATAAACTTTTGTAAGATTCAAAGAATTCCAAAATGAAGTACAAAATCAACTTGGTAAAAGTATTAAGATACTTCGACCAGATCGAGGTGGCGAATACCTTAACCAAGAGTTTGACGAACATCTTAGGGGTTGTGGAATTGTTTCACAATTAACTCCTCCTGGCACACCACAATGGAATGGTGTATCAGAACGGAGGAATCGCACCTTACTAGATATGGTTCAATCTATGATGAGTCAAACAAGTCTTCCAATTTCCTTTTGGGGATACGCCCTAGAAACTGCTGCATTTATATTGAATAGAGTTCCTTCTAAAGCGGTTCAGAAAACTCCATATGAGATATGGACTGGGAAACGACCTAGTTTGTCATTTTTCAAAATTTGGGGATGCGAGGCGTATGTAAAACGCTTGTTATCTGATAAACTCGCCCCTAAATCTGACAAGTATTTGTTTGTGGGATATCCTAAAGAAACTAAAGGATATTACTTCTATCTTCCATCAGAGAACAAAGTGTTTGTTGCTCGTAATGGTTTATTCCTTGAAAGGGAATTTATTTCCAAAGAGGATAGTGGGAGTAAGATCCATCTTGAGGAAATTCAAGATCCCCAAATAATACCTGAACCAACTTTGGAACTTCAAGTCGGGTACATCAACAGCCTGAGAGATATGGATTTCTCGTGACTAATGATCATCATATTGAACTGATTGATCAAGATGAACCCACTACCTACAAAGAGGCAATCCATAGTTCTGAGTCAGATAAGTGGCTAGAAGCTATGAAGTCCGAGATGCAATCCATGTACTATAACCAAGTGTGGATTTTGGTTGACCCACCCGAAGGGTGTAAGGTCATTGATAACAAATGGTGTTTCAAAAAGAAAACTGACATGGATGGTAATGTACACACTTTTAAATATCGACTAGTAGTTAAAGGTTATAGACAAGTTCATGGTATTTGTTAGTAGTGCCCTAGGACCATTAGCATATGTTGTACGTTTTATATGTATTTGAGCATTTCATATGAATAGTTAATTTTGCTTATGAACATCAAATGCGTGATTTGATAGTAAAACTCATTTGCTTATGTAATTACTATTCTAGTTGTCCCTAGTTTTATGTAATCTATTTTACAATGAAATAAAACTAGTATGATGTTTGATTGATGATTACGTTTTTTTTTTTAAGAAAGCCACCAGCGTGGTGGGGCGGTCCCCCGTTTTATTAATATAGCCAAATCGGCAAAAGAGAATCCATTACATTCATGAAGATGCAACCTTGAGCATTTATGTTATGTCAAGGGTGTTACATATGATCCAAGCTAGAATGCAAAGCAAAAAAATACAATTAGAATAAAAAATTGAACATCACTAGCTTATACTAAACGTATATAAGGTGTCTGCATCTGATCAAGCCGAATAAGACCCTGTATCTCCAAAGGCAATATGTGTAACGTCGTAAAAACAAACGAGTTGCGAGTGGAAGTTGCTAGATTTGCCAGTGCGTCCGCAACCTTATTAACTTCGCGATATACATGTATAATCCTGCAATGGCCGAGAAGAGAAATCGCTCTACGAAAAACAGTATCCAAAGACCAAGAAGAGATCATACCTGATGATACCGCTTGAACCAACACTTGGGACTCGGATTGGACCAAAAATTCTGATATACCACGACTATGATCCAAGTCGAAGACCCGGTTAGTAAAGCCTGCAGACTCCGCCTCCATACTCGGTGAAGGGATCCCCCAAAAAAGGTAGAAAAACCAGCAATAGTTTCTCCCGTGTGATTGCGAAAGATCCCACCGATGCCAGCGGGACCTGGGTTACCCTTCGAGGCACCATCAATATTAAGAATTATCCCCACATAATCTGAACCACCCCATTTTGCTACTTTAATTTTCCGTGGGATGAAAATCGGTGCAACAAGACTAAGGTCTCTTGTCTTTAATACAGCGGATGTATAGTCCCTGAATTGTGCAATGATACTATTTTGGGAAGTTGTTTTTCCTTCAAAAACAAACCTACACCTAGCTTTCCATAGAATCCAGCAAGCAGAACAAACGAGGATAAGAATCACAGGACGGGAGCAAGAATTAGGAGCATACCACCAAACAAACAGCATGTGATTTAGACTTACAACATTCAGAGAAGACAAAGGCAAGCCCACCGAGCTGGCTACCTCTCGCCAAACCACACTAGCAAGGTTGCATAATACAAAAATATGATCATATGTCTCAGGTCCATGGAAACAAGAACATCTAGAAGCCAAGGACACTCCTAATCGTATTCTATCCTCATCCAGAGCAAGAAACTTATTCAACAATTTCCACATAAATAGAGAGATAGTCAGAGGTAATACCTTATGCCAAATGCATGTTCGAGAGAATTGGGTGGCAGTAGATCCACGGAGGAGAGGCATTACCGAAGCAATGGAAAAAGTTCCCCGAGAATTAGGCATCCAAATGAATTTGTCAGGATCCGCTGATAAACAAAACTCCGGTAATGAAGCTTGAAAGGTAGTCGGAACCAATCCCCACATTGCGCGCCTATTCCAGCCTGTATTAGTGACAAAATCACGAATTTGAGCAGTCCCAAACTGGACATTTAAGGGCAGCCCAGCCGTGTCTAATGAACCGTGTAGAGTGAAATTTTCATAGAAAAAATTGGAAGCACCATTATGCAACAAAAGACCAATATGCTTTTCCACTACATCTTTCACCGAAACTATCCAACGCCATGTAGGAGAGCACCCCGCGATCACGGCCCTTTGTTTCACATGTTGTAAATTAACAAATATCTACCTTTTAAATATTCCGCCCACAAAGATAAACCGGTGCGAAAATTCCACCACAGTTTCCAAGAAAATGCCAAATAAAATTGTTGCAATGAGTAAATACCCACACCATTAGACTCCACACTCCGAGACATATTTTGCCAAGACATCCAATGCTTTCGTTCTTTCCCATCCGTTTGTCCCCAGACAAATCTAGAAAACATCCGTTCCAATGTTTGTAACACCAATAACGGTACATTACATGTTGCCAGTATATGAAGAGTCCCGCCCATGCTTAATAAACGCCGCTGCCATCCCTCCAACCGTGTAGCAACTTTATCAATTAATGCATCAAAGTACCTAACTTTTGACCGCCCGGGGAAAAAGGGGCAACCGAGATATGTCAATGGAAATTCAGCTTCTAAAAAACCAGTTACATCCTGTATCACCGTGCGATATCTATCATTAATTTTAGAAGAGGCATAATAAGAACTCTTCCCAAAGTTAATCCGCTGTCCAGAAGCCTTAGCATATTTGTCAAGAAACTCCACAAGTATTTTTAAATTATTACTTTGCCCATTAGTAAAAATGATGATATCATCCGCAAAAGCAAGGTGGGAAACCGTAAAAGGTTGTTTAGGGACATGATAAGGACAGAGTTTACCCGATATTGCTAGAGAATTAAGGCCTCTGGAAAATCAATTTGAGGATAGAATACGATTGATGATTACGTTTTACTAATCATGTGTAATGAATACAAATCATTTCATAGATGCAATATATAGGGATACATTGTATTGGACGTGATCCGTTAGAGAAGTAATACTTCATGGTCCTTAGTCATAAGTATTACTTCCTCAATACTATTTTAGAATCCTTAGACTTTATGTCTCCATTGATTCTAGCATGAATGGAGCCACGTTTTGACTCAGTCGTACGTTGCTTTTAATCGAGTAATCAATACGACTGATGATCGGATGTAGTGTCCTATCATGGCTTGAATGTGAGAGGCATTGTAAGGAATTTGTCCCTCTCTTTTTAGATAGAGATATCCATGGGCCCCTCGATGGGGAAAGAGTGTTTAAATGCATGGCCGTGCTCAAACGTATTTAATAAAGTGGTTATTAAATATTGTTTGATGGAACAGTCTACTAAGTGTGTTTTCATTGCCATTGTCATATGAACCTACAGGGTCACACGCATAGACGAGCTAACGAGCTTCATGCCCAGATTCAATAAATCTAGAATGTGTCTAGGTTCATTGTGTAGGACATTTATTTTTCTGAGGATAATAAGACGTTATTATTCGAATTAGAGATAAGGGGGCATTTTCGGTATAGCTGGGATTATGTGGGAGTTGTTATCTGATAAAGACTCCCACTGCCAGCAGAAGTCTAGGGGACGTGGGAATTTAAGACTCCCACTGCCAAAAGAAGTGGATAGGATGTGGGAGTTGTTCTTGGAACAAACACTCCCGCTCTATATAAACTTCTCTTGGCCGAAACCTAGAGACTAATGCTTGAGCTGCACAAAATACCGAAATACCAAGAAATCAGATTTCTTGTTCTCTGCCTCCCTTTCTCTTTATATTCCCGAAACTCAGAAAAATCAGAAGATATAGCACTCGCTGATCGTTTCGTCGCATGGATACCGGTAGAGAGTAATTCCGCAAGGGAGGACTCAAGGTGATTGCTTCCGAGAGCCAAAGACAGAACCTTTCCATTCAAGAATCAGATTCTTGAACCAAGAAACGTAAGTTTTTATTTGTATTTTTTTATTCGTTTTGTATGAGCGGATCCTTCAGGGGGGACTCATGGGTGTTTAGAACGAGTTTTTGCCCATGAATCCCTTCAGTGGTATCAGAGCCTTGCTCTTAATATTCGAATTCGATATTATTAATCACATCGTAACACGTATCAAATTCGATTTGGTATGTGTGTGTGAAAAACATAAAAGATTGTTTATTTGACAGTTTTTATAAGTTTCTGTGAATCTGATATGCATAAACTGTGATGTATGTTATTAATTCGATTAATACCGCATGAACTGCCATAGCATGATTCGGTCTGTGATTTAATATGATTTATTACGCATGAACTGATTGTATGCTTTCTGTCGTTAATCAGATTAACAAGCCGCATAAACTGTTTAGGAGATTATAAACTGTTAGGCAATTGAGGGGTAAATCGGGGTAGAAAACTCATTTGATGAGCTGATGGAGAATCAGATTTTTCTTCCAGGGGCGCTGCTCCCGGACCCCGCAAGGGGCCCGCTACGTGACGCTTGTCGTTCTGCTGAGCTAAGACTTTG
Organism: Vinca minor; assembly: GCA_026122235.1. Lineage (NCBI taxonomy): Eukaryota > Viridiplantae > Streptophyta > Magnoliopsida > Gentianales > Apocynaceae > Vinca > Vinca minor. The sequence goes on along the minus strand of JAOCZM010000259.1, from coordinate 1,014,216 downwards.
TATATATGTACTTGTTTTTATTTCATTATGTTTTATGTGAGTTTTAGCATGGTGAATAGCATGGCCTACTATACCTCATCTTGTTTTACATTTAATTTTGTTGTAATTTTATAATACGACCTGCGAGTCATTTTTCCTATACTGTAAAAATGTAATTGCTTTCTTAGACTAGTTTTACTGCTTTACATTGAAGGCTGGGTATGCCCACGCAATTATGTAACAAGACGGGAGGACGCTGGATCGAAGACTTTATTCATGAGATGAGTATATACTTAGATTGACCCTTGGCTCCCACAAGGCTCGTGGGAGTCATCATAGGATTAGGCCATGCTATCTCATGTTTACATTTACGCTATATATCTTGCATGTGATGCTTATTTTATGTCTTATGGAGCTTGATTTATTATACGTCACATAAATCGTTTCAAGAAGAAAGGAAAGGGTAAGCCCATGGCTAAGAAGGGAAAAGGCAATAACAGGCCCAAATCCAAGGCCAAGGCACCAAAGGAGGGAGTTTGCTTCCATTGCAATGAACCAAGTCATTGGAAACGAAACTGCAAGCTCTATTTGGAAGAGAAGAAAAAGGGGAAAGCCAGTTTGACTGTCTCTCCAGGTATTTATGTTATTGAAATTAACATGTGATGAAGAACCGTGAGGTACGAAGTACGAAAGGTTCGACAGCGTAAGTTGTGCCGGATCTTTCTCTAATTCTCGAACTAGTTTCTAGGGAAATATAATCAACGCAACGCTAAAGGATGGCTAATTATAGATGGAGGCTGAAACACCACAACAAGAGAAACTAAACTTTTTGATACAGTAACTCAAAGAATGAATGAATTCTACATAGAAGTTCAAACACGAGAAGTTAAGGAATAACCTTACCAAAATATCAATATATCTAACGTAAGTTTACATCTTGGCCGAACCCTCCATTAAATAGAGTAACAATTAGGTTACAAGCAACAATAAGTAAGAGTCCTGGAAGATTTAGAACTCTTGAACAAAACAACTTGCTATCAAGTAAAACACTTAAACAAGAAGAGTCCGAGTAGATGTGGGACTCTTAACAACTAGATAACCAACTATGGACAACATGTCCTTCATTATAGCAACTACTTGCTATACGCATATAAATACTCTAAATAAAGTAAATAACAAAGCTGGAAAATAATTAAAGTCTAGCATAGACTTTAATTGTACAAAGACTAAAATGCCCTTTAATTTCGTCCCAATTCTAGACAGCTTGTTGGGCCAACTTACACGACGATTTCGGATATCAAGAAGGCAGAATCTGATCTCAGGTTCTCATGAAAGTTGTATATCTGCCTCTTATATTTAATAAGAAACTGGAATCAGCTCCATTGGATAAATGGATGGAAAGTTATGACCATTCTACCAAACTGTTGTAAAGCTGTCCAATCCCTCATCATCTTGTACGATTACTAAAATACCCTTCTTAGCCACTTTGCTTGATAGGGCCTAATTGTACTCTTGTGAACTTAAGAGGTTGACTCGTACAACATTCCTAGATGTAACTTAGCATCCTCTTTATACTTTAGAACTCGGGTCAATGATGTAGATAGTTGCTTAGTCTCGTGCTTAGTCGATATATGTGCTCCTTTGACTTTGGCAGCCCCGAGGTTGGTACCGTATCAACATGTCTGCTCCTACTTCATGGGTATTAGATACAGGTTGTGGATCTCACATTTGTGCAAATGTGCAGGGGTTCAAAATGAGTAGATCACTGGCAAAAGGAGAAGTGGACCTGAGAGTAGTGAACGAAGCAAGCGTTGTTGCTGTAGCTACCGGGACATTTAATTTATTTTTGCCAAGTGGCCTTATAATAGAACTGAATAATTGTCTTTATGTTCCAACTTTGAGTAGGAATATTATTTCAGTTTCTTGTTTAAATATTGAAGGTTGAATTAAATATTATGAATAAAATTTGCACCATTCACAAAGATCGTATCTTCTATGGAGATGCCTCTTTGATGAATGGGCTTTATATTCTTAACCTCAATGAATCCATTAAAAGGCCCATCTATAACATTAATACTAAAAGGTTTAAATCAAATGACTTAAACCAAACCTTCTTCTGGCACTGTCGTTTGGGCCACATCAACGAGGAACACATATCAAAACTCCATAAAGATGGAGTTTTGACATCATTTAACTTAGAATCTTATGAGACATGTGATTCTTGCTTGTTAGGCAAAATGACTAAAGCTCCCTTTACTGGACAAAGTGAGAGAGCTTCTGATTTGTTGGGCCTCATACATACAGATGTTTGTGGACCAAAAAACACAAGTGCTAGAGGAGGTTTCAGTACTTCATCACATTCACGGATGATTTCAGTAGATATGGTTACGTCTATCTAATGAAACATAAATCAGAATCTTTTGGAAGATTCAAAGAATTTTAAAATGAAGTACAAACTCAACTTGGTAAAAGTATTAAGATACTTCGACCAGATCGAGGTGGAGAATACTTTAACCAAGAGTTTGACGAACACCTTAGAGATTGTGGAATTGTTTCACAATTAACTTCTCCTGGCACACCACAATGGAATGGCGTGTCAGAACGGAGAAATCACACCTTATTAGATGTGGTTCGATCTATGATGAGTCAGACCAATCTTCCAATTTCCTTTTGGGACTACGCCCTAGAAACTGCTACATTTATATTAAATAAAGTTCCTTCTAAAGCGGTTCAGAAAACTCCATATGAGATATGGACTGGGAAACGACCTAGTTTGTCAATTTTCAAAATTTGGGGATGCGAGGTGTATGTAAAACGCTTATTATCTGATAAACTCGCCCCTAAATATGACAAGTGTTTGTTTGTGGAATATCCTAAAGAAACTAAAGGATATTACTTATATCTTCCATTAGAGAACAAAGTGTTTGTTGTTCGAAATGGTTTATTCCTTGAAAGGGAATTTATTTCCAAAGAGGATATTGGGAGTAAGATCCATCTTGAGGAAATTCAAGATCCCCAAACAACATTTGAACCAACTTTGGAAGTTCAAGCAATCTCACGTGCTGATACTGAGCTTCAATCTTTGACAAAAGGCCCAATGATGTCGAGTCGGGTACATCAATAGCCTGTGAGATATGGATTTCTCGTGACTGATGATCATCAGGTTGAACTGATTGATCAAGAAGAACCCACTACCTACAAAGAGGCAATTCATAGTTCTGAGTCAGATAAGTGGCTAGAAGCTATAAAGTCTGAGATGCAATCCATGTACGATAACCAAGTGTGGACTTTGGTTGACCCGTACGAAGGGTGTAAGGTCATTGATTACAAATGGTGTTTTAAAAAGAAAACCGACATGGATTGATGTGAATATCATGGCCCAATATCAAGTTCAAATTTCAGTTATTATTCTAATGGGGATGACTCGGCCTAAGAGATTCAAATATGAGCTTAACAACCGGGTCCATAAAGTCCTACGACCGAAGGGAGTATGTTTACAGCTGAAAGTAAACAAATATTGGTTTCCCTTAACATGGTTTACGTGGATGATAGCATGGGCGTAACTTCCCGCCACTATCTAGACCATTATTTCATATTATGTTTAGTTGTTTTATTTCGTGTGTCATGCACTTAGGACATGTTGTCCATTAGTCTCCTAATTTGGGTCCATAACTAGTAGTTTAGGCAGTTTAATAAAGTGGTTTTCTTATTTTGTATTTCAGTCCAAGAAGGATTAGACTTTGACTTGGACTTGAAAACTATGTTGTATTTCAGTTCAAGCAGGATTAGACATTATCTTGAACTTTAAACTATGTCGTATTTCAATTCAACTAGGACTAGGAAACTTATGACGAAATCTCCCTATAAAAGGAGCATTCGGCATCCTTTTGAAGAGGGTCTCGTTCGCATCGTTGGCGAAGGTTCGCATCATTTGGTATCAGAGCCGAGTTTCATCCGGTTAGGACTATCTTTACTATTTTAAATTCTCGTCTCTGCATTCATTAAGAACTTTTGTTCTTCTCGACAAAAATTCCTTTATTTTATTTCTTTAGTTCTGAATTGTTGTTGAACCCAGATTGTTGAGAAAAAGAAAGGAGGAAAAACAAATCGGGAAAAAAAAATCTGGGGCAGAAAAACGCCTTGGCAGGCACATTAAATTCCTGGGCAGGAATTTTTTAAAAAAAAATTCGGAATTTTTTTTTTATATTATGTCGCGCAATCAAAAGAGAAACTTGCGCGAAGAGGTTTCTCCACCAATTGTCCTAGATCCCCAAATACATGCATTGTTAGAGGAATTTAGACAAATGATAAAAAGAAGACCTTGGGCGTGTAGGAGATAAGTTTGAAAGGTTAATTCATCTCAAGAAGGGCAATACACAACCGAAACCGGTCTTACAAAATCTGAGTGCCACACCTTGGAGGTTAAAATATCCAACCGTAGAGCTTGAACCGAAGCTAGGCACTACATCCACACATTTTCAAGGTAAATCAGGCCATATTTCATCTTATTACAGTGACATCCCGTGTTTAAAATGTCAGGGAAGAGGACACATAGCTAGTCAATGTCCAAACAAGCGGGTTATAGTGATCCGGGAAGATGGCGAAATAGAATCCGAGGGTGAAGAGGATCCTATGGAAGAGGAGTATGAGGCTGAAAATGGTGAATTGTTGTCACTAGTCGCATGCCAAGATGAAGAGGAATCAGGTGATTCAATGGAAGATGAGAAGTTTAAGGCTGAAAATTGTGAGATTATTTCACTAGTTCAATGCCAAGATAAAATAGAGGAAGAAGAGAACATCTTTCACACTTGTTGTTTTGTAAAAGACAAGCATCCTCGTCCTTACAAGCTACAATGGTTGATTGATAGGGGAGAACTAAGGGTTACTAGACAAGTATACGAGGATCAGGATTTGTGGACAAATCCTTCTCAAGAAAAGGGGAATAATGTGAATATCATGGCTCAATATCAAGTTCAAATTTCAGTTATTACTCTAATGGGGATGGCTCGACCTAAGAGATTCAAATATGAGCTTAACAACCGGGTCCATAAAGTCCTACGACCGAAGGGAGTATGTTTACAGCTGAAAGTAAACAAATATTGGTTTCCCTTAACAAGGTTTACGTGGATGATAGCATGGGCGTAACTTCCCACCACTATCTAGACCATTATTTCATATTATGTTTAGTTGTTTTATTTCGTGTGTCATGCACTTAGGACATGTTGTCCATTAGTCTCCTAATTTGGGTCCATAACTAGTAGTTTAGGCAGTTTAATAAAAGTGGTTTTCTTATTTTGTATTTCAGTCCAAGAAGGATTAGACTTTGACTTGGACTTGAAAACTATGTCGTATTTCAGTTTAAGCAGGATTAGACATTACCTTGAACTTTAAACTATGTCGTATTTCAATTCAACTAGGACTAGGAAACTTATGCTGAAATCTCCCTATAAAATGAGCAATCGGCATCCTTTGTTATTCACCAATTCATTTATATAAAACGTGAGCTTTTGCTTTCATCTTGAGTTCTTGAAAGGACTTATTCGAACTTATCAAGGATTTCCTTGTTGCGTTCTATTTGACTTATCAAACGAATTATTCACCTTCGTTTGTGGCGTCTTCCTTATACCGAGGTTGCTAATCACAGGTTGATTAGAGGTCGAGGTTTCCACCCATCATAAGTCAATTATACCTAGGTTGCTAGTCACGAAGTAGGATCCTTCCTATTGGTTGATTAGAGGTCGAAGGTCCCCATCCAAACCTATACTTGGGCGAATTTCTGGAGTTGTTGTCGAATCGAAGAGTGTCTCATTCACATCGTTGGCGAAGGTTCGCATCATGGATGGTAATGTACACACTTTTAAATCTCGACTAGTAGTTAAAGGTTATAGACAAGTTCATTATATTGACTATGACGAAACCTTTTCTCCTGTCGTTATGATAAAGTCTATGAGGATTTTACTTTCCATAGCCGCATATTATGACTATGAGATATGGCAAATGGACGTTAAGACTGCGTTTTTTAATGGAAACTTTCTCGAGGATGTGTATATGACCCAACCTGAGGGGTTTGTTGATACAACAAATCCTAGAAAAGTGTGTAAGCTTCAAAGGTCCATTTATGGATTGGAGCAAGCATCTCGAAGCTGAAATCGTCGCTTTGATGAACGTATTAAAGAAATTGATTTCATAAAAAATGAAGACGAGCCTTGTGTTTATAAGAAAGTAGCTAATAATGCAGTAGTGTTCCTTGTGCTTTATGTGGATGACATCTTACTGATTGGAAATGACATCCCCACATTACAAAGCGTAAAAGCTTGGTTGGGGAAGTGCTTTTCCATGAAAGACTTAGGCGAGGCTACATACATTTTGAGTATAAGAATCTATAGAGATAGATCTAACAAAATGATTGGCCTAAGCCAGTGTGGATACATTGACAAGGTACTGAAACGGTTCAGTTTGTAAGACTCCAAAAAGGGATTCTTGCCCATGTCACATGGCATTAAACTCAGCAGAACTCAAGGACCTTCCACAAAGGAGGACCAAGAGCGCATGAGTTAGATCCCATATGCTTCAGCCATTGGGTCATTATGTACGCCATGATATGCACTCGCCTGGATGTCTCATTCGCTTTAAGTATGACTAGCAGATATCAATCTGACCCTTGAGAGTCACATTGGACTGCGGTCAAGACCATTCTTAAGTACTTGAGAAGGACTAAAGATATGTTCTTAGTTTACGGAGGTCAGGAAGGAAGCCTGGTTGTAAATGGTTACATAGACGCAAGCTTCCAGACCGACGTAAGTGACTTTAGATCGTAATCTGGTTTTGTGTTTTGTTTGAATGGAGGTGATATGAGTTGGAAGAGCTCAAAGCAAGAAACCGTGGCCGACTCCATAACAAAAGCTGAGTATCTAGCTGCCTCTGAAGCAGCTAAAGAAGTTGTTTGGATCAGGAAATTTGTTGATGAACTAGGTGTCGTCCCTAGCATTGTGAACCTAGTGGACCTCTATTGTGATAGTACTGGTGCCATTTCACAAGCTAAGAAACCTAGATCTCACCAACGATCCAAACACATTCTCAGGCGTTTCCATCTGATTAAAGAGATAATTGACAGATGAGGCGTTAGTATTTGCAAAGTTCATACAGACGACAACATTGCAGATCCATTGACCAAGTCACTCCCGCAACCTAAACATGAGAGTCATACTAGGTCAATGGGATTGAGGATCATGTATGATTGGACCTAGGGCAAGTGGGAGATTGTTAGTAGTGCCCTAGGACCATTAGCATATGTTGTACGTTTTATATCTTTTTGAGCATTTCATCTGAATAGTTAATTTTTCTTATGAACGTCAAATTTGTGATTTGATAGTAAAACTCATTTGCTTATGTAATTACTATTCTAGTTGTCCCTAGTGATGCGAAACCGTTGTACTAATACGAAGGTTCGGCTTGAATGCCCGGTCTTTCTCTATCTCGAACTGTTCGTGGGGGAATATAAACAACCTTTCTCCCGCAAGGTTGAATATAAATGGGGGCTGAAACACCACAATAAGTATAAACCAAACTTATTGATATTGTATTACTTCATGGTCCTTAGTCATAAGTATTACTTCCTCAATACTATTTTATAATCCTTAGACCTTATGTCTCCATTGATTCTACCATGAATGGAGCCACGTTTTGACTCAGTCGTACATTGCTTTTAATCTAGTAATCAATACGACTGATGATCGGATGTAGTGTCCTATCATGGCTTGAATGTGAGAGGCATTGTAAGGAATTTGTCCCTCTCTTATTAGAGAGAGATATCCATGGGCCCCTCGATAGGGAAAGACGGTTTCAATGCATGGTCGTGCTCAAACGTATTTAATAAAGTGGTTATTAAATATTGTTTGATGGAACAGTCTACCTAGAGATCGAGCATAAATATAATTAATCCTTATAAGGGTGACGACTACCATGCCTTATGCTTAATTAGGAAATCGCGAGACAAAGGGATTAAATAGTGGATTGATATTAGGATCCACCGTAAATTCATTCACTTTGGGTAGTCACAGTGTCCTGCTAGGACCACTTGTGATTTATGAACACATACTACTACTAAGTATGTTTTCATTGCCATTGTGATATGAACCTACAAGGTCACACGCATAGACGAGCTAACGAGTTTCATGTCCAGATTCAATGAATCTAGAATATGTCTAGGATCATTGTATAGGACATTTATTTTTCTGAGATAAGGGGCATTTTTGGTATAGCTGGGATTACGTGGGAGTTATTATCCGATAAAGACTCATCTACCATCAGAAGTCTAGAGGACGTGGGAGTTATAGACTCTCACTGCTAAAAGAGGTGGATAGGATGTGGGAGTTCTCCTTCGAACAAACTCCCACTCCCCATATAAACCTCTCTTGGCCGAAACCCTTGAGACTAATGCTTAAGCCGCAATAATACCATAACCTAGAAATCTGATTTCTTGATTTCGGCCTCTTTTTCTCTCTAGACAATTTGTAACCCATAAAAACCGAAGAGCTAGCACTCGCTGCTTGTTTCGTCGAGTGGATACCGGTAGGGAGTAATTCCGCACGGGAGGACTCAAGGTGGTTGTTGTTGAGAGCCAAAATATACCATCTTTAGCCGAAAAATGTAAATCTTTTTCCAGTTTTTTGATTCGTTTTTGTATGAGCGGATCCTTCAGGGGAGGACTCATGGGTGTTTAGAACGAGTTTCTGCCCATGAATCCCTTCAACAATTCATCAATTCCTTCAAAGATTTAGATCTCAAGCCTCTTCAAGCCATGGCATGAATGTTGAAAATGATGAAAGTGAGGAAGACCTTGAAGATGATGAAGATTATGAAGATCAGGATGATTAGGATGGAAAGTAAAATGAAGCCTAGTGCCCCTGATCATTAGGATATCATGTAGAATATGACTTCATTTCTTCTCTATGTTTTTATGCTTTCATGTATTGAATGTTTCCCTTCATCTTTAATTTGGTTTTGTAAGAGTCTTTAAACTCTAGTTTAACCTTAACCTTATCTTATTCTTGGTTTTTGTCTTAACTATTTTTGGTTATTGCATCATTGGGTTTTGTTTGTGTTTCTCTCTTTAAGTGTTTGGTAGAACTTGCTTTGCATTAGTTTTTGGTTTGTTTGTCTTTGTTATAGGGATACCAAATCAATGAACCAAAAGAGAACAAGTAAGAAGAAGAAAAAGATGAAGAGGCCAAAGTACATGAATTTGAATCAGGAAGTTGAGAAATCTTCAACCAAGAAAGAAAATGAAACTTCACAAATTAATGAAGATCCTCAAGATGTTCAAGAAGATTGAGAAGCCCAAGGAATTCATTGAAGAAACTCAAAGTGCAAGAAGCAAATCTCCAAATTCAATGAGATTTTTCTAAACTCAATCTCCTTTAATTTCCTTGTATCTTATTTCACTTTCTTTTATTCCCCTCATTATCCCTTGTTTATCCCTAATATAGCAAGTGTTTATCTATGTCTTTCATATTTAGTGTATGAATTTCTTTCAAGGGGCATTTTGATGCTTATAACTTGTTGCTCTTTATTGTTACGAGCATTGAACTACTTTGGTCTTGGTTTTATATTGAGATTGCAGGTATATATGTTTTCTGCAATCATTCTGGTCGACCAGAAAGGATACCTCGGTCGACCAGAGGACATCATACGGTCGACTGGAGCAGTCAACTTTGAGCAATATTCAAACTTCAACCTATGTATTTTGTAAGTTTTATTGCTTTTTCATATAGGCACATCTTTAGGGGGGAGAATTTTCATGGTATTTATCCTTTACCCCCTCTAATATGTGTGATGAATGCTTTTTTTTAAGCTTCACATCATCACATCACATATTTGGCTCGTTTTCATATTTTTTAACTCTTTTTAGCCAACTTGTGTAAGATATTTAGGAGTTATATGTGCGTTAAATGTGTATTTCTTACATATAATCTCCTTTATATCTTTAGATATCATTTTCTTAATCTTCTTATCCTCTCGATCTCTTATATGGTTTTTGGTTAGTTTTGGTCTAAGAGTTCTTGTACTTCTCTAAACTAGCCATCAACTTGTAGAGGAATTCGTTTTAAAGTGTTTTCTACACTTGCTCTACTTTCTTATGGTTGTGATACATTTACTCATCTTGCACTTTCATGGTATTATTTCCATATAAACTTTGTGAGCTATTTTTTAACATGTTTTCAACTCAAATAGCTAACATTGTGTCTTTGATAACCGGGGAGATTGTACTTAAAAGGTTTCAATTCCTATATCTCCTTGGATTTTAAAGCTTAGGTTGATTTTGTTTAGCCATATGAAAATTGTTTTCATGTCATTCTGGTTTCTTGTTATTTTGAAATCAACTAAACTTCTTCAAAATTTTATCCTTCTTCTTTTATTACTTTTGGTCTTTAGATTTGATCCTTAGTTTCATCTTTTATCTATCTTTTAGACCTTTAAACTTCTCTATACTCCAACCTAAACCCCTCTTAAAAAAGACTTTTAATCTTTTGATTCTTCGGATATATATTTTTCAACAAAAAAGGATGAGAACATGCTTCTCTTTATTGGCACTCTGATTACCTTTTTTATTTTGACAAAAAGGGGGAGAAATTATAACAGTGCAAATGTGCCAAGAAGAGTATTTTCATAAAAGGAGAAAGCTTAAGTATTCGCAAAATGGGAGAGATAAGGGATTCTTTAAAATAGGGGGAGTAGAATATTTTTTCCAAAAAATCTACTTACCTAGATCCGCCATACCCTTATCTCATGCATTTCATTTTATATGCTTTAATGTTCTATCATTTTATATGTTTGTCCCATTTGCTTTAATGTTTGTCCTTTTAATGTGAGCAATCTTGTTTTGATGATAACAAAACATTTGATAATTCTAATGTTTTGTGTGAGAATGTTTTTAATGTTAGGATCTATACACTCACACTAACATTGATGGAAATGACAAGATAGCTCATTGTGTACATCAAAGCATATATCATACACACAAGAGGTAGCTACACTTTACAAGACAACATGACTCAAGCTTGAAGCCAATCCACATGTCATGGATGTAGTTGCAAAGTGAACAAGAAGGAAGAACAACAAGGTTAAGATCTATTCAATCCTACAAGTGTAAAATCAAGTGGTATGCTACTTAACAAGAAAAAGTGATGAAGTTCAATACACTACAATTCAAGATTGCTATAGAACTTCACCATGACAAAGAAGATGTTGATCAAAGGCTTCAAGTCAAAGCTTCAAGAAGATACACAACTACAAGACTTGAAGACCTAGAAGATTACTCGTGTTTTACATAGGTAATATCTTTTGACTAATCTATTTTGAGAATTATCTTTAAAGCATATGAAGCTCTTGCATGTTTTTCAAAACCATGTTTCCAAACTTAATTTGATCGTAAAACGGTTTTGAAAATGTTTGTCAAAATGTTTACCTAGCCATTTGTTCTTAAACTTATTTGAAAAAATGTGAAATTGGAAAAACTGGTTGCCGCGGACGAAGCAATGGAAGAATGCATCTTTTGCAGCCTGTAGACGAAGCTGCGGACGATGCATTCGTCCGCAGCCGGTGATTTGACTAATAACGGCTAGGTTTTTAGCTTGATGTAATTTGCAACGACTCTTTCATCTCCAAACCGATTTTTATGGTATAAAAACACATTTGTTCATCTTTCTAACCAACAAGAGAGTACCCTACAAGTTGCAAACAATCCAAACATTTTGAAGAGCTAAATTCTTTCAATCTAGCTCAAAATATTTCATTTTGAGCTTGAGCTTCATATACATTCTATTTCATTCTCAAAATTTCTTAGAGCTTTAAATTGTATATCCAATCCATTGAGAGATTTGTAAGGGCGAGCTAAAATTTTAATGTCTCAATTGTAAGAGGCTATTTCATTCTCTTTGAGAGAACTAGTTCTTTGTGAGCTGCACTCTTTGTGAGTGTTTGTAAAAGTCCTATGTGTAGGAAAAAAGTCCTCTTTGTGAGGCAAGCATCTCATTGGTGAGATTAACTCTTTGTGAGCTTAACACTCTTTGTGAGTGGAGTCTTCTTAGTGAAGCACAAGTCCTCATTTGTTGGGGCAATTGTAAAAGGTTGATCTCACCTTGAATTGGTTGCGAAGGGAACTTCATAGTGGAGTGTTGAAATCCTTAGGAGCGTCCTAAGGTAGTGGATGTAGGTCTTCGTGATCGAACCACTATAAATCGTCGTGTTCGTCTTCTCTATCTGTACTCTCTACTTTCAAGTTCCTATACTTTAATTTGTTATTACTCTTTGCTTGTACTTGAATTGTATGAACTACATGTTGATCTTGAGTTAGTTGTTTTACTTGATTCATAGTTTTACTTGGTTTTGATCATATGACTTATTGTGTTTGCACTTACAAGCTTAGCGTATAGAATACATGACTTAGTGCCTTAAAGAACATCTTCATAAGTCATGTATTTATATGTGTTGCATTTAAACTCATAAGCCATCTAGATTGCCTTCATAATTAACTCACCTTATATGCTTAATTAACATATTTTATACTAAGGTGATTACTTAAGGCAAAGAAGTTTAGAAAAGCTGAAAAGTTTTAGAACCTAATTCACCCCCCCTCTCTCTCTTAGGTTCATACCCTACAAGGTATTTCAATTGGTATCAGAGCCTTGGGTCCTTTTTGTTGGACTAACATCCTAGGAGGATCCGTGGATCTTAGCTTTTCTACTTCCACCATAGATGACCAATCCATCTCTAGACCACCTTTATTTGATGGCTCAAACTTTCCTAGTTGGCAATATATGTTTAAACTATTTTTGTTATCTAATGACTCTATCTTGTTAAGCATAATAGAAAAAGGAACTTTAGTTCCTTCAATTTCAACACAAGGAGTCACATTGCCAAAATCTCGAAAAGATTTTAATGAAAAGTATTGCACAAATATGACACTCAACTTCAAGGCCTTAAATGTCCTTTGTTGCGCTTTGAATGAAGATGCTTTAAACAAAGTAATTGAATGTGAAGATGCTCACTCAATGTGGAAAATGCTTGAAGCATCTTACAAGGAAGAAGTTGAAGTGGTAGAGGCAAAGGTGGAACTTCAAGAAATAGGAATTAAACCATGTGAAGAATAAATCAAATATCAAAGAGCTCAAATGTCAATGTACAAAGTAAGTCTTCACATGATGAGAATCTTGAATATGAAGAGATGGAGGAAATACAAGATGATGATGATCTGAATACAGTTGCAAATTATGATGGAGACATTGAAGATCACACATCGTGTCCATTAAAGAAAAGGAAATTGCCACAATACTTCAAAGAAAAAGTATTCACAAGAAGTGGCATTGATATAGATTATACTATGGAGAATGAAAAATGTAAATGGAGATGTTCAAGAAGGAAGAAATCAAAAACTCTGCATCATTCTTGGAAAGCTCAAAGCTCAAATGACTTGCAAAATGAGAAACCAGGAAGCTTAAGCGTGTGTTCAAGTGATGACTTGGTACTTTAATTAATGATATAAATAATATGAGAAGTAAAGTTGATACAATTACTTGCACTATTGTTGATGTTGCATCATGTTATTTTAGTGATCCTTCATATGAAGATAACTTATTGCAAGAGCTTCATTCGCTTCATGTTTCTCTTGCTAAGGTATCTAAAATATGCAACATCGCAAGATTGGATGATTCTTGCTCTTACTTCTCATCTAATGGGAATCATCCGTGTGCTTGTAATTTTAATAAAATTGATCCATGCACACACACTTGTCATTTGAGAGAACAAATTAATGTTGACGGACCTTTGCAAAAGGTACCAAATGTTTCTCAAAGTTTTGTAGGTTCCAAAAGATCTAACCCTTATGATAAAGAGATGAACCTCAAGAAATGGAAAAAACAAGCTAAGACTTCAAAGTCATGTGCCAAGGACAACATCAATATAGAGAGTTCATCAAAAAGCTCAAACTCATTCTTCCAAGATGGCTCTACAAAAGATTACTCATTGTGTCGCGTTGGACAAATTGATGAAAAGATCAACTTGCAATCCAAAGTCCAAAGTCCTTGAGTAATGAGGTACAAAACTTAACTTCAAATCTAGTTAGTGATCTTGATGATGATCCGTATGTGCGCTTATATGATTCATACGTTGAGTTGAAAAAGATGGCCAAGAAGAATAAAATCTTATGTGAAAAACTTGCTTGTTCACTAAAAGAAAGATTTTGTAAGCAAGTTGATTTTAAGGAACTTCTTTCCTCTTACTCTAAGATGGAAAATGAACAAGAGATTGCACTTTTATCGATTGATGTGTTATCTCTTGATAGTCACAATTTGCTTGACAAAGCATGTCGTGTAAAATCTAAAATTGTTGAGTATGATCATATAAGTCATAATCTTAATGTGCTCAACTCTCTTGATGCTAAGTACTCTTGCTTTAAAGTTAAACGTGTTAATGTGTTTAGTGTTCAACATGCTTCTCGTGGCCTAACTTGTTTAGAACACAAACATACTCACAAGCATGCTCAAGTTATTCCTTTGGATGCTAAAACCATTTCTTCCACCATGTTTAATACTTCTTGTTCATATTGTGGAAGATATGGTCATCATACGTATCGTTGCATCTATAAGAGAAAAATTGAAAGAGGAGCCAAATCGTTTTGGGTTGTAAAGTGTCCTAGCACTAACCCCCAAGGACCCAAGAAAGTATGGGTACCAAAGTTGTCTTTGTGTATAGGTTCAAAAGACAAGGACAATGTGGATGAAGTATTAAAGAAGATTTCTCACTCAAAGCATCCACTTATGTAAATGAGTGTAAGCTTGCTTGGTCATTTCCTTTTTCCTTAGTTTGTTTCGTAAATCTACTTGCGTTAGTTATATTCATATCTCGCCATGTCTACTTTCCTATAGCATGTTGTTTGCATTTCATCTTTACTTTAATTTGACATATGAAATGATGGGGCACGGAAGTTTTGATCCTGTTAAAAGAATCATCTTCGATTTTCATGAAGTGCGGGTGGATGGTATTGTTATTTGGAACTTCCGTGGTTGATCTATTTGGGTGGTTGAAAAAAAAGGGGCTGATTTAATGTGTGAAGAAAAGCAGAGAAAACATAATTTTTTCAAGAAATAGGGGACTGCGGATTAATGCACCGTCCGGCCTATCGTCCGCACCCTTTTTCAACCTTACTGTCTTTCTGCGGACGCAACTGTGGATGAATGGTTCGTCCACAGGTCACGAATTTAGAACTTTTTATTCTAATCTTTCCAGATTTTTCACATTCCTCTTATATCCAAAGAAACCCTCTCCCTTCTCCTCTTCTTCCCCAACCGAAAACCCTCCCAAAACCCATTAAAATTCACCCACAAAATCACTTTCAAATCCAAATATCTCAACAAAATCATCCCTCCTTTTGATTTCTCACCTCTTAAAACATCAAATCAAAATCCAATCTCAATATTCAAGGGTGGGAAAATTTACTTAACATTGATGTCCCTATTTACCCCACCCTCATTTGAAAATTTTATGCCAATTGCTATATTTGCAAAAAATGGCTCAACCCTCACCACAGGGGTAAATTAGCAATATATCATCGTCACTCCCTCCACTCTAAACTCCTTTTTCAACCTCTCTAATGATGGGATTAGATGGTATGAAACGGGTCAAGGATGGCCTAGCCATATTTTTGTTTTAAACGAATTTAAGGAATTATGTCTACCGGGAAAGGACTTCAACCGTATTAATGATGTCGTTTCTAGCTCATTCTCTCCCAATCATCGGGTTTTGTTTTCCCTTATTAGAGGAACATTTTTAGCCCCATAAGGACATATAACACAATTAACTTACATACCAATTGTTTTATTGTTCAACATGATTCGGGATATAAAGATTAACATATGTGACTTCATTTGGAGTGAAATGAAAAGTGCAAAGGAGCGTAAGTTTCGAAACTTGCCACATGGAAAAATCATTACCCTTATACTAAGGAGCTCAAATATTCACCTAGAGCCTTCATTGGGGAAAACTGTGAAATATGAGTTTAATTGTTCAAATCTAAACAAGATGAAGTTTGGGATGCAAAGGGATCAAAGTGTTGAGGATGTTGGAGAAGTTGGTATGGGAAATGAAGAGGATGATGATGAAGACCACATTTCTCATGAAAGAAGAACCAAACATAAGCATGATCTTTCAAATATGGATGAATCCATTATTTTACTTCAAGTGTGTCAAGCCAATTTCTTGAGTTTAAATGAAGATCTTACTAGATTTGTGGCTAGGCAACAAGGTTTGGGTCGAAATTTGGATACAATTCATCAATTCCTTCAAAGATTTAGATCTCAAGCCTCCTCAAGCCATGGCATGAATGTTGAAAATCATGAAAGTGAGGAAGACCTTGAAGATGATGAAGATAAGGATGATTATGATGGAAAGTAAAATGAAGCCTAGTGCCCTTGATCATTAGGATATCATGTAGAATAGGACTTCATTTCTTCTATACGTTTTTATGCTTTCATATATTGAATGTTTCCCTTCATCGTTAATTTGGTTTTGTACGAGTCTTTAAACTCTAGTTTAACCTTAACCTTATCTTATTCTTGGTTTTTGTCTTAACTCTATTTGGTTATTGCATCATTGGGTCTTGTTTGTGTTTCTAACTTGCTTTGCCTTGGTTTTTGGTTTGTTTGTCTTTGTTGTAGGGATACCAAATTAATGAAGCAAAAGAGAACAAGCAAGAAGAAGAAGAGGATGAAGAGGCCAAAGTACATGAATTTGAATCAGGAAGTTGAGAAATCTTCAACCAAGAAAGAAAATGAAACTTCACAAATTAATGAAGATCCTCAAGATGTTCAAGAAGATTGAGAAGCCAAGGAACTCATTGAAGAAACTCAAAGTGCAAGAGGCAAATCTCCAAATTCAATGAGATTATTCTAAACTAAATCTCCTTGTATCTTATTTCACCTTCTTTTATTCCCCTCATTATCCCTTGTTTATCCCTAATATAACAAGTGTTGATCTATGTCTTTCATATTTAGTGTATGAATTGCTTTCAAGGGGCACTTTGATGCTTATAACTTGTTTCTCTTTATTGATTTGATTTTATTAGCATGTTTTATTCGTAAGCTTTATGTCTTGACCATTGCCATGTTAGATCTTTTTGAACCCCCTCCCCTCTAATCTTATTGCTTTTTGCTTTTGGGGAGATTTTGAATGCTATGTTGTACTTTAACTTAATATTGTTAGCTTTTGAGGACTTAGATGTTTTTATTCATATCTTAAGCTTGTGTCTATTTGGTTGATCATCTAGAATCTTAAGAATGTTGTTTAAACTATGTGTGTGGCATTGAATATGCCTGTTACGTGCTTTAAACTACTTTGGTCTTGGTTTTATATTGAGATCATACGGTCGACCGGAGCAGTCAACTTTGAGCAATATTCAAACTTCATCCTATGTATTTTGTAAGTTTTATTGCTTTTTCATATAGGCACATCTTTAGGGGGAGCATTTTCATGGTATTTATCCTTTACCCCCTCTAATATATTGATGAATGCTTTTTTTTTTAAGCTTCACATCATCACATCACATGTTTGGCTCGTTTTCATCTTTTTAACTCTTTTTAGCCAACTTGTGAAAGATATTTAGGAGTTATATGTGCGTTAAATGTGCATTTCTTACATATAATCTCATTTATGTCTTTAGATATCATTTTGTTAATCTTCTTATCCTCTCGATCTCTTAAAATGGGTAATATCTTGTGACTAATCTATTTTGAGAATTATCATTAAAGCATATGAAGCTCTTGCATGTTTTTCAAAACCGTGTTTCCAAACTTAATTTGATCTTAAAAGGGTTTTGAAAATGTTCAACTAGCCATTTGTTCTTAAACTTATTTGAAAAAATGTAAAATTGTTAAAACTGGCTGTCGCGGACGAAGCAAAGGAGGAATGCATCGCCTGCAGCCCGCAGACGAAGCTGCGGACGATGCATTCGTCCTTGGGTTCTTCCGCCGCCTGCGATTTGCCTAATAACGGCTAGTTTTTCAACTTGATTTTATTTGCAACGACTCTTTCATCTATAAACCGATTTTTATGGTATAAAAACACATTTGTTCATCTTTCTAACCAACAAGAGAATACCCTACAAGTTGCAAACAATCCAAACATTTTGAAGAGCTAAATTCTTTCAATCTAACACAAAATATTTCGTTTTGAGCTTGAGCTTCATATACATTATCTTTCATTCTCAAAATTGCTTAGAGCTTTAAATTGTATATCCAATCCATTGAGGGATTTGTAAGGGTGAGCTAAAATTTTAAAGTCTCAATTGTAAGAGGCTATTTCATTTTCTCTTTGAGAGAACTAGTTCTTTGTGAGCTAGTAAAAAGTTCTTTGTGAGCTTCAACATTTCTAAGAACTTCTTAAACTTGGAGCATCATATTATCTACTTGCCAAAGTGAGAGATAAGTGGTTATCTACCTAAAAAAAGATGGAAAATCGCGATTTCCATAAGCTTTATATGATTCGACTTAACTGGGCTATCAAAATAGTTTTGGGTCTAGGACATCATATGGGATATAGCCAGGACATATAGATGTCAACCCCATAGTTTGATTTTATTGTAATTATAGGTGATAAGCCAAGGCTTAATTATAAAGATACATGCGAACCTTGTTTAATGGGTAAGATGACAGCTTCTCCTTTACTAGAACTAGAGAACGAGCAAAGGAGTTGTTGGAACTAATACATAGTGATGTATATGGTACAATCAATATCCATGCAAGAGGTGGTTATCTATATTTCATCACTTTTACTGACGAGTTCAATTGTTTTGGATACATATTTCTTATGAAATACAAGTCCGTAGCCTTTGAAAAGTTCAAATAGTACAAGAATGAAGTAGAA
This sequence comes from Vinca minor, assembly GCA_026122235.1. Taxonomy (NCBI): domain Eukaryota; kingdom Viridiplantae; phylum Streptophyta; class Magnoliopsida; order Gentianales; family Apocynaceae; genus Vinca; species Vinca minor. The sequence goes on along the minus strand of JAOCZM010000259.1, from coordinate 995,322 downwards.
AATCATCTTGGCAAAAGTATTAAGATATTTGATCCGATCGAGGTGGAGAATACTTAAGCTGAGAATTCCATGACTATCTAAAGAGTTGTGGAATTGTTTCACAACTTTTTCCTCCGGCTACTCCTCAATGGAATGGTGTATCCGGAAGGAGAAATAGAACTCTATTATATATGTTTCGATCAATGATGAGTCACGCGAGCCTTCCAAACTCGTTTTGGGGACATGCTTTAGAAGCATCAGTTTTAACACTAAACAGAGTTCCATCTAAATCTATTGAAACGACACAATATCATATATGGACTGGGAAACGTCTTAGTATGTCTTTCTTAAAGATTTGGGGTTGTGAGGCATTTGTGAAACGTCCATCTTTGCACAAGCTCAGCCCAAAGTAGGTCAAGTGCATTTTTGTGGGGTATCCTAAGGAAACTAAAGGATACTACTTCTACATTCCTGATGAGAACAAAGTGTTTGTTGCTCAAAAAGGAGTTTTTCTGGAGAAACAATTTCTTTCTGGGAAAACCAGTGGGAGCCACGTGGAACTTAATGAAGTTTCGGATCTTGGTGAAATTCCAAGTGAACTTAGTGAAGTTCCAGGCACAAGTGACCAGCAGGTGGAATTGGTACAAGCTATGTAAGATGTTGTAGAGCTGGTTCTAGAAACACAAGAATTGCGTAGGTCTAGTAGAGTTCGTAGATCACCCGAAAGAAATGGATTTTTTGTAACAGAACATGGAGATGTTATGTTTATTGATCACGACGAACCTACAACCTACAATCAAGCAATTACTAGTCTAGATTATGAGAAATGGCTTGAAGCCATGAGATCCGAAATGGATTCCATGTACACTAACCAAGTATGGATTTGGTAGATGCGCCTGAGGGGGTAAAACCCCAATAGGGTGCATGCAAGTGGGATTTCAAATTGAAAACTGACATGGAAGTGAATGTTCAAACATACAAGGGGCGACTTGCCGTGAAAGGTTTTAAATAGATTCATGGTATTGACTATGATGAGACCTTTTCCCCTGTAATTATGTTTAAATCCATTTGTATCTTGCTTTCTATAGTTGCATACTATGATTATGAAATCTGGCAAATGGATGTCAAAACAGCTTTCCTTAACGGAAACCTAGATGAGGACGTGTCTATGATACAACCCGAAGGTTTTGTCGATCCAAATAACGCCAATAAAGTATGTAAGCTAAGTCAATTTATGGACTAAAGCAAGCTTCTAGAAGCTGGAATCGACATTTTGACGAAGCTGTACATGAGTTCGGTTTTATCAAGAATTTTGATGAACTTTCTGTTTATAAGAAGTTTAGTGGAAACTCCGTGGTATTTCAGGTTTTGTATGTAGATGACATACTACTCATAGGGAATGTCATTCCAACCTTGGAATCTGTAAAGGTCTAGTTTGGGCAATGTTTCTCTATGAAGGACTTAGGTGAAGCAAGCTTCATCTTAGGAGTCAAGATATATAGAGATAGATCACGTAGACTTCTTGGCCTAAGTCAGAGTACATATATAGACAAAGTGCTTAATCGGTTTAGCGTGCAAGAGTCCAAAAAGAGCCTTTGTCCTATATCACTTGGTACGGTTATTTCAAGACAATAGTGTGCTAAGACACTGGATGAGAAAGAACGCATGAGTGAGATTTCATATGCTTCGGTAATTGGATCTATCATGTATGCCATGTTGTGTACTCGCCCATATGTCTCGTATGCTTTGAGTATAATGAGCAGATACAAGTCTACATACGATGAACGTCACTAGATAGCCGTCAGTAACATCCTTAAGTACTTACGAAGAACTAAGGACACGTTCTTAATCTATGGTGGGGAAGACGAGCTCATTGTAAGAGGTTATGTAAAACACAAGAGGGGGGGTGAATTGAGTTTTAATCGATCTTGCAAACTTTTTGGAATCTATTCAATGCTAGTGTAGGTTTGAGCAAGATGATTAAAAGCAATATGAAAGCCAATCACAAGACAAAGGATTTAGAGTGGTTCGATTCACTTAGAATCTACATCCACTACCTTGAGCCGCACCCAAGGATTTCAACAACTTCACTAAGAAGATCTTTTTACACTTGTGGACAACTCACTAAGAGTTTTACAACACAACCACAATACAAAACTCACTAAGAGTAATTTGCCCACACAAAGTAGGACTTATACAAGAATAACCCAATCACTTATAAAGGGAATTGAGAAGGTTTAAAAGACAAGTTGTTCACTCTTCTAAGTGAAAGATATTTACCTTTGAAGTACAAGAATAATCCTCTCTTAGAACATAAGATGCACACTCTTTGTCTTGCTTGAGAAATAACACTCTTGAATGATTTAGATCATAGAAATGAAGAGCATTTGCTTTGTAAGTGTTTAGATTTGATAAGAAATCAATGTATATTGTATGCGCAAGTCTTAGAGTCATTCTCTAGCTTTGGAGTATTTATACATTTCAAAATAGGCTGAAAAACGACTTTGCAACGGTCAAATAACGGCTAGTTTATACAGAGTTCGGTTGACCGAACAAGGACCTCGGTGGACCAAACATACACTTCGGTCGACCGAACAAGGCTTAGGTCGACCGAGCCTAGAAATTTCAACTCTCTATTTCTCTTCGGTTGATCCGAGAAAAGGTCGGATGATCTGACTTCCTGAGCTTAGAGAGAAGTTGATTTTTCACTTTTATTGAAATCTTTTGAAGTCTAAAAGGTTTTCTCAATATGTAACAATTAAGAGCATTTCGAAAACCGTTTTAAAAGACTTGAACTTTGAAATCAAAGGCTTTTGAAATACGAACACATGTAAGGATCATTTTGAAACTTAGCCTTTTGAAAACGTGTTTAATATGTATGCAAGACTATAGTGTTGTACGTTTATGTTCATAAGAGCAATGGTTAGATCTTATAGGATAAAGACCATTAAAGACAAATCTATTCTAACCAAACCTAAGTCTTCAATCTTCAATCTTGATAGATGAGCCTTGAATAATATGACTTTGAATCTTGATCATGGCTTGATTGAAGTACTTAGAGCTTCCATTATAAGTTACGATATTCTATCACAAAGATATAAAACATTAGACACAACATCAAGTGTTTGTCCATTATCAAAAACCGAGTTCGTTCGCCCTTAGGGCTTACAATCTCCCCCTTTTTGATTATGACAAACTTTGATGTAATTAGATAGAATATGGTTAATTTAAGTGCAAGGAAGCAAGGCAAAAGATAAGACAAGAACATATAAGAGCGAGACTAGTGCTTAGAAGATAAAACCGAGAGTGGAACGAGAGACATAAGCACTAGCATGATAAGTTCTTTTGCCATTGCATTAGGGACTCTTTGAAGAGCCCTATTTCCCAACCAACCTCCTTTCCTCATTCCTTCCATCACAAGGCTAGTTTTGAGAAATATAATATATTCAAAATATAAATGCTCCCCCTCAAAACATGCCAGGGTAAAAATGAGTTAGAGATCAAATAACGCTAAGCAAGATTACAGCATTTTTCTCCCCCTTTGGCATAATAAAAAAGACTCCAATTACCAAAGAGTTGCAAAAACAAAAATAGTTCAAAAGTATAAGTATAAGCATAAGGTGTACTTGCGAAGCTACGACAAAGGAGATAAAGAATAAAACTTTAAAGTACAATCTCCCCGTTTATCAAACATACCATGTTAGCTATTTAAGATGAAAACAAGTTGAAAATATAGCTAACAACTTTTGGATGGGATACCATAAAAATATATATATTGCAACCAAAAGATTTAGAGGAAGTGTAAGATGACAATTCGAGAACATTCCTCTAATAAGTTAATGGTTAGCTAAATGAGTATAACAACTCTTGAAGCAAGACTAACCAAAAACTCTAATGAGATCACAAAAGATATGAAAGTAAAGATTATGATCTCATAGTTATTAAGGGAGAGTATATGTGATACCAAATGTAAGAAATAACCAATTGTAAAAAAAAAATAAACATTTATAACACATATAACTTCCAAAATAACTTACACAAGTTGGCTATAAAAGATAAAAGATGTAAAGCAAGCCAACAAGTGATGTGATGATGTAAAATATGAACAATTGAGCATACATCACAATAGAGTTTACATCCTAAGTCAAGCATCTAGACGATCAACCACATAAGATTAATGCTATAGACTAGAATATAAACACAACAACACCCCTATATGCAATAAGATCAAGTAAAAACTAAACATAGCATTAACAAACTCCCCCAAAGCATAAGACACTAAATAATAGAGGGGAGGGGGTTTTAAAATGAGATTTCATCACAAGGATATGAAAGAGATTGAGTTTAGTAATTTCTCATTGAATTTGATGAATGCTTTTGCACTTTGAATTCCTTCAATGAGTTCCAAGTGATGAAGATATTGGATTGACACTTTGGCTCTTGTCATCACTTGATGCTTTGCTCTTTGTATTTAAGCAACTTGATTCTCCAATTGGTTAACATTTGATCTTTGAGAATCCACGTGTTAATGAGTGCTTTTGAATTTCTTCTTTTGACACATCTCCTTTAACTTACAAGAACCTATAAGAGCAAAGGAAGAGTAACTTTTGGTACCCACTTATGTTTGGGTCCATGGGGGTTAGTCAAAATACGCTTAACTCTCCAAATGGTTTTTACTCCTTTTTCAATTTTTCTCTTCACATAACATCTAGCACTAGTGTGACCAAATTTACCACAATATGTGCAACAAGTAGATGGCTTAGCAATTTTGTGAATATGCTCATGATAACTATTTTTCTTATGTGAAGTACTAGCATGCACAAAGTGTTTTCTAGGTAACTTGGAAGAACTAGCAATATCAATGTGAGTTGAATGTATATAGCCTAATCCATGTTTAACATGTGAAGCACGTTGCATACCAAGAATTTGATCAAGATTTTTCTTACCCTTATAAAAGTTTTCAACAAGAAGGGTAAGGTCATTAACTTTGTTCTTCAATTGATCAAACTCAACAAGTTTGTTTTCAAGAGATGACAATTGAACACATGCTTCTTTGTATTGTAATGAAGATTCTTTACAAGTAGTAATGAGACTCTCATTTTCGGATTTCAAGCAATTAACATCATCACACAACTTTTTATTTTCATCAAGCAACTTAGATCTTTCATCAAGCAAAGATTCAATTTTAAGCTTCATATCTTTGTTTTGCTTTGCACATTTTTTCAATTGATCATACATATCAATTAAAAGCTCATTAGGATCATCCTCATCATCATCATCATTATCATTATAAGAATTTGAAGTGGAGGGAGAAAGATGTACCTCATTACCAAAAGCCATGAAGCAAACATTTGCATTTTCATCCTCTTCTTCATCACCACTCCCTTCTTGATCCCATGTGCTTAGCATGCCCTTGGCATTCTTTGGTTTAAAGAATTTTTTCTTTTTGTCTTCCTTGGTCTCTTTTTCTTTGGTGGCGGGGCACTCTCCTATGAGATGTTGGTTGCTTCCACATTCATAGCATCTCATCCCATGAGGATTTTGTTTTCTTCTATTTTGGAAGAGTTTTCTTCCTTTCCCGGAAAACATTTTCTTCATGCGCTTTACCACCAAATCCATGGTCTCATCATCAAAGTTGATGTCTTCTTCATCACTTGAATCATTGGATTCATCAAGATCAAGAATAGCCTTTAAAGAAATACTCATCTTTGCCTTTTCAAGATGCTCATCCTTTTTGTGTGTGAGCTCATAAGCGAGAAGAGACCCGATGAGCTCCTCCGTGGGATAAGTTTTCAAATTCTTTGCTTCTTCAATGACTAGAGCTTTGCCTTCCCAACTTTTAGGAAGTGAGTTGAGAATCTTCCTATTCATTTCACCCATAGAGTATTCCTTTCCATAAGATCTCAACCCATTGACAACATTTGTAACCTAGTGTTCATCTCATTTATAGTTTCATTGGGCTTCATAGAGAAAAGCTCATATTCCCTCACAAGCATGTTGAGCTTTGATTCTTTGACTTGATTAGTCCCCTCATGGGTGACTTCTAATGTTTTCCACATCTTGTGAGCGGATTTGCTTCCACGTACCCGATTGTACTCATCCGGATTAAGAGCACAACTAATGATGTTCATAGCTCGATAATTGAGAGTCATTTTCTTGGACTCATCTTCATTAAACTCATTGTCCAATTTAGGAACTTGAACACCATCCACCTCTTTCATAGGTACATAAGGACCTTCTTCAAAAATATGCCATAAGGAGTAGTCTATAGAGCACACATAAATTTTGAATCGGTCTTTCCAAGCATTAAAATTGTTTCCATCAAAGAGTGGAGGTCTAATTGTGGAAGATCCCTCTTGGTAAGCTAATGCGGAATTTCCGGCCATTAATCTTTTCTTCAAGCTATTAAGCTAAAGATGAAGACGAGGCTCTGATACCAATTGTAAAACACAAGAGGGGGGGGGGTGTATTGGGTTTTAATCGATCTTGCAAAATTTTTGGAATCTATTCAATGCTAGTGTAGGTTTGAGCAAGATGATTAAAAGCAATATGAAAGCCAATCACAAGACAAAGGATTTAGAGTGGTTCGATTCACTTAGAATCTACATCCACTACCTTGAGTCGCACCCAAGGATTTCAACAACTTCACTAAGAAGATCTTTTTACACTTGTGGACAACTCACTAAGAGTTTTACAACACAACCACAATACAAAACTCACTAAGAGTAATTTGCCCACACAAAGTAGGACTTATACAAGAATAACCCAATCACTTAGAAAGGGAATTGAGAAGGTTTAAAAGACAAGTTGTTCACTCTTCTAAGTGAAAGATATTTACCTTTGAAGTACAAGAATAATCCTCTCTTAGAACATAAGATGCACACTCTTTGTCTTGCTTGAGAAATAACACTCTTGAATGATTTAGATCATAGAAATGAAGAGCATTTTCTTTGTAAGTGTTTAGACTTGATAAGAAATCAATGTATATTGTATGGGCAAGTCTTAGAGTCATTCTCTAGCTTTGGAGTATTTATACATTTCAAAATAGGCTGAAAAACGACTCTGCAACGGTCAAATAACGGCTAGTTTATACAGAGTTCGGTTGACCGAACAAGGACCTCGGTAGACCGAACATACACTTCGGTCGACCGAACAAGGCTTAGGTCGACCGAGCCTAGAAATTTCAACTCTCTGTTTCTCTTCGGTTGATCCGAGGAAAGGTCGGATGATCCGACTTCCTGAGCTTAGAGAGAAGTTGATTTTTCACTTTTATTGAAATCTTTTGAAGTCTAAAAGGTTTTCTCAATATGTAACAATTAAGAGCATTTCGAAAACCGTTTTAAAAGACTTGAACTTTGAAATCAAAGGCTTTTGAAATACGAACACATGTAAGGATCATTTTGAAACTTAGCCTTTTGAAAACGTGTTTAATATGTATGCAAGACTATAGTGTTGTACGTTTATGTTCATAAGAGCAATGGTTAGAGCTTATAGGATAAAGACTATTAAAGACAAAGCTATTCTAACCAAACCTAAGTCTTCAATCTTCAATCTTGATAGATGAGCCTTGAATAATATGACTTTGAATCTTGATCATGGCTTGATTGAAGTACTTAGAGCTTCTATTATAAGTTTCGATATTCTATCACAAAGATATAAAACATTAGACATAACATCAAGTGTTTGTCCATTATCAAAAATCGAGTTCGTTCGCCCTTAGGGCTTACAGGTTACACTGATGCTAGTTTCCAAACCAATAGAGATGACTTCAAATCGCAATCGGGTTATTTGTTTTCCCTAAACGGCGGTGCTGTCAGCTGGAGAAGATCAAAACAAGCGACCGTTGCAGATTCTACAAGTGAAGCCGAGTATATAGCTGCATCAGATGCTGCTAATGAAGCTGTTTGGATCCGAAATATCATTACTGAACTTGGGGTGGTACCTAGCATTACGAATATGATTGATCTCTATTGTGACAACAATGGAGCCATATCTCAATCAAAGGAACCACAGTCTCACCAAAGGTCCAAGCATATATTGTGGCGGTATCACCTGATCTGTGAGATCATTGATAGAGGGGATGTGATGATTTGCAAGGTTCGCACGGACGATAACATCGCCGACCCACTGACGAAGCCGCTGACACAGCAGCAACATGATTGTCATACAGTATACACTAAAAGGCAAGGTTGTTGTCTTTAGTGTAAGTGGGAGATTGTTGTTTTTTCTTTTCATGTGATGAAATATTAAGGCATGAATTCCATTATTATTATTATTATTTTGAATGCGGCTGTGCTTTTTGTGTTAAAACATATAATAATGTCCTTAGATAGTTATGTAATTGTTACATTGAACTATTCTAAAATGTCCTTAGTAAATCATTATTGTGGAATTTAAGGACAACAATAACGTGTGGAGACTAGCATGTGTTGTGATTAAATATGGAAATATTAAATCAAACACATGGGTATTTGATACTGGACTGACCCGCTTATAAGAACATTTCATGGATTGTTGTATAAATGTCAACAATGTTCTTATAATGATTTTGTTTGCACCTAAATCCTTCGACTTGAGATCACACAAGATTTCCTACTTGGCTAATGGTGTCAAACGCCGTATGTAACAAGATGGGCTATAACGGCATTTGTTGGGCAAATTTTTTAGCCATGTCAGGATGAGGTGTGATAGAGGATTTGTCCCTCCTATACAACATAGTGATATCTTGGGCCCCTTGATTGAGTGATACTAATTCATGGCCATGAACAAGTGAATTAATATGAGATATTAATGTCATTTGATTAGTCTACTCGGGAATCAAGAAACTGACTAATTGGATGGTACAAGTTTGACATACTTCGTGATTTGTGTTCAATCTAGATATCGAGGACAAATGGATTAGTGCAAAATATCATGTTCGTGGTTACTTGAATCACCGAGACAATTTGTGAATTGGGAGTAATGATGTGTTGCTAGATACCTCTTATTATTGTTGACAATTGTTGTCACGACAAACATAGCAAATACTTAAAGGGTCGCACTGTTAGAGGAATAACCGGGTCACACATAAATGCGCAGCGGAATAAAACTTGACCCGCCTCTACCAGGATCTTCCACGAGTAAGAACCTACGACTATGGGATAGTGTTTTACCTTATATTGATGCTAGAATGGCTGAAACGCTTTCAGTGGTATGTTGTCACGAACGGAACACCACAATGCAGGCTCCGTCTCTCCCAGTATCCACTCGATCTTCCGGGGATGGTCTTCTACTGCTTGGTGCTAGCCAACGCCTTGTAGAAGCTTTGAAGACACTCTTCAATGGAGTATGTATTTCAGACCTTATCAGAAGAATAAGATACAGGATTTCTAACTTCTTTCCTATTAGCAAAAAGCTAGAAAACAAGTCTAGAAATCTATCTTTTCTTTTCTCTCAAAAAACTCACTTTTCTCTCTTCTATCTAAGCTTCAAAAGCTGGAGAAAAACTGATTAATATCAATGGGAAAAATCAGTATTTTTCCCTTAGTCTATCAAGAGAGAGTGGGGAGAGATAAAGGGGAAAGTGGGAGATCATGGAGGAAACTACTCCTCCACTTTCTCCACTCCTTTAACCTCTAGATAAGAGACATATGAGCTGAAAATATGTGTCCAATTTTCCAGCCATAAGGTCGGTCCAAAACGGGTCGGTCGGCCCAATCATATTGGTCGGCCCAACCCGATTAAGGGCCCAATCCAATCCCGGCCCGGCCCAATCGAATTGGCGCACCTTAGATTAAATGTACTCCAACAAGCCCAATCCAGTTGATCTATGAGTGCGACCCAAGTGGTATATATGACGTTGGCCGTGACATCATATGTCACAGGTAATGAGAGGTATCTAGCAACGCATCATTACCCCCCAATTCATAAATATCCGGTGATTTATCATAATCACAACATTTGACATTTGTAGTTAAATCCTTTTGTCCTTGATATCTAGATTGAACACAAGTCATGGAAAAAGTCACACTTGTATTGTCCAATCTTTTAGTTTCTTGATTCGCAAGTAGACTAATCAAATGACATCAATATTATATACTTGATTCACTTGTTCATGGCCATGAATTAGTCGGACTCCATCAAGGGGCCCAAGATATCGCTCCCTGCTATATAGGAGGGACAAATCCTTTTCGCATCCCACTCATCCCGAACAAGATTCGTGATATACCCAATAAATGCCTTTATTGCTCACCCGATTACGGATAGCGTTTAACATTATCAAAGCATAACACTAGCCATGCAAGAACTCTTGTGAGACCTCAAGTCGAAGGATCTCATATACAACCCTGAGTCAAAATTTTGAGAAACACCGTTGACTATTATATAACAACCCATGGTGTGTTTCTCATGTCGAGTCATGCTCGAGTATAATGATTCTCTAATCATATATTCCTATGTGACGATCCGATATCTTATATCAATCACTCTGCACATACTAGTTTTACGCATTATTATTGTCCTCGAAGATTCCAAAATAATGTTCGACTAGGGGACGTTTCGAATAGTATCTCATAACAATTATAAATACTATTCTAAGGACATATTATTTATTTATGTTGTTAAGAACGCAGAAACATAATGAATAATACTGGAATTAATTGCCTTTTATTCATCAAAATGAAAATTACATTAAATACGGTACAATAATCTCCCATTTGCACTAAAGACCCAAATTACAATAAATGGTCTTTAGGGCATACTAATGACTGTCTCTAAAGATCAGTCCTCCAGATATCGGATACCCATGGAGCTAGTGTGACGATCATGCTGCTGCTGCGACAGTGGCTTCGTCAGTGGATCGGCGACATTGTCTGCCGAGTCTACTCTACATATATGCACATCACCTCTCTCTATAATCTCGCAGATTAGGTGAAATCGCCGTAGTACATGTTTGGACCTCTGGTGAGATCTAGGTTCCTTAGATTGGGAAATAGCCCCATTGTTATCACAATAGAGGTCTATCGGGTTCGCAATACTAGGAACCACATCGAGGTCGGAAATAAATTTCCTGATCCAAACTGCCTCCTTAGCACCTCCATTCAAGTTAAACACATATCCGGATTGCAAACGGAAATCATCTCTGTCGGTTTGGAAACTAGCATCGGTGTAACCACTTACAACGAGCTCATCCGCCCCTCCATAAATCAAGAATGTATCCTTAGTCCTTCGCAAGTACTTGAGGATATTCTTGACCGAGATCCAGTGACGTTCACCGTAATTAGATCGGGTATCTGCTCGTAATGCTTAAGGCAAACGAGACATCCAGGGCGAGTACATATCATGGCGTACATGATGGATCCTATGGCGAAGCATAAGGAATATCTTTCATGCGTTCTAATTCGGCGAGCGTTTTAGAACATCTGTTCCTTCGATGAAACGAGTACCATGTGCCATAGGACAAAGTCCTTTCTTAGACTCTTGCATGCTAAACCGCTTTAGCACATTGTCTATATATGTACTCGACTTAGGCCAATGAGTCTCCTGGATCTATCTCTATAGATCTTGACTCCCCGGAATATAGTCGGCTTCGCCTAAGTCTTTCATGAGAAACACGTACTCAACCAAGCCTTTACTGGACTTTAAGGTTGGTATGTCGTTTCCAATGAGTAGTATGTCATCTACATACAAAACCCAGGGAATACAATTGAGCTCCCACTAACCTTTTTGTAAACACGAGGTTCATCCTCATTTCTAATGAAGCCAAACTCACTGGACGGCATCATTAAAACGGATGTTCCAGCTTCGAGAAGCTCGCTTGAGTCCATAAATGGATCTCTCGAAGCTTACATACTTTTCCAAAGCATTCTCTGGAGTGACAAAACCTTCAAGTTGTGTCATATACACATCCTCATCAAGTTTTCCATTAAGGAAAGCGGTTTTGACATCCATTTGCCGATTTCGTAGTCATAGTAAGCTGCAATAGCAAGCAAAATCCGAATGGACTTGAACATAACTACGGGGAAAAGGTCTCATCATAGTCAATACCATGAATTTGTTTGAAACCTTTCGCGACCGGGTCGCCCCTTATGACGTTTGTACATTCCCTTCCATGTCGGTTTTAATCTTAAAAACCCATTTGCACCCTATGGGAGTTACCCTTCAGGGTGGATCAACCAAGATCCGGACTTGGTTTGTGTACATGGAGTCCATTTCGAATCTCATGGCTTCAAGCCATTTCTCGAAATCTGGGCTATTAATTGCTCGTTTGTAGGTTGAAGGTTCATCGTGATCCACAACCATAACATCACCATGTTACGTTATGAAAAATCCAAATTTTTTCTCGAGGTCGGGACGACGAACTCTACCGGACTCTACGCAATTCTTGTGTTTCTTGAATCGGTGTTGCCGCACAACCTGTTTGTGGCACTCTGCTGCACAACAACTTGTGGAGTCCGTTCAATTTCCATCTCATCATTAGTGCTAGTTTGAGAGTCTGGAACTTCGAAAGTTCTACACTACTCCCACTTGTGTTTCTAGAAACAAATTTTTTTTCTAGAAAGACTCCCGTGCTGAGCAACAAACACTTTGTTCTCGTTAGGGATATAAAAGTAGTATCCTTTAGTTTCCTTAGGATAACCTACAAATATGCACTTTTCAGATTTTGGAGCCGACTTATCGGAAGTCGAGCGTTTTACAAACGCTTCACGACCCCCAAATCTTGAAGAAAGACAAACTGGGGACGCTTCCCTAGTCCCATAACTCGTATGGCGTCTTTGCAATCGATTTAGATGGAACGCGGTTAAGTGTTAAAGATGTTGTCTCTAGTGCGTGTCCCCAAAAGGAATGGGCGAGGCTCGTGTGACTCATCATAGAACGAACCATATCTAATAAGGTTCTGTTCATCCTTTCAGATACACCATTCCATTGTGGAGTAGGCTGGAGGAGACAGGTTGTGAAAGCGATTCCACAAGCTTTTAGATATTCACAGAATTCTTGACTCAAGTATTCACCTCCTCGATCAGATCGAAGAACCTTAATACTCTTGCCAAGTTGGTTTTCTACTTCAAGTTTAAACTCTTTAAACTTAGCAAATGCTTCGGATTTGTGTTTCATCAAGAACACATATCCATACCTCATCGAAGTCATCGAGTAAAGGTAATGAAGTAGAGGTAACCACCCCTTGCATGTATATTAAAAGGGCCACATATATCACTATGTATTAGTCCTAATAAAGCATCGGCTCTCTCACCTATCTTAGTGAAAGGTGATGCTGTCATCTTACCCAACAAACAAGATTCACATCGATCATAAGACTCGAAGTCAAATGATTCCAATAGCCCATCTTTATGGAGTTTGGATATGCGATCTTCATTTATGTGGCCTAAGCGACAATGCCAGAGGTATGTAGGATTAGAATCATTAGTTTTAATCCTTTTGGTATTTATATTTAAGATTGGCATATCAAGATCTAAAACATATAGACCATTAATCAAAGAGGCGCTTGCATAAAACATATTATCCAGAAATAACGACAATCGTTGGTTTTTGATCGAAATCTCAAAACCTTTCTTGTCCAAACAAGAAACTGAAATAATATTCTGAATTAAACTAGGTACATAGAAACAGTTTTCTAAACCCCAAAACAAGCCCTCGAAGGCAAAGTAAAAGTACAAGTCCCTACAGCTAGAGGTCGCAACACGTGCTCCGTTGCCTACTCGTAGTTCCACTTCACCCTTTGCCAACTCTCTACTCCTTTGAAGTCCCCGCACATTAGTACAAATGTGAGAACCACATCCGGTATCAAATACCCAAGAAGTAGTTGTATTTAAATTGATATCAATCATATTAACATCAATAACATAAATACCGAGCACGAAACAACAATTGCTTTCTCCTTTTGCAGCCTTTTTTGTTGCAAGATAGCTCTTGCAATTCCTTTTCCAGATGACCCTTCTCACCACAAAGTGATGACGAGATAGAGTCTTTGGCTACACCACCCTTAGGTTTCGAGTGCATTGTTGAAAGTGGTTTGCTTGCCCTGGGCTTACCTTTCGGTTTGCCTTTGGGTTTCGCGAAACCTTTGCCTTTGCCCTTTTGCACCATCGAGTATGGTGTTGGGCTTGGACTTGCCTATTTCCTTCTCGGCAGTCCTTAGCATATTCAACAACTCGAGCAATGGCTTGTCAATTTCATTCATGTGATAATTCGAATGAATTGATCGAATGACTCGAGCAACGATTGCAAGATCAAATCGATCGACGACTCTTGTCCCAAAGGAAATCCCAGCTTTTTCAAGGTTCGAACATAACCTATCATCTTAAGAACGTGAGTTCCTACTGGCATTCCCTCAGACATTTTTGCATCGAAAGAGAGATTTCGATACATCGAATCTCTCTGGCGTGCTTGCCCTCGATATAGTTGCTTCAGGGTGAGCCAAACGATCTCATAAGCCCCTCATGTCCTCATGTTGCTTCTGAAGCTCAGAGTTCATGGTGACAAGCATGAGGCTAGACACATCTAAAGCATCACTAACATGCTTCTAATAAGCAGTCCTTTCAGCGGCCGTAGCACGAGCCTCTGGTATAGCGAGAATAGGTCGTTCCCGGGGACATACGACTTTCTTTCATGCTTGAGAACGATTCTCAAGTTCTCGAACCCGATCGAGGAAGTTAACTCCCTCTAATTTGTCCTTCTCAAGGACAGAACGCAGTGATAGTGTTTGGTTTGAATTTGCCATTTTCTAGAACAAAATATATGCAAAGTAAGTACCAATTTAAAAATCATTATTAGGTCTTTATCTTTTTAATGATTTCTTCCACTATTTTCTTCGAGTGAATAACCCTCAATATCAACTCGGAAAGTTCGTTAACTTTCTAGCGGGCCAAGATCCATATTTCACCTCGTTCTGAGTCAGCTTTGGCTGATCGCCCAAAACTTAGTTATTTAGGTAGGCAACGTTTGCCAATTACATCAAATTATGTAATTCTTGGTTAGTTGAGTGAATAACATTTATTCAAGCGTATTATTATACACTTTTCTCAACTCTTTTGCCTCTAGATCCTCAATCCATCTATTGAGATAATCTAGTTAACTAGGACCCTAAGTTTTAGCCGGCGGATATCACAACTTATCATTCGCGCCTCACCCGGATAGACACGTATGCACAGCTTTGGCATGTCCCATACTAATGTCGATCTAGGCCTTGACGAGGGCCAAACTTAGGAAGGCACTAATTAATATTTTAAATGAGGGATTTTGTTTTTTAACAATCTCACCGAAAAAGCATAAATAAAACGAGTTTATGCTTATATACATATGCATCCAATACATAAAATAAAATGCAATAGTAATCGCTAAGATCCTATTCGGTTTTTCCAAGCCAATGGAAAAACCGTGAAGTCAATCTAAGGGTGTAAAAAGAAAAACATCTATTCTACACCGTCTTGACCTTCGATTGGTTGCCTCCAAATCTTCATCATCTCAAATTTGTACCTTCTCCTAATCTAGAATTACAAAATTT
This sequence comes from Vinca minor, assembly GCA_026122235.1. Lineage (NCBI taxonomy): Eukaryota > Viridiplantae > Streptophyta > Magnoliopsida > Gentianales > Apocynaceae > Vinca > Vinca minor. The sequence continues at coordinate 979,844 of JAOCZM010000259.1, read as the reverse complement.
CTAAGGAAACCTCGAGTTACATTCGAGGGGATTTAATGAGATTAAAATTACAACTTTTGAATGATAAAACAGCACGATACGCAGATCGTATTATAAAATAATACCAACAGGGTAATGGCGACTACTATGCATCATGCTCAATTAACATAACAATTTATGAAAAATAATGAGCAACCAGCAAATAAGAACATTTCATTTACTGGTCAGTTCGGTTGACCGGCCAGCAAGCTCGGTCGACCGAAAAAGTACTGAGAGTACTCGGTTGACCAACCAGGTACTTCGGTCGACCGAAGACCAACTCGGTTCGACCGAACACCCTCTCGGTTGATCCGAACCTAATACCATTAGCTACTGTCTTGCCTCGGTCGACCGAAGATGAGTCCCGGTCGACCGAAGTGACAAAAGCTGAGAGTTTTTTTTCAGCTTTTGAATGACTTCAAAACTGGAAATTCTCAACAGACATACATACAGAAAACTGGAAAAGCATGTCATACATGATTTACTACATTTCTAGCAATCCTAAGGCATGCATAACATAGATTCATAATCTATATTCAAACACTATAACACTTAAAGTCTATAGGGTACTCGTGAGTGGCTCGATACCACTTTGTTAGAGGAATAACCGGGTCACACATAAATGCGCAGTGGAATAAAAACTTGACCCGCCTCTACCAGGGATCTTCCACGAGTAAGAACCTACGACTATGGGATAGTGTTTTACCTTATATTGATGCTAGAATGGCTGAAACGCTTTCAGCGGTATGTTGTCACTGAACGGAACACCACAATGCGAGCTCCGTCTCTCCCGAGTATCCACTCGATCTTCCGGGGATGGTCTTCTACTGCTTGGTGCTAGCCAACGCCTTGTAGAAGCTTTGAAGACACTCTTCAATGGAGTATGTATTTCAGACCTTATCAGAAGAATAAGATACAGGATTTCTAACTTCTTTCCTAGTAGCAAAAAGCTAGAAAACAAGTCTAGAAATCTATCTTTTCTTTTCTCTCTAAAAACTCACTTTTCTCTCTTCTCTCTAAGCTTCAAAAGCTGGAGAAAAACTGATTAATATCAATGGGAAAAATCAGTATTTTTCCCTTAGTCTATCAAGAGAGAGTGGGGAGAGATAAAGGGGAAAGTGGGAGATCATGGAGGAAACCACTCCTCCACTTTCTTCACTCCTTTAACCTCTAGATATGAGACATATGAGCTGAAAATATGTGTCCAATTTTCCAGCCATAAGGTCGGTCCAAAACGGGTCGGTCGGCCCAACCCGATTAAGGGCCCAATCCAATCCCTTTCCGGCCCGAAGCCTGGCCCGGCCCAATCGAATTGGCGCACCTTAGATTAAATGTACTCCAACACGCACACTATTATCAACTAGATTGGGCTTGTTGGAATTTACATTTGATATAGGTGCTCAATTGGATTAGGCAAAAGACCCGGTCGACCGAGAGTTGTCTCAGTTCGAACGAACATATTGTCACTCCGGTCGGCCGAGAACCATTTATTCGGTTGACCGGACCAGTTGGACTTGGTCAAAACCGGCATATCTATATTTGTGAGGGAGTGTGTGGAGTGGAAGAGAAATAAGGGGTGAGTGAGTAATTCCACTTACGCCACATTAGATGAAAATTGGTTTTCATTCTGACACTCTAAAAGAATTGAATTCTCTCTTTTTCTCTCTACTCTAGATGAACCAAAAAGGAGAAAAAAAATACTGATTTTCGTATCTTTCATTAACACACTCTCAATAACAATCAAGAGAAGAAAATTTCGATTTTCTTGTCTCTTAGATTCCGGTTTTCCTAAGTAACCTATACTTTGTAGATTCCGTGAAAATTGTTTTCCAGCCTTCGTAGTTATTAGACTAGCATCTGAAACACGGAGTAACACGCTCAAGGTTGGTGTGTGGATACCAGTAGAGACTGATGAAGAACCGTGAGGTACTAAATACCAAAAGGTTCGACAGCGTAATTTGTGCCGGATCTTTCTCTAATTCTCGAACTAGTTTCTAAGGAATTTAATCAACGCAACGCTAAGGAAGGCTAATTAACAATGGAAGTAGAAACGCCACAACAAAAGAAACTAAACTTGTTGATACAGTAACTCATAGATGAATGAATTCTTAAAAGAAGTTCATACACGAGAAGCTAAGGAATAACCTTACCAAAATATCAATATATCTAATGTCCCTCTACATCTTGGCCGAACCCTCCATTAAATAGAGTAATAATTCGGTTACACGCAACATCAAATAAGAGTCCTTGAAGAAGTAGGACTCTTGAACAAACAACTTGCTATCAAGTAAAACACATGTAAAAATAGGCGGGTATTCTAGGCTATTCAAGAATAAGTTAACAAACTTATGAAGAGTCCTAGTTGCATTAGGACTCTTAATAACCAACTAATAACACATGGACAACATGTCCTTTATTATAGCAACTACTTGCTATTACACGCCTAACATAATGATTAAAAGTAACTAACAAAGCTGAAAAATAATTAAAGTCTAGAATAGACTTTAATTGTACAAAAAGACTAAAATACCCTTTTTTAACCACTTTGCTTCTTTGGGCCGATTTGTATATTCTTGAAAGTTAAGAGGTTGACTTTTTCATCATCTTCTAGTTGAAGCTTCATTTCCTCTTTAACTTTAATGTCTCGGATCATCGTTGCAATATTCTCTAAAGTCCTTCTTGTTCTTGATCTTGTCATTGGTCCTTGAATGTTGACAAGTGGATCTTTTAAGTAGGGCTGCCCTTGGCTTGGTCCCGTTGTTGGAGTACATTTAATCTAAGGTGCGCCAATTCGATTGGGCTGGGCCGGGCCGGGATTGGATTGGGCCCTTAATCGGGTTGGGCCGACCAATATGATTGGGCCTACCGACCCGTTTTGGACCGACCTTATGGCTGGAAAATTGGACACATATTTTCAGCTCATATGTCTCATATCTAGAGGTTAAAGGAGTGAAGAAAGTGGAGGAGTGGTTTCCTCCATGATCTCCCACTTTCCCCTTTATCTCTCCCCACTCTCTCTTGATAGACTAAGGGAAAAATACTGATTTTTCCCATTGATATTAATCAGTTTTTCTCCAGCTTTTGAAGCTTAGAGAGAAGAGAGAAAAGTGAGTTTTAGAGAGAAAAGAAAAGATAGATTTCTAGACTTGTTTTCTAGCTTTTTGCTAATAGGAAAGAAGTTAGAAATCCCTGTATCTTATTCTTCCGATAAGGTCCGAAATACATACTCCATTGAAGAGTGTCTTCAAAGCTTCTACAAAGCGTTGGCTAGCACTAAGCGATAGAAGACCATCCCCGGAAGATCGAGTGGATACTTTGGGGAGACGGAGCTCGCATTGTGGTGTTCCGTTCGTGACAACATACTACTGAAAGCGTTTCAGCCATTCTAGCATCAATATAAGGTAAAACACTATCCCATAGTCATAGGTTCTTACTCGTGGAAGATCCTGGTAGAGGCGGGTCAAGTTTTATTCAGCTGCGCATTTATGTGTGACCGGTTATTCCTCTAACGAGTGGTATCGAGCCACTCACGAGTACCCTATAGACTTTAAGTGTTATAGTGTTTGAATATAGATTATGAATCTATGTTATGCATGCCTTAGGATTGCTAGAAATGTAGTAAATCATGTATGACATGCTTTTCCAGCTTTATGTATGTATATCTGTTGAGAATTTCCAGTTTTGAAGTCATTCAAAAGCTGGAAAAACTCTCAGTTTTTGTCACTTCGGTCGACCGGGACTCATCTTCGGTCGACCGAGGCAAGACAGTAGCTAAATGATACTTGTTCGGATCAACCGAGTTGGTCTTCGGTCGACCGAAGACCCTGACCGGTCGACCGAACCTGAGACAATATGAAATGTTAATTTGTTTGCTGCTTGCTCGTTTTTCCATAAAATGTTATGTTAATTGAGCATGATGCATAGTAGTCGCCTTTACCCTGTTGGTTTTATTTTATAATACGATCTGCGTATCGTACCTATTTTATCATTCAAAAAGTTGTAATTTTATTCTCATTATATCTCCTCGAATGTAACTCGAGGTTTCCTTAGAAATTTTGTAATTCTAGATTAGGAGAAGGTACAGTGAGATGATGAAGATTTGGAGGCAACCAACTGAAGGTCAAGACGGTGTAGAATAGATGTTTTTCATTTTACACCCTTAGATTGACTTCACGGTTTTTCCATTGGCTTGGAAAAATCGAATAGGATATGGCGATTACTATTGCATTTTATTTTATGTATTGCATGCATAAGTATATAAGCATAAACTGTTTTATTTATGCTTTTCTGGTGAGATTGTTAAAAAGCGAAATCCCTCATTTAAAATATTAATTAGTGCCTTCCTAAGTTTGGCCCTCGTCAAGGCCTAGATCGACATTAGTATGGGACATGCCAAAGCTGTGCATACGTGTCTATCCAGGTGAGGCGCGAAGGATAACTTGTGATATCCGCTGGCTAAAACTTAGGGTCCTAGTTAACTAGATTATCTCAATAGATGGATTGAGGATCTAGAGGTAAAAGAGTTGAGAAAAGTGTATAATGATACGCTTGAATACATGTTATTCACTCAACTAACCAAGAATTACATAATTTGATGTAATTGGCAAACGTTGCCTACCTAAATAACTAAGTTTTGGGCGATCAGCCAAAGTCGACTCGAAACGAGGTGAAATATGGATCTTGGCCCGCTACAAAGTTAACGAACTTTCCGAGTTGATATTGAGGGTTATTCACTCGAAGAAAATAGTGGGAGAAATCATTAAAAAGATAAAGACCTAATAATGATTTTAAATCGGTACTTACTTTGCATATATTTTTGTTGTAGAAAATGGCAAATTCAAACCAAACACTATCATCTGCGTTACGTCCCTTGAGAAGGACAAATTAGAGGGAGTTAACTTCCTCGATTGGTTCGAGAACTTGAGAATCGTTCTCAAGCATGAAAGAAAGTCTGTATGTCTTGGAACAACCTATTCTCGCTATACTGAGAGGCTCGTGCTACGGCACTGAAAGGATCTGCTTATCAGAAGCATGTTAGTGATGCTTTAGATGTGTCTAGCCTCATGCTTTGTCACCATGAACTCCGAGCTTGAAGCAACATGAGGACATGGGGGCTTATGAGATCGTTTGGCTCACCCGAAGCAACTATATCGGGAGGGCAAGCACGCCAGGGAGAGATTCGATGTATCGAAATCTCTCTTTCAGATGCTAAAATGCCCGAGGAATGCCAGTAGGAACTCACGTTCTTAAGATGATAGGTTATGTTCGAACCTTGAAAAAGCTGGGATTTCCTTTGGGACAAGAGTCGTCGATCGATTTGATCTTGCAATCGTTGCTCGAGTCATTCGATCAATTCATTCGAATTATCACATGAATGAAATTGACAAGCCATTACCTGATTTTTTGAATATGATAAGGACTGCCGAGAAGGAAATAGGCAAGTCCAAGCCCAACACCATACTGATGGTGCAAAAGGGCAAAGGCAAAGGTTTTGCGAAACCCAAAGGCAAACCGAAAGGTAAGCCCAAGGGCAAGCAAACCACTTTCAACAATGCACTGAAACCTAAGGGTGGTGTAGCCAAGGACTCTATCTGTCATCATTGTGGTGAGAATGGTCACTGGAAAAGGAACTGCAAAAGCTATCTTGCAGGGAAAAGGCTGGAAAAGGAGAAAGCAATTGTTGCTACGGGCTCAAGTATTTATGTTATAGATATTAATATGATTGATGTCAATTTAAATACAACTACTTCTTGGGTATTTGATACCGGATGTGGTTCTCACATTTGTACTAATGTGCAGGGACTGCAAAGGAGTAGAGAGTTGGCAAAGGGTGAAGTGGAACTACGAGTAGGCAATGGAGCACGTGTTGCAGCCCTAGCTGTAAGGACTTGTACTTTTACTTTGCCTTCAGGGCTTGTTTTGGGTTTAGAAAACTGTTTCTATGTACCTAGTTTAATTAAAAATATTATTTCAGTTTCTTGTTTGGACAAGAACGGTTTTGAGATTTCGATCAAAAACCAACGATTGTCGTTATTTTCTGGATAATATGTTTTATGCAAGCGCCTCTTTAATTAATGCTCTATATATTTTAGACCTTGATATGCCAATTTTAAACATAAATACCAAAAGGATTAAGACTAATGATTCTAATCCGACATACCTCTGGCATTGTCGCTTAGGCCACATAAACGAAGATCGCTACTCCACAATGGAATGGTGTATCTGAAAGGAGGAACAAAACCTTATTAGATATGGTTCGTTCTATGATGAGTCACACGAGCCTGCCCAATTCTTTTTGGGGACACGCACTAGAGACAGCATCTTTAACACTTAACCGTGTTCCATCTAAATCAGTTGCAAAGATACCATACGAGTTATGGACTGGGAAGCGTCCCAGTTTGTCTTTCCTCAAGATTTGGGGCTGTGAAGCGTTTGTAAAGCGCTCAGCTTCTGATAAGCTGGCTCCAAAATCTGAAAAGTGCATATTTGTAGGTTATCCTAAGGAAACTAAAGGATACTACTTTTATATCCCTAAGGAGAACAAAGTGTTTGTTGCTCGCACGGGAGTCTTTCTAGAAAAAGAATTTGTTTCAAGAAAAACAAGTGGGAGTAGTGTAGAACTTTCTGAAGTTCCAGACTCTCAAACTAGCACTAATGATGAGATGGAAATTGAACAGGACTCCACAAGTTGTTGTGCGGCGAGTGCCACAAACGGTTGTGCAGCCAGCACTGAGTTCAAGAAACACAAGAATTGCGTAGAGTCCGGTAGAGTTCAGTCGTCCCACCTCCAGAAAAAATTTGGATTTTTCATAGCAGTAACATGGTGATGTTATGTTTGTGGATCACAATGAACCTTCAACCTACAAAGCGAGCAATTAATAGCCCTGATTCGGAGAAATGGCTTGAGGCCATGAGATCCGAAATGGACTCCATGTACACAAACCAAGTCTGGATCTTGGTTGATCCACTGAAGGGGTAACTCCCATAGGGGTGCAAATGGGTTTTTAAGATTAAAACCGACATGGAAGGGAATGTACAAAGCGTACAGAGGGCGACTAGTCGCGAAAGGTTTTAAACAAATTCATGGTATTGACTATGATGAGACCTTTTCCCCTCGTAGTTATGTTCAAGTCCATTCGGATTTTGCTTGCTATTGCAGACTTACTATGACTACGAAATCGGCAAATGGATGTCAAAACCGCTTTCCTTAATGGAAAACTTGATGAGGATGTGTATATGACACGACTGAAGGTTTTGTCACTCCAGGAGAATCTTTGGAAAAGTATGTAAGCTTCAGAGATCCATTTATGGACTCAAGCGAAAGCTTCTCGAAAGCTGGAACATCCGTTTTAATGATGCCGTCCAGTGAGTTTGGCTTCATTAGAAATGAGGATGAGCCTTGTGTTTACAAAAAGGTTAGTGGGAGCTCAATTGTATTCCTGGTTTTGTATGTAGATGACATACTACTCATTGGAAACGACATACCAACCTTAAAGTCCTGTAAAGGCTTGGTTGAGTACGTGTTTCTCTATGAAAGACTTAGGCGAAGCCTGACTATATTCTGGGGAGTCAAGATCTATAGAGATAGATCCAGGGAGACTCATTGGCCTAAGTCGAGTACATATATAGACAAGGTGCTAAAGCGGTTTAGCATGCAAGAGTCTAAGAAAGGACTTTGTCCTATGGCACATGGTACTATTCTCGTCGAAGGAACAGTGTTCTAAAACGCCCTGCCGAATTAGAACGCATGAAAGAGATTCCTTATGCTTACGCCATAGGATCCATCATGTACGCCATGATATGTACTCGCCCTGGATGTCTCGTTTTCCTTAAGCATTACGGCGAGATACCAGTCTAATTACGGTGAACGTCATCGGATCTCGATCAAGAATATCCTCAAGTACTTACGAAGGACTAAGGATACATTCTTGATTTATGGAGGGGCGGATGAGCTCGTTATATGTGGTTACACCGATGCTAGTTTCCAAACCGACATAGATGATTTCCGATCGCAATCCCGGGATATGTGTTTAACTTGAATGGAGGTCGTTTGTGAGTAGCGCAGATTCAAAGCAATCAACCATCGCAGATTCTACGACAGAGGCGAGTACATAGCAGCTTGTGAAGCGAGCTAAGGAGGCGATTTGGATCAAGAAATTTATTTCCGACCTCGATGTGGTTCCTAGTATTGCGAACCCGATAGACCTCTATTGTGATAACAATGGGGCTATTTCCCAATCTAAGGAACCTAGATCTCACCAGAGGTCCAAACATGTACTACGGCGATTTCACCTAATCTGCGAGATTATAGAGAGAGGTGATGTGCATATATGTAGAGTAGACTCGGCAGACAATGTCGCCGATCCACTAACGAAGCCACTGTCGCATAGCAGCGACATGATCGTCACACTAGCTCCATGGGTATCCGATATCCGGAGGACTGATCTTTAGAGACGAGTCATTAGTATGCCCTAAAGACCATTTATTGTAATTTGGGTCTTTAGTGCAAGTGGGAGATTATTGTACCGTATTTAATGTAATTTTCATTTCGATGAATAAAAGGCAATTAATTCCAGTATTATTCATTATGTTTCTGCGTTCTTAACAACATAAATAAATAATATGTCCTTAGAATAGTATTTATAATTGTTATGAGATACTATTACGAAACGTCCACTAGTCGAACATTATTTTGGAATCTTCGAGGACAATAATAATGCGTAAGACTAGTATGTGCGATGATTGATATAAGATATCGGATCGTCACATAGGTATATATGATTAGAGAATCATTATACTTTGAGCAGACTCGACATGAGAAACACACCATGGTTTGTTATATAATAGTCAACGGTGTTTCTCAAAAATTTTTGACTAGGGTTGTATATGAGATCCTTCGACTTGAGGTCTCACAGAGAGTTCTTGCATGGCTAGTGTTATGCTTTGATAATGTTAAACGCTATCCGTAATCGGGTGAGCAATAAAGGCATTTATTGGGTATATCACGAATCTTGTTCGGGATGAGTGGGATGCGAAAAGGATTTGTCCCTCCTATATAGCAGGAGCGATATCTTGGGCCCCTTGATGGAGTCTGGCTAATTCATGGCCATGAACAAGTGAATCAGTATATGATATTGATGTCATTTGATTAGTCTACTCACGAATCAAGAAACTAAAAGATTGGACAATACAAGTGTGACTTTTTCCATGACTTGTGTTCAATCTAGATATCAAGGACAAAAGGATTTAACTACAAATGTCAAATGTTGTGATTATGATAAATCACCAGATATTTATGAATTGGGGGTAATGATGCGTTGCTAGATACCTCTCATTACCTGTGACATATGATGTCACGGCCAACGTCATACATACCTCTTGGGTCACACTCATAGATCAACTGGATTAGGCTTGTTGGAGTACATTTAATCTAAGGTGCGCCAATTCGATTGGGTCGGGCCGGGCCGGGATTGGATTGGGCCCTTAATCGGGTTGGGCCGACCAATATGATTGGGCCTACCGACCCGTTTTGGACCGACCTTATGGCTGGAAAATTGGACACATATTTTCAGCTCATATGTCTCTTATCTAGAGGTTAAAGGAGTGGAGAAAGTGGAGGAGTGGTTTCTCCATGATCTCCCACTTTCCCCTTTATCTCTCCCCCACTCTCTCTTGATAGACTAAGGGAAAAATACTGATTTTTCCCATTGATATTAATCAGTTTTTCTCCAGCTTTTGAAGCTTAGAGAGAAGAGAGAAAAGTGAGTTTTAGAGAGAAAAGAAAAGATAGATTTCTAGACTTGTTTTCTAGCTTTTTGCTAATAGGAAAGAAGTTAGAAATCCCTGTATCTTATTCTTCGATAAGGTCTGAAATACATACTCCATTGAAGAGTGTCTTCAAAGCTTCTACAAGGCGTTGGCTAGCACCAAGCGATAGAAGACCATCCCCGGAAGATCGAGTGGATACTTGGGAGAGACGGAGCTCGCATTGTGGTGTTACGTTCGTGACAACATACTGCTGAAAGCGTTTCAGCCATTCTAGCATCAATATAAGGTAAAAGACTATCCCATAGTCAAGGTTCTTACTCGTGGAAGATCCTGGTAGAGGTGGGTCAAGTTTTATTCCGCTGCGCATTTATGTGTGACCCGGTTATTCCTCTAACACCCGTATCATCCCCTCCCCCTTGAAAAGCATGATTCATCCCCGAATCATCATCGTGATCAGCCACATAGTCTGTATCAAAATCGAAATGAGATAAGTCAGAAACATTAAAAGTAGAATGGACGACGTACTCACCTTTTAAGTCTATCTTGTATGCATTATCATTGATCTTTGCAACGACTTTGAATGGTCCATCTTCTCTTGGATGTAATTTACTCTTTCTTTCATTAGGAAATCGATCTTTCCAAAGGTGTAACCAAACCCAATCACCAAGTTCAAAAGAAATTTTCTTGCGGCCTTTGTTGGCTTGATTTGCAACTTGTTCATTCCTTTTCCTGATATTCTCGGCTACTTGTTGATGTAATTTTTGTATATAATCAGCCCTAGAAGCACCTTCTATATCATAATACTCATCAACAGGTAAAGGAATTAAATCCAACGGGGTCAAAGGATTAAAACCATAAACAACCTCAAACGGAGAATTATTTGTAGCAGAATGTAAAGTTCTATTATATGCAAATTCAGCAATAGGTAAACATTCTTCCAACCTTTTTAAGTTCTTTTGAATTAAAGCTCGAAGTAAAACCCCTAAAGTTCTATTTGTTACCTCAGTTTGCCATCCGTTTGGGGATGACTAGATGTAGAAAATAGCAATTTAGTCCCCAACTTACTCCAAAATGTTTTCCAAAAGTAACTCAAGAACTTTACGTCCCTATCACTTACTATGGTTCTCGAAATTCCATGAAGTCGCACCACCTCCTTCAAGAATAAATCTGCAACGTGACTTGCATCATTTGTTTTCCTTCAAGGAATAAAGTGTGACATTTTAGAAAACCGATCTACGACAACCATTATACTATCATTACCTCTTTGTGACCTCGGCAAGCCTAGAATAACATCCATCGATAAGTCAATCCAAGGTGGAGAGGGAATAGGTAAAGGCATGTATAATCCGTGAGCTTTGCTTGTACTTTTAGCTTGTTTACATTTAAAACAAAGTTCACATATTTTTCTAACATCCTTTTTCATCTTAGGCCAATAAAAGTGTTCTTGCAAAATATCCAAAGTTTTAAAAACACCAAAATGTCCCATTAAGCCGCCACAATGTGCTTCCGTAACAATTAAATTTCTAATAGAACAGGAAGGGATGCACAATCTATTTGCCTTTGAATAAAAAAATTTCAAACCGAAAAAATTGATTTTGAGCCGAGAGCTCACATCAAGCATATAAATCTGAAAATTCTTTATCATCCTTATATAATGCTTTAAGATGTTCAAATCCTAGTAATTTAGCATGCATTAATGAAAGTAAAGTATATCTACGAGATAGAGCATCGGCAACGATGTTTTCTTTACCTTTCTTGTATTTTATTACGTATGGAAAAGTATCAATAAAAGAAACCCACCTTGCATGCCTCTTGTTCAACTTACTTTGGCCTTTTAGATACTTAATGGACGCATGGTCGGAGTGAATCACAAATTCCCTTGCGATCAAGTAGTGTTGCCATGTTTCCAAAGCTCTAACAATGGAGTATAACTCTTTATCATACGTAGGATAATTAAGTGAAGCATTGCTCAATTTCTCGATAAAATATGCTAAAGGTTTACCTTGTTGTTGTAAAACAACCCCAATACCTAAACCTAAAGCATCACATTCAACTTCAAACATTAAATCAAAGTTAGGTTTAGATAAAACTAGAGAACAAGTAAGTAATTGCTTCATCTTCTCGAAACATTCTTCTTGCGGCTTGTCCCAAAAGAATGAGACGTCTTTCTTCATGACTTCATTTAATGGGGCAGCAATCGTGCTAAAATCACGAATTAAACGCCTATAAAAGCTCGCTAACCCATAAAACGATCTAACTTGTGTCACGCTTGTTGGTCTCGGCCAATCTTGAATGGCTTGAATTTTTACCGGATCAACACAAATACCTTGAGAACTAACTATATATCCATGAAAGTTAACCGAATTAGTGCAAAAAATACACTTTTTAAGTTTAGCATATAAAGTTTGCTCTCTTAGAATAGTAAAAACAGTTTTAAGATGTTCTATATGCTCTTCTAAGTTTCTACTATAGACAAGTATATAATCAAAATAAACTACAACAAATTTTCCAAAGCAATGGCGAAATATGTAGTTCATTAATGAAAGTACTAGGTGCGTTAGTAAGACCAAAAGGCATAACAATCCATTCATATAATCCATATTTATTCTTAAAAGAGGTTTTCCATTTATCACTTTCTTTCATTCTAATTTGGTGATAGCCTTGAGTTAAATCAATTTTAGAAAATATTAAAGCACCACTTAACTCATCTAGCATATCATCTAAGCGAGGAATCGGATGTCTATATTTAATAGTTATCATATTAATATCGCGACAATCCGTACATAGTCTGAAAGTCCCTTCTTTCTTAGGTACTAAAATAACCGGACTAGCACAAGGACTTAAAGATTCTCTTACCTGCTCCTTCTCGAGAAGTAAATAGACTTGCCTTTGTATTTCTCGAGTTTCATCCGGGTTGGCTCGGTAGGCAGCCCGATTTAGTAAACTTGCTCCCGGATTGAAGTCGATTTGATGCTTGATTCCGAGGATAGGAGGCAGCTCTCTCGGAAACTCCTTGGGAAATATGTCTTGGAATTCCTGTAAAAGATCAAAAGCAAGACTAGGTAGAGAAGAAGATATTAGATCAAAGGAAAAATCGTTAGAATGGATAGACCTTTCGGTTTTTCAAAATACTAACAAAACAATTGCTTGTTTTGCTCGTATCGACCTATCTACCTTTCCTGGGTTGATGAATATACATTCTTTCCTCTCCTTTTTGTGAGCTTCCTTTTGTCTCACTAAGCTCACGGCTTTTACATCCTTTTTTCCCTCGATTTTTACCTCAGGGGTTTGATCACTCGTATTTTTCCTCTCTCTCTCTCTCTCTCTCTCTCTCTCTCTTTTCTATTATTTTCTCTCTTCTCTCTATTTATGGCCATTTGTTTATGTACCTCACATGCTGCATTTAAAGACAAAGGAGTTAGAAGAAACTTTAAATTATCCTTCGTAAGCCTATGTGTATTTTCTCTTCCCATATGATTAGCACTTCGATCATATTGCCATGGCCTCCCCAAAATCATGTGACTTGCGGTCATCGGGACCACATCACACAAAACCGAATCCTTATATCTCCCAATTTCGAACTCTATCTCAACTTGCTTATCCACTTTGATTTCACCACTATTATTCAACCAAGATAACTTATAAGGTATAGGATGTGCCCTACATGGTAAATCAAGTGCAAAAACCATATCATACGAACTAACGTTAGTACAACTTCCGTTATCAATAATTACTAAAATTGACTTGCCTTTAACGTCGTACTTGGTTTGAAAAAGATTACTTCTATGTTGATGAAGACCATCCAAAGGTTGAGAATGAAGTAGCTTCATCGTAACCAAAAGTTGATTATCAAAAGACGAATTTACCTTAACTGTCTCGGTTTCCTCATCATAATCTGCTTTCTCGGTTTCTTCATCACTCACCCGTGATCCATCGTCCAACATGATCATTGTACTCTTGCTATGGCAGTCCCTAGAAATGTGTCCTTTGCCCCTACGTTTAAAACATTCCCGTGCAACAATTGGGGTCGAATTTACCTTCGTATTGGCCGTATTTGATGGATTTTGAGACCTTGCTGCTCCAAACTGCCCCGTGGCTGTTTTTCCACCATTAAAGACCTCTTTACCCTTGCTTTGGCTAGGCAAAACAGTAGAAAAATTCTGGGGTGGATTCGGCTTCTTCCAAGGTTGGAAAGTTGTCGGTTTTGCCCTTAAACTCTTTTCCTGTTGCTGTCTTTCGATCTCTCTGTATAATATAACATAGACATAATATAATCAAGATTATCACGTTCTACATTTGTTCCGGATTTTGTCGTTTAGACCAGCCAAGAACCGAGCCATTGCTGCCTCATCTCCTTCACTAATATCGGCCCGAATCATTGCAATTTCCATTGCCTTGTAGTATTCATCGACCATTTTATCACCTTTCCTTAATCTTTGCAAACGATTGTAAAGTTCCCTTAAGTAATTTAGAGGAACAAAACGTCGTTTCATCACTTCTTTCATCTCGGCCCAAGTGACAATTTCCGGTTGTTCCACTTTTGCCCTTGTCTCAGTTTCTTTGTCCCACCAAATAGATGCATATCCATAAAACTCCATGGCTGATAGATTTACTTTCTTTTCTTCCGAATAATTATGAACAGCAAAAACATGGTTAATTTTATGAATCCAATCTAAAAACAATTCGGAATCGTTGGTACCTTCGAAAGACGGAATCTTTGTATTGATTGAACCAAGATTGTTGTCATCCCGTTGAATAAAATCACTTCTTCTCGGCTGATATGCGGGATTGTTGATAATCCGGTTTGCTTGAATTGCCGAATTTTCCAGATTTGCCCTCGGCAATTGTATCACTCACTACTAAAAAAAGCACTTTTTGCGTCAGGCGAAGCCTGCCACAAAAGGTACCTTTACCGACGCGAAAACGATTTTACGTCGGTTATACGACGGCAAATGAGGGGTCGCATGGGGAGGCGTCACAAAAACTTTGCGACGGAAAACGTCTGACGCAATTAGTTTTTCCAACGGGAATTTTTGTAATTGCGACGTTTTTTTCTCGACATAAACACTTAGCAAAAACGACTTCTTTTTGAGTCGCTTATAATTTTCGACGCCACAACCGACACAAAAACAATTTATGCGACACTTTATATACTGTCGAAAATAATTTTTCATCGTCGCAAATATTATAATAAAATTTTATTTATTATTTGTTTTTGCAATTGCACAGCCTGTCAAAAATAGTTTTTGACCGACACAATAAATAATAACAATATAAATTTTATCCTTCGCAAGAAAGACATACCCGACGCCAATAAGTTTGCTGCCTACCCTGTTTTTGTTGCTATTTTATTAATTAGGAATTAATTAAATCATCCATTAAAAACCATGCAAAAATGAATAAAATATTACCAATACCATAAAACAAAAGTATACTAAAACAATCAAATACAATTCAAAACACCTAGTTTCCATTTATACAAATTAAGTTGTATCATTAGTTGAAAAAACCATTAAGTAGGTAACTTGTTAAACTCCACTGCTAAATCCTATCCATATGGTTTCCAAAAGACAAAAAGCAATAGGTGTATCAAGAATAACATTATGCTTCCAATTTCCACTCAATGAAGACTTCATATGGCCAATCTTCTACTACTCATGACCAGAGAAAGGATCAACCTGCCAAAATAAAAAATAAAAAAATAAGAAGTTAAATATTAAGAATGATTTAGGAACTAAAAGTTCAGCATTGTCACAAGGGAAAAAGATAAGATGTATTTGTGAATGTTGTAACATCATGTGTGAAAGTGGCAAACCTTATCAGTTACATCGAGATATAGAAAAGAACCAGCTCTCTGCCCTCTCAAGTGAATCATCTCTGGGTACATAACTACCACCTATCAATAGAATCTGGAGAAAGAATATACCAATAGAAAATAAAATCTAATTACCTGAACACGACTCCAAAGCGTAAGAACAGTATTCAATGAATTGTACTTAAACTAACATTTGTACTGCTGCAACAGAAAGTTCAATCTTACTACCTTTGTTCTCAATTAGAGCAAAAGCTTGTTGGGCTTCTGAAAATGAAAGGGAATCACTAATAGCTGGGGCATTATTAATCTTATCTACAAACTCAAATTGGCCTTCACTTGTTACTTTAATGAATATTATTGAACTGTCAGCTTTCAGTGCAACCACTCCTGTGAGCTTAGTATGGAAGCTAATATCTCCATCAGCGAAATGTATTAAAACCAAGAATGATCCCGTGGAATCAAGCGCTACAGCTGTCATGTGCAATGAACGAAATATCACCAGAGAAGCCGCTAGGGAACGGAAGTCCATCATGCATCAACAATTCTCCGTAGTCAGCATTGATCTTAAATGCATCAAACTGGGACAAACCACTGAAACCCAAAGCATATACTACATTGCTTCCATGAGGATGAAATAAATGCTGAACATCAACACTGCAATCATAAGCATGTGAATGAAACAACTTTAGTAAAAATTCACGTATAGAGGGAAAAAGAAACTGACATATCAATTCAAGAAATTTCCAAACCTATCAGATGCTAATTCCTTACTCCAAAGAACCTCCCCGTCAAGGCAGGAAACATCATGAAGATACCCACACCATAAACGAGTATCAGGTCATCTTTGTTAACAATGAAAAACTTACATAATCATTGACCCTCTACATAAGATACATTTAAGTTAAAAAACTATCTTGGTGTTTCAGTTTGTTATAAAATCTCATAATTTCAAGTAATAGTTTGAATGCTTGTATTATGGACACGGATTTCACAAACCCGAGGAGGTAATATGTCCTTGGCACTCCAATACACCTTTGTTGCATTCTCTAGCTCCTTCAGAACCTTCCAGTTTCCACTTGCCCTGCAAATTAATTTTGATATTAGATGATTTTAGGGAGAAATCGAAACTGATGCATTATGAGCAGTGAATTTGGTTCAATAAATTCCAAGCAAATGGATCAAGATAAACAAGGAAATTACTTGTATTAGTCCATAGTGAAAATCGTAACACATGAACTTGCATGTTATATCTTTCAAAAACGAGAACAATTAATGGGCTAGGATGAAAAGCATAACTCTCCCACTCCAAACAATTAATCTCCTTGACCCAATCCTCTTCAATCTCTACTTCCTAGTCAATCTCAACACTGTCTTCCCCAACAAAATTCTTGATTGAATGCTTCTCAAAATATTCTGAGGCTCTAATTCCCTAGCCTACATCTGCATCCAGAGGCCAGTTTGGATCCTCATCATCCACCTCCATATTTTTCATCTTCATCAACATAAGCATACATAACACAATAACACAACCAATTTAATTCTTCAATTTAATTAACAAAATTCTTTAATTTAATTATCAAAGGGTTCCACAAAACCAAGAAAATTCTTCAATTCTTAATCTACAGAGTTTAGAATCCATAATCAAAAAACCATACACGCACAAAAAAATCTTAAATTACCTTAACAACCTCGAGAGGAGGGTGGTGGTGCTGATATAGTGAGGACGCTTCCATGAGATTGAGAGAAAGATAGAACGCGACAGAGATGAGATGGTGGTGGTGGCCGCCGGATTTCGAAGCAAGAATTGGGGAAAGAGGTGACGACTTCTGTGAATTAGGGGAAGAAAGAACTGTTTTATGGTAGTGCTGAGATGGTGATGTCGTTGAAGGAAGGGAGAGGGAGTAGTGATGACCGGTTAATGGTGAGATAAGAAGAGTCGGCCAAACTATGAAGAGAGCATAACACAGACACGCGATTTTTTTTTAATTTTTTTAATTTTTGAGAGAAGAAGTACCAAAATGGATTAGGGGATAAGGCAATAATGGACGAAAAGGGCGTGGTTTTGATTTCGGTTACTATTTTTTAGTAACTGAATAGCATCCGAATTCAAAACGAAGTTGTTTTGCTATATCTTTTTCCCCTTTGTAAGTTTGTTGGATAATACAAAACGACGTTGTTTGGATAATTTACTCACTGAATAATAACTCAATCAAATAGATATATCTAATAATGATCATGACTAATTAGAATTAACTGATTGTGAATAATTAAAAATTTATAACTTTTAAACAAGTTATTTTAAATAAAAAATGCATTGTACTATATTACATAAAATCTGTTATGTTTTCAAATTTCATGTATCAAATTTATAATGTTTTCGTATTTCACTAAAACATTGTCAAACAATTGGTTATTAAGTTTAAAGTTATCACATTCTTATTTTAAAATATAACATTTATATATAATGATGAAAATAGAAATTAATTATTAATTTTTTTGCAATTTCTAAAAAAATATATTAAAATTTGAATCTAGTATTAATTAAATATTATTTATGATATTAACTAATACATATTACTGTTATATAACTATTTTAGGTGTGCGACAAGAAAAATCTAACAACAAATTTATACTAAAAATTTGGTTATTTGCATCAACTTTTTATGCGACGGGAGAATTCTATCGCAAATTTTGATTATTTGGGGCGAAACCTTTTGTGTCGAATGACTCTCGTTGCAAATATGGTCATTTGCATCAACTTCCTATGCAACAGGGAGAATCCCATCGCAAATGTTTATTATATGCGGCCAAACTTCTTGCGTCGACTAAAACCCGTCGCAAACAATCCCATTTTTCGACGAATAAATTTACGAACACAAATACTAATTAGCAGTCGTAAATGTCTATCACTAAACGACGTCGTACCATTATTTGCGATGGTAGATCATTCTTGACGCAAATGCCAGTTATTTACGATGGTATACGCCCGACGCTAAAAATCTCGACACAAAAACCTATATTTCTAGTAGTGACTCTTGGAGGTTTCATATCTTCAACCCCTTGATGATCATTCTCGGTATTGCCTTGATCAAGGGGTTGCTGATTTTGAAGTTTCATCTCCGCCACTTCTCCCCTTAAATCAGCCATCTGTCCCGCCATATCTGTCATCATCTTATATAACTTTTCCGGATCAAAGGCTTCACATTTCTTTGATGGAGATCCCTGAAAAGACATCTTTATAATTCAAGAAAAACACACAAAAACGTTAGATAGAAAAGAAAGATTCACTCTTTATTCCAACACCGCTCGTATAGAACTTCAAACTCTAGATTAAAGAATGGGTTCCTATCTTGTTGCGTTGACACAAAACTGAAAAAATAAGGAAAGAAATCCTATCTTTGACCTAAACGAAAATCTTTAGAAAGAAAAATATGAAGAAGCGAAATCCTAATCGAGAATGGAAACTGGTTCTTGATGATCTTGATCTTCTTGATTTTCTTTATTCGGATGAATAGCAATCTGTGAACAGAACTCGTGAATAGTAATCTGTGAACAGTACCGTAACAGTACATTTACTTTCTTGAATTTTCCCTTACCTTTGGCCGAAAGATATCAAATAATGAGGCGCCTACGCTATCAATTCTTGATGTATAAGGATGTTTAAACACAACTCAAATTAAAGGAGGAACGTTTGCCAATTCTTGGACAAGGCGTCTACGCTATCAATCCAAGAAGTTTGCTTATGACTTTGTAGTTCGCTATTCAATTTATATTAACTCGGCTGCCAATTTCTTTACACCGAGAGGCTTTTAAAATCGGCTGCTTTTTTTATATATGTCGTAATGCTTTTTTTCTGATTTTCTGTCAATTCTGCAAACAAGAAAAAATTTATGAAAAATGATAAAGGTACACCGGGAATAGAGATGAACCTTTTGCTCTGATATCACCTGATGAAGAACCGTGAGGTACTAAATACCAAAAGGTTCGACAGCGTAATTTGTGCCTGATCTTTCTCTAATTCTCGAACTAGTTTCTAGGGAATTTAATCAACCCAACGCTAAGGAAGGCTAATTAACAATGGAAGCTGAAACACCACAACAAGAGAAACTAAACTTGTTGATACAGTAACTCAAAGTAACTCAAGGCTTTAAGGTGTTCAAATCCTAACAATTTAGCATGCATAACCGAAAGTAAAGTATACCTTCTAGATAGATCATATGCTACAATATTTTCCTTACCTTTCTTGTATTTGATGATGTTTGGAAAAGTATCAATGAAGGAAACCCATTTAACATGTCTTTTATTCAACTTGATGGATTCATGGTCCGTATGTATCACAAATTCCTTTGCAATCAAGTAGTGTTGCCATGTTTTCCAAAGCTTTAACAATTGCATACAACTCTTTATCATAAGTAGGATAGTTAAGTGTAGGACCGCCTAATTTCTCACTAAAATATGCTAAAGGTTTGCCTTGTTGTTGTAAAACATCTCCAATACCTATCCCTGAAGCATCACATTCAACTTCAAAAGCTAAATCAAAGTTAGGTAAAGCAAGAATAGGGGAAGAAGTTAGTAACTCTTTGAGCTTTTTAAAGCTCTCTTCTTGTGGCTTCTCCCAAAAGAATTGAGTATCCTTCTTCACAACTTCATTTAATGGGGCAGCAATAGTACTAAAATCACGTACAAACATCTATAAAAGCTAGCTAACCCATAGAATGAACGAACTTGACTTGCACTTGTTGATCGCGGCCAATCAACAATTGCTTTGATTTTGGTCAGATCAACACTAATACCTTCAGAACTAACAATGTATCCAAGAAAGTTAATAGAATTAGTGCAAAAAAAGCACACTTTTCAAGTTTAGCATTCAAAATTTGTTCCCTTAATATAGTAAAAATAGCCCTAAGATGTTCAATAAGATCTTATGACCTTTTACTATAAACAAGTATTTCATCAAAATAAACTACAACAAATTTTCCAAAACAATGCCGAAATATGTAGTTCATTAATCTCATGAAAGTACTAGGTGCATTTGTAAGACCAAAAGGCATAATAATCCATTCATATAAACCATATTTAGTCTTAAAAGCGGTTTTCCATTCATCACCTTCTTTCATTCTAATTTGGTGATATCCTTGAGTTAAATCAATTTTAGAAAAGATAAGTGCACCATTTAACTCTTCAAGCAATCATCTAAGCGAGGTATCAGATGTCTATGTTTAACAGTTATCTTATTAATAGCGCGACAACCCGTACATAATCTAAAAATCTCTTCTTTCTTAGGTACTAAAATAACTGGAGTAGTGCAAGGACTTAAAGACTCTCTCATCTGCTCCTTCTCAAGAAGTATATCAACTTGCCTTTGAATTTCTCGAGTTTCATCCGGATTTGCTCTATAAGCCGCATGGTTTGGAAGGCTAGATCCTAGGATGAAGTCGATTTGATGCTCAATTCCTCGAATTGGAGGTAAACCTCTCGGCAACTCCTTGGGGAATACATCTTTAAATTCCTGCAAGAGATAAAAACAAGACTAGGTAGAGAAGAAGAAGTTAAATCAAAAGTGTTAGTAGTTAGGGACCTTTCGGCTCCTTTGAAAATTAACAAAACAATGACTTGTTTTGCTCGAATTGCCCTATCTACCTTTCCCGGATTGATAAACAAACATTTTTTTCTCACATTTAGAGCACTTGCCTTTTTTCTCACAATAGGCTGTTTTCTATACTTTTTACCTCGGATTTTACCTCAAGGGTAGGATCACTCTATTAGTAGTGCCCTAGGACCATTAGCACATGTTGTGCGTTTTATTATCTTTTGAGCATGTAATTGAATAGTTAATTTTGCTTTTGATTATCAAATGTGTGATTTGATAGTAAAACTCATTAGCTTATGTAATTACTATTCTAGAAGTCCCTTAGTTTTATGTAATGCTTAATTACTATGAAATAAAACTAGTATGATTGTTGATTGATGATCTTGTTTTTACTCGATCATGTGTAATGGATACAAATCACATCATAGATGCAATATATAGGGATACATTGTATTGGACGTGATCCGTCGAGAAGTAATACTTCATGGTCTTAAGTCATAAGTATTACTTCCTCAATACTATTTTAGAATCCTTAGACCTTATGTCTTCATTGATTCTAGTATGAATGGAGCCACATTTTGACTCGATCGGACGTTACTTGTAACAGAGTAATCAATACGATCGATGATCGGATGTAGTGTCCTATCATAGCTTGAATGTGAGAGACATTGTAAGGAATTTGTCCTCTCTATTATTAGAGAGAGATATCCATGGGCCCCTCGATAGGGAAAGACTGTTTAAATGCATGGCCAGTGCTCAAATGTATTTGATAAAGTGGTTATCAAATGCTATTTGTCGAAACAGTCTACCTGGAGATCGAGCATAAATACAATTAAGCTTAATAAGGGTGACGACCACCATGCCTTATGCTTAATTAGGATATCGCGAGACAAATGGATTAAATAGTAGATTGATATTAGGTTCCGTTGTATATTCATTCACTTTGGGTAGTCACAATGTCCTGCTAGGGACCGCTTGTGATTTATGAACTCACACTACTACTAAGTGTGTTTTCATTGCCATTGTGATATGAACCTACAGGGTCACACACATAGACGAGCTAACGAGCTTCATGTCCAGATTCAATGAATCTAGAATGTGTCTAGGTTCATTGTATCTGACATTCACTTTTCTGAGAATAATAAAGTGTTATTATTCGAATTAGAGATAAGGGGCATTTTCGGTATAGCTGGAATTACGTGGGAGTTATTATCCGATAAAGACTCCCACTACCAGCAGAAGTCTAGTGCACATGGGAGTTATAGACTCCCACTGCCAAAAGAGGTTGATAGGACGTGGGAGTTTAGACTCCCACTGCCGAGAGAAGTTGAGGACGTGAGAGTTAGTTGTGGGAACAAACTCTCACACCCTATATAATGATCTCTTGGCCGAAACCCTAGACACCCAATGCTTTCAGCCGAAATACCTTGAGATCTAGAAAACAGTTTTCTGTCTCTCCCTTTTCTCTCTAATTCCCGAAACCCAGAAAAACGAAGAGCTAGCAATCGCTGCCCGTTTCGTCGCGTGGATACCGGTAGAGGGACTTTCCGCAAAGGGAGATCAATCGGTGGCAGCATTCGATCCAAGAAACAGCTTCTTCCATTCAAGAATCCGATTCTTGAACCCAAAACGTAAGTCTTTTCTTGCTGTTTTTTTCGATTTGTTTCATATGAGCGGATCCTTCAGGGGAGGACTCATGGGTGTTTGGAACGAGTTTCCGCCCATGAATCCCTTCACACTATTCTTTTTCAAATCACTCTCATTCTTTTCTCTCGATTCTCCGCCATTTGTTTATGAACCTCACTAGCTTGACTAGGTGTCAAAGGATGTAATGTAAACCGAATATTATCCATAGTAACTTGGTACACATTCTTTCTCCCTATGTGATCCGCACACCAATCATATTGCCATGACCTCCCTAAAATTATGTGACTTTCGGTCATTGGAACCACATCACATTGAACTTTATCCTTGAACCATCCAATCCCGAATTCAATCTCCAAACTCCATGGCTGCCAACTTAACTTTCTTTTTCTCTGAATAATTATGCACAACAAAAACATGGTTAACTTTACGAATCCAATCTAAAAACAATTCGGGATCGTTTGTACCTTGAAAAGAGGGAATCTTGGTCTTGATTGCACCAAGATTATTGTCAAACATTTGGAATTGATCACCCCCTCTCGGCTCAAATGCAAGATTGTCCTCCATCCGAATTGGTTGCCTAGCTCTCGGCAAAGGTGGATTTAAATCCAACCTTGACTAAATGGTTTTCTTCAATGGCTCATAGGATTCATGGGACTCTTGATCATCATCAACATCAACTTGTTTACCTCTTTTATGAGCATTTGGTTTATTTGAAACTTCAAGAAGTTTCAATCTTTTGGACATCTCCTCCATTTGTTGCAAAATCTTGCGCATTAATTAACGTGTTGAATCTACAAAAAGCTTATCTTCTCCAAAGATTCCACCTTGTTTTGATGATCCTTCATGTTTAGACATATTAATTTTAAAGAAAACACTCAAACCGTTATATTAAAAAAAATACTCTTTCATTCCAACAATACTCATAAAAGAACTTCAACTCTAGATGAATTAAAGGTTCCTAACTTGTGTTGAGACAAAGATGAAAAATAATGGAAAGAATTCCTATCTTGACTTACACGAATTAGGGAAAAGAAAGAATAAAAGAGTAATCTTGAAAATCCTAGATCTAATCAAGAAAAGAAGACACTTTTAAAGGTATTATTTTGTGTTTAGGAGAAAGAGGATCTCAATCTTTACGTTTCTTGATTCTTGTTCTTGAATCTTTTCTTTCTTTTTCTTTTGAACTTACCCTTTTCTTGGCCGAAAATTATCAAAGAATTCAGGCTTGAAGGCTGTACAATTCTTGATCTTGGATTTAATATCACGACTAACAAGAAGAAAGGAGTGAACAATTGCCAATTCTTGAAACGAGGCTTGAAAGCACTATGAATCAAGAAGATTGCTTTTGGCTTTGCTCACAAAATACTCTCGGCTTCTTTTTCGTTTTTTGGACCGAATGATTATCAAGCAAACAAGAAAAATTTCAAGAAAGCGGTAAAGATACACCAAGAAAGAGATCAACCTTGTGCTCTGATACCAACTGATGAGGAACCTTGATTTTTAGGGTCAAGATTCGACAGCAAAAGGTTAAACTCGGACCTTTCTCTATCTTGAACTAGTTTCCAAGGGGAATATAATCAACGCAGCTCTAAGAATGTCAATTATCAATGGGGGCTGAAACACCACAACAAGAGAAACTATCTTGTTGATACAGTAACTCAAAGAATGAATGAAGTTCTATAAGAAGTTCAATTCAAGTATCTAAGGTAACTTATAATGGTGGCCGAAATCCCTCTTAAATAGAGTAAGATTTCGGCTAGCTTAGCCTTACAAATAAGAGTTCTATAAGCATTAGGACTCTACAAATCTTAGATAACTAAAACTTGCTATAATTGAACCACTGTCTAAACACATGGACAACATGTCCTTTATTATAGCCCCACTAAGATAATTGCAGCTAACACTAATTAATAAATAAACATAAAGCTGAAAATATAATTAAAATCTATAATAAACTTTAATTTACAAAGTTCCTAAAATGCCCTTTTAGCCACTTTGCTTGTTTGGGCCGATTTGAATGCTTTTGAAAGTTAAGAGGTTAACTTGTACATCATCTTCTAGTTGTAACTTAGCTTCCTCTTTAGTCTTGACTTCTCGGATCAATGATGAAATAGCTTGAGTCACCTTCCTTGTCCTTAGTCTTGTCATTGGTCCTTGGATGTTTGT
The DNA here is from genome assembly GCA_026122235.1 of Vinca minor. Classification (NCBI taxonomy): domain Eukaryota; kingdom Viridiplantae; phylum Streptophyta; class Magnoliopsida; order Gentianales; family Apocynaceae; genus Vinca; species Vinca minor. The sequence continues at coordinate 954,840 of JAOCZM010000259.1, read as the reverse complement.
TAGGGGATCCCTTGTGTAGGGAAGCCCCTTGCATGGTCCCTCGTCATTAACTCTGTGGTCAATTTGTGATTCCATTGTTGGCCAGCCTGCTTGAGACCATATAAATATCCTAATTAAGATCACCATGAATATATTCATTGTTAATATCAAGCTGCTCCAAAAACTATCATTTGGTAGAGGCAATAGTAAGAAGAATTCGAACAGCGGTCATTTTTGCTACTGGAAGAATGTCTAATTGTAGTCTATGCCTGGTTGTTCACTACAAGAGTGAAGACATTCAGTGACAACTGTTTTATGACCATATACCATTTTGTCACAAATAAAACATTTATTGTGACAAAATACTTTTTTGTCACTAGTATGGGTACTAATTGTGACAACTTAATTACATGTTTGTCACGGTTGTAGTGTTAATGATGATGATTTAAATTCATAAGTAAGTTATCACTATTACTATATTAATAGTGCCGTAATTTCTTTTATCTCTGAAGTTTTGTCACTAATGGCATATGCGCTATGACAGCAATTGTTTTTTGCGGGGATGAAACTTAGTTGTGAAAAACATTATTTTTCTCACTAGTATTCCTATTTATTGGGACAAAAAGTGCTTTGTCACACTACCTATGCATTTCTGTGATGAAAATTTGAGACACTAAAGTTCATACAGTTAGTGTTAGCTGAATGTGCTCACAAATAAGAAGTTGAATGCGACAAAAAATAGGTGGTCACTATTGTTTGTACTAGTGGTGACGACTTATTTGTTTGTTACCACCACTAATTGTGACGATTAGTCTTTTCCACAGTTAATTTATCATTGTTAATGTATTACTAGTGTCCTATTAATAAAGTCTTGATCATAATCAAATTCATTTTTTCCTTCAATACTCATTGTATCAATAGTAAACGGATTTCCTTCTACGATTATTACATCTAAATCAATTCTATGTTCAGGCACAAAATTATTATTATTATTTGTACACTACAAAAAAATACTTTTTATGACGAAACTTTTCGTGACATAGATATTTTCGTCCTGAAAGGTCTTTCTTTCTTGACGAAAACGACTTTGTCACGAAAAATGACGTTTTCTAAAAAAAATCTAGATTTCTCACAAAACAGTAGTTTCATCGTCCCGAAATGTCGACCAATTGTGACGAAGACAAATTTTCATCATGATAGGTATGACTTTTTAGGAAAATGTCTTTGTGACGAAAAGTTCCGTCCGAAAAAGTACTTTTTTTCTTTTATAATATATAGTTGTATATGATGTAGTTATAGCGTTACTCTCCTCTCACGTTGAATATATGTCTTTTAAAACGAAAAAGGGAAAGTGACATTGCAACGGAAACTGAGTGAAAGTATAAATATTTTGTTTTTGTAAAAACAAAAATGAGTATAAACATACAGGTATATATGCTATAATTTAGAATATAATTTTAGTTTTTATATTTTTTATAGTAATATATTAAATTTATTACTAAAAACTGGTATACATATAAAATAAATTTATTCATATTTTGATTTCAATTCCATACACAAATACATAGATTATGTTTCTAAAATATATTTTGAAATAAAAACTAAATATATTAAATTATTTAAAATTCAATGAGAGTGTATTTATTTGATTCATGAAGAAAATGAAATAAAAAAAACAAAGAAAAATTTAAATAAATAAAGGTTCAAAATAAAAAACTCCATTATGATAAATATAATAGGAGAAACAAAAATTGACAAATGATCAGCTAGCCCAGCGACCTAGCGCACGACATTCTCATCCCTTTGAGAATGGAGATACTGTATTAAAATTATTCATAGGTGGCTTGACTTGCCGGCTAAGGGAAAGACTTAATTCTACATTATTCAAAGGTGTTGACTTGGCGAATCGGCTTGGCTGGGGGAGTCGGTCGGCTCGATTGTAATAAATATACAATTGACAAAATATTTGTAACAATAATTACATTTTCATGACTAAACTCGGTCGACACTATTTCAAAATAATTAGTTACAAAGTAGTTGTTCTAATATGAGTAGTATGTGTGACAAACATTTGGCCACTATTAACAAATATTTTTGTTGTCAAGTATGTCGTCACTATAAATATAAATATGCGACGACTTAATTCGTCACAAAGTACTTATTTTTTGTGTCAAAACTATTGTCACACATATTTATATTTGTTGTGACCACTTTTTGTAATATTTTTTTTTTTGTCGAGAATTTAGTCACATAATCATTGAGTAATTGTGGCCAATCACAAAATGTCGTCACAATTTTATCAATGACGGAGGTAATTGTGACGGCAGGTGACGACTTCAAAAAATGGTCACAAGCGATAATAGTGACCTAAAATTGACCTTAGAGTGACGACTTTCGTCGTCACTTAATATAGTTTTTCTTGCAGTGGTTGTGTGAAACCTTGGACAACAACACGATGAGGGGATTCATGGGCGGAAACTCGTTCCAAACACCCATGAGTCCTCCCCTGAAGGATCCGCTCATATGAAACGAATCGAAAATAGCGGTAAAAACTTACATTTTTTACGGATTCAAGAAGCTGCTTCTTGAATGGAGGATGACGTTTCTTGGATGCTAATCTGCCACCAATTGATTTCCCTTTGCGGAAAGTCCCTCTACCGGTATCCACGCGACGAAACGGGCAGCGATTGCTAGCTCTTCGTTTTTCTGGGTTTCGGGAATTAGAGAGAAAAGGGAGAGGCAGAAACTATTTCGGCTTCTTGGGTATTTCGGCTGAAAGCATTGATCTCTAGTGGTTTCGGCCAAGAGTTTATTATATAGGGTGTGAGAGTTTGTTCCCCGTAACTAACTCTCACGTCCCTCAACTCCTCTCGGCAATGGGAGTCCTCAACTCCCACGTCCCCTTAGACTCTGGCTGGTAGTGGGAGTCCTTATCGGATAATAACTCCCACGTAATCCCAGCTAAAGGTAAAATACCGAAATTGCCCCTATCTCTAATTCGAATAATAAACACTTTATTATTTTCAGAAAAACATATGTCAGATACAATGAACCTAGACACTTTCTAGATTCATTGAATCTGGACATGAAGCTCGTTAGCTCGTCTATGCGTGTGACCCTGTAGGTTCATATCACAATGGCAATGAAAACACACTTGTTAGTAGTGTGAGTTCATAAGTCACAAGCGGTCCCTAGCAGGACATTGTGACTACCCAAAGTGAATGAATATACAACGGAACCTAATATCAATCCACTATTTAATCCCTTTGTCTCGCGATATCCTAATTAAGCATAAGGCATGGTGGTCGTCACCCTTATTAAGCTTAATTGTATTTATGCTCGATCTCCGTAGATCTGCTTTGACAAATAGCATTTGATAACCACTTTATCAAATACATTTGAGCACGGCCATGCATTTAAACAGTCTTTCCCTATCGAGGGGCCCATGGATATCTCTCTCTAATAATAGAGAGGGACAAATTCCTTACAATGTCTCTCACATTCAAGCTATGATAGGACACTACATCCGATCTCGGTCGTATTGATTACTCTGCTACAAGTAACGTCCGATCGAGTCAAAACGTGGCTCCATTCATACTAGAATCAATGAAGACATAAGGTCTAAGGATTCTAAAATAGTATTGAGGAAGTAATACTTATGACTTAAGACCATGAAGTATTACTTCTCGACTGGGATCACGTCCCAATACAATGTATCCCTATATATTGCATCTATGATGTGATTTGTATCCATTACACATGATCGAGTAAAACAAGATCATCAATCAACAATCATACTAGTTTTATTTCATAGTAATTAAGCATTACATAAAACTATGGACTTCTAGAATAGTAATTACATAAGCTAATGAGTTTTACTATCAAATCACACATTTGATAATCAAAAGCAAAATTAACTATTCAATTACTTGCTCAAAAAGATAACAAAACGCACAACATGTGCTAATGGTCCTAGGGCACTACTAACACACGAGACTTAGGTCTTTCAATAGAACCATCAGAATTAAATTTTAACCGGTAAACCCATTTGTTGTTGAGGGGCTTAACATTAGTGGGAAGGGGAACAAGTGTCCAAGTGTTGTTGGCCTGTCCAAGGCATCAATTTCCGCTTGTATGGACTGTCGTCAGTCTGCATGCTTGACGGCTTGACTGTAGCTATTAGGTACAAAGTGAGTAGAAACTGATAATGCAAAAGATTTGTGATCTGGATATAGTGAATGATAACCGTGAACCTTTTCTAAAGAGTGACGAGCAGATGTTTTGTGTTAGAAATAGTGGGAGGAGTTAAAGCTTGGACGAGAGAACAATAATAATCGTTCAGGTAGGAATGGGTACGTAAGATCCTAGTAGATTTTCGAGTAGGGGAAGGAGGAAGCGAGATAGTGGAATTATCAGGAGAATTTTGATGAGTATTAGAAGGTGACGTATGAGGGGTTGAAGTGATGATGGGAGTGGGAGTTGGATGTAATGATGCAGGTTCAAAAGGAAGATCATTAATGAAAGGAATTGGTAAAGGAAAATTACTCGAAGGAGAATTGAGTGGAGATTGTTGTGGATAAGGGAATATGTTTTAGTGAAAGATAACTTTTGAGAAGATGAAAATAGAACGTGAGTGAAGATTGAGGAGCGTGTATCCTTTTATTTGTGCGGGATAACCTAAGAAAATAGAGGGACCTGAAGGGATTCATAGGCAGAAACTCACTACAAACACCCATGAATTCTCCCCGATAGGATCCGTTCACACTACGGGAATCGAATGATAGACGAAAAAGATTTACAATTTTCGATAATGGTTTCTGATTCAGATGTTGTGCTGCAACCACCAAAAGCCGCCCCTTACGAAATAGCTCACTATCGGTATCCACGCGACGAAATGAGCAGCGAGTACTAGCTCTTCGTTTTTCTGAGTTTCGGAAATCTAGACAAAATGGATGGCAAAATTCTAAATTCGGTGATAGGTTTTGTGGCTCTCAAAAAATATATCTAGGGTTTCGCCCAAAAGAGGATTATATAGGGCGTGAGAGTTTGTTTCGAAAACTAACTCCCGCGTCATACCAACCTCTTCTGGTAGTGGTAGTTTTTATCGCATAATAACTCCCACGCAATCCCAACGAAAGCCAAATACCGAAAATTCCCATCCTTAATCTCTAATTCGAATAATAACATTTTATTATTCTAAAAAAAACAAATGTCAAATACATTGAACCTAGATACATTCTAGATTCATTGAATCTGGACATAAAGCCTGTTAACTCGTCTATGCGTGTGACCCTGTAGGTTCATATCACAATGGCAATGAAAACATACTTAGTAGTAGTATGTGTTCATAAATCACAAGCGGTCCCTGGCAGGACATTGTGACTACCCAAAGTGAATGAATGATCGGTGGAACCTAATCTCAATCCACTATTTAATCCCTTTGTTTTACGATATCCAAATTAAACATAAGGCATGGTAGTAGTCACTCTTATAAAACTTAATTATATTTTTGCTCGATCTCCAGGTAGACTGTTTCAACAAATAGTATTTAATAACCAGTTTATTAAATACAATTGAGCACGGTCTTGCATTTAAACAATCTTCCCTATTGAGGGGCCCACATATATATCTCTCTAATAATTTCTTGCTTTGAGCTCTTCTAGCTCACAGCACCTCCATTCAAACAAAACACAAAACCATATTGTGATCTAAAGTCATCTATGTCGGTTTGGAAGCTTGTGTTTGTGTAACCATTTACAACCAGATTTCCTTCCTGACCTCCGTACACTAAGAACATACCTTTAGTACTTCTCAAGTACTTAAGGATGCTTTTGACTGCAGTCCAATGTGACTCTCCAATATCAGATTGATATCTTCTAGTCATACTTAATGCGAATGAGACATACGGGGGAGTGCATAGCATGACATACATAATAGACCCAATGATGAAGCGTATGAGATCTTACTCATGCGCTCTTAGTATTCCTTTGTGGAAAGGTCCTTGAGTTTAGCTAAGTTTAATGCTGTGTGACATGGGCAAGAATCCTTTTTTGGAATCTTGCAAACTGAACCGTTTCAGTACCTTGTCAATGTATCCACTCTGTCTTAGGCCAATCATTTTGTTGGATCTATCATTATAGATCCTTATACCCAAAATGTAGGTAGCCTTGCCTAAGCCTGTCATGGAAAAGCACTTCCCCAACCAAGCTTTTACACTTTGTAATGTGGGGATGTCGTTTCCAATAAGTTAGATGTCATCCACATAAAGCACAAGGAACACTACTGTATTATTAGTTACTTTCTTATAAACACAAGGCTCATCTTCATTTTTTATGAAACCAAATTCTTTAATTGCTTCATCAGAACGACGATTCCAGCTTCGAGATGCTTGCTTCAATCCATAAATGGACCTTTGAAGCTTACACACTTTTTTAGGATTTTATGGATCAACAAAGCCTTCAGGTTGTGTCATATACACATCCTCCATAAGGTTTCATTTAAGAAACGCATTCTTAACGTCCCTTTGCCATATCTCAAAGTCATAATATGCGGCTACGACAAGTAAAATCCTAATAGACTTTATCATAACGACAGGAGACAAAGTTTATGTTAGTAGTGCCCTAGGACCATTAGCATATGTTGTACGTTTTATATCTTTTTGATCATATCTTTGAATAGTTAATTTTGCTTTTGAACATCAAATGCGTGATTTGATAAGTAAAACTCATTAGCTTATGTAATTACTATTCTAACCGTCCCTAGTTTTTTGTAATGTTCTTAACAATGAAATAAAACTAGTATGATGTTTGATTGATGATTATGTTTTACTGATCATGTGTAATGAATACAAATCATATCATAGATAAAATATATTGTATCAGACGTGATCCGTTAGATAAGTAATACTTCATGGTTCTTTAGTCATAAGTATTACTTCCTCAATACTATTTGGAATCCTTAGACCTTATGTCTCCATGGTTACCAGCATTAATGGAGCTACGTTTTGACTCAGTCGGACGTTGCGTTTAATCGAGTAATCAATACGACTGATGATCGGATGTAGTATCCTATCATGGCTTGAATGTGAGAGGCATTGTAAGGGATTTGTCCCTCTCTTATTAGAGAGAGATATCCATGGGCCCCTCGATAGGGAAGACTGTTTAAATGCATGGCCGTGCTCAAATGTATTAAATATAGTTTGTTGGAACAGTCTACCTGGAGATCGAGTATAAATACAATTAAGCTTTATAAGGATGACAACTACCATGCCTTATGCTTAATTTGGATATCGCGAGACAATGGGATTAAATAGTGGATTGATATTAGGTTCCACCACATATTCATTCACTATAGGTAGTCATAATGTCTTGCTAGGGACCGCTTGTGATTTATGAACACATACTACTACTAAGTGTGTTTTCATTTCTATTGTGATATGAACCTACAAGGTCACACGCATAGATGAGTGAACGCGCATCATGTGCTGATTCAATGAATCTAGAATGTGCCTAGGTTCATTGTATCTGACATTTATTTCTCTGAGAATAATGAAATGTTATTATTCGAATTAGAGATTAAGGAGGGGCATTTTCGGTATTTGGTTATAGCTGGGATTACATGGTAGTTATTATGCGATAAAGACTCCCACTACCAGTAGAGGTTTACAGGACGTGGGAGTTAAAGACTACCACTGCCGGAAGAGGTTGAGGACGTGGGAGTTGGTTCTGGGAACAAACTCTCACACTCTATGTAAACCTCTTTTGGCCGAAACCCTAGGTTAGATTCGCTTGAGCCGCAATAAACAATATACCCCGAAATCAGATTTCTTGATTTTCTGCCTCCTTTTCTCTCTAGATTCCAAAACGAAGAGCTAGCACTCGCTGCTCGTTTCGTCGCGTGGATACCAGTAGGGAGTAATTCCGCAAGAGAGGACTTTCGTGGTTGCAGCTAAGCACCCGGAAAAACAGAATTTTTAACCGAAAACGTAAGTCCTTTTTCGTATTTTTCGATTCCTATGGTATGAGCGGATCCTTCGGGGGAGGATTCATGGGTGTTTAGAACCCGTTTCTGCCCATAAATCCCTTCAGTTTCATCATAGTCTATACCATGAATTTTTCTCTAACCTTTAACTACTAGTCGAGATTTAAAAGTGTGTACATTACCATCCATGTCGGTTTTCTTTTTGAAACACCATTTGTTATCAATGACCTTACACCCTTCGTGTGGGTCAACCAAAGTCCACACTTGGTTATCATACATGGATTGCATCTCAAACTTCATAGCTTCTAGCCACTTGTCAGACTCAGAACTATGAATTGCCTCTTTGTAGGAGTGGGTTCATCTTGATCAATCAATTCAATATGATGATCATCAGTTACGAGAAATTCATATCTCTCAAACTGTTGATGTACCCGACTTGACATCCTTGGGCCTTGTGTTAAAGATTGAAGCTCAGTATCAACACGTGTGATGCGGAACCATGATAAAAATTATCAAGATTCGATACTAAAAGGTTTAAAACGGATCTTTCTCTATATCGAACTAGTTTCCAAGGGGAATAAAATCAACGCAACTCTAAAGATGGCTAATTATCAATGGGGGCTGAAACACCAAAACAAGCGAAACTATCTTGTTGATACAATAACTTAAGAATGAATGAATTCTATAAGAAGTTCAAACACAAGTATCTAAGGAATAACCTTAACCAAAATATCAATATATCTAACGTTATTACAATGGTGGCCGAAATCCCTCTTAAATAGAGTAGGATTTCGGCTATCTAGCCCTAGAAAGGAAGAGTCCTTGAAGAATTAGGACTCTTGAACAACAAACTTGCTAACAAGTAAAACACTATCTAAGATAATGGACAACATGTCCTATTATCTAGCACACGCTAAGAACATGGCTGAAAATAGAAGACACATGAAGAGTCCTCGAAGAATTAGGACTCTCAACTCTCAACTACTAACCACTTAACCATTATCTAAACACATGGACAACATGTCCTTTATTATAGCAACACTAAAAGATAATGCTTGTTACACGCCTAAATAAGAGATAAATAAAGCTGAATATAATTAAAGTCTAGAATATACTTTAATGTACAAAAGACTAAAATGCCCTTTAAATTCGTCTTAATTTTGAACAGATTGTTGGAGCAGCTTGCAAGACGATTTCGGACACCAAGATGGCAGAATCTGATCTTGTGATCTCATAAAAGTTGTAGATCTGCCTCTTATCTTTAATATGCCACATGAATCAGTTCCATTGGATACCTAGATAGAAAGTTATGATCATTATACTAAACTGTCGCAAAGCTGTCCATTCCCACATTATCTTGTAAGATTACTAAAAAGCCCTTCTTAGCCACTTTGCTTGATAGGGCCGAATTGTACACTTGTGAAACTTAAGAGGTTGACTTGTACAACATTTCTGGATGTAACTTAGCGTCCTCTTTGTATCTTAGAACTCGGATAGATGATGTAATAAGGTGATTCACGTTGATACGGTACTATCCGGGAAGCTTAAAGAGGTCATTTGGATAAATGACCTCATAATTAACTCATATATTCCAAATACAAGCTTCAAAGTAAAGCCTTTGTTACAAGTGCTGAAAGTATCTATTCTAAAGGTTCAAGAGTTAAAGAAGCCTTCAAATAAAGCTAGATACAAGGATCAAAGTCATCTAATAGCATTTGAAGGAAAGATACATAATTGGAAGAAAATTGGTTGAAAGGGTATTTTAGTCATTTGATAATTAAAGTTTAAAGTCTATTCAAGACTTTAATTATATTTTCAGATTTATTTTTTTGTTTAATTAGCCATGTTGGCCGAAATAAGCTAGCTAAATAATAGGACATGTTGTCTTTGATGTTATTTAGTGTTTTTAGTAATCTAGGAGTTGTAGAGTCCTAATCTTTAAAGGACTCTTATTTGTGGTTCATTAGGCTACGAAATTCCACTCTATTTAAGAGGGATTTTAGCCATGTTATTATTAGACTTGATATGATATTTTAAGGTTATTCCTTAGTTAGTTTGTGTTTGATTCTCTATGTGGAATTCATTCATCCATTTGAGTTACTGTATCAATAAGTTTGGTTTATACTTATTGTGGTGTTTCAGCCCCCATTGATAATCAACCTTACAGGAGGATTGTTGATCCTTGTGTCTAGCTTTATTTAAAGGCTTCTTTAACTCTTGAACCTTTAGAATAGATACTTTCAACACTTGGAACAAAGGCTTTACTTTGAAGCTTGTATTTGGAATATATGAGTTAATTATGAGGTCATTTATCCAAATGACCCCTTCAAGCTTCCCGGATAGTACTGTATCACATCTTCATTGCCATACGCCGTGTCATTGGTCCTTGTAAGCTGGTTAAGAAATGCTTTGTGTAAGGCAGCCATGTAGACGGTCCCGCATCAGCGTGGCTTGCTTGAAGCTCCAAAGATGGTTCAGATGTTGTTTGGGGATCTTGAATTTCTTCAAGATGGATCTTACTCCCACTATCCCTTTTTGAAATAAATTACCTTTCAAGGAATAAACCATTCCGAGCAACAAACACTTTGTTTTCTCATGGAAGATAAAAGTAATATACTTTAGTTTCTTTAGGATATCCCACAAACAATCACTTGTCAGATTTAGGGGCGAGTTTATCAGATAATAAGCATTTTACATACGCCTCGCATCCCCAAATTTTGAGATATGACAAACTAGGTCGTTTCCCAGTCCACATGTCATATGGAGTTTTCTGAATCGCTTTAGAAGGAACTCTATTCAATATGAATGCAACAGCTTCTAGGGGGTAGCCCCAAAAGGAAATTGGAAGACTGGTTTGATCATCATAGATCGAACAATATCTAGTAATGTGTGATTTCTTCGTTCTAACACACCATTCCATTGTGGTGTGCCAGGAGGAGTTAATTGTGAAACAATTCCACAACCTCTAAGATGTTCGTCAAACTCTTGGTTAAGGTATTCACCACCTCGATCTGATCGAAGTATTTTAATACTTTTACCAAGTTGATTTTGTACTTCATTTTGGAATTCTTTGAATCTCCCAAAAGATTCTGATTTTAAGTTTCATTAGATAGACATAGCCATATCTACTGAAATCATATGTGAATGTGATGAAGTACTGAAACCCTCCTCTAGCACTAGTGTTTATTGGTCCACATACATCTGTATGTATGAGGCCCAATAAATCAGAAGCTCTCTCACTTTGTCTTGTAAATGGAGCTTTAGTCATTTTGCCTAACAAACAAGAATCACATGTCTCATAAGACTCGAAGTCAAATGATGTCAAAATTCCATCTTGATGGAGTTTTAATATGCGTTTCTCTTTGATGTGGCCCAAACAACAGTACCAAAAGTAGGTTTGGTTTAAGTCATTTGATTAAAACCTCTTTGTATTAATGTTATAGATGGGCATGTTAATGGATTCATAGAGGTTAAAAATATAAAGCCCATTCATCAAAGAGGCATCTCCATTGAAGATGTCATATTTATGTAGGGCCCAAATTTTATTCTTAATATTTATTTCAAAACCATCAATATCCAAACAAGAAACTGAAATAATATTCCTACTCAAAGTAGGAACATAAAGACAATTATTCAGTTCAATAATAAAGCCACTTGGCAAAACTAAATTAAATGCCCCTGTAGCTACAACAACAACTCTTGCTCCATTCGCTACACGCAAGTCCACTTCTCCTTTTGCCAATGATCTACTCCTTTTGAACCCCTGCACATTTGCACAAATGTGAGATCCACAACTGGTATCTAATACCCAAGAAATAGGAGCATAAATGTTACTCTCAATAACATAAATATTTGGAGAGATAGTCAAACTGGCTTTCTCCTTTTTCTTCTGATGAAGAACCTTGACGAAATCAAGATTCAACACAAGGTAAATATATGATCTTTCTCTAGCTTTAAAAGTAGTTCACGTGAATGCCTTACTAAGCACCTCAAGGTAACAATAAGCACCAAGCAACACTAGCAAAGGACTTTCAAGAGTTCGACACACTCGACTCAAGGCAGCGATAAGCACCAAGAAACATAGGCAGAAGACTCTAATGGATGAAGAAACACCACAACAAGGGAACTAACTTGTTGATTAGTAACAATGAAAGAAATATCTAAAAAGAAATTCAATTCACAAAGTAACAAAGGAATAAACCTCACAATTATATTATATCAAATATAAGTAATAATGAGGTTGAAATCTCTCTTAGATAGAGAATGAATTTCAACCAAACCTTACAAAAATAGAGTCCTAATTGGACATGGAAACTAAAGCAATCACAAGTATAGTAAACTACCTTAAACTATTACTTGTTGTAAACAAAATAACTAGATGGACCACGTGTCCTTTATTATAGTAATAATTCGAAAATAATAAAGTACTGAAGGCTGGAAATTAAATAATAACTAAACTTGGAAAAACAAGATTAATTCTCGCTCAAAATCTGGACAACATCTTGATTGGTAGAATCTGATCTTGTAGTCTTCATGAAAGTGTAGATCTGCCTCTTAGCTTTCCATAGCATCTTGAATGCGGTCCATGGGATTCCTGGATCGAAAGTTATGACCATTACACCAAACTGTTGCAAAGCTGAAATTAATGTTGACCCAAGTTGATGATAGTTCTTGGCCACACGATATAAATAACTCCGGGTTAGGAAGATTTTACCTTGATTTGTTGTAGTTATTGGCGGCAATGTCAAGAACAAGATGGAACAAGAGCCAATTCCTTTGTTTCCGAACGTACAAGGAAGTTTGCTTTTGGTTTGCTCCTTGTCTAACCAAACTCACGGCTGCCCCATTTTTGTCAATTTTCTGTCAATTCCAAGCAAACAAGAAAAAATTTAACGAAAGCAATAAAGATACACCAAGATAGAGATCAACCTTTTGCTCTGATACCACTTGATGCGGAACCGTTGTACGAATACTAAGGTTCGGCTTGAATGCCCGATCTTTCTCTATCTCGAACAGTTTATGTGGAATATAATCAACAATCCACCCATAAGGTTGATTATCAATGGGGGCAGAAACACCACAATAAGTATAAACTAAACTTATTGGTACAGTAACTCAAATATGAATGAACTCTACATCGAGAATCAAACACAAAGTAACTAAGGAATAACCTTAAATCAATATATCAAGTCTAATAATAACAGGGCTGAAATCCCTCTTAAATATAGTGGATTTTCGCCCAAAAAGAACCCACAAATAAGAGTCCTTTAAGGATTAGGACTCTACAACTCCTAGATAACTAAAAACACTACCTAACATCAAGGACAACATGTCCTATTATTTAGCTAGCTTATTTTGGCCAACATGGCTAATTAAAAAATATAATAAATCTGAAAATATAATTAAAGTCTAGAATAGATTTTAATTATCAAATGATCAAAATAACCTTTCAACAGTTTTCCTTCCAATTATGTATTTTGCATTCAAATGCTATTAGGTGTGTTTGATCTTTGTGCCTTGCATTCTTGGAAGGCTTCTTTGTCTCTTGAGCCTTTATATTAATTACTTTAAATACCCGAACAAAAGGCTTTATTCGGAAGCTCGTATTTGGAATATATGAGTTAATTATGAGGTCATTTATCCAAATGACCTCTTCAAGCTTCCCGGATAGTTCCGTATGATCCTCTCTTTCTTGAAAAGGATTTGTCCTCGAATCATCTAGATCGTGGGATGCATTAACAAGATCAATATTTTCTTTCAACTCATCTTTTTGCAAACTGTCGAATTTTGGCTCGGTTTCATCCTTGTCTTCTTGACTTACCAAATTTGTTTCATCTTGTATTATATCATTATTTGGCAAGCTTTCTCCTATGGTCTCGGTTTCTTCTTGAATTTTTTGATTTTTAATCTATTCATCTAGTCGATCCATGTCTTCCCATAGTTCTTTCATAGATGTCTTCCAAGTTGAAGATTTAATGGCGGCTGATTTTCTTTCTTTTTCTTGAATTGTGGCTGTTTTGGCAGCCCTAAAATAGCTATTACCTTCACTTTTCCGCGGCCCAAAATAAGAATTTGAAGGGGGCTGATTTGGCATTTTCCAAGGTGGAAATTTAGCCGAATTAGTCCCTTTCTTCTTCTCTTTGATTTGCCTCTCAATTTTCTCCGCATGATTGACCATCTCCATAAAATCAACATGATTAGCTCTTTCCACTGTTGGCCTAATATCATCATTCAACCCGTCTAAGAATCGATTCAATGTAACTTGCCTGGTTTCTTGAATGTCATTCTGAATTATGGCTAATCGCATCTCTTCATAATACTCGTTTATCGATCTAGAACCTTGTGTAAGCCTTTGTAAACGTTTGGCTTGCTCAACAAAGTGATATGGGTTCACAAATCTCCATTTCATCACAGCTTTCAATACATTCCAACTATCAATAGGTCGTTGTCCCGCTCTTTGTCTAATTATACATTCATCTTGCCACCACTTTGATGCAATACTAAATAATCCCTTGACTGCCATATTTACCTTTCTACCCTTCGAATAATTATGAATAGCAAAAATATTGTGAAATTTATGTATCCATTCAAATAATAATTCAGGCCTATTCGTACCTTCAAAAGATGGGATCTTGATTGTACCAATTGAGTTGTCTGTCATAATATTTCGGCTCACAAGAAAACAAATAGGAATCATCATATCTTGAATTTGTTGTATGTTGGAAACCATCCTTTTATCATCATAACCAAAGTTGTCATCTTCTTGATCAAATTGTTGCCTCATCTTGCGCATGATTTTGTTGAAATCTTCAAAAAGATGGAGTCTTTAAGCTTCTTGATTTTTTTGAAAGTTGATCTTCTTGAACTCACGGCTGCCCCTTGTCAAAATTCATTCACAGCTGCCCCTTGAAATTCGAATCAATTTTGACGTGTCTTGATTTTCAATCCGGATGAACAGTTGCAAAAAAATCTGATTTTTGTCCGCGGATGAACATTAATTCGTGAACAGTACCTGTGGACAGTAATTCTGGAACTCAATCTTTTAAAAGATGGAATCTTTACGTATCTTGATTTCTTGATTCTTTCCTCGGATGAACAATAGCGTAATCAAGAAGTCTAAGACTTGCCCTTTTCTTGGCCACACGATATCAAGAACTCCGGGTTAGGAAGATTTTACCTTGATTTGTTGTAGTTGTTGGCGGCAATGTCAAGAACAAGAGGGAATAAGAGCCAATTCCTTTGTGTCCGAACGGATAAGGAAGTTTGCTTTTGGTTTGCTCCTTGTCTAACCAAAACTCACGGCTGCCCCTTTTTTTTTGTCAATTCCAAGCAAACAAGAAAAAATTTAACGAAAGCAATAAAGATACACCAATATAGAGATCAACTTTTTGCTCTGATACCACTTGATGCGGAACCGTTGTACGAATACTAAGGTTCGGCTTAAATACCCGATCTTTCTCTATCTCGAACAATTTATGGGGAATATAATCAACAATCCTCCTATAAGGTTGATTATCAATGGTGGTTGAAACACCACAATAAGTATAAACTAAACTTATTGATACAGTAACTCAAACATGAATGAAATCTACATCGATAATCAAACACAAAGTAACTAAGGAATAACCTTAAATCAATATATCAAGTCTAATAATAACAGGGCTGAAATCCCTCTTAAATAGAGTGGATTTTCGCCAAAAAGAACCAACAAATAAGAGTCCTTTAAGGATTAGGACTCTACATCTCCTAGATAACTAAAAACACTACCTAACATCAAGGACAACATGTCCTATTATTTAGCTAGCTTATTTTGGCCAACATGGCTAATTAAAAAATATAATAAATCTGAAAATATAATTAAAGTCTAGAATAGACTTTAATTATCAAATGACCAAAATACCCTTTCAACCGTTTTCCTTCCAATTATGTATTTTCCCTTCAAATGCTATTAGGTGTGTTTGATCTTTGTGCCTTGCATTCTGGGAAGGCTTCTTTGTCTCTTGAGCTTTTATATTAATTACTTTAAATACCCGGAACAAAGGCTTTATTCAGAAGCTCGTATTTAGAATATATGAGTTAATTATGAGTTCATTTATCCAAATGACCTCTTCAAGCTTCCCGGATAGTACCGTATCAAGAACAACCTTGAAGTATCCTTTTGTGTGTGGGACTCTTTGACCTCAATCTTTCTTTGTTGATTTGGGAACAGTTTTAGGAAAGTTCCCTAATATTTTCTTGATCGTTTTTTGCTCTTGAATCTTTCTTTCTCTATTTTTGTTTTTTCCCGAAATAGGGAGACCAAGATAAGGGTAATTTGGCTCCTTTTTGATGATGTTGGCTCTTGTCTTAAATTTACTTTTTCTTGTCTTGGCTAAATAAAATAAAATAAAGCATAATTATTTTCTTTTCTTTTTATATAAAGAAAGCAAGAAAAGATACACCAAGAAAGAGAACAACCTTGAGCTTTGATACCAGTATGATGAAGAACCTTGACGAAATCAAGATTCAACACAAGGTAAAGATAGGATCTTTCTCTAACTTGAAAAGTAGTTCACGTGAATGCCTTACTAAGCACCTCAAGGCAGAAATAAGCACCAAGCAACACTAGCAAAGGACTTTCAAGAGTTTGACACACTACACCTCAAGGTAGCGATAAGCACCAAGCAACATAGGCAGAAGACTCTAATGGATGAAGAAATACCACAACACGGGAATTAACTTGGTGATTAGTAACAATGAAAGAAAGATCTAAAAATAAATTCAATTCACAAAGTAACAAAGGAATAAACCTCACAATTATATTATATCAGTAATAATGATGCTGAAATCTCTCTTAAATAGAGAAGGAATTTCAGCCAAGCCTTACAAAAATAGAGTCCTAATTGAACAAGGCTCTGATACCACTGAAGGGATTCATAGGCATGAACTCGTTCTAAACACCCATGAATCCTCCTCGATAGGATCCGTTCACAATATGGGAATTGAATGATAGACGAAAAAGACATACAATGTTCGTTATTGCTTTCTGATTCAGATGATATGCTGCAACCACCAAAAAGTCGTCCCTTGCAAAATTGCTCTCTAGTGGTATCCACGCGACGAAACGAGCAACGAGAGCTAGCTCTTCGTTTTTCTGAGTTTCAGAAATCTAGAGAGAAGGGATGGAAGAACTCTAAATCCGGTGATAGGTTTTGCGGCTCTCAAAAAGTATATATAGGGTTTCGCCCAAAAGAAAAGTATATAGGGCGTGAGAGTTATTTCAGGAAACTTAGTCCCACATCATACCATCCTCTTCTGGTAGTGGGAGTTTTTATCGCATAATAACTTCCACACACTCTCAGCGAAAGCCAAATAACGAAAATGCCCATCATTAATCTCTAATTCGAATAATACCATTTTATTATTCTCAAGAAAACGAATGTCAGATTCAATGAACCTAACCACATTCTACATTCATTGAATCTGAACATAAAGCCCGTTAACTCGTCTATGTGTGTGACCCTGTAGGTTCATATCACAATGGCAATGAAAACATACTTAGTAGTAGTAGTATGTGCTCATAAATCACAAGCGGACCCAGCAGGACATTGTGACTACCCAGAGTCAATGATTGATCCGTGGATCCTAATCTCAATCCACTATGATGAAGAACCGAGATAATATCAAGATTCAACACTTTAGTTTAAAAACGGATCTTTCTCTATTCTTGAACTAGTTTCAAAGCGAATATTCTCAACGCAACTCTAAAGAAGGCTAAGAATCGATGGAGGCTGAAACACCACAACAAGTGAAACTAACTTGTTGATACAATAACTCAAAGATGAATGAATTCTAAAGAAGTTCAATTCAGCTAAGGAATAACCTTACCAAAATATCATATATCTAACGTATCTTACAATGGTGGCTGAAATCCCTCTTAAATAGAGTAGGATTTCGGCTCAATTGAACCAAAAGGAAGAGTCCTTGAAGAATTAGGACTCTTCAACAACAAACTTGTTAACCAACTAAAACACTGTCTATGATAATGGACAATATGTCCTATTATTTAGCTAGCACTTATTGTACTCGCCAACATGGCTAAAAATAGTAAATAATAAAGCTTAAAATAATTAAAGTCTAGAATAGACTTTAATGTACAAAAAGACTAAAATGCCCTTTAAATTCGTCCCAATTCTGGACAGCTTGTTGGACCAACTTGCATGACGTTTCGGACACCAAGATGGTAGAATCTGATATTGTGATCTTATGAAAGTTGTAGATCTGCCTCTTATCTTTCATATGCAACTTGAATCAACTCCATTGGATACCCTAGATGTAAAGTTATGATCATTATACCAAACTGTCGCAAAGCTGTCCATTCCCACATCAACTTGTAAGATTACTAAAATGCCCTTCTTAGCCACTTTACTTGATAGGGACGAATTGTACACTTGATAAACTTAAGAGGTTGACTTGTCAACATTTCTAGATGTAACGTAGTGTCCTCTTTGTACTTTAGAACTCGGATCAATGATGTAATAAGTCGATTCACACTCCTTGTCCTAAGCCACGTCATTGGTCCTTGTAGTTTGTATAAGGATTCCTTTGAGTATGGCAGCCCCTTGGATGGTCCCTCATCATCCCCTCCCCCTTGAAAAACATGATTCGTCCTCGAATCATCATCATAATCAGCAACATAATTTGAACCAACATCAAAAGGGAACGAGTTAGAAACATCAAACGTAGAATGTACACCATACTCACTTTCAATGATATCTTGCGGCTATCCCAAAAGAATGGGATGTCTTTCTTCACAATTTCATTTAATAGGGCAGCAATCTTGCAAAAATCACGAACAAAATGACTATTAAAGCTTGCTAACCCAGAGAATGAATGAACTTGTCTCGATCTAGTTGGTCTCGGCCAGTCCATATTTGCTTTAACTTTTGCCGGATCAACTATAATACCTTGAGAACTCACAATGTATTCAAGAAGGTTAATAGAATTAGTGTAAGAAACACATTTTTCAAGCTTAGTATACAAAGTTTGTTCCTTTAGAATAGTAAAAACAGCCCTAAAATGTTCATTATGATTCTCTATGTTTTTACTATAAACAAGTATATTATCAAAGTGAGGAATCGGATGTCTATACTTAATAGTTATTTTATTAATATCTAGACAATTCGTATATAATCTAAAAGTTCCTTCTTTCTTTGGTACAAAATTTACCGGATTAGCATAAGGACTTGAAGACTTACTTACCTTCTCCTTCTCCTTCTCAAGAAATAAATCAACTTGCCTTTGAATTTCTCGATTTTCATCCGGATTTGGTTTATATCTTTCACTGTTTTGAAGACTATATCCTGGGATGAAGTCGACTTGATGCTCCATTCTTCAAATTGTAGGCAACCCTCCCGGCAATTCCTGAAAAAAGATCAATAACAAGACTAGGTAGAGAAGAAGAAGTTATATCAAAACAAAAAGTGCTAGTAGAAAAAAGACCTTTCGATTTCTGTAAAAAGTAACAAAACAACAAGTAGTTTTGCTCGAATTACCCTATCTACCTTTCCCGGGTTGATAAATAAACACTCTTTTCTCTCTTTTTGTGAGCTTTCCTTTTGTCTCACTAAGCTCACGGCTTTTTGGTCCTTTTTTTCCTCGGTTTTTACCTCATGGGTAGGTTCACTCTTCTTTTTCAACCCGCTCTCTTTTTTCTCTCTTTCTCTTTTCTCTTTATTCATGGCCATTTGTTTATGTACCTCACAAGCTTGATTAGGAGATAAAGGAAGTAAAGTGTATCGAATTTTATCCTTGGTAACTTCATATACATTATTTTTCCCCATATGATCAGCACTTCTATCATATTGCCATGGCCTTCCCAAGATGATGTGACTTGCGGTCATGGGCACCACATCACACAAAACTTTATCCTTGAACATTCCGATTACAAACTCAATTTCCACTTGTTTATCCACCTTAATTTCAACATTATTATTAAACCAAGACAGCTTATAAGGATAGGAGGTGACTTACATGGTAAATCAAGCGCGGAAACCATATCATAAGAACAAACATTAGTACAACTTCCATTATCAATAATTAATAAACAAAGCTTGCCTTTAACGTTGCACTTGGTTTGGAATAGGTTGCTTCTTTGTTGATGAACATCATCTAAAGGCTATGAATGAAGTAGCTTCATCGTAACCAAAAGTTGATTCCCATATTCCGGAAGTTTCCCTGATTCCTCGGTTTCTTCCTCAAAATCAGCCTCTTCGGCTTCGTCATCACTTACCCACGTTCCATCATCCAACATGATCATTGTACTCTTGTTTAGGGCAGTCCCTAGCAAAGTGTCCTTTGCCCCTACATTTAAAACATTCCCGAACAAGATTTATTGTAGAATTTACACTCGAACAAGAGTAATCTTGAAATATTCCTAGACCCAATCAAGAAAAGAGATACTTTTTAAAGGTATTCTTTTGTGTTTAGGATAAGTTGTATCAAGGTCCAACACAAAGGTTGAATTCAAATCTTTCTCTTCTTGAATTTTGTTTACGGGGGAATAAAATCAACGCAACACTAAGTAGTTTTATTTTTTATGGGGGCTAAAACACCACAATAAGAGAAACTAGAATTATTGATTAGTAGCTCATGAATGAATGGAAAACTAAATAGAAGTTCAATTCACAAGTATCTAAGGAATAACCTTAACCAAAATATCAAACATCTTACTTGAGAAATAAGGTGGCCAAATTCTCCTTTATATAGAGGAGGAATTCGGCTATCTTAGCCTTACAATGTAAGAGTCCTATTTGAATTAGGGCTCTACAATCTCTAGAATAATAAACTTGCTATAAAAGAAAAAACTACTAAAATAAATTGACCACATGTCCTTTATTTTAGCACCAATCGGCCTTAACTAAATAAAGTACTTAAAATAATAAAATATAAAGTTGAAAACTAATTAAAGTCTAAAATAGACTTTAATGTACAAAGTTCCAAAAATGCCCTTTAGCAACTTTGTTGATTTGGACCGTCAATGACACTTTCCAAAGTAATGAGATGGACTTGAATATCATCTTGTAAGCTTAACTTTGCTTCCTCCTTAGCTTTAACTTCACGAATGAATGTAGACATAGCTTGTCTAAATGCCTTTTTTCTTTTTCTTGTCATTCGACCTTGAATATTGATTAAGGGGTCCTTTGTGTTGGGCAGCCCCTTAGATGTGTCCTCATCATTCCCCCCCCCAATCTTTGAAAAGTATTCGTCCTCGAATCATCACCATCATCATTATCTGTATCAAAATCAAAAGGCGATAAGTAAGAAACATTGAAATTAGGATTTACACCATGCTCACCTTTCAAATCTAGCTTGTAAGCATTGTCATTGATCTTGGCAACTACTTAAAAGGGTCCATCTCCTCTTGGGTGTAACTTAGACTTTCTTTCATTAGGAAATCTTTCTTTCCTAGTATGCAACCAAACCCAATCTCCAACTTCAAAAGATATATTCTTGCGGCCTTTGTTGGCATGTTTTGCATAAGTAGCATTCTTCTTTGCAATTTGAGCTTGAACTTGATGTAGTTTTTGAATATATTATGTCCTAGAATCACCTTCTACATTAAAATACACATCAACAGGTAAAGAAGTTAGATCCAAAGGGGTTAGGGGGTTAAATCCATAAACAACTTAAAAAATAGAGTTATTAGTAGTAGAATGTAAAGTCCTATTATATGCAAATTCAAGAATAGGTAAACAATCTTCCCGCCTTTTTAAGTTCTTTTGAATAAGTGTTCTAAGAAGAACACCTAAAGTTCTATTTGTTACCTCGGAATCGTGGCTGTTTTTACAATTCCCAAACTTCCCTTTGCATGATTTGCGCTCGGCAAAACAGTAGAATTGTTTAGGGGCTGATTTGGCCGTTTCCAAGGTTGGAAATTTGCCGAATAAGTCCTTGAACTCTTCTCTTTTTGTTGCCGCTCAATCTGTTCGGCATAATAAACCATATCAATAAGATTATGAAGGTTAGCACGTTCTACCTTGGGTCTAAGTTTGTCATTTAGACCAGCCAAGAAAGGCGCCAAAGTAGCCTCATCATCTTCCCGGATGCTTGATCTAATCATTGCCATCTCCATCTCCTTGTAGTATTCATCAACGGTCTTTGTCCCTTGCCTCAATCTTTGTAGTTGATTGTACAACTCACGATTATAACTTTGATGTACAAATCGTCGTGTCATGACCGCTTTCATAGCCTCCCATGAATCAATTGGTCGTTGTCCCGATCTTCTCCGTTCATTGATCTCATTATCCCACCAAATTGATGCATAATCTCCAACTCCATGGCTGCCAATATAACATTTTTCTCCTCCGAATAATTATGAACATAAAAAACATGGTTAACTTTTCGAGTCCAATCAAAAAATAATTTAGGATCATTGGTACCTTGGAAAGAAGGGATCTTGGTTTTGATAGCACCAAGATTATTATCATACCTTTGATCTTGGACATTTGCTCTCGGCTCATACCTTTGTTCTTGATGATTTGGTCTCGGTTCAAAGGCCAAATTGTCCATCATTCTTGGAATGACTCTCGGCTGAAAGTCATTATTGTGCCGAAAGTTGTCCTTTAAGTTTTGCTCAAAGGATTCTTGAGAATCTTGATCTTCTTGATCATGTTTTTCCGCGGCTTTTCCCTTGTCCGAATGGTTCTTGATTTCCAGATTCTCCATCCGATATTGAAGATCTTTGATGGATTGCATCAAAGTTTTCATTGAGTGTTGTATTGATTCTTTAAAGAGCTTATCTCCATCAATGGCACCTTGCTGTGAAGTACCTTCATCAAAAGACATTATCTTTGCAAAGAAAAAGAATCACACAAATCGTTAGGTAGGAAAGAAAATTGATCTCAATATTCCAAAAATACTTGTTAAGAACTTCCAACTCTAGATGAATTTAAAGGTTCCTAATGTTGTGTTGATGAAACGCTGAAAAATAGTGGAAAGAATTCCTATCTCGACCTACACGAATAGTTAAGAAAGAAAGAATAAGAGTAATCTTTAAAAAGATGTAACCTTTACGCTTCTTGATTTCTTGAAAATTTACTTTTAATTCTCGGATGAATAGTGCTGTGAACAGTAACCGAAAATTTAAAATCTTGAAAATCTTGTTTTCTTGATTTCTTAATTACCTTATACCTTTAGACTTACTCTTTTCTTGGCCGCCTTTATCAAGAACTTCGTATCAGGAAGATATTACCTTGA
The DNA here is from genome assembly GCA_026122235.1 of Vinca minor. Taxonomy (NCBI): domain Eukaryota; kingdom Viridiplantae; phylum Streptophyta; class Magnoliopsida; order Gentianales; family Apocynaceae; genus Vinca; species Vinca minor. The sequence continues at coordinate 931,644 of JAOCZM010000259.1, read as the reverse complement.
ATTGATGAGTTTAATGGCGACTAATTCAAGAACAAGAGGGAACAAGAGCCAATTCCTTTGTGTCCAAGAGGACAAGGAAGTTCGCTTTTGTTTTGATCCGTGTCTAACTAGGATAACCCGTCTGCCAATTTCTTTACTTCCGGGTGGCTTTTGCGTATGGTAGTAATATTTTTTGTTATCTTTCTCGGTCTATTCCAAGCAAACAAGAATTTTTTTTGAAAACGTAAGGTACACCAAGATAGAGATCAACCTTTTGCTCTGATACCACTTGATGCGAAACCGTGATGTTTTATATCAAGGTTCGGCTTTTTAGCAGATCTTTCTCTATCTCGAAATAGTTTCTATGGGAATATACTCAACACAACTCCAAGCAGGCTAAGCATCAATGAAGGCTGAAACACCACAACTAGAGAAACAAGCTAGTTGATACAGTAACTCAAAGAATATGAAGTTCTACCGGAAATTCATAAACAAGTTTCTAAGGAATAACCTTAATCAAAATATCAATATATCAAGTCTACCTTAAAGGTGTCCAAAATCACTCTTTAAATAGTGGGATTTCGGTTCCAACAATGAAAAGGAAAAGCATAAAAGAGTCCTTGAAGAAGTAGGACTCTTGGATAACAACTTGCTATCAAGTAAAACACTTAAACAAGATAATAGACAACATGTCCTATTATCTTGCATTCTAGGCGGCTAGAATAACAAACTAATGAAGAGTCTTTGAAGTATGAGGACTCTTTAATAACTAACTAACCAACACTTGGACAACATGTCCTTTATTATAGTAACTTAGGCTACACACGCCTAGAATTAAAGTAAATAACATTGCTGAAAATAATTAAAGTCTAGAATAGTCTAGAATAGGCTAGAATAGAGTTTAATGTGTAAAAAGACTAAAATGCCCTTTTTAGCCACTTTGCTTGTTTGGGCCGAATTGAATGTCTTCAAGAGTTATTAGTTGAACTTGAACTTCATCTTCTAGATGTAGCTTTGATTCCTCTTTGTGCTTTAGTTCTCGGATCAATGTAGATAATTGTTGATTGACTTGCTTGGTTCTTGATCTAGTCATTGGTCCTATGATGTTTGATAAGGGATGCTTTATATGAGGCAGCCCTCTAGATGGTCCCGCATCATCCCCTCCTTCTTGAAAAGGATTCGACCTCGAATCATCATCGTGATCAACATAATCTGAATCAAAATCAAAAGGAGATAAATCACCAACATTAAAAGTGGAATGGACTCCATACTTACCTTCCAAGTTGACTTTGTATGCGTTGTCATTAATCTTTGCTACGACTTGAAAAGGTCCATCACCTCGGGGATGAAGTTTAGATTTTCTTTCTTTAGGAAATCTATCCTTCCTAAAATGTATCCAAACCCAATCACTAGCTTCAAAGGTGATTGCCTTGCGGCCTTTGTTGGCTTGCATTGCAATACGCTCATTCTTCTTTTTTATGTTGGCGGCAACTTCATGATGTATTCTTTGGACAAAATCAGCCCTTGAATCACCTTCTATATTATAGTACTCATCAATAGGAAGAGGGGTTAGGGGATTAAAACCGTAAACAACTTCAAAAGGTGAATTATTAGTAGTTGAATGTAAAGTACGATTATATGCAAATTCAGCAATAGGTAAACATTCTTCCCACCATTTTAAATTCTTTTGAATGAGTGCTCTAAGTAAAACCCCTAGAGTTCTATTGGTTACCTCGGTTTGTCCATCGGTTTGGGGATGACTTGAAGTAGAAAATAGTAACTTAGTCCCCAACTTACTCCATAAGGTTTTCCAAAAGTAACTTAGGAACTTTACGTCCCTATCACTTACGATTGTTTTTGGAATACCATGCAACCGAATGACTTCTTTGAAGAATAGATCCGAAACATGGCTTGCATCATTAGTTTTCCTACAAGGGATAAAATAAGCCATTTTAGAAAATCTATCAACAACAACCATATTATACTATCATTACCTCTTTTGGATGTTGGTAAACCAAGAATAAAATCCATGGAAAGATCAATCCATGGTGAAGAGGGAATTGGTAAAGGCATGAGCAATCCGTGACCTTTTGAAGTACTTTTTGCCTGTTTGCACTTAAAACAACGATCACAAATTTTCCTCACATCTCTTTTCATTTTAGGCCAATAAAAGTGTTCTTGTAAAATATCTAAAGTTTTAACAACACCAAAATGGCCCATTAAGCCGCCATTATGTGTCTCTCTAACAATTAATTCTTTCGTAGAACAAGATGGCACACATAATCTATTGCCTTTAAACAAGAAATCTTCAAATTTGTAAAAATCCTTTTTAGCCGAGACATTACATGCTGAATATTAATCAGAAAAATCTTTATCATCTTTATACAATGCTTTTAAATGTTCAAAACCAAGTAATTTAGCATGCATAATTGAAAGTAAAGTGTACCTTCTAGATAAAGAATCCGCAACAATGTTTTCCTTACCTTTCTTGTATTTGATTATATAAGGAAAGCTATCAATAAAAGAAACCCACCTTGCATGTCACTTGTTTAGCTTACTTTGTCCTTTGAGATACTTGATTGATTCATGATCCGTGTGGATGACAAATTCTTTTGCAATCAATTAATGCTGCCATGTTTCCAAAGCTCTAACAATAGCGTACAACTCTTTATCATATGTAGGATAATTAAGTGAAGCACCACTTAATTTCTCACTAAAATATGCCAAAGGTTTGCCTTGTTGTGGCAGAACAACCCCAATACCTATACCTAAAGCATCACATTCAACTTCAAAAGTTAGATTAAATTGAGGTAAAGATAAAATAGGGGAAGAAGTTAGTAATTGCTTAAGCTTAATGAAGCTCTCTTCTTGCGGCTTATCCCAAAAAATTGATACATCTTTCTTCACAACTTCATTCAATGGTGCGGCAATTGAGCCGAAATCACGAACAAATCGCCTATAAAAGCTTGCTAAACCATAGAATGAACGGACTTGTGTTCCGGTTGTTAGTCTCGGCCAGCTCACAATTGAATCAATTTTGGCCGGATCAACCTGAATTCCACTTGAACTAACAATGTATCCAAGAAAGTTAATAGAATTAGTGCAAAAAACGCATTTTTCAAGTTTGGCATACAGTGTTTGCTCTCTTAATATAGTAAAAACAGCCTTAAGATGTTGAACATGCTCTTCTAAGGATTTACTATAAACAAGAATATCATCAAAATAAACTACCACAAATTTGCCAAAACAATGCCGAAATATGTAGTTCATTAATCTCATGAAAGTACTCGGTGCATTACTTAGACCAAAAGGCATAACAATCCATTCATATAAACCATATTTAGTCTTAAACGCAGTTTTCCATTCATCACCTTCTTTCATTCTAATTTGGTGATAGCCTTGAGTTAAATCAATTTTAGAAAAGAATAAAGAACCACTTAACTCATCTAGCATATCATCTAAGCGAGGTATAGGATGTCTATATTTAATAGTTATTTTATTAATATCGCGACAATCCGAACATATCTAAAAGTGCCTTCTTTCTTAGGTACCAAAATAACCGGACTAGCTCAAGGACATAAAGATTCACGTACCTGCTCTTTTTCTAAGAGTAAATCGACTTGCCTTTGTATTTCTCGGGTCTCATCCGGATTTGCTCTGTAGGCTGCCCTATTTGGAATATTTGATCCCGGAATGAAGTCGATTTGATGTTCTATGCCTCGGATTGAAGGTAAACCTCTCGGCAATTTTTTTTTGGAAATATATCCTTGAATTCCTGTAAAACATCAACACATAGACTAGGTAGAGAAGAAGTTAAAAGATCAAAAGAAAAGGTGTTAGTTAGAGTAAACCTTTCGGCTTCTCTGAAAAGCAATAGAACAAGGGGTTTGTTTGCATGTAAAGTCCTATCTACCTTTCCCGAATTGATAAATAAACATTCTTTCTTCTCTCTTTGTGAGTATGCCTTTTTTTCTCACAATACTCACGGTTTTTTCCACTCTTTTTACCTCGGTTGTTACCTCTTTGAAAGGATCACTCGTTTTTTGCAACTCCCGCTCTTTCCTTTTTTTTCCTCTATTCTCAGCTAACTTTTGTTGTATCTCACTTACTCTTTAAGGTGTCATTGGAAGTAAAGTATGACGTATGTTATCCTTTGTGATTATGTACTCATTCTTTCTCCAAATGTGATTTGCAAACCTATCATATTGCCATGGTCTTCCCAGAATAATGTGACTTGCGGTCATAGGTACCACATCACATATAACCGTGTCATTAAATGTCCCAATGCTGAAATCTATCTCCACTTGTTTGTCAACTTTGATATCACCACTATTATTTAACCAAGAAAGCTTGTATGGCATCGGATGAGCCTTTACCGGTAAAGCTAAAGTGGTGACCATCTCAAATGAACAAACATTAGTGCAACTTCCATTATCAACAATGACTAAACAACCTTTATCCTCGACTTTGCACATTGTATGAAATAGATTACTTCAATGTTGATGCAATTCATTTAATGGTTTAGAATGTAAAAGGTTCATACTTACCAAAAGAAGACCATCATTATCATCGAATGGACATTGTTGATTGCCCTTGGCTTCTTCAACAAAAACCGTCTCCTCGGTTTCTTCCTCATCACTCACCCACGTTCCATCGTCCATCATGATCATTGCACTTTTATTTGGACAATCCCTAGCAAAGTGACCCTTACCTTTACACTTAAAACATTCCCGATCATTTGTAGTCCTCAAATCGGTCGATTTTGAAGTAGTTGGTACCCTTGCTGCCCCACTAGGAATCGTGGCTGGTTTTACAATTCCCAAACTTCCCTTTGCATGATATGGGCTCGGCAAAACAGTAGAATTGTTTAGGGGCTGATTTGGCCGTTTCCAAGGTTGGAAATTTGCCGAATGAGTCCTTGAACTCTTCTCTTTTTGTTGCCGCTCAATCTGTTCAGCATAATAAACAATATCAATAAGATTATGAAGGTTAGCACGTTCTACCTTGGGTCTAATTTTGTCATTTAGACCAGCCAAGAAAGGCGCCAAAGTAGCCTCATTATCTTCCCGGATGCTTGATCTAATCATTGCCATCTCCATCTCCTTGTAGTATTCATCAACGGTCTTTGTCCCTTGCCTCAATCTTTGTAGTTGATTGTACAACTCACGATTATAACTTTGAGGTACAAATCGTCGTGTCATGACCGCTTTCATATCCTCCCATGAATCAATTGGTCGTTGTCCCCTATCTTCTCCGTTCATTGATCTCATTATCCCACCAAATTGATGCATAATCTCCAAACTCCATGGCTGCCTATTTAACCTTTTTCTCCTCCGAATAATTATGAACATAAAAAACATGGTTAACTTTTCGAGTCCAATCTAAAAATAATTGAGGATCATTGGTACCTTGGAAAGAAGGGATCTTGGTTTTGATAGCACCAAGATTATTACATACCTTTGATCTTGGACATTTGCTCTCGGCTATACCTTTCTTCTTGATGATTTGGTCTCGGTTCATAGGCCAAATTGTCCATCATTCTTGGAATGACTCTCGGCTGAAAGTCATTATTGTGCCAAAAGTTGTCCTTTAAGTTTTGCTCAAAGGATTCTTGATCTTCATTCTTAGGTACTAAAATAATCTGAAAGTCCCTTCTTTCTTAGGTACTAAAATAACCGGACTAGCACAAGGATTAAATATTCTCTTAACTGCTCCTTCTCAAGAAGTAAATCGACTTGCCTTTGAATTTTCCTGGTTTCATCTGGATTTTCTCGATAGGCCACATGGTTTGGAAGACTTGCTCCCGGAATGATGTCGATTTGATGCTCAATTCCCCTAATTGGGGGCAGCCCTCTCAGCAACTCTTTGGGAAATACATCCTTGAATTTCTGCAAGAGATCAATAGCAAGACTAGGTGGAGAAGAAGACGTTAGATCAAAAGAAAAAGTGTTAGAAGCAAGAGACCTTTCGGTTTCTCTATGACCTAAAAAAACAATTATTTATTTTGTTCGTATTGCCCTATCTACCTTTCCCGGGTTGATAAATAAACACACTTTTGTCTCTTTTTGTGAGCTTGCCTTTTGTCTCACAAAGCTCACGGCTTTTTGGTCCTTTTTTCTCTCGGATTTTACCTCATGGGTAGGATCACTCGTTTTTTTTCCACTCGCTCTCTTTCTTTTCTTTTTCTCTCTTCTCTCTATTTATGGTCATTTGTTTATGTACCTCACAAGCTTGATTTGAGGACAAAGGAAGTAAAGTAAATCTGATTTTATCCTTTGTAACTTCATATATATTCTTTTTCCCCATATGATCGGCACTTCTATCGTATTGCCTTGGCCTTCCGAAGATTATGTGACTTGCTGTCATCGGCACCACATCGCACAAAACTTTATCCTTGAACCTCCCTATTCCACCTTAATTTCACCATTATTATTCAACCAAGATAGCTTATAAGGCATAGGATGTGCCTTACATGGTAAATCAAGCGCGGAAACCATATCATAAGAATAAACGTTAGTACAACTTCCATTATCAATAATTAATAAACAAAGCTTGCCTTTAATGTTGCACTTGGTGAATGAAGAAGCTTCATCGTAACCAAAAGTTGATTCCCATCTTCCGGAGATTCTTCTACATTCTCGGTGTCTTCCCCCAAATCAGCCTCTTCGGCTTCATCATCACTTACCCACGATCCATCATCTAACATGATCATTGTACTCTTGTTAAGACAGTACCTAGCAAAGTGTCCTTTGCCCCTACATTTAAAACATTCCCAAACAAGATTTGGAGTATAATTTACCCTTGTATTGGCCGAAACGGATATGTTTGATGACCTTACTACCCCAAATTGCCCCGTGGCTTTTTTTGCACCAATTTGGACCTCTTTGGCTCGACAAAACAGTGAAAATTTTCTGGGACTGATTCGTCTTTTTCCAAGCTTGGAAAGTTACCGTTTTGGTCCTTGAACTCTTTTCTTTTTTCTGCCTTTCGACTTGCTCTGCATAATACAACATAGATGTAATATTATGAAGATTAGCACGTTCTACCTTTGACCGAATTTTATCACTTAGGTCAGCCAAGAACCGCGCTATTGTTGACTCATCTCCTTCTTGAATAGCGGCCCTAATTTCCATCGCCTTGTAATATTCATCGACCGAACTCTCTCATTGCCTTAATATTTGCAAGCGGTTGTAAAGTTCCCTTGTGTAATTTTGGGGAACAAAACGTCGCTTCATCACCGTTTTCATCTCATCCCACTATCAACTTCCCGCTGCCTAACTCTTGCCCTTGTTTCGGCTTCTTTATCCCACCAAATAGAAGAATATCCGAAAAATTCCATGGCTGCCAATTTTACTTTATTTTCCTCGGAATAATTATGCACGGAAAAAACATGGTTAACTTTACGAATCCAATCTAAAAAAAAATCGTGATGAGGGATTGGACAGCTTTGCAACAGTTTGGTATAATGGTCATAACTTTCGATTCAGGAATCCAATGGAGCTGATTCAAGTTGCATTTGAAATCTAAGAGGCAGATTTACAAATTTCATGAGATCACAAGATCCGATTATGCCATTATGGAGTCCGAATTCGTCGTGCAAGTTGGTCCAACAAGCTGTCCAGATTTTGGACAAGAATTAATCTTGTTCTTCCAAATTTATTTATTAATTAGATTTCAGCTATTATTATTATTATTATTATTATTATTATTATTATTATTATTATTATTATTATTATTAAATGTTTTTAGGGGCATAATATTAGTGGTTGCTAGATAATAGGACATGTTGTCCATTATCTTAGATAGTGTTTCGTTTTTAGCACGTTTGTTATTGAAGAGCCATAACTAGAATATGACTCTTTCTTTGTGGGTTCTTTGAGCCGAATTCCACCTCTATATAAAGGGGAATTCAGCCACCTTATTATTTAAGTTATATACAAGATATTTTTGGAAATATAATGTGAGGTTTTTACCTTTCATGGTTCTTTCGAGAATCGAAACTATTTAAAGTGAATTCTTTGATTAGTTCTTGAGTTACTGTATCAATAAGTTTAGTTTACACTTATTGTGTTGTTTCAGCCTCCATTGATAATCAACCTTCTTGGAGTTGCATTGATTATATTCCCCCGTAAACTGATTTCCAATAACGAGAAAGATCCGAAAACCTTTTCGTTATCGAATCTTGATACTAGTTATCTCGGTTCTTCATCATTTGGTATCAGAGCAAAAGGTTGATCTCTTTATTGGTGTACCTTTATAGCTTTCTTTAAATTTTCTTGTTTACTTGAGAAAGACAAATAAAATAAAATCATTCGGCCAAAATAAGAAAAAGCAGCTGTGAGACTATTAGACAAGTGTTCAAACCAAAAGTAAACTTCTTGGTTCCAAGTTAGCATTCCTCCTACCGGCGTAGACTCAGTGGCGGGTATTGACGCAGACGCATCCCGAGATGTCTGTGCATCATCAGACTGTGATGGAGGTGTCGTACCAAGCACAGGAGCAGATGGCGGTGTCGGCACCAAATCAGGTGATGAACCAGGCTGGGAGGTGGAGGCCGAAGCAGACGTGGCTGGCGAACCAAATGGTAAGGAAACTCGAATACTTTTCTTCGGAGGCATCTCTGAAATACATGGAAAGTATTCACAAGCACAATCAAATACCGACTTTTAAAGGACACAATAAACAGAAATTCATCCACAAGCTCAAAAGTTAGGACACAATCAACACATAAAGGAGCAGTTTCCACTATATCGGTCGCCGTTCGGTCGCCAGTGTTAAAAAGTTATAATTCCGGGAACCGACATCGTTGTGGATGTGCGTAAGAACTAATATGAATATTTGAAAGCTCTTCCTTAGTACAAATGGTTAAAATGCCTACAAATAATCAATATGCTCTTCGCAAAAATACAATTGGGGAATCTTAGCTCAATTACAGGAAAAAAAAAACAGCCAAATCCTCTTTGTAGTAATTTAATTTCCTTGAGCACAAAGCAGTATCCATAGATAGTAGAAACTGTTCAGTTAACTTATGCAAGTATCTTACTCGACTTGCTTTATTGTGAGGAAACCTGATTTGCCTTCCCTAATTGACAATATGACAAATATATCACTCATCAACACTAAACAATGAGTCAATTAGCCAGCAGCAGTGATTCATTTCAAAACTAAACCACAAGCACCAAAGAAAGACAAAATCTCAAAAACCTTTCAACACAATTCTTGATGCTTAAAGTTTCTGAATTTGCGACAAATTGACCCCTAAAGAACATGACAAACAAGACGAACAAGATAAATAGCAATTTAGCCCATAAAGAAGCAAAATCCAAGCAGTAGAACGTGTTTATAAATAAAGAAACTTCAAGAACACAAGACTAACAATCAATTCATGCGTAAAACGTTTGGTAAAACCAATTAAACAACATAGTAAACAGCAACCCATTTCACCAAATCCAGTAAATATTCATATTTAACCATGCAAATCAATCAATAAAGCAAAGAAAAAGACAATCCCAGACTATTCAAGTGCACGAAAAGTAGTAGTCAAATGCAATATCCCAGACTATTCAAGTGCACGAAAAGTAGTAGTCAAATGCAATTGATATGACTATTCAAGCCCTTGAGAAAAATCCCAATTACGAAACAGTAACCAATAAAAGGGTTTAAAACTGATTATGTTAACTATGCAAAACTAATCAGCTTATTCAGCTTAAACTACCAAATTAAGATTCAACAATTAAAGAAAATTCCACATTCTAAATTCACAAAACAACCCATTTTTAATCTCCACCTCTAACCACAAAATTACCAACACCCCACTTCAAATTTTCATATATTCACATAAAGAACTACAAATAAAAGAAAAATAATTAAACAAACAAACAAAAAAAGTAATATTAGCACTTACAGTAGAATTCTTGGGATAAAATTATTAGCAGAAAAAACCAATCTCTTTGCAGCTTGAAGAAGAAGTCCCAGTTTTTTTCACCCTCTTCAACCGTACCATCAAAACAGAGAAAAAAATTCAATTATAATTAACTAATAGACAGTTAAAGAATCAGAAAAATTATTTATTCCACAAAACTACTAATTTCAGAAAAAAAAATTGAAAATGAAGGAAGAACTTACTCTGGTGGCGTCGAATGTCGGTGGGAAAGAAGGAGATGGTGGCGAGACAGCGGACCTGCGAGGCAGCGTGGTGGTGGGGTTCGTCAGAGTGATTAGTGAGAAGGAGAGATAACGACGATTTAGGGTTTCACAATACTTTCCTTATATATATATATATATATATAATTGAGAAATTAGGCAGAAAAAGAGCAGGATTAAAATTCGAACCTCGAAAGAAGGGTGGTGGCGGATTCGAAGTGGTGACGTGGCAGTGGAGCTTGACTTCGGAGCTGGCAGTGGTCTTTCGATTCGGCGACACTACGGTTTTAGACTAAAATTACATCAAACAATCAATTTTTCTGTTATAAAAGGAGAAAGAATTAAGTGAATGGACAAAAATACCTCTAACTCTGGTGAAAATTAGTTAGTAAATGCAATTTTTTGTAAACATATTTTTCAAAAATAAATTTCATATTATGTGAGATAAGTAAAAATTTTGGAGAAAAAATATAAAAAATTTCAAATAAAGATAAATAATTAATAAAAATGATTGGAACCCACGTGACAGTAAAGAGAAGTGAACCATCATGTCATTGTCTTCTGCGTTTGGTATTGTTTGAGTTTGGGTTACCAAAGTTTCTAGCGGGATCACTAAATTAATACTCCCTCCATTCCCATTTAATTGTCGTTTAGGAGATCTATAAGTATCAAAATTAATTGTCATTTAAGGTTCTTTTATTAGTTGTTAACAATTTATTCCAATTATACCCTCGACATTTCTTTTATTTGCAGCCTCTGCCATCCATATTTTTTCCTTTCTTTTCTTATGCTATAGAAGTAAGAGAGAGGGGTAATATTGAAACTTTCGGTAAAAATGACAAGTTTCTTAATTTTTTAAAATTGTCTAAAGAGTCTTATATTTAGGAATAGAGGGAGTAGTTCGTAACCTCACTACCCAAGCTTTGCATCCGTGTTGGGTGTTTCCTTTTCCTTTTTCCCTTTTCTTTTCATTTGTGTATCTAAGGAAATATTATGATTTATGCCCATTGGAACTATATTTTGCATCAGTTTGTTTTTTCTATTTCAAGTTTTCTCAAAATTTCATGAGACGGCATGTTTTTTTTTTTTTTTAAATTTAGAATTAATTACTTTTCCTCTTGAAAATTTACAATAACTGCATTCATCCATTTTGACTAATATTTCTGTAAAAAAAATAAACTACTTTTTATTTTTTAAAAACAATCAAAAGTAAATAACTAAAAATATAAATGATTATTTTTTTCATCGTCTTTTACTTTTTCCACTAATTCTATCGTCATCCCCAGCAAATAATTTGTCAGGTTTGAGGGGTTGGAGGGAAAACTGAAATTTAAACTATCAGATTGTGGAGGGACTGAATTGTAATTCGTTTTCTTATTTAATTAGAGTGCTGTCGTTTTAAGCAAAATTGCATAGTTTTGGGTAGTTCTAATTAGGGGATTAGGTCAAAGCAAAGAAGAGGATTGCACTGCAGTTTCACATCAGTGGTTGAGCTCTCATTTGAGGAAGAAGCATATTCACTCCTGGACTGTTTATTCTGGTATGTGTCAGAACATTGCTGAGTTGGAGGGAGAGAATCAGCTTTGGGAATCCAACCCTAACTATAAAAGGAAAACATTGCTGCTAGGAGTGGCTATGAGAGTGTTCGAGGTGATCGATCGCACAGGGCCTCCAAAAATTGGGGGCTCCAATTTTATGTTAGTTATATATATTATTTAGGGTGTGTGTTTGTATTTTGTTGAAGAATAATAAAAAATATAATTACTTGAGATTTTTTATGTTGACAACTACGAGTAAATAGCCCACTCTATTTATAGGTAAAAGCCCAAAAAAACGTGAAATATGTTATCTTTCTTCTTGATATCGATGGAAATAATTTGATTGTGGAACTTAAGTTGCTTAGAAAATTCTTTCCTAATGAAAGTTGGGACCTATTGATATTTTATGTTTGTTAAGCGTGTAGGGTTTTTTCCTAACGCAATAATTGTATACGGAATTTTGTTGACTATTCCGGTTACGGTTGCATCTACATAAATGAGCTTTTCAAAATTGAAGTTGTTGAAGTCATACATGCGTTCTACAATATCTCAGAAAAGACTCAATGGATTAACAACGATAGTAATTGAGAATGATCTTTTGGAGCAAATCAAACATGAAGATTTGGTTGATGATTTTCCTTCAAAGAAAGTTAGATGAATCACTATTTTAAAATGAAGAAAATTTGTTAGTATTTATATTTTTTAAAATTATGTTTACAAATTTTTTGTACATTTTGGAGAACAAAAATTATGATACAGTTGTAATGATTTTTTTGTTATATTTATATGAAAGTCACTTTTCTCCGGTTATGTACAGCCACATTTCGGAATTTAGCACAGGGCCTCCAAAATGATTGAGACGCCCCTAATTGCTGCTAGAAGAAGTATCCAGATATTGAGTGTATGGATGTTGCCTATCATTTTTCCTTGCGAGTGTTCCTTCCTTTTCTATCATCTCTAATCCCTTCCATTTCTATTTCTGAAGTTCTGTACTGATTCTTGGCCTTGCTTGAATCAAAGGATGAGTGTTGTTAAAATCGTTAGTTAACTGATTCTACGATTCTACGGAAGCAAAATGTGTTGAATCAGGAGTAGAATCGCAATTTGATAAAAACGGGGTAGAATTGTAAAATCGAATCGTAACAATGTTAAAACGTACGTTTCTACCGAGTCTACCATGGTCGGCTTTATGCATGATTAAAGTGACCTCTCATTTTGAGGGGCCCCAAAAATTTTAAAATCACTTAATATATAACATATATATTAGTAAAAAAATTAAAGATTTTGACTTTTTTTCTAGTGCAATTATTGCACATAAAATTTTGTTGATTATTCATGTGACTGTTTTATCTACAAAAAATAAATTTCTAAATTGAAACGATTGAAGTTCTATATGCGTACTACAATAACACAAAAAAAAAGACAATGTTGAAGTGGGTTCAAAAGTCGAATGAATATCACTACAACAAAATATGTCTTTTGCGACGTTTTTCTACCAACGTTTTTTCAAACGTCGCTTAAAATAAAAAAAGAGTAAGTTAAAAGCAACACTTTTTGCAAACGTCGCTATATTTGAATTTTATACGACGTTTCATAATGACGATTATAGTAATTGTCGTTCATACCGACGTTTTGATGTTGGTTAGCGACATTCACAGTAAATGTTGTTACAAATTGTTACTTTTTGTCACTCATATAGCGACATTTATATAATATGTCGTTAGATCTTGTGATTTTTCAGATAAATGTCACCATATTGGAATTTTATACGACGTTTTGTAACTTCAGTTATAATATTTGTTGATAAAATCAACATTTTGATGGTAGTTAGCGACGTGTACATTAAATGTTGTTATTAATTGTTACTTTTTGCGACTCATATAGCGACATTTATATACAACCTCGTTAAATCATGTGACATTTCGAACAAACGTCGTTATTTTTCGATTTTATACGACGTTTCATAACGACATTTATAGTAATTCTTATTCTTACCGACAGTTTGATGTTAGTTAGTGACATTTACATTACATATTGTTATAAATTTTACTTTTTTTCGATTCATATTGCGACATTTATATACTATGTCGTTAGATCTTGTGACATTTTCAAACAAACACAAATACGAAGATTAAGTTTCTAAAATATATTTTTTAAAGAAAATTAAAGACATTAATTATTAAAAATTTAATGAGAGTGTATTAATTTTAATCCGATTCATAAAAATAAATTAAAACACAAAATGAAATTAAAATAAGTAAAGGTTTAATATACAAAATTACATTATAATAAATATAAAATGAAGAGAAACAAGTAACAAATGGTCAATTAGCTCAGCGGTCAATTGCATGAAATACATGCAGGAGGTCGCGGGTTCGATTCTCGTACCTTTGAGTAGTGGAAAATTTTATTCTACATTATTCAGAGGTATCTAGACTCGACGGCTCAGCTTGCCTATGCTCCAGTTCCGATTATTGAAATGTGGCTAGACTCGACGACTCAGTTTGTCTATGCTTAGGCTCTGTCTTCCATTATTCAAATGTGGGCGACTCCGATTATTCAAAGTTGGCTAGACTCGAAGGTTCAGCTCCGGATACGGCTCTAATTATTCAAAGGTGACTGGACTCGTCTTGTACAGGCTCCGGATTCAGCTCCGATTATTCAAATGTGGCTAGACTCGACGACTCGGCTTATATAGGCTCCGGATCTGGATCCGACTCGGCAGGGCCAACCTAGTTTCAAAATTTACGAATGTCGGAATAGATATCTTGTTGCGTCTATTTAAAAATGTCGGGGAAAATATTTTCATACACAATAAAATAACGTAACAAATATCGGAATAACTACTTATTCACGGTATTTACAAACGTTGGAATATGTGACTTGTTGTAATTATTTACAAATGTCGGAAAAAATACCTTTTGAAACACTTTAAAATGACGCAACAAACGTCGTAATAGATAGGTACCGGCGCTTGTAACAAGTGTCGTAGAAAACCATAACGACACAGGCAAATGCAACGTTTAAGCGACATTTGTAATAAATGTTGGTATAGATCTATATCGACATTTTTTTGACTTATTTCGACATATGACAAACGTCGCAATAGACCATATTTGTTGTAACCTTGATGATTTCTCTTCGGGTGATAATTGGATTGTTGATGAGAATTTTGAGTTGGATTTGGAAGGAGACAATGTTGAATTTGGATGTGATGCTACTGCTAGTGCTATTGATGCATTCTTTGACGATTTAGAGCATCCTCGTGATTATGATGATGAGTTTGATGAATGCGGAAATGATATGGAGGAGGATGATAGTGATGGTGGATCGAAATTCAAGTCTTTAAATGACTTGCTCGGTTAGATCATAGTCTTTAAATATCCTTTATTTTATTTTGATCTTTTGAAAGACTTATAAGTTAAGAACTATGTTTTGGCGCGTTTTTCTAATTTGAAAGACTTGTAACTTATTTATTGTGAACTTTGTTGCGTTATTGTCTTTTGAAAAAACTTGTGAAACTATCTTTTATGAATTTTTCTCATATTGTTGGACCATATGATATGATTTATATGTTACTTATTATTATTTTTATATAAAATATATATTTTAACTTTTTATACGATTTTACGATTTATTTTACGATTCATGAGTTTATGATTCCATACCTCTATTTCGAGTTTACATAGAATCGCAATTTTAACAACCTTGCACATGATACAACTGGAATGGTAGTCATTGTCATTGGTGAGATCTGACATTGAGTTTCCATTCATTCTTTTTCTTATATTACTTATTTCTTTTAATGTTAGTTGTTTAGTTATCTATAGCTGAGTTTTGCTGATTATAGTTCATAGTATAACTGTAACACTGGTAGTTGTGTGGATTTGAACAACTTATTATTATTATATATATATATATATATATATATATATATATATATATATATATATATCAGTTTAGTGCTTGGTTCTTGAATCTTGTTTGTCCTCTTGATTTGTGTTGGTTAAGTGGGACATTAAATGTCAAGAGTGTCATAGTCCAGTGGGACTAGTCTCTTTCCACGACTGTGAGTTCACGGTTCGACACCATCCCCTACGTAGGACTAAATAATTTCAACTTTCTTTCCGTAAGGTCCACCTCCTTCCTATGAGGTCTAAAAAAAACAAAAAAAAAGGTGGGACATTAAATAATTTGTATACTTATCTTTTCCCGCAAATTCAAAAATACCGGAAGAACAATTCCAAATCCATAAATTGTTATAGCCAAAAGTATTCGTCTCCTCTTCTTTATCTTCCAAGCGACAGCGAGGTGGAGCTACGAGAAACTTGCGAAGACAAGAATTCAAAATTCAATTGGGGATATAAAAAATAAAAAAAAGTCGGATAAAATAACAATCTGTAGGAAGGGGGAAGAAGAAGAATAAGAAAATTGGGAGAATGGGTATGAAGATAGAATTTGGTCCTGTAAAACACAAGAGGGGGGGGGGTGAATTGGGTTTTAACTAATCTTGTAAACTTTTTCGAATCTTAGCAATGCTTGTAGAAGTTTATGCAAGAAGAGCAAATGCAAAACTAAACCCAACAACAAGACAAAGGATTTAGAGTGGTTCGATTCACTTAGAATCTACATCCACTACCTTGAGCCGCACCCAAGGATTTCAACAACTTCACTAAGAAGACTTTTTACAAATGTGGCTAACTCACTAAGAGTTTTACAACACAACCACAATACAAAAGCTCACTAAGAACTTGCCCACACTAAGTAGGACTTTTACAACAATTACCCTATCACTAAGAAAGGAATTAAGATGAATAAAGAACAAGATAATTCACTCTTCTAAGTGAGAAAGATATACCTTTGAAGTACAAGAATATTAAGCTCTTTGAACATATGATGCACACTCTTTGTCTTGCTTTTGAAAGATTGCTCTTGAATGATTTATATCATAGAAATGAAGAGCATTTACTTTGTGAGTGTTTTGGCTTGATGAGAAATCAATGAATATTTGATATGCAAGCCTTGGAATGATTCTCTAGCTTTGGAGTATATATATATATTTCAAAATAGGCTGAAAATCGAGTCTCCAACGGTCAAATTACGGCTAGTAAAAGACAGAGTTCGGTTGACCGAACTTGACTTCGGATCCACTCTAGGGGACCTCGGTCGACCGAGGTAGGGAATAGGTCGACCGACCTATTTTTGTCAAAGTCTCTGTAACTGGTCGGTTGATCTGACCTTGGCTCGGTTGACCGACCTTCCTGAGTCGATTTTTCACACATTTTGAAATCTTTTGAAGTCTTTTGAAGTCTAAAATGTTTTCCTAAAAGGTAACAAGTAAGAACACTTGGAAAACCATTTTAAAGGACTTAGACTTAGAAAACAAAGGTTTTTGAAATACGAACACTTGTAAGGATCATTTTGAAACTAAGCCTTTTGAAAACGTGTATGTGTGCATGCAAGACTAGAGTGTAGAGCTTATGTTCATGAGAGCTTTGGTTAGAGCTATATAAGATAAAGACTTATAACGACAAAGCTAATCTAACCAAACCTAAGTCTTCAATCTTCAATCTTGAAAGATGAGCCTTGAATAATACGACTTTGAATCTTGATCATGACTTGATTGAAGTACTTAGAGCTTCCAATATATGTTCCGATATTCTAGCACAAAGATATAAACATTAGACACAACATCAAGTGTTTGTCCATTATCAAAAACCGAGTTCGATCGCCCTTAGGGCTAACAATCTCCCCCTTTTTGATTATGTCAAACTTTGATGTAATTAGATAGGATATGGACAATTTTAAGTACAAGGAAGCATGGCAAAAGGATATAAGAACAAATAAGTGTAAAGCTAAGTGCTTATTAGATAAACAAAGATAGAACGAGAAACATAAGCACTAGCATGTTAAGTTCTTTTGCCATATACATTAGGGACTCTTTGAAGAGCCCTATTTCCCAACCAACCTCATTGACTCCTTCCTTCCATAAAATAGCAATCTTGTGTGTAATATACATACCTTAAGTTTACACAAGAAGCTAACTTACCATTTTCATCAATGTTGATGTGAGTGCTAAGGATCCTATTACAAAGAACTTGCTCACTCAAACATTAGAACTATCAATGGTTTGTTATCATCAAAACAACATAGGATATTTTGCCCTTCAGGCTAACAGGTCCAATCTTGTATCAAAAAAGAGGGATCAAAGTATCTGATTAAGAATATTTAAATTTGGTCATTTGCATCAGTTTTCTGTACCATGGGAGAATCACATCACAAAATTTAATTATTTTGGGAGAAATATTTAGTGTCGAATGAAGCTCGTCGCAAATATAGTCATTTGCATCGACTTCCTATGCGCCAGCAGAATCTCATCACAAATTGTTATTATTTCCGGCACGACGAATTAATTTGCTGACACGAATACTAATTTGCGGTTGTAAATGCAGATTACCAAACGACGTCGTATTGTTATTTGCATTGGTGTGTCAATCCTGATGCAAATTACAGTTATTTGTAATGATAGACACCTGACGTAAACAGCCTCAATACAAAAACCTATATTTCTAATAGTGAAAGTGTAAAATTTTGGAAATGTTATTAGCTTATGGATGGAGTCTAATATTGAGTAAGATTGAAACGACTTCGACGCCATCCATAAGCTAGCTAATAACACTTGCAAAATCTTACACTATATTCTTAATCAGATACTTTGATTTAAACATGTCTGTGAGATAAAGAAATTGTAATCAACAATTATTTAGTTATTTATTTATTTTGGATTTATTATCTTAATAAATAAAAATAAATTTACGTAATCTGGCACAACATTTATAGTAAATTTTAGAGCTTCGGAATCGGTCAAAAAGCATGAACAAAGATGAGAAAGAGGGTTTTGGTTATTTCCATTGGTTTGGATTTAGCAGGTGATAATTCAAACTTTGTGGATGACCAAACAGTTTGAGTAAATATTTTATAACCCTGAGTACCATAAACATATAACGCCTTCGATTCTGTTGAAGATTTGAGACATCAAGATTCAAGGATAAGGGCAGGGTTTTGGTTGATGACACATTGGAAATGGAGGAACGTGTTTAGAAGAAGAGGCTCTTATATGCGACATCCATTAATGCTGAACTCAGGGATGCATAATTCATAGGAAAATACTTTCGGCTCAAATTAATTTGATAAAAATTGGTAAAATCCCAAATTTAATATATAAAAGAGCAATTTTCACTAAATAACCACCAACATTTTTCGAATTTCTTTTTCTAGCCAAATACATTAATTTTAATGGTTTATAGCCATCAACAATTTACGATCTGCAGGTTTTAGCTCCGTGAAGAGGCTCTTATATGCGACATCCATTAATGCTGAACTCAGGGATGCATAATTCATAGGAAAATACTTTCGGCTCAAATTAATTTGATAAAAATTGGTAAAATCCCAAATTTAATATATAAAAGAGCAATTTTCACTAAATAACCACCAACATTTTTCGAATTTCTTTTTCTAGCCAAATACATTAATTTTAATGGTTTATAGCCATCAACAATTTACGACCTGCAGGTTTTAGCTCCGTGACAAATTCCAGCCAATTTTGTTTAAAACGCCCACACGTGTCGGGCACGTGATGAGCATTTTCGTCCATAAAATATTCGCTCCTATTTTCATTTTGTCACGACCCGACCCATTTACACTCCCACATTCTTCTTCCCAAAAATCAACAACCAAAAGAAGCCAAATTTGGTGGTTTTCTTCATCTCCGACCACCACTAACAAAGACCCATCACCACCGGGTACCAAATTTCGTTGTTAGAAAGTCAAAGTTGTACCCTTTTCCAGTCCTCTAAATCTCTTCTACTTTATTAGTATATATTACTCAAATCAAATAGAAAGAAGACCATTGATTCTTCAAATTCACATACAAACAGAAAAATTACAACTCGAGAACAAAAAAGTTCAAGTAAAAATAGAAAAACATTGAAAGAGAATAAAGAAGACAACGAAATGCAGAAAAACAGGGAAGATGAACTTGAAAATTTTCATTGGAATCCGTGCTTGTGTGCTTCTCATGGAATTGTAATGGTTTAAACAGAAGATTTCATTTGTTTTCAATTTTCACTACCATATACTCCCTCTCTTCCAACACAATCGAATCTCTTTTTGTCTATTCCCAGTGAATCTATAAGTTTCAAGGAACTAAACGCTGTGGAGGTCGGATTTGGCCAGTGAGCGGAGGTCGGATTTGGCCAGAGTAATGTTTTTTATGAGAAACGCATTTGCCCAAACCATCTCAGATATGATATGAAGTGAAAATGGGGAAGGATAGTGGTTGTTCTGTAGAGAGGTGAAGGTGATGATGGGGTGTTAGGTGGTGGTGGTGGTGGTGGTGGTGGTGGTGGTCGGCGGAGCTGCGGGGTGGTGCTTTTGCAGAGGTGGTCAGATTTGGAGAATAAGAAATGGTCGGTTGCGGTTCGGTGGTCGGATACGAAGCTTTTTAATAATGAAATTGCACCGGATCTGATTTAATTTTTAGTATATTTACTAATGAATGTTTTGATTCTTGAATGTAATTCATTCTTGCATTCAAGAATCAAGATAAAGTTGGGTTCTTGTTGATGTTCATTGTGCGTTGGTAGTGTTGTACTTAATTTGTTTTTTGGAAAAAAAAGGTGGGTACTTTAGATATGTTTGTTACGATTTGGGGTTTTGCTAAGCTTGTTCATTTTTGTGTTGTAATTGCCTTAATTTGTTGTAAAGATCACAAATTTATGGTGGTGGGTGGTGGTGGATTGACGGATTTAATGGAAAGGGGGAGTGAGTCGGAGTCCGGGTCAGATTGGGTCGGGTCATATTGAGTGGGTCAGGTTGAATTTGTTTGGAATAGTTTAATTTAAATGCAAAGGATATATTAGTCCTTTTCAGTTTTTAGGCCAAAAAAAATTGAATAAATTGGCCGGAATTTGTCACCGGAGCTAAAACATGCAGGTCGTAAATTGTTGATGGATATAAACTACTAAAATTAATGTATTTAGTTAGAAACAGAATTTCGAAAAATGTTGGTGGCAATTTAGTGCAAATTGCTCTTCTAAAATGACATTTATGTCTTTCAGGCAATTTTTTTTTTTTTTTACATATGATTAAAAAACGAATTTGTTTCACATTTTCATTTTTATTCTAAACACCTATACCTAAACTCCCACCCTCATCCTTGAAACTCTCAATCTCATTTTTATTCCATTTGGAGTGCCATTAAAAGAAGTAACGGTCGCGAAAATTATATCTTCTTGTTGATAGGACTGTTTGAAAAGTGATGCGAGCAATTGAGAGTGAAGTTAAGGATGATATGATGGTACTCATAATTTACTCACCATTTTACACAAGATTAAGAATTGTGGTGCAATTCGCTATCTTTCATGATCTAAGTTTTAGAAAGTGTGCGGATAACGTGAGTTCGAAATCCTTTCGGACCATTTTGTTTTTTTGAGTTTTTTCTTCACGATTAAAAATGGATAATAAGATATAATATTAACAAGTAACCAAATCTATGTAATGTATAAGTGACTTTACAAATACTTAGTAGTGTATTCATTCTAAATTTTAAAAGATTTTCAAAAGTGTATGGGTTCTATTGACTCTATGGATTGTGATGAAGATCTTTGAGCTTTTCCAAGCACTTAAATGATTCGACACAAAATGGATGGGGATTTTTCTCTTCTCCAAACTAGTTCACTTGAATGCCAACACTAACACCTCTAAGCAGCATGAGTGCCTAGCAACCCTAACAGAAAAACTTTAAGAGAATTCGACACACAAGGCCTCAAGACAGCATGAGTATCAAACATCCTTGGCAGAAGAATTCTAAATGGAGGATGAAACACCAAAACAAAGGAACTAACTTGATGATACAGTAACAATGAAAGAATTCTAAAAGAAATTCAACCTCAATGGATTTAAGGAATAACCTCACAATATATTATATCAAGTCTAAATAATACCTTGGCCGAAATCTCTCTTAAATAGAGTTTGAGGATTTCGGCTAGAAAACTTACAAAGAGTCCTAATTGAACTAGAACTAAACAAACACAAATCTAGTAAACTAACTAAATAAGTACTTTACTTAAACTAAATAACTAATGGACCACATGTCCTCTATTTAAGCATAGAATTTTGAAATTAATAAACTAGTAAAAGCTGAAAATTAAATAATAACTAAACTTGGAAAACAAGATATAATTCTCTCATAAATCTGGACAACATGCCAAAACGACATAATCTGATCTTGTGGTCTTCATGAAAGTTGCAGATATGGCTGGTAGATTTCTAATGCCTCTTGAATGAGATACATTGGTTTCCTGGATTGAAAGTTATGACCATTACACCAAACTGTCTCAAAGCTGAAATTAATGTTGATCCAGGTTGATGAGAGTTCTTATTATGTACAGTCTTTGAGTCTCCAAAATGAGTGATGTGATCTAAGAGCTTGATTCCTAGATCTCCTTCGAGACATTATCCAAGCCTCATCATCTCTTGAAGCATCCGTATATAATTTCTCATCAGATTGTTTTAACTCTATTCAGACTCTAGGCATATTCTATCAGATTATATTAGATTGATTTATCATGATTTATTTTGATTTATAAAGTCTAAAGATTATTTGAATAACACCAAAAAAATAAAGAAAATACTGATTCAGTGGTGTATTATACAGATCCAATAGTGTTGAATTTCCAAAGACAGCATATGTTTATCAATCCTTTTTATTTTGAAATCAAATCAGTTTCTTAAAAATTAAAAACAAAACTTGGTGGTGGGTCTTTCATTTTTTGGAGTGCTGCCCTTTTTTGATTAATTTGTTTAATGTTTGTATAATTTACTTAATGAGGTTTTTTCTTTGACTTAATTAAGATATGTTTTGTGATGTGTTTTGTTTGAATTTTAGATTATTGAACTTTTTCTTTTTTCCCTTTTGATTTTCTCTTTCAGAAAAATTAAATCCATGCTTGGAAAATAGAAATTTGTAGTTAGCTATCAAAGAAATTGTTTGTTTTCTTTTTTAGTTTGAAGATGACCATGAAAAAAATTGTTTGAATATTATGACAATATATTATTTTGGAGAAATAACAATTCATATTGATTTTTCTAATGATGTGAAATTTTTCCTCATATTTTTTGAGTTTGGATATTTCTTTAATTTACTTTTACTTTTAAAGAAATGGGATCACAGCAAAAGTTGTAATCTCAGATAAAATTATTAAAGACTTTTACTTTTAATTTTAATGAGAGAAACTCAGAATCTTGAGGGGGGGAAAGAGAGATTTCTCAATACAAATTTAGGCCATCAAAATCCTCTATTTAATGAACAATATGAGAATCTATAGAGTTTTGAATACCAACAGATCTCAACAGATAAATTATAATCTAAACTAAATACCTCTAGATTTTAATGGACTTTTTAAAATCTGAATTGAATACATATAGACTTTAAAACTCCTATAGAATCTTGATTGAATACACCCCTATTAGTACATTAAGCACCAATGTTATATTAATAAAGTTCATCTTTCCTTTAATCGGTGTTTTATATTAACAAGTAATCTAATCATTAAAATATTTATGTAACTCTACAATACTTAGTATATTAACGATCATTGTTATAGAGATTAAATTCGTTCTCCCTTTTGCAAGTGTTATATATTAACAAGTAATCAAATACATGTAATGTTTAAGTAACTCTACAATACTTAGTATATTAAGTATTATCGTTATAGTAATTAGATTCGTTTTCCATTTAACCAATGTTATAGTACTTAGTGCTCTAACCAAGACTAATTCTAATTTTATATTAACAAGTAATTTAATACATGTAATTTTTAAGTTACTCTACAAATACTAGAATTTTAAGTAATAATATTTAGAAGTTCTTCCTTTAACAGGTGTTATATAATAACAAGTAAACTAATCTACATAATGTTTAAGTAACTCTACAATACATTGTATTTTAAGCAACAGTGTTAGATTCATTCTCCCATTAACCGGTATTATAAGACTCAGTATTATAGTACTTAGTGTTCTAACAAACACTAATTTTAATTTGGCTACAAAATAAATTTTTTGAGGTCAAATTTTAAATTTTAAATAATATACATTAGAAAAATTGTTCAGTTTATCAATTATTAGCATTGATTTCGGGGTTAATTTGTAGAAAATAAATAAATTTTGAATCAATATAATATTTATAGGGACTTTAAAGTAAGCAGTTCATAAACCTAAAGACATTTAGGGTAAGCAATTCACAAAAGATATAGGAACTTTCAATACAATTGGTGAATAGCTTGGTACCAAAAGTAAAAAAATATAATTAATACCCGAAACATTTACTTCATCATAGCAACCCTACATTAACTAGAGACACCTTTTCCAACTATTCATTAATGATACCAGTGATGGGTACTTTGGGGTAGGTTCCTAGATTTTGTTTTTCTTTGTGGCGCAACAAATCAAACAAATGTACTTTGGGAACAAATTTTATTTTAGAAAATTTTTAGACAATTGATTTTAGCCGTCTAGTATGGTCCTTCTAATTCATATTCTCTATGAAAATCAACAGTACGGGAGAAACTTAGTAATTAAATAATAAGGGCATTTTAGGGTTTTAAATTTTATTATTGGAGAAAAACGCCTAATTCATCCCCCTATCTATTTTACATCTGTCTCGATTGTCCTAAATTGTTTTTTTTTCGGTATAATGAATCCTCCAATAATTTACGGGCAGGATTAATAATCCTTGTCACCACTCCCGTTATGGAATCCAGTCAAATCAAGAATGTGCGGTTCATAGGCTAAAAAACATGAGAAATAGTCTTTTTCTTTCTAAAATTAAAAAGAAACATAATTGTTTTCTTTATTCTTCGTCTTCTTCCTCAATCTCTCTTTCCCCCACCAACTCCTACTTCTTCTGGCAGCCCCGGCCTACCACCTTCCCACAATCCACCAGTTTCATGCCTCCTACCAGCTTCCCACAACTCACCCTCAATCAAATAGATTCCATAAAATCCTATAGCAATATATCCTCAAGCAAATGAAGTTAAGCAAAAAAAAAAAAAAAAAACAAATGCAAGCACTAACATTATGCAAAAATATGATTGAAGAAGAAAAGCGTCGCTTAAGTCATTCATCTTCAACAACTGGAAACTTAGATGACCAACAAAATCTGCAAAACTCAGATGACCAAACAAGTTATTAAATCAATGTATTACAAAATTTGTTTATCCTTCAGAAGCCGACTACTCCTGGAAGTTTCTCAAACCCTCATTTCTAGTGTCTTTCAACCAGACCTCTGTAGTCATCACAAACTTGTTGTACTTATATTTTCAGTTTCAAGCTTTCTATAAAACCTGTTTGGATTAGACAACTGAAAATAACATTCAAAAAATCCTTAAAAGGGGAGGAAAAAAGTAATGTTGAAAAATGGACATATTCCAAAATCTCTACAAAGATTCAATGACTGTCTTGTCTAGGTTCTTATTCCCTGCCCAATCTTCTTCCTAGCAACGCTTTCCAATCAGATATAGTAAAAAAACAATCGATTTCTTGCAAGAATTTTCAAAAATTGACTGCTTCCCATATCGAATTCCTGCAAGAATTTTTAAAACATGAGAGCTTCGCATAGCAATTCCGTCACCACCCATCTGACGAAAATCATAACCTACACTCGAAAATTAGTTTCTAATTTGTGGACAAATTGGTTGAATTGAAAGGAAATATGTTGAATGGTAGTGTTTAGGAGGGACAAGATGGTGTGCGGTGGTGGATTTTGCAATAAATATGGGTTGAAGAAGATGACAAAAAAATGAAACAGAATAGGGGATTTGGTGGTGGTGGACTTTGGAGATGAAGAGGATGATCGGTGATGGTTTGGAGAAAAAGAAGTGGTGGCGGTAAGAGGATGGAAATTATTGGGAAAAAGAAGAAAAAATTTGTCTTTTTACTTTTAAAAAGAAAAAGACTATTTTACCTCTATTTATTAAGTGACTTGGTTGGATTCTTAATGTTGCCTGTATATTGTTGAAGGATTTCTTATGCCGAAACAAAACAAATTAGGACTATCGAGACGAAAGTAAAATATATAGAGGATGTCCGGGGCAATTTTCTCTTATTATTGTGATTGCATGTTTATCTTTTAATAGAGTTAGATTGTAGTGGTTGATTTGTTAGAATTTGTTGGGTTTAAGGAGGAAAAAAGTAGTTACATAAAACATCAATGAGGCATCCAAAGTTTGTTCAGTAGGTCAATGCAACTAACCTTTTAATTTATCATAATAGCTAAAAAATAATAAAATCATAATAGCACCTTTAGGTTTGTATCAGTTAGAAGGATGCTTTGCATGGTTAAAAAAAGGCTAGAAGGATGATTTTGTAGTTTATGTAAAAAAGTACATATATTTGGGGAAGAGAAAAAAAGAGAGGCTAAAAAGGCCTCTATTAGAAAACGGAGAGAGTATTACACTTTTAACTTAGACTCACTCCATCCACTTCTAGTTGTCTCAAATCATCTTTTTTAATGTCCACTTTTCCTTGTGTAGTAAGTACTACTTTCCACTTTTACCCTTATTCATTAATTTACGTAGGAAGAGAGAGAAGAGTGTTGGGAAATTAATCATTTAATACCTCATCCAATTCTAGCCCACAAGCAAGTACAAACAAGGAAAGCGATAAAGGGACACAATGATTTAAGTGGTTCAGTCAACTAACCTACATCCACGGGTAAGGCGAGCGCTCACTCTCATTATAATGGAGAACCAAGAATACAAGGGAGATTCCTCCAACCAATTAGCTCTCCCCCCTTGCTACTCCAAACAATATATATGGCACATATATATAGGAGTAGTAAACCTTTAGTTAAAAGGGCTATGAGTTCACATAATTAGTAATTCACCTAACTACTAATTCTTAACATAATTAGGATCCAATTAGGAGTTTACCTAATTATTAATTCTTAACCTAATTGATATATAATTAGTACTCCAGTGAATATGGGCCAAAACCCAACAAACTCCACCCTGACACGTATTCTCCCAATCTCCAACTAGTACGCTCCGCGTCCCATATGCTCCACGTCTCATATGCCTCTATTACTCTGCACTTGAACCTTCAAATCAGCACATTGAATGAAGAGGATTTGACTAAGCCTAGTTTAGTCAACTTTGATCCACGGCCAAACACAGCAACACCAACAACAGAACAAAATTCTCAACGTTCAAAGTCCACCAAACCTACTCTGGGTTAGGACACTCGATGCACCTCCGGGTCCATGCACCCGAAACATACCAGATCAATCCCCCACTATTCCAGTTCAACCGTCTAGATTTAATCCTTCTTATTTGCTTGACTTGTACACCAACCACACCAGATTTTTATCTCTGTTAGCAACACCTATTCTCAGCCGGAACCTCTGTCGGCAAGTGTGCTCCACCCCCAATGGATCTCTCTTCCATCTATGACGGATCTCTACCATTTCCGACGGATATCTTCCATCTTTGGAGGATATACATAAAAAAAAATTTACCAATGTTAACGGTTTCTGGTGACGATGGCTAGAATTGCACAAAACTCTGAGTTGACAATTGGTCGATCTTTCACGGGAGAGTAACGCCAAATTCCGGTGTAGCAGCGCTGCGTTCCCACCTTGGCTTAATCAATCGAAATATTCCGCTGTCGATTATATTCAACACCATCCTCCTAAAGAAGATGAAGACTGGCTGGAATTTTCCTAAAGAAATCTAATACAAAACATCGAGACTAACCAATTAGATAATCATCTTTCGTCTTCAAATGTAGATGTGATTTAGCAGTAACTAGTCATTTCAATCTATGGCCAGGTGACATGAAAATATCTGGTCTGCATTTACAGTTGACATGTTGTTTTTCTTTTCTAGAAAAAAAAATGGATAAGACACCATTCAAGATTTACCCACCAGGGTAAAAGAATAATAAACACAGTAAAATCTGACAGGAATGTTCTCTACAACAAAGTTCTTCGGAAGTTTAGAGGTGTTTTCTGCAATTAGAAGCTGAAAATAGAAAGACAAATTAAAAACAAGAAGATATACCAAAAAACGAAAAAGAAAAACAACTTATCACGAACGCACCTTTCCTATTACAGCTTCACCATCTACGTTATCGACAACAGTATCGTTGATGCGAATAGTCCAATGTCTCCCATGCAGTTGACAAGAACTGAAGTTCGCTCCATTGGTGATGCCTCCCTCAGTTAAAAGAGACATCCGAACAGAGTAAGCAAATAAAAATTTCTCAAATTCATCTCGGGGGTTACTCAACTCAGGTACAAACACTGCAGAAGCACGAACCTGAAGCAAGTATCAACCATTGTCAGAAATAACTTTATAAGCAACAGACAAGAATTCTAAATAGCAATCAACTGATTCCCTACACAGCCCAATTCTAAAATCCAATAATGGCAGAGGGTGGTGGAGCAAAAGCAGAACTTCGGCCCTCGCTGCGGGAGATTCTGTTAGTGTTAAATATTCGGGGAGAGATGGGCAGGAGACGGGAATAACAAGAATACTACCAAATAGTGCCCAAAGAATAACTCAATTCTAAACAAGCTTTTGTGCATGTTGTCTAAAGTTTTGGACATTTTCGTTCAAATATTTTGGTCCTTCTGACCGATTTGGTGATGAGAACAGAAGGCCGAAGTAAGAACTACAAGAGTTATGGTCATCATTCAACAACATAGACAAAGCAACAAAATCATCACCATTCTTTGTTCAACTCCAAAAGGCAGCAAGCCCTTTCTGAGAGATGAAAATGGTAAGGTCTAACAGCATTGACATTGTCAAGCATGACAGGTTACTCTTTCGTCCAAACCATTATATAACTCCCAGAATCCCTCTCTAAATCTGCAAATCTAGTGATTAGAACATGGATCATTTTGATCTTAAATCTGGAAATTGCAGAATTCCAACTGGAGAAGAAAACCCCAAAGACTCCTCCAATTTCACCAAAGACAAATTCTCATGAAACAAAGAGAAAGCGAGAGGAACTGGTGGAATGTGTTCTTTTAAAGCTTCAAAAGCGGGTAAAAGATGGAGGAAACAACAAGATCTATAGAAGAAAATTGGGGAGGAATAATGAAAAGGCAAAAACAAAGAGCTAGGCAGGGTTAAATCATATAGATAGGAAACAGGGATTAAAAATTATCCACAAAAAACTTTTACCAAATGATGATGTGCAGACTTCAAAACAAAAATGATGATCTGAAATTGGTTGTGCGCACTTTTGTGGGAGAGTTCCAAGGTTTGTTTATGGCGGGTGGTGGAAGAGGGTTGCAGCAGTAGAGGAGATGAGGAAGACGGAGGAAGAAGAAGGGGTAGCAGTGGCAAATGGAGGTGCAGGTGGAGAAGCAGAAGTATAGGATGAGGAGGGAGGAAGAACGGAAGGTGGGGATGAGGTGGGGTCTCAGATGGCAGCAGCAGTTTCCGTTAAAGGCCATGGGGAAGGAGGTTGAGGAAGATGGTGAAGGATAAGCAAGATGAGGTATTAAAGAAAAGGTTTTAGTAGTCAGGTGTTTGTTGACTCGACTCGAAAAATTAAAAACATAAAAAGAAGACCGAGTGACGCTCCGGTTTGAAAATTTGAAGGGTGGAGGCATGAGGTTATAAGAGGTAGAGGTAGGCCAAGGAAGGTTTAAGCCGAAGTAATAAAGAGAGATATGAATTTGTTAGACTACGATGAGAGTATGGTGTTGGATAAAAATGGAAAGAATGTATTCATGTTAACGACTAGAAGGAATTCTGAAGTCGATTCATCTAGCCAACCTCAATTACTTGGGATTAAGGATTTGTTGTTGTTCTTGTTAGTGTTGTTGTAAAAGAAAGAATACAATTAAATATTTCAATGGAATAATCCGACTTGGGTTGCCGATTTTACCCATGAAAATGTCTCACATGTGCTCCTCTCTTACTTGGCCGTAAAACATCACTGAATCGGCCGGAAGGAAAACGGAAGTAGATGAGGGGTTAAAAGAGTTTTTTTAATAACAAAAAACAAAAGGGACGAAAAAATTGCAAAACTCAAACAACAAGGACCAAAGGTCGTTATCCTTGAAAGAATAACTCAATTCAAAGACCCTTTTGAAGCCTCTTTCAGCCCCGTTAAAACACTCTTTTAATAAATAAAAACTTGACCATCGTGCCAAATATCAATTAATAAATAAAAGATCCTATATGAACACATCTCTATAGCTAGCATCCAAACCTACAAAGACTCGAACAAGGCACGTGTTAGAGTGAGCAAATAAAGTAAAATACCTTCACCCCATTTGTTACAGCAGTTGGGCACAGGGGCGGCAGTTCTGGGAAATGGTTGATACCTCTAATTTTACCTTCTTGACGAACTTTGATAATACCATTTTCCAAGCGCCTGCATTGTTCTTCAAGCCACAGCAGCATAGCATCTTGTGGTTCACCTTTAGAATCATGCACAGATCTTACTAATGAATCTGGCACACATGGAAGCATATCCTCTTCAGTTGTAAGATTCCTTGTGCCTACATAAAGTTGACCATTGCTGCAGTTCAGAAAGAAAATCTTCTCAATGTAAGTGCAAGACGCCGCAACAACAATATATTTTGATCTACTCCTGAATCCCAAGTGTCGAATAATGCCTTTTGTTTCTGATACCACAAGTTCCAAAGGCAACAAGAATACATTCACTAGATGATCATAAAATGAGTAGCCTCCAATCAGACCCACCAAATTCTGAGGCATGCTTCCACTTAATTCATCCGGTCCAACTTCTTGGCCGTTGCAGAAACGGTAAAGCACTCTCGTCGGAAGAGGCAATTTTATTTTCAAACGCATCGCTAAGGACTTTAGTTGATCCTCAGAGACACCCTTGCGTAGAGTAACAAGAACTCGGGGAAATTGGCAGCGAGCCAGATTTTAATCCCGTTCCAACATCTTTTAACACGTATTACTAGGGACCATGGGTACATATGAAAAGCTTCACGCCATGCTTGATAAGCAACCTGTTTCAGATAGACAAATAGAAAGGAAGAGGAAGGCAAGCCAGGATGAATATCTCAAAGGGGCAGCATCAAAAGATCACACAAAAATCAGTACCGAAAACACGTCTAAAAGCAGCACTATTCAGAAAACAAAGATGTCACACATGAGTTTTGACACTGGTTATAATGCCATATAACTAACCATCATTACTCGAGTTAACACTAAAAGCCCTTAATAGGTTTTATTCCCTGGTCTAAAAGAACTTAATTGCAAAGGAACGCAGTTCTCAGTTTAACATAAGCCATATCTAAATATGTTTTCTAATAACTAACTCAGCAATCAACATCCCCAATCATGCCTTAGTTTAAAAAAAAATATACATCAACACAACAACAACAATAGCATAACCCATTAAGTCCCCAATAATTGGGGGTATGGGCGGGGATGGACGGGATACAGACCTAACCTTTGTCAAACAAAGTGGCTGATCCCAGGATACCACTGAAACAGATGTATTGGAGACTAACCTAACCTTTGGCAACAAGTGCACAAAGTGGTTGCTCATATAATACACATGTAACAATGGTCCCCTATGCCGTCGCGTTTGCTACAGAATCATGCCCTCAAATCAAAGCCAAAAGGCATCAGAGAAGGCAGACCCAAGAACCATTTTGATTTATGTGTACATCACCATGCTTCTTTCATTCAGCATCCAGAGCATTAGTGGTGCACAATATTAAAAAAAAATATACATATAAAATACAAATTCAGACAAGCTTCAAGACGCTTCATTCGAGAAGAATGGGAGTTCTCCTGTAGATTCATAAACATGCAAATAACACAGAGAAGTTTTTGCACTCTCAAAAGTTCCAATACAAAATTTCTCTTTGGGTCTCACATCTCCTCTCACAAACAATTCACCTTTATGATTTCCAAGATAAAAATTCTCAAACAAAGAACCAATGTATAATACACCTTTAATTTTTCAAACAATAGAACGAATTTTTTTTTTTCTTCTCGATGTAAATAAAACTTTACTAGTTATCTTTGTTTCTGAGAGAAAGACGATTCTACACAACAAGAATATCCAAGTATGTCACTGTGGTTACTCCAGTAGGCATAATGATTCAACAGTAGCAGCATTCTATCACATTGAGAAATGCAATTCAATGTTATTTTCTTTTTTACTTTTTTTTTCCCTCTGTCATTTTTTAATTCTCTCAATGCATTCAATATTTACATAATAAGATAAAGATGAAACAAGAGCAAAATAAAAAAGGAAGGAATCAAATGTGACAAACAATATAACCACGAGCTCCCAATTAAAAAAGAATGGAATACAGGGCAAAGCTAGGGTGGAAATCACTTTCCTTAGTTCACCCTGGCCATATGTATGCTTAACTTAACAAATGAATATGGATAGAGAAGCAAGGAAGAGAGATTTGGATTTAATGTTAGAAAATCTGAGGACTGGTTTTATCGTACTTTTATTCACAAGTTTTCATCTTTTCCCTGTTCTTTCTCTTCACTAAATCCTTAGTAACAAATAGATGAATCTCAAGCCAAGAAGAATTAAAAGAAACAGAAGACAGGTGAAAGAAACTCAATCTTGAGTTCAAACACGTATTCATTTATTCCACAATATTCCGCCTACTTAATGATTGAAACTTAGAACCTCAGATGCAAAAACTCTAATCAAACCCTACCAAAACTGCTACTAGGAATGTAGCCCACATAGAATACATCATTCCATCAAAATTATCCAATCACCTAAGTATATGCTGTGAAATTTTTGCTGCAGCATAAACTCCCCTCTTGCTCCTACCACAACATATCGAATTGTTTTCCAACTCCCCACCACCCAAGTATCGAAATTAAGTACATTTACTCCAAATCCCATCTTTACTCCCACATATACTCCAATTACAGCAAGAAAAAATGAAGCATTAAATCAAATAAGAAAAAATTCCACTTAAAGAAGACTCAGAATTTGATCAAAATAAGTTCCTGTTTATGCTACAAGTATAAATTTGACAATCTGAACTTAAATTGTACAGAGAAATTTCTTCAAATAAAATAAATAATAAATAATAGATAATAAAATAATCCCACCGGAAAATACACCAAATTTTCATCAAAGAAAAATCTTTTACTAGTACAACAGATTCATAACCAAGTGTGCTGACCTTGAAGGAGGATACAGGGTTACCATCCGGGTCTTGTGGGGAATCAAGTTGAAGATCATTGGAGCAGTACTTGGACCAAAGATGGTCGTCATCTGAAGCCAAAGTTCGAAATCTTCGACTCACACAGCCGACCGACGCAGAGTCTGTAGGCTCAAGTTTCGAGAGTATAATGTGAATAGCTAATTCCCCCAAGTTTTCCAGCGCCATTTCACCCTCTACTCGTTTCAAATGCTATCAATTTTGAGTAGAAACCCAATTTTTTCTTTTCACTAGAAATTACAGCAACCCAACTTTTTTGCTGAATTTAATAAAGGAACAACAGGTGATAGATAATGGTGGATGGAACCAGAGCTCTCGGGCAAATTGTTGAAATTGTCATATTGATTTTCCCGTGGCGGTAAGGCTGCCCAGACTGAACTTGATTAGTCACCACGTTATCGTGGACATGGGTGCCCCTAACCAAAAAAAAAGGTAAGGGTGGATGGATGATTTTGGAGTATATATCTGAATTAAAAATTGAATTATTGAAGTCAGTGATGAAGGAATGAGTAAAGGGTGGATTGTATAGAATAGAGTTAATTCTCAACAAGTTATAACTTTTCAATTTTGAATGTCATAAATGCCACACAACAAGTTACGTGGTGCTTAAAGTATTCAAATTGAGCAGAATCTGGCGAACCGCATGTGCGGCACACATGCACAAAATTTCGTCTAAATGTGCTGACCCAATTAAAATCCGACCGATCCATTTTCTCAACATCCTGCATGGGGCACTTCATTAAATTGCAGGTCTGACCATCTCCCAATTTCTTTTCATTGGATTGTTGCTCAGAGGGAAATTCCAGCTCCAAAGACTCATATTGGCACAATATTCTCAAAGTTGAGAACTTAAGAAAGCCATCAGAATGACATAGATTTTCAGCAAATGTCTTCAATGAGTCCAGTAAATTGACAGCTTTGAGATTTGGATCACAGATCCATAAAGTGAATCCACAGATCAGCTGCAGCAGATAATACTTGAGATCTCAAATAAAGAGCTCTCAGACAATCCTCTCTAGGAAAATGCTCTCAACTTTGGTTGCAACCAAAGTGTTTTTCCTCATGTAAGAGTGATTTATGGCCTTTACCGTGAGTGATTAGTGCATGCTAAGTTGATTTTTTTTTTGTGTTATCATGTGAACTGTTCCTTCTAATCCATTTAAAAGTAAGTTTTTTTTTTGGAATTTTTTTTTTAGAAGGCTTTTTTATACCACTTTCAGTGGGTTTTGTTTATTCCGTCTCACAAACCTCTCTCCTGATTTACGACATTTCGGGAACAGATCGGGAATAATTTCTACTTATTTCGCATCTACAAATCGGGAGGAACAGGGTTAAAGTTTTCGCCATCAGTCAACTTTGAAAATTTTGAATTTTCTGGTGTTCTTTGTGAGTTCTTAAGGTTGAAGACGAAAAGTTAGTCCTTTGATATGTTTCAACCCTGTACTAAGTCACTCTTCTTAATATTGTTGATGTCATCATTCTTTGTTTAATTAAAAAAAATGAATAGATGAAATTGCCCATATAATTTCATGCATGTGTGCCGCACGTGTGGTGCGCCATCACGAGTTGCCAGATTCTGCCCAGTTTGGGTACCTTTAGCACCACGTAAATTGTTGTGGCATTTATGACACCCAAAATAGTCGGCAAAGGTTATAACTTGCTTTTGAAACATACACGAGGGGCATAAATGGTAATTAACTCGACTATATATAATATAATATTCTATGTGTGGGATCAGATTTTGGTTAAGGTGTTGACGATTTAACGTCTGGAGACGATATAACTTGCTTTGTTGTTAAGTAAAACATTTATCATTAGAAAGTTCAAAACTCGGATGAGAGTTACAAAATAGTGTCTCCCCTGTCACACAAGACAGAAGGGGGATATTTTCGGGTGATATATAGTCTATTACATAATTTGATTTAGCTCATTGAATAAGGTTGTGAGCATGGTAATTAACCTTCCTATTAGCAAAGTTAACATCCCAGAATTTGAACCTCGTAAGGAAGATTTTTCCATCTTTGATAATTTCTTTACCAGTCCAATGACAATCATGTAAATGACCTTTAAGGCTCCTGAGAACATTCAAACAATCACCTTCGAAGATGGCATGTTGATGATTCATTGATTGGATGTGTTCTATATCTGAAATAACCGTAAATGTCTCGGCTTCGAATGAGGTTCTAGCTTGGAATCCATAGATCCACACACCTATAATATCCCGCATGTCATTCTTGATAAGAAAGGCACTAACTGTTTCATCCTATTTGATAAAAACCAACGTCAAAATTGATTTTCACCGTGGTTTTTGGAGGAGGTTTCCAAATCATCTCTTTATGTTGACCACCCTCTTTCGATGATATCAACCACATTGGCAATACTTGTCCAGATCCACGATGTTTGACTAGAACTTCTTTCAATATTCATAAACTTTTCTTCCCCTCAGGTATTTTTATCCTACAAGCTTCACCCACGTCTTGTTTGAAAATTGTAGTACTTCTCACCCCAGTTTAGCCACACAAGACATATTCATGTCGATAGATTTCCGAAATCCCAAACCACCCACGAGTTTTGGTGCACAAATAGAGTCCCAAGATTTCAAATACAAATGCCTTCCACTATTTTCCTTGAAACCCCAACAAAAGTACATAACCAAACCATCTAGTTTGTTGTACAGGGATACAAGAAACATATAACTCTGCATCAAGTGAATGGGCATGTCCTGAGCAACAGTTTTGACTAAAACGATTCTCCCTGCTTGGGACAAGGCAGAGATTTTCCAAGCTGATAATTTACGCCTAAGTTTCACAATAACCGACATAAAGCGTCTATCTTAGATTTAACTTTGCAAAAGGGTTCCCTGATAGCACCATTTGTGATCATATTCCTACATACCCAAAATAGTCCCTACTTCTTCCTTAAGCTGGAGCCTTACATTTTTACTAAAATGAACCTTAGACTTTAGGGAGTTAATGCTTTGACCATACCATTGAGAAAATCGGTTAATGCACTCAATTACCTTATATGTTTCTCGAAAACTTAACAGTGGGGTGAATTGAGTTTTTGTGAACTTTAAAAACTTTCTTCCAAATGAAGATAAATGAGCTAAACAAAAACAAGATATGGATGCTAGAAAGAGAAGATCAAAGACAAGCGATTTATAGTGGTTCGACTCACTAAGAATGTATGTCCACTACCTTGAGACTAACACAAGGATTCTAAAAACACACAAACTTCCCTTTACAACTTAATGATGGTAGGATCAAACCAATATTAGACAATTGGCTAACTCACTAAGAGTTTTACACAAAACCACTACACAAACTCACAAAGAGCTTTACAATCTCACAAAGAGACTAACTCACTAAGAGCTTTCTAACTCACAAAGAGATGAGGGAAAGGTTTAACCAAGACTAATCACATTTTATGTGATGGAATGATACAATTGGATAGCACAAACTTTCTAAGCTCAAATGATTATGATCACTATTGTTTAGCACATGAAAGTGTAATAAATGTGTATTTAATTCTTGTATAAAAGAGTAAAACTTGATGCACACAATAGCTTGGTTGGATTGCAATAAATCAACATTTAGTATACATAGGGGATTCACAATTGAGCTTCATTTAATGCTTCAACGACTAGTATCTACCACATTATTGAACATTTCGATCGACCAACATGGGTGTCAAGTCGTTCGGGGTTCGTCTAGACTTATTTAGATGGTCTACTGAATACATGTGGCCGACCTAACAAGCGACCTCGGTCGTCCAGAGTAGAATCAAGGTCGACCAGACAAACTTTTGGAAATGTTATTAGCTTGTGGATGGAGTCTAATATTGAGTAAGATTGAAACGACTTCGACGCCATCCATAAGCTAGCTAATAACACTTACAAAATCTTACACTATATTCTTAATCAGATACTTTGATCTAAACATGTCTGTGAGATAAATAAATTGTAATCAACAATTATTTAGTTACTTATTTATTTTGGATTTATTATCTTAATAAATAAAAACAAATTTACGTAATCTGGCACAACATTTATAGTAAAATTTAGAGCTTCGGAATCGGTCAAAAAGCATGAACAAAGATGAGGAAGAGGGTTTTGGTTATTTCCGTTGGTTTGGATTTAGCAGGTGATAATTCAAACTTTGTGGATGACCAAACAGTTTGAGTAAATATTTTATAACCCTGAGAGCCATAATCATATAACGCCTCTGATTCTGTTGAAGATTTGAGACATCAAGATTCAAGGATAAGGGCAGGGTTTTGGTTGATGACACGTTGGAAATGGAGGAACGTGTTTAGAAGAAGAGGCTCTTATATGCGACATCCATTAATGCTGAACTCAGGGATGCATATAATTCATAAGAAAATACTTTCGGCTCAAATTAATTGGATAAAAATTGGTAAAACCCCAAATTTAATATATAAAAGAGCAATTTCCACTAAATAACCACCAACATTTTTCGAATTTCTTTTTCTAGCCAAATACATTAATTTTAGTGGTTTATAGCCATCAACAATTTACGACCTACAGGTTTTAGCTCCGTGACAAATTTCGGCCAATTCTGTTTAAAATGACCACACGTGTCGGGCACGTGATGAGCATATTCGTCCATAAAATATTCGCTCCTATTTTCATTTTGTCACGACCCGGCCCATTTACACTCCTGCATTCTTCTTCCCAAAAATCAACCCCCAAAAGAAGCCAAATTTGGCGGTTTTCTTCATCTCCGACCACCACTAACAAAAGACCCATCACCACCGGGTACCAAATTTCGTTGTTAGAAAGTCAAAGTTGTACCCTTTTTCAATCCTCTAAAGCTCTTCTACTTTATTAGTATATATTACTCAAACCAAATAGAAAGAAGACCATTGATTCTTCAAATTCACATACAAACAGAAAAATTACATCTCGAGAACAAAAAAGTTCAAGTAAAAATAGAAAAACATTGAAAGAGATAAAAGAGACAAAGAAATACAGAAAAACAGGAAAGATGAACTTGAAAATTTTCATTGGAATCCATGCTTGTGTGCTTCTCAGGGAATTTTAATGGTTTAAACAGAAGATTTCATTTGTTTTCAATTTTCACTACCATATACTCCATCCCTTCCAAAATAATCGAATCTCTTTCTGTCTATTCCCAATGAATCTAAAAGCTCCAAGGAATTAAATTCTGCAGAGGTCGAATTTGGCCAGTGTAATTTTTTTTATGAGAAACGCATTTGCCCAAACCATCTCAGATATGATATGAAGTGAAAATGGGGAAGGAGAGTGGTTGTTCTGTAGAGAGGTGAGGGTGATGATGGTGTGTTGGATGGTGGTAGTGGTGGTAGGCGGAGCTGCGGGGTGGTCCTTTTGTAGAGGTGGTCGATTTGGAGAAGAAGAAATGGTCGGTTGCGGTTCGGTGGTCGGATACGAAGCTTTTTAACAATGAAATTGCACCGGATCTGATTTAAATTTTAGTATATTTACTAATGAATGTTTTGATTCTTGAATGTAATTCATTCTTGCATTCAAGAATCAAGATAAAGTTGGGTTCTGGTTGATGTTCATTGTGCGTTGGTAGTGTTGTACTTAATTTGTTTTTTTGGAAAAAAATGTGGGTACTTTAGATCTGTTTGTTACGATTTGATGATTTGTTAATCTTGTTCATTTTTGTGTTGTAATTGCCTTAATTTGTTGTAAAGATCACAAATTTATGGCGGTGGGTGGTGGTGGATTGACGGATTTAATGGAAAGGGGGAGTGGGTCGGAGTCCGGGTCATATTGGGTCAGGTCATATTGAGTGGGTCAGGTTGAATTTGTTTGGAATAGTTTAGTTTAAATGCAAAGGATATATTAGTCCTTTTCAGTTTTTAGGCCAAAAAATTAAATAAATTGGCCGGAATTTGTCACTGGAGCTAAAACATGCAGGTCGTAAATTATTGATGGATATAAACCACTAAAATTAATGTATTTAGTTAGAAACAGAATTTCGAAAAATGTTGGTGGCAATTTAGTGCAAATTGCTCTATGTAAAATGACATTTATTTCTTTCAGGAAATTTTTTATTTTTTTTTACATATGATTAAAAAACGAATTTGTTTCACATTTTCATTTTTATTCTAAACACCTATACCTAAACTCCCACCCTCATGCTAGAAACTCTCAATCCCGGCACCGCTATCTTCTCCATGGTCGGAAAATGATGGGCTCCCAAGTCAAAATTATGTACCACAATATCAATATCCCCACTTGATTTTCCAGCCTATAATTTCAAAAAAGTAGACAAAGATAATGCATTAAGATAAGTAGTCACCAAGGGCTATTCTCCTCCACAATCAAAGAAACTGATTTTCACAGCTAAATGAATAACTGGTTTAATTAGTTCTTCTGATACTATTTGGAGTGCCATTAAAAGAAGTAATGGTCGCGAAAATTATATCTTCTTGTTGATAGGACTGTTTGAAAAGTGATGCGAGGAATTGAGAGTGAAGTTGAGGATGATATGATGGTACAAATAATTTACTCACCATTTTACATAAGATTAAGAATTGTGGTGCAGTTCGCTATCTTTCATGATCTAAGTTTTAGAAAGTGTGCGGATAACGTGAGTTCGAAATCCTTTCGGACCATTTTGTTTTTTTGAGTTTTTTCTTCACGATTAAAAATGGATAATAAGATGTAATATAAACAAGTAACCAAATCTATGTAATGTATAAGTGACTTTACAAACACTTAGCAGTGTATTCATTCTAAATTTTAAAATATTTTCAAAAGTGTAACTCTATGGATTGTGATGAAGATCTTTGTGCCTTTCCAAGCACTTAAATGATTCGACGCAAAAAGGATGGGGATCTTTCTCTTCTCCAAAATAGTTCACGTGAATGCCAACACTAACACCTCTAAGCAACATGAGCACCTAGCAACCCTAACATAAAAACTTTAAGAGATTTCGACACACAAGACCTCAAGACAGCATGAGTATCAAACAACTCTGGCAGAAGAATTCTAAATGGAGGATGAAACACCAAAACAAAGGAACTAACTTGTTGATACAGTAACAATGAAAGAATTCTAAAAGAAATTCAACCTCAAAGGATATAAGGAATAACCTCACAATATATTATATCAAGTCTAAATAATACCTTGGTCGAAATCTCTCTTAAATAGAGTTTGAGGATTTCGGCTAGAAAACTTACAAAGAGTCCTAATTGAACTAGAACTAAACAAACACAAGTATAGTAAACTAACTAAATAAGTACTTTACTTAAACTAAATAACTAATGGACCACATGTCCTCTATTTAAGCATAGAATTTTGAAATTAATAAACTAGTAAAAGCTTAAAATTAAATGATAACTAAACTTGGAAAACAAGATATAATTCTCGCATAAATCTGGACAACATGATTGGTAACTTGAACGAAGATTTAGGATTCCAAAACGACATAATATGATCTTGTGGTCTTCATGAAAGTTGTAGATATGGCTCTTAGATTTCTAATGCATCTTGAATGAGATACATTGGTTACCTGGATTGAAAGTTATGACCATTACACCAAACTGTCTCAAAGCTGAAATTAATGT
The DNA here is from genome assembly GCA_026122235.1 of Vinca minor. Classification (NCBI taxonomy): domain Eukaryota; kingdom Viridiplantae; phylum Streptophyta; class Magnoliopsida; order Gentianales; family Apocynaceae; genus Vinca; species Vinca minor. Next base: position 891,141 of record JAOCZM010000259.1, on the reverse strand, counting down.
TGATCCAGGTTGATGGGAGTTCTTATTACGTATAGTCTTTGGGTCTCCAAAATGAGTGATGTGATGTAAGAGCTTGATTCCTAGATCTCCTTCGAGACATTATCCAAGCCTCATCATCTCTTGAAGCATCCGTACATAATTTCTCGTCAGATTGTTTTAACTCTATTCAGACTCTACATATTCTATTAGATTATATTAGATTGATTTATCATGATTTATTTTGATTTATAAAGTCTAAAGATTATTTGAATAACACCAAAAAAATAAAGAAAATATTGATTCAGTGGTGTATTATACAGATCCAATAGTGTTGAATTTCCAAAGACAGCATATGTTTATCAATCCTTTTTATTTTGAAATCAAATCAGTTTCTTAAAAATTAAAAAACAAAACTTGGTGGTGGGTCTTTCATTTTTTGGAGTGCTGCCCTTTTTTGATTTATTTGTTTAATGTTTGTATAATTTACTTAATGAGGTTTTTTCTTTGACTTAATTAAGATATGTTTTGTGATGTGTTTTGTTTGAATTTTAGATTATTGAACTTTTTCTTTTTTCCCTTTTGATTTTCTCTTTCAGAAAAATTAAATCCATGCTTGGAAAATAGAAATTTGTGGTTAGCTATGGAAGAAATTGTTTGTTTTCTTTTTTTGTTTGAAGATGACCATGAAAAAAATTGTTTGAATATTATGACAATATATTATTTTGGAGAAATAACAATTCATATTGATTTTTCTAATGATGTGAAATTTTTCCTCATATTTTTCGAGTTTGGATATTTCTTTAATTTACTTTTACTTTTAAAGAAATGGGATCACAGCAAAAGTTGTAATCTTAGATAAAAGTATTAAAGACTTTTACTTTTAATTTTAATGAGAGAAACTCAGAATCTTGAGGGGGGAAGAGATTTCTCAATACAAATTTAGGCCATCAAAATCCTCTATTTAATGAACAATATGAGAATCTATAGAGTTTTGAATACCAACAGATCTCAACAGTTAAATTATAATCTAAACTAAATACCTCTAAATTTTAATGGACTTTTAAAAATCATTATTGAATACCTCTAGATTTTAATGGACTTTTTAAAATCTGAATTGAATACATATATACTTTAAAACTCCTATAGAATCTTGATTGAATACACCCCTATTAGTATATTAAGCACCAATATTGTTATATTAATAAAGTTCATCTTTCCTTTAATCGGTGTTTTATATTAACAAGTAATCTAATCATTAAAATATTTATGTAACTCTACAATACTTAGTATATTAACGATCATTGTTATAGAGTTTAAATTCGTTCTCCCTTTTGCAAGTGTTATATATTAACAAGTAATCAAATACATGTAATGTTTAAGTAACTCTACAATACTTAGTATATTAAGTATTATCGTTATAGTAATTAGATTCGGTTTCCATTTAACCAATGTTATAGTACTTAGTGCTCTAACCAAGACTAATTCTAATTTTATATTAACAAGTAATTTAATACATGTAATTTTTAAGTTACTCTACAAATACTAGTATTTTAAGTAATAATATTTAGAAGTTCTTCCTTTAACAGGTGTTATATAATAACAAGTAAACTAATCTGCATAATGTTTAAGTAACTCTACAATACATTGTATTTTAAGCAACATTGTTAGATTCATTCTCCCATTAACCGGTATTAAAAGACTCTGTATTATAGTACTTAGTGTTCTAACAAACACTAATTTTAATTTGGCTACAAAATAAATTTTTTGAGGTCAAATTGTAAATTTAAAATAATATACATTAGAAGAAATTGTACAGTTTATCAATTATAAACATTGATTTCGGTTTTAATTTGTAAAAAATAAATAAATTTTGAATCAATATAATATTTATAGGGACTTTAAAGTAAGCAGTTCGTAAACCTAAAGACATTTAGGGTTAGCAATTCACAAAAGATATAGGAACTTTCAGTACAATTGGTGAATAGCTTGGTACCAAAAATAAAAAAATATAATTAATACCCGAAACATTTACTTCATCATACCAACCCTACATTAACTAGAGACACCTTTTCCAACTATTCATTAATGATACAAGTGATGGGTACTTTGGGGTAGGTTCCTAGATTTTGTTTTTCTTTGTGACGCAACAAATCAAACAAAGGTATTTTGGGGACAAATTTTATTTTAGTCTATTTTTAGACAATTAATTTTAGCCATCTAGTATGGTCCTTCTAATTCATATTCTCTATGAAAATCAACAGTACGGGGGAAACTTAGTAATTAAATAATAAGGGCATTTTAAGGTTTTAAATTTTATTATTGGAGAAAAACGCCTAATTCATCCCCCATCTATTTTACATCTGTCTCGATAGTCCTAAATTTTTTTTTTTCGGTATAAAGAATCCTCCAATAATTTACGGGCAGAATTAATAATCCTTGTCACCACTCCCGTTATGGAATCCAGTCAAATCAAGAATGTGCAGTTCATAGGCTAAAAAACATGAGAAATAGTCTTTTTCTTTCTAAAATTAAAAAGAAACATAATTGTTTTCTTTATTCTTCGTCTTCTTCCTCAATCTCTCTTTCCCCACCAACTCCCACTTCTTCTGGCAGCCCCCCTTCCCACAATCCACCAGTTTCATGCCTCCTACCAGCTTCCCACAACTCACCCATTGTCAATCAAATAGAGTCCATAAAATTCTATAGCAATATATCCTCAAGCAAATGAAGTTAAGGAAAAAAAAAAATAAAAAATGCAAGCACTAACATTATGCAAAAACATGATTGAAGAAGAAAAGCGTCGCTTAAGTCATTCATCTTCAACATCTGGAAACTTAGATGACCAACAAAATTTGGAAAACTCAGATGACCAAACAAGTTATTAAATCAATGTTTTACAAAATTTGTTTATCCTTCAGAAGCCGACTACTCCTGGAAGTTTCTCAAACCCTCATTTCTAGTGTCTTTCAACCAGACCTCTGTAGTCATCACAAACATGTTGTATTTATATTTTCAGCTTCAAGCTTTCTATAAAACCTGTTTGGATTAGACAACTGAAAATAACATTCAAAAAATCCTTAAAAGGGGAGGAAAAAAGTAATGTTGAAAAAGGGACATATTCCAAAATCTCTTCAAAGATTCAATGACTGTTTTGTCTAGGTTCTTATTCCCTGCCCAATCTTCTTCCTAGCAACGCTTTCCAATCAGATATAGTAAAAAAAACAATCGATTTCTTGCAAGAATTTTCAAAAATTGACTGCTTCCCATAGCGAATTCCTGCAAGAATTTTTAAAACCTGAGCGCTTCGCATAGCAATTCCGTCACTACCCATATGACGAAAATCATAACCTACACTCGAAAATTAGTTTCTAATTTGTGGACAAATTGGTTGAATTGAAAGGAAATCTGTTGAATGGTAGTGTTTAGGAGGGACAAGATGGTGTGCGGTGGTGGATTTTGCAATAAATATGGGTTGAAGAAGATGACCAAAAAATGAAACAGAATAGGGGATGTGGTGGTGGTGGACTTTGGAGATGAAGAGGATGATCGGTGATGGTTTGGAGAAAAAGAAGTGGTGGCGGTAAGAGGATGGAAATTATTGGGAAAAAGAAGAAAAAATTTGTCTTTTTACTTATAAAAAGAAAAAGACTATTTTACCTCTATTTATTGAGTGACTTGGTTGGATTCTTAATGTTGCCTGTATATTGTTGAAGGATTCCTTATGCCGAAACAAAACAAATTAGGACTATCGAGACGAAAGTAAAATATATAGAGGATGTCCGGGGCAATTTTCTCTTATTATTGTGATTGCCTGTTTATCTTTTAATAGAGTTAGATTGTAGTGGTTGATTTGTTAGAATTTGTTGGGTTTAAGGAGGAAGAAAGTAGTTACATAAAACATCAATGAGGCATCCAAAGTTTGTTCAGTAGGTCAATGCAACTAACCTTTTAATTTATCATAATAGCTAAAAAATAATAAAATCATAATATCACATTTAGGTTTGTATCAGTTAGAAGGATGCTTTGCTTGGTTAAAAAAAAGGCTAGAAGGATGATTTTGTAGTTTATGTAAAAATAGATGGATGAATTGGTATTTTGATCAAACCTCAGGGAGTTAAATGTAATTAACCTTTTCCAGCAACATGGAAACTTTATTCAATTTCATTCCTGCTTCAATCTCCATAATCTTAGAAAGCCGTACTCTCAGATACAGGCTTTACTCGGACACGAGGTTCACAAGCCATAAATAAGATAATACTACCATCTTACAAGAGAAAAAACACAGTTTATTCGCTGATTAAACATCAATATTTTACAGATAAAACTTATGGGACAGGAGAGGAAATAAGATGGTGCACATCTGGGAAACGGCCTTAATACGAAAATCCATCAGAAAATGTAGTCCGGCAAATCCAGGGGAAACGGTGCCACTTGCGCTGCAAATGGACTACCTTGTGGTTCTACCAATCTGCAGCAGAAAAAGTTCATTAAAAGTCGAAAGAAAGTATTGATACTGCTGCAACCAACTAATACTTCTTCTTTTCCTTTTTCTGGAAGTTCAACATTAGCAACAGTTTCTCAGTTTATAAATGTATCTCAAAGGCCACAATATTGCAAAAGCTAAACACGAGGAATAAAATATTTAAAACCTAACACCTTAAATATTGACGACCTGGTAATTGAACTGAAGAAAATTATCGTAAAAGGGCAATGAAACAATCGTTTTGGATGTCAACAAACTTGGTCATTGTCTCTGTAATTATTGCAATTTTTAACTAAAAAAGTATTAAAATGTTAAAAAAAATTATTGCTATCCTAAAAATATCCCAAGGTTTCATAGAACTTCTACAGCAATCTGGAACGGGCGACTGTCTCAGATCTACTGAGGTCAGATGAGGATACCCGGTCAAGCTTACTATTACAAAGATTGGTTCCTTCCATTTTTTCCCTTTTTCCTTTTTTCCCCTTTAAGACCTGCGTTTTTCTCCTGCGCCATCCTTTTGGTCACTAATTGCCCATGCCCAAAGTTATATGCCACTTTCACCATCTGCAAATCTAGCAAAATACTATAACTGGAAGAAACTCTCTTCTTTCCCCTGCAGCGCTATGGATGCTGTGCCTACACGGGTGTTTGGAATACTATAACCCTCAAACCACCATGGCAGACAAGTGCTGCAACTACATACATCTATTGAAGTCTAGGAGACTGGCAACAGAGTTCTCTGAAAATATCGAAATCCTCTGTGCTACAGGCAATTTGGTTTCTATATTTTTGAAATAACAAAAACAAAATGCAATACTTTCATCATTTGGTTAAAATATTTGCAATGATTTCGTAAAACACCAATTGAAGTAAGCTGATCAAACCCTAAGACCACAAATACTCTACAATCCAGTAATACATCTGATAGCATGCATATAACAGTTTCCTGAGTGATGCATAACCAACTACACATTTCTTCAATATAAATGGTTGCTCAAGGGTGTGGAATCAATTGAGCGACATATTTACAACCCTTTGAATTTATGTGTTAACCAAGTAAAATTTCGCATAAAATAGGCACCTAGTAAAGGAGACATATATCAAACTGAAGAAAGGAAATATACGCATGCACAGAGACAGAAAGAGAAGGAAAGTCATTTTCTTTACAGACTCCAGGAGCATGCCTCTCATGGAAAGGCAAGGTAAAAGCATATTTTACCTTCCAGGGACAAAAGTGAAATAGCCTTCAATAGAGCCTGGCAGAGATGCCAAATATGTGCAGCTTTCATAAACAAATTCTTCCTTTCCTGGTTGTAGAAGCGGAAACTGAAGGGAAAGAAAAAAAAATGTATCATCTTGCTAAAACTAGAAGTTCATTTTGAACAAGAAGTTAGACAACACAAGAAATAGCATTTGTAACAATATACGACAAAACAAGGTACGAGCGGTTAGGAAAACAAGTACTCCTTTTGTTTCATTATAGAAGTCCTTCTAGGTAGTTTAGAGACATTTTTACTCTACCCTTAAATAATTTATTTCATTCTCAAAACACCAACCCCTCCCCTTTCTCTATATAGTAAGGGCAATGTTAGAAAAACAACCTCAAAAGGTGGAAAAGTACATATATTTGGGGAAGAGAAAAAAAGAGAGGCTAAAAAGGCCTCTATTAGAAAACGGAGGGAGTATTACACTTTTAACTTAGACTCACTCCATCCACTTCTAGTTGTCTCAAATCATCTTTTTTAATGTCCACTTTTCCTTGTGTAGTAAGTACTACTTTCCACTTTTACCCTTATTCATTAATTTAAGTAGGAAGAGAGAGAAGAGTGTTGGGAAATTAATCATTTAATACCTCATCCAATTCTAGCCCACAAGCAAGTACAAACAAGGAAAGCTATAAAGGGACACAATGATTTAAGTGGTTCAGTCAACTAACCTACATCCACGGGTAAGGCGAGCGCTCACTCTCATTATAATGGAGAACCAAGAATACAAGGGAGATTCCTCCAACCAATTAGCTCTCCCCCCTTGCTACTCCAAACAATATATAAAGGCACATATATATAGGAGTAGTAAACCTTTAGTTAAAAAGACTATGAGTTCACATAATTAGTAATTCACCTAACTACTAATTCTTAACATAATTAGGATCCAATTAGGAGTTTACCTAATTATTAATTTACCTAATTACTAATTCTTAACCTAATTGATATCTAATTAGTACTCCAGTGAATATGGGCCAAAACCCAACAATCTCCACCCTGACACGTATTCTCCCAATCTCTAACTAGTACGCTCCGCGTCCCATATGCTTCACGTCTCATATGCCTCTATTACTCTGCACTTGAACCTTCAAATCAGCACATTGAATGAAGAGGATTTGGCTAAGCCTGGTTTAGTCAACTTTGATCCACGGTCAAACACAACAACACCAACAACGGAACAAAATTCTCAATGTTCAAAGTCCACAAAACCCACTCTGGGTTAGGACACTCGATGCACCTCCGGGTCCATGCACCCGAAACATACCAGATCAATCCCCCACTCTTCCAGTTCAACCGTCTGGATTTAATCCTTCTTATTTGCTTGACTTGTACACCAACCACACCAGATTTGTATCTCTGTTAGCAACACCTATTCTCAGTCGGAACCTCTGTCGGCAAGTGTGCTCCACCCCAATGGATCTCTCTTCCATCTATGACGGATCTCTACCATCTCTGACGGATATCTTCCATCTTTGGAGGATATACATAAAAATCTTTTTACCAGTGTTAACGGTTTCTGGTGATGATGGCTAGAATTGCACAGAACTCTGAGTTGACAATTGGTCGATCTTTCACGGGAGAGTAACTCCAAATTCCGGTGTAGCAATGCTGCGTTCCCACTTTGGCTTAACCAATCGAAATATTCCGCTTTCGATTATATTCAACACCATCCTCCTAAAGAAGATGAAGACTGGCTGGAATTTTCCTAAAGAAATCTAATACAAAACATCGAGACTAACCAATTAAATAATCATCTTTCGTCTTCAAATGTAGATGTGATTTAGCAGTAACTAGTCATTTCAATCTATGGCCAGGTGAAATGAAAATATCTAGTCTGCATTTACAGTTGACATGTTGGTTTTCATTTCTAGAAAAAAAAATGGATAAGACACCATTCAAGATTTACCCACCAAGGTAAAAGAATAATAAACACAGTAAAATCTGACAGGAATGTTCTCTACAACAAAGTTCTTTGGAAGTTTAGAGGTGTTTTCTACAATTAGAAGCTGAAAATAGAAAGACAAATTAAAAACAGGGAGAGATACCAAAAAACGAAAAAGAAAAACAACTTATCACGAACTCACCTTTCCTATTCACCATCTACGTTACCGACAACAGTATCGTTGATGCGAATAGTCCAATGTCTCCCATGCAGTTGACAAGAACTGAAGTTCGCTCCATCGGTGATGCCTCCCTCAGTTAAAAGAGACATCCGAACAGAGTAAGCAAATAAAAACTTCTCAAATTCATCTCGGGGGTTACTCAACTCAGGTACAAACACTGCAGAAGCACGAACCTGAAGCAAGTATCAACCATTGTCAGAAATAACTTTATAAGCAATAGACAAGAATTCTAAATAGCAATCAACTGATTCCCTACACAGCCCAATTCTAAAATCCAATAATGGCAGAGGGTGGTGGAGCAAAGCAGAACTTCGGCCCTCGCTGCGGGAGATTCTGTTAGTGTTAAATATTCGGGGAGAGATGGGCAGGGGACGGGAATAACAAGAATACTACCAAATAGTGCCCAAAGAATAACTCAATTCTAAACAAGCTTTTGTGCATGTTGTTTAAAGTTTTGGACATTTTCGTTCAAATATTTTGGTCCTTCTGACCGATTTGGCGATGAGAACTGAAGGCCGAAGAAAGAACTACAAGAGTTATGGTCATCATTCAACAACATAGACAAAGCAACAAAATCATCACCATTCTTTGTTCAACTCCAAAGGGCAGCAAGCCCTTTCTGAGAGATGAAAATGGTAAGGTCTAACAGCATTGACATTGTCAAGCATGACAGGTTACCCTTTCGTCCCAAGTCCCAACCATTATATAACTCCCAGAATCCCTCTCTAAATCTGCAAACCTAGTGATTAGAACATGGATCATTTTGATCTTAAATCTGGAAATTGCAGAATTCCAACTGGAGAAGAAAACCCCAAAGACTCCTCCAATTTCACCAAAGACAAATTCTCATGAAACAAAGAGAAAGCGAGAGTAACTGGTGGAATGTGTTCTTTTAAAGCTTCAAAAGCGGGTAAAAGATGGAGGAAACAGCAAGATCTATAGAAGAAAATTGGGGAGGAATAATGAAAAGGCAAAAACAAAGAGCTAGGCAGGGTTAAATCATATAGATAGGAAACAGGATTAAAAATTATCCACAAAAATCTTTTGCCAAATGAAGATATGCAGACTTCAAAACAAAAATGATGATCTGAAATTGGTTGTGCGCACTTTTGTGGGAGAGTTCCAAGGCTTGTTTATGGCGTGTGGTGGAAGAGGGGTGCAGCAGTAGAGGAGATGAGGAAGACGGAGGAAGAAGAAGGGGTAGCAGTGGCGGATGGAGGTGCAGGTGGAGAAGCAGAAGTATAGGATGAGGAGGGAGGAAGAACGGAAGGTGGGGATGAGGTGGGGTCTCAGATGGCAGCAGCAGTTTCCGTTAAAGGCCATGGGGATGGAGGTTGAGGAAGATGGTGAAGGATAAGCAAGATGAGGTATTAAAGAAAAGGTTTTAGTAGTCAGGTGACTGTTGCCTCGACCCGGAAAATTAAAAACATAAAAAGAAGACCGAGTGACGCTCCGGTTTGAAAATTTGAGGGGTGGAGGCATGAGGTTGTAAGAGGTAGAGGTAGGCCAAGGAAGGTTTAAGCCGAAGTAACAAAGAGAGATATGAATTTGATAGACTACGATGAGAGTATGGTGTTGGATAAAAATGGAAAGAATGTATTCATGTTAACGACTACAAGGAATTCTGAAGTTGATTCATCTAGCCAACCCCAATTACTTGGGATTAAGGATTTGTTGTTGTTCTTGTTAGTGTTGTTGTAAAAGAAAGAATACAATTAAATATTTCAATGGAATAATCCGACTTGGGTTGCCGATTTTACCCATGAAAATGTATCACATGTGCTCCTCTCTTACTTGGCCGTAAAACATCACTGAATCGGCCGGAAGGAAAACGGAAGTAGATGAGGGGTTAAAAGAGTTTTTTTTAATAACAAAAAACAAAAGGGACGAAAAAATTGCAAAACTCAAACAACAAGGACCAAAGGTCGTTATCCTTGAAAGAATAACTCAATTCAAAGACCCTTTTGAAGCCTCTTTCAGGCCCGTTAAAACACTCTTTTAATAAATAAAAACTTGACCATCGTGCCAAATATCAATTAATAAATAAAAGATCCTATATGAACACATCTCTATAGCTAGCATCCAAACCTACAAAGACTCGAACAAGGCACGTGTTAGAGTGAGCAAATAAAGTAAAATACCTTCACCCCATTTGTTACAGCAGTTGGGCACAGGGGCGGCAGTTCTGGGAAATGGTTGATACCTCTAATTTTACCTTCTTGACGAACTTTGATAATACCATTTTCCAAGCGCCTGCATTGTTCTTCAAGCCACAGCAGCATAGCATCTTGTGGTTCACCTTTAGAATCATGCACAGATCTTACTAATGAATCTGGCACACATGGAAGCATATCCTCTTCAGTTGTAAGATTCCTTGTGCCTACATAAAGTTGACCATTGCTGCAGTTCAGAAAGAAAATCTTCTCAATGTAAGTGCAAGACGCCGCAACAACAATATATTTTGATCCACTCCTGAATCCCAAGTGTCGAATAATGCCTTTTGTTTCTGATACCACAAGTTCCAAAGGCAACAAGAATACATTCACTAGATGATCATAAAATGAGTAGCCTCCAATCAGACCCACCAAATTCTGAGGCATGCTTCCACTTAATTCATCCGGTCCAACTTCTTGGCCGTTGCGTAAACGGTAAAGCACTCTCGTCGGAAGAGGCAATTTTATTTTCAAACGCATCGCTAAGGACTTTAGTTGATCCTCAGAGACACCCTTGCGTAGAGTAACAAGAACTTCAGGGAAATTGGCAGCGAGCCAGATTTTAATCCTGTTCCAACATCTTTTAACACGTATTACTAGGGACCATGGGTACATATGAAAAGCTTCACGCCATGCTTGATAAGCAACCTGTTTCAGATAGACAAATAGAAAGGAAGAGGAAGGCAAGCCAAGGATGAATATCTCAGAGGGGCAGCATCAAAAGATCACACAAAAAGCAGTACCGAAAAACGTCTAAAAGCAGCACTATTCAGAAAACAAAGATGTCACACATGAGTTTTGACACTGGTTATAATGCCATATAACTAACCATCATTACTCGAGTTAACACTAAAAGCCCTTAATAGGTTTTATTCCCTGGTCTAAAAGAACTTAATTCCAAAGGAACGCAGTTCTCAGTTTAACATAAAGCCATATCTAAATATGTTTTCTAATAACTAACTCAACAATCAACATCCCCAATCATGCCTTAGTTTAAAAAAAATATACATATAAAATGAAAATTCAGACAAGCTTCAAGACGCTTCATTCGAGAAGAATGGGAGCTCTCCTGTAGATTCATAAACATGCAAATAACAAATAGAAGTTTTTGCACTCTCAAAAGTTCCAATACAAATGTTCTCTTTGGGCCTCACATCTCCTCTCACAAACAATTCACCTTTATGATTTCCAAGACAAAAATTCTCAAACAAAGAACCAATGTATAATACACCTTTAATTTTTCAAACAATAGAACGAATTTTTTTTTTCTTCTCGATGTAAATAAAACTTGACCAGTTATCTTTGTTTCTGAGAGAAAGACGATTCTACACAACATTTATTTTTCCCTTCCTCTTCCCCCCCTTAAAGAGTTCATGGTCTGTAACAGTTTGAAACAAGAATATCCAAGTATGTCACTGTGGTTACTCCAGTAGGCATAATGATTCAACAGTAGCAGCATTCTATCACATTGAGAAATGCAATTCAATGTTATTTTCTTTTTTACTTTTTTTTTCCCCCCGTCATTTTTTAATTCTCTCAATGCATTCAATATTTACATAATAAGATAAAGATGAAACAAGAGCAAAATAAAAAAGGAAGGAATCAAATGTGACAATTGTGACAAACAATATAACCACGAGCTCCCAATTAAAAAAGAATGGAATACAGGGCAAAGCTAGGGTGGAAATCACTTTCCTTAGTTCACCCTGGCCATATGTATGCTTAACTTAACAAATGAATATGGATAGAGAAGCAAGGAAGAGAGATTTGGATTTAATGTTAGAAAATCTGAGGACTGGTTTTATCGTACTTTTATTCACAAGTTTTCATCTTTTCCCTGTTCTTTCTCTTCACTAAATCCTTAGTAACAAATAGATGAATCTCAAGCCAAGAAGAATTAAAAGAAACAGAAGACAGGTGAAAGAAACTCAATCTTGAGTTCAAACACGTATTCATTTATTCCACAATATTCCGCCTACTTAATGATTGAAACTTAGAACCTCAGATGCAAAAACTCTAATCAAACCCTACCAAAACTGCTACTAGGAATGTAGCCCACATAGAATACATCATTCCATCAAAATTATCCAATCACCTAAGTATATGCTGTGAAATTTTTGCTGCAGCATAAACTCCCCTCTTGCTCCTACCACAACATATCGAATTGTTTTCCAACTCCCCACCACCCAAGTATCGAAATTAAGTACATTTACTCCAAATCCCATCTTTACTCCCACATATACTCCAATTACAGCAAGAAAAAATGAAGCATTAAATCAAATAAGAAAAAAATTCCACTTAAAGAAGACTCAGAATTTGATCAAAATAAGTTCCTGTTTATGCTACAAGTATAAATTTGACAATCTGAACTTAAATTGTACAGAGAAATTTCTTCAAATAAAATAAATAATAAATAATAGATAATAAAATAATCCCACCGGAAAATACACCAAATTTTCATCAAAGAAAAATCTTTTACTAGTACAACAGATTCATAACCAAGTGTGCTGACCTTGAAGGAGGATACAGGGTTACCATCCGGGTCTTGTGGGGAATCAAGTTGAAGATCATTGGAGCAGTACTTGGACCAAAGATGGTCGTCATCTGAAGCCAAAGTTCGAAATCTTCGACTCACACAGCCGACCGACGCAGAGTCTGTTGGCTCAAGTTTCGAGAGTATAATGTGAATAGCTAATTCCCCCAAGTTTTCCAGCGACATTTCACCCTCTACTCGTTTCAAATGCTATCAATTTTGAGTAGAAACCCAATTTTTTCTTTTCACTAGAAATTACAGCAACCCAACTTTTTTGCTGAATTTAATAAAGGAACAACCGGTGATAGATAAGGGTGGATGGATGATTTTGAAGTATATATATCTGAATTAAAAAATGAATTATTGAAGTCAAGTCAGTAAGGGTGATATAGATAAGGTTGGATGGATGATTATGAATTATGAAGGAATGAGTAAGGGGTGTATAGAATAGAGTTGATCAATGTTTTTTTTTTTTTTTTAACGTCTGAGTTGATCAATGTTAGTATGTCTCAAAAGCAAGTTATAACCTTTCAAGAGAAATTTCACACATGCGGTACACATTCACTAAATTTCAAGAGAAATTTCATCTAAATGTGCAGACCCAATTAAAACCCGACTTGATCCATTTTCTCAATGGGGCACTTCATTAAATTACAGGTCTAACCATCTCCCAATTTCTTTTCATTGGGTTGTTCAGAGGGAAATTCCAGCTACAAAGACTCATATTGGCACAATATTCTCAAAGTTGAGAACTTAATAAAGCCATCGGAATGACATAGATTTTCAGCAAATGTCTTCATCGCGTCCTGTAAATTGACAGCTTTGAGATTTGGATCACAATCCATAAAGTAAACCCAACAGATCAATGCAGCAGATATGAGGAACCTTGATAACTTGTACCAAGATTCAACAGTAAAAGGTTGAAATGATCTTTCTCTTCTTGAATTAGTTCTAAGAGGAATAAAATCTAAGCAACTCCAAGTATATTAGACTCTCAATGAAGGCTGAAAAACCATGATAGTCAAACTATTTTATCGATATTGTAACTATGAAAAATAAAAGTATGAACAATCTCAGGGAGTTCAATTGAGCAAAATATCTAAGGAATATCTACTCTGCTAAAGATTGTTGGAGCCGAGTTTGGTTCTTAGTTAGGAGTCAAATTCGGCTCAATGTAAGTACAATCATAATAGTATTTAAACTAAGGAAATTAGGATTCTATTCTACTAGGAAATAAAGTAGAATCCTAAGTAAACTACTAAAAACTAAAAATAGTAAACTAGGAATAAAACAGAATTCTAAGTAAATTAGTAAATAAGTAACTTCCTTAAACTAAACTACTTGGACCACATATCCTTTATTTAAGGAAGTTGTTATAACTAATAATAGTAAAGCCTAAAAATAGTAAATAGACGATTTAGTTCTCTTTTATGTTTGGGCCGGCCAAGACTAGGTCAAATGTTAACATGATGGCCTCTTGATATTTTATGGGCTCATTAGGTGGTGGTCTTCCATGTTCTTGAACTTGGATGGCCCTATTGAATGTATTTAAAGTCATCATTGTCTTCTGGACTTGTGACCTTGTCTTGGGTCCTTGAATATGGATCAATGGATTCTTGGACCTTGGTTTGGGCAACAATGCACTTGGGTCCTCATCATCCCCTACCCCATAAAAAGGATTCGTCCTCGAATCACCATCATCTGTGTCAAAATTGAAATGAGATAAATCAGAAACATTAAAGGAAGAACCCACACCATACTCACCTTGTAAATCAATTTTATATGCATTGTCATTTATCTTGGAGATGATTTGAAACAGTCCATCTCCTCTAGGATGTAGTTTAGTCTTCCTTAAAATTAGGAAACCTTTCTTTCCTTAAGTTCACCCAAACCCAATCTCCTGGCTCGAAGCTCACTTTCTTGCGGCCCTTGTTAGCTTTCCTTGCATAGAATGCATTCTTCTTTGCATTTTCAGCACTTACTTGTTGATGAATTTTGTGTATAAAGGCAGCCCTAGAGTCAACTTCTACATTAAAATACTCATTAACAAGCAAAGAGATTAAATCTAAAGGAGTTAAAGGATTAAAACCATAAACAACTTCAAAGGGTGAATTATTAGTTGTAGAATGTAAAGTTCTATTATATGCAAATTCAGCAATAGGTAAACATTCTTCCCAACTTTTAAGATTTTTTTGAATTAAAGCCCTAAGAAGAACCCCTAAGGTTTGATTTATTACCTCTGTCTGACCATCCGTTTGAGGGTGACTTGATGTAGAAAATAGCAATGTAGTCCCTAACTTACCCCACAAAGTTTTCCAAAAGTAAATTAAGAACCTGACATCTCGATCACTCACAATGGTTCTTGGTATAGCCGAACCGCCTCTTTGAAGAATAGATTTGCCACATGACTTGCATCGATTGTTTTCCTATAAGGTATAAAATTTGTCATTTTAGAAAATCTATCAACAACAAAATGCTATCCATACCTCTTTAGGATTTCGGCAATCCTAAGATGAAATCCATTGAAACATCAATCCATGGGGATGATGGAATAGGCAAGGCATGTATAATCCATGAGCTTTACTTGTGCTCTTTGCTTGTTTGCACTTGAAGCAAACTTCAAATATCTTCCTTACATCATTTTTCATCTTTGGCCAAAAAGAATGTTCTTGGAGTATATCCAAGGTCTTAGCAACTCCAAAATGTCCCATTAGGCCTCCAGAATGTGATTCCCTAACAAGTAATTCAAGAATAGAGCAAGCAGGAATACACAATCTATTATTTTTAAACAAGAAATCGTTGAATTCAAAAAAATCCTTTTGGGCCGTGGCATTACATGATCTGTATAGTGCTGAAAAATCTGAATCATGTTCATATAATGCTTTAATGTGATCAAATCCAAGTAATTTAGTGTCCAAAACAGAAAGTAAAGTATACCTTCTTGATAGTGCATCAGCTACAATGTTTTCCTTTCCTTTTTTTGTATTTGATTATGTAAGAAAAGGTATCAATAAAGGAAACCCATTTAACATGCCTTTTATTCAACTTACCTTGCCCTTTTAAATACTTGATGGATTCATGGTCGGTGTGAACTACAAACTCTTTAGGAATGAGGTAATGTTGCCAAGTTTCCAAAGCTCTTACAATAGCATATAACTCATTGTCAAAAGTTGGATAATTAAGTGTAGGTCCACTTAATTTCTCACTAAAATAAGCTATTGGTTTGTGCTCTTGTTGTAAAACAACTCCAATACCTATTCCTGAAGCATCACATTCAACTTCAAGGGTTAAATCAAAATTAGGCAAAGCAAGAATAGGTGAAGAAGTGAGTAATTTCTTTAACTTTTCAGAAGCAATTGCTTGCGGCTCTTTCCATTCCACCGTTTGGTTGAGCAATTTGAAGTGGGAATGATCATTCCACAAGAATGACGATTCCAGGAACCAAAACCTATGGAATGGCCTTTCCAGGAGAAGCTGAAATCATCAATAAATAGTAACTATCATTTATACCCCTAATTTAATTAATTATTACGTTCATTTTACGTAGCCTCGTATTCTTATTTAGTCATAAATATTATATTTCACTTAGTATAATTTCATATATGGTAATTTTATAAATATTTATTTTAAAAGTAAAGATATTTTTATTACTAGTTGACATTTTAATAAAAATTATGTTTCAACAATATATATATATATATATATATATATATATATATATATATATATATGTGTGTGTGTGTGTGTGTGTGTGTGTGTGTGTGTGTGTGTGTGTGTGTCACACCCCGTAACCAGGGTCGATGACATGGCAATGTCTCATTGGTTAATGAAACACCAAAGCCGACAAACAGAGTTACTAAAAAGAAATTCAATTATGAAATAATCCGAAATAAGATTTCAACAGCCGAAACTATTTATTACAAATGGAATTGTTCAACGATACTAATAATGAAATAAACTAAATTCTTTAATTGAAACCGGTTATGAATCACTTTTTCATAAACCCCATCCTAGATGACATCATCCTCGTGGTGTTGCTCGTCACCTAAATCATCTGCACAGTAAAAGTGGATGGACTAAGCTCCGGTGCTTAGTTAAAATTGTAACAAGTTTAAGTGTGTAAGAGACTATAATATTTATTTAATAAATATAATAAAAAAAAATATTTACTACTAGAAAATGGTGAACAAAAGTGTGTATAACTCTAGTCTATAAGATTTCATCAAAACAAAAACTCTTGTCTATATTATAGACTATAAGGGTCATGCTACCAGTAGTAAAAGTCTACAATGGCGCTTTTTTTAAGCAGCTCAAGCAGTCAAGCCTCAATTCTTTGTTACTCAACAACAACAATGGCGATTTTTTTTTTCCTTTGCCAGAGACATTTTCAAAAACGACGAATTTTCTTAGCCCAGTTGGGCAAGGGCCTGCCCACAACCTTGAGGTTGTGGGTTTGATACCCCCCTCACACAAGGGGAATGATTTAATTGTCATTTCTTTGGGTTCCCTTGTGTGTGGGTCTTATACTCCCCTTCATGGGGCACCCGCTCAACGGGGCTTCTACTACTCCCCTCACGGGGCACCCGCTCAACGGGCTTCTACTACTCCTCCTCTGGTGAGGTCCAATAAAAATAATTGTAATAGAGAAAAAATTTTTTTTAAAAAAAAAACGACGAATTTTCTATAGAAAAATTATTTTTTGTGATATTTCCTTATAAATATGGTATTTCGCCCCCCAAAAAAATTCAGTGAGAAATTTGCCCCCAATGATAAATTCCTAGCTCCGCCACTGACTGCCAGAATTCTTACCAAAAGTTACCACCTTCCTATTTTCAAGGTCATAGATGTCGAGCCCGTCGTGTGTTGCTCCCCTTCCATCTTGCCCTTCTTTTTTGGCCCTGATGTATCCGTATTGGGGCCGAAACTCCATAGCCTTTGTTGCTATCGTCGAGCATTGATCATTATGGTGCCCGATTCGTATGCACAATGTGCAATAATCCTTATGTCACACCCCGTCTCCGGAGTGATGACATGGCAGTGCCCCATTGTTAAATGAAGCACCAAAGCCACAGCTATAGATTACTATAATAAGGCAATTCCATTATATAAATCCTTAAAAACCACAAGTGTACTAGCGGAAGAAATTACTAGAAATGAGACTTATTTTTAAGTTATTACAACTGAAAAGGAAACTAATCGTTCCAACATAACTAACTAGAAAGGAAAAACAAAGTTCATTAACTAAGCCGGTTAGGATCACTCTTCATAATCCCCATCCCAGATGCCATCATCATAATACTGGTCCTCACCTATATCATCTGCAAAAACGGATGGATTGAGCTCCGGTGCTTAGCAAGGAACAAAAATAATTAAAAGTACAGAAAGAAGCAGCAGCAGAAATAGACTTATCAGATTCACATATTCCAAAATACCCTTTTTGTAAATATACTCAACAAGACTCGACTCAAGTCCCACAAGACACAAAATGCAGAATAGAGCAGTACAGTTTAGTACAATACAGAACAGAACATAAACTGCACAGTCGCGGCCGAACGATATCGTCCGCAGGTACCTGCGGACTTCAGAAAAACCAGTTTGAAACTTGTACAAAAGTGCACCAAAACAACCCCAACCCATAAGTGACCAAATGGACTCAACGAATTAGCAATTAATGACCAAATAAGAACAACAAGTAAGTGAGATAACCACATTCTTCGCACCTAAACGATTTCATAACCAAGTGTACGACAGATACCACGCTTTGCCCATTCTATACACCTGAATACGACCTCGTCTAAACACTTAGAACATCGATACTCGCTATGACACACTCCCACCACATGAGCTCATTTATCTATTCACTAGTACTCAACAATAACGATAGTGATCCCAGTTATCAACCAAACTAGGACGGTTCAGTAAAACTCGTGGGTTCGGATTGCCCCCCCAAACGACGGGGCACAGATTTTAAGGTTCAATCCATTACATTGTCTCATCATCCCCCCATCAGGAACTCCACAAAACCACTATCGTATCTAGTGCTTGGTCCCACTAGATGCGGACCCAGTACAGAACAGAGCATAAGACTTCTTGGGGTCACAGAATAGACCAGGACAAAAGGTGGACGGAACCTGCTAACTAGAGTTCCTAGATACGAGCTCACAAGGGGGCGACGACACGGTCGACCATAACCAATTAGGACTGAAATAACGATCACCAAATAGGACGACCCAAATAATGGCACTAACAGTTCAATAATTACGAAAAAGACAAGCTTAGTAATGAAAATAACAATCCATAATTCAGATTAACGAGTAACAATCCACAATTCAGATTAACGATAGGCAATTATATATATGTCAAATATCGAGTAACAATAGCAATTTAGAATATAACAGTATGTAAAGTTGATTAGTTACAAGGCAGTAATTCAAAAAAAAAAAAGTGATAAACACAATACATGTAACTGATCTGTAAATATATTAATTTGGTGTTCCTTATTGGAAGCATGACAGAATGGCTGGCCGAAGTAGAACTTTGACTAGCAGCCAATGCACATGGGTTAGAAAGTCATGTATAAATATCTATCTATTATACAATGCACATAACGTGATAACAACACATATGTATTATGTATAACATCAACATTCAGTTATAACACTGGTGCATGAACAATGATTTATTGGTCAGTAGCAAGCATACTTCTAAGCATCCTTGCACCCAGTTAGCAATTTTACAATGTGGAGCACAAATAGTATTTGTATATGCAAATTTATTGACCGCAACAACATAGAAGTCCTATGCGAGCAAATATTAACATTTTACATATATTTTCAGCCATTATATTTTATTCTTGTGTTCACAATTCAACTCGAGACAATATATTGAGACAAGCATCAACAAAGTGTAAAAGTCGTTGTAAACGGCTAGGTTGTAACAATTTGTCAACAGTGCTAACATAATAAATTGAATACAAATTACACGGATTGGTGCACAAAAGTATTTTAAAATACATATGATATAAACTATAACATAATTGGAGTTGTGTAAGGCAAGATGCATGTTTAAATATAGCACATAATAGTTATGTAAATTTGCATAAAAAGATTGTAATTATAACAGTATGTAAGTATGCAAACTGATTAAGACACATGATGACAACATTAAAACGACAAGTATTAATTATCACATATTCGTGCAACAGTTCATAATTCCACTAGTTTAGGTAATAATTCACGTATAATCAATTGCTTCAAAACAATTCCAAAACAGTACTCAACATAATTAAACGGTTCCGGGAAGAAATTAACAGAGGGTTATCAAAAGCAATTAAAAATAATCAAACCCGATATCTTCCCGCTCCGAATTCCGAATTGACTCCCGTCTGTGCTCACTCGTAGCCATCCGAATGCCTTCGTTTTGATATATTGTGCGTTGAAAATGGTGAAAGAACGCTCTCTCAGTGATCTCTTAAAGTTCTGGACAGAATGTTGAGTTCTCAAAATCTTTTATTTTTTTTCCCTCTGTTCTGCTAGTGCAGTTTCCTATCCTCATTTATATGGGTTGCTGGGCACTGTTCCAGAAGAATCATACAACAACCCACGCTCTGTTGCCCATGATGCACGAAGTTGTTATTGTTTTATTTTTATTTTATTACTTACTAATTCCAGTCAACATGTTCATATATATCTATAGCATTTTCCTTTTTTTCTCCTAAAATCCATGTTATATTAATTCCAAGTCCACATCTAATTAAATTAATCACCTAAGTGAATTTTTTTTTTCACCTAAGTGAATTAAAAAAAAAATTTAAAATCACAACCACGATACGCGTACAAAATACCACTAAACGAAACGTACAAATATAACACGTAAAAGGTTATCGAGCACAAAACATTTAATTCATGGCATTAGTGATAAATCAAATAATTATGCAATTACACATAACTCACATAATCCATAAATGAAAAAAAAAAACCCGGTTATCACACCGGCAAATCATCATACACAATAGGTTGCCATATACCCTTACCCGTTTTGGCGTGCGTAATACGAACTCGCCTAGGCAAATTCGATAGCAGGTTGACCTCCACGCAAATTTTTGCTATACTTGGGCGAGACGCATCCAGCGTTAAAGGCAGTGGCGGAGCCAGGGGTGCCAAAATTTTCAGAAACGACGAATTTTCTATAGGAAAAAATTATTTTTGTGATATTTTCTTATAAATATTGTATTTCGCCCCCCTAAAAATCTTGATGCGAAACCGTGATGGAAATTCGGTTCCAACTCAAACTAGGAAAGGGAAATAAGAGTCCTTGAAGAATTAGGACTCTTGAATAATAACTTGCTATCAAGTAACTAACTAAACAAGATAATAGGGACATGTGCCTATTATCTTGGCGGCATAAATAGAAATAACTACCAAAATAATGAAGAGTCCTAGTTGCATTAGGACTCTTAATAACCAACTAACTAACACATGGACAACATGTCCTTTATTTAGCATACACGGCTAGAAATAGGAAAATAACAATACTAAAAATAATTAAAGTCTAGAATAGTCTAGAATAGACTTTAATGTGTGAAAAGACGAAAATGCCCTTTTTAGCCACTTTGCTTGTTTGGGCCGATTTGAATGCTTTCAAGTGTTAAGAGTTGAACTCGTACTTCATCTTCTAGATGAAGCTTGGCTTCTTCTTTAGATTTTAACTCTCGGACCAATGTAGCTAGTTCTTGATTCCTTTGACGTGTTCTTGATCTAGTCATTGGTCTATTGATGCTTGACAAAGGATGATGTAGTCTTCTAGATGGCCCCGTATCAAATTTTCAGTAAGAAATTCGCCCCTATGACAAATTCCTGGCTCTGCCACTAGTTAACGGCTGCCCTACCACTCTTGCCAATGAGAAAAGTCTTGATTTGTTGTATCAGTGTATTAGGAGCCCTTCAAACCTAATCCAAACTGGGACAATCGATGAGTCTTCGTTCATGTTGAAATCATATGTCCACTTGAAGACGCGCATATGCAATCCGCAAAAAAACCAGCTTCCTTGTCCCACAAACGACAATAGTCCTCTTCCAAATCAAACCAAACGAGGACATTCCTCGAATCCATACAACCGATCCAAAACTCTCATTTGAAACACACTTTGTGAAAGGCTCGGCGCAGCGATTTCATGCTGGGGGTGTGCTTCAAGAGCTTCCCCACTAGGGCCAATCTCCAAGGCTCTATCAAAGTATCACGTTCATCGGCCGGGATGACGAGAGTTGGTTCGCCCTTGAAGGACTCTAATGGCGTGATTGGCAAGATTTTTTTTCTTCTGATAGTACTGCCAACAGATCAACAAAGAAATCATTCTGCCAAGCAGCATGGCCGGCATCTTTCAGTGGTTTCGGGCGTCCGGTGGCCATTGGCCTGAGCCACAAATCCTGTTGAAATGCTGGATTCTGATTATAGCAAGACAAAGAAGAAATGAACTTGAAACCCTAGCAATGGTGTTCTACGAGAGAGAGAGAGAGAGAGAATAAGAATTTTGTTGTAACTGCTTTCTTATTGTTAATGAAGAAAGAGCTTGTACAATCATTTATATATAAAATTTACATGAGCAGTTAATTTTCTCTGACTAATGCTAAAAGCATTCTAACTGATCTAACTAATTAGCCAACTATCATAACTAATTTCATAACAAGAATCACTAACTAGTTGACTTTGACTTCCTTCTCTTCCACTTGTTATTCTTTTGTTGCTCTTCTTTGATGCTTGTATTCACTGAGTCTTTATGTACAAGATTTTCCGTATGTACTTCATTCTTCAACACCCTCTTGTAAACTGTAATGCTGTAAAGGTTGTACAATCCCAAAGCATCCAATAAATCTCTGAATCTAGCAGGTCCAAGGGACTTAGTATAAATATCAGTCAACTACTGAGAAGAACTGATTGGAAGCAACTTGATCACACCATTATGCAACTTTTCCCTTACTAGATGACAATCTAGCTCTATATGTTTGGTTCTCTCATGATAAACAGGATTTTCAGCAATGTAAATTGCACTCCTGTTATCACAAAACAAAGGTGTATCTTGACTTTGTGTGTAACCTAAATATGCTAGTAAGAACCTCAACCATTGAATTTCACAAGTGGTTGTAGCCAAAGCTCTGTACTCTGCTTCACTTGATGACCTAGAAACAGTAGCCTATTTCTTAGCTTTCCAAGAGACCATAGAAGATCCTAAGAAGATGCAATAGCCTGTGATAGATCTTATGCTGTTTGGGCAGCCTGCCCAGTCTGAATCACTGTACCCTTTAAGAGTTAAAGGGCCTCCTGATGTAAACAATAAGTTTTGTCCTGGAGCTGACTTTAGGTACTTTAGTACCCTCAATGCAACATACCATTGCTGAGTAGTTGGGCAGTCTAAGAACTGGCTCAACTACTGAACCACAAATGAAATATCAAGCCTAGTATGTGTTAGGAATATCAGCTTACCTATCAACTTCCTGTAGGGTGTGTTGTCTGTTAGAAGTTCAGAATCCCCTTTGGAAAAGTGAGAACCAGGCTCCATAGGGGTAGAGACAGCCTTGCAGCCAAGCATACCAAAAGTATCCAATAATTCCAAACAATACTTCATTTGACACATGTTGATGCCCACTTTACTTCTTGCAATCTCGAATCCAAGAAAATATTTCATGTCTCCTAGTTCTTTGATTTTAAACAGGTCATGTAAGTGTTTCTTAACCATATTAATAGTAATCATATCATCCCCAGTAAGAAGCACATCATCAACATAAATCAGTAAAACAGTATAACCAGTGGAGCAAGATTTAGTAAACAAAGTATAATCACTAGGTGACTGAACAAATCCCAAAAACAAGATAGAAGCAGTAATCTTATGGTTCAATTGCCTACTTGCTTGTTTTAAACCATAAAGTGATTTGTTTAACTAGCAAACCTGATTGGACTTAGCAGAAAACTCCAAAGGAAGTTGCATGTATATTTCTTCATCAAGGTCACCATGGAGGAAAGCATTGTTGATGTCCTATTGCTGCAAATGCCAATTGTTTGTGACTGCAAGAACAAGTAGAATTCTGATAGTAGTAAACTTAGCCACATGGGAAAAAATGTCAAGGAAATCTACTCATTCTATTTGTGTAAACCCTTTGATGACTAGCCTAGTCTTTGCTCTGTCAATAGTTCCATCAGATTTAAGTTTAAGTTTGAACACCCATTTGTTGGCTATGGCAGTTTTGCCAGGAGGAAGATACACAAGGTCCCAAGTGTTATTTTCCTCAAGAGCTCTAATCTCCTCAGCCATGGCCTCCCTCCACACAGCATGCTCAACTACTTCACCATAGGTTTTAGGCTCATAGAGTGAGTCAACAGAAAGAATAAAGGACTTGTATTCAGGTGCTAACTGATTAGTAGAATCAACAGAATTGATAAAATGCAACGTAATACTAGGTGAGTCATAACCAAAATCATTATGATAAGAATTGACACAATTTAGTGAAGTGCCAGGCAGATTATTACATTGATAATCCTGAAGATGTGCAAGGCTGTTTTATGGTTCTTCCTGACTTTCTGACTGTGTCAGTATTAGGAAAATGTGATGATCATTTGCATGCTGAGAATGAGATGTTTGAGAATGAGAAGTTGAGGCTGCAGGTTGTGTATTATGAATAGGGTAAGAAGCTATTTTATTAGCAGGAAAAGTGGGAAGAGGCTATGAATTTTTCAATAGAATTCTTAGGAGATGGACCAGGTGTATCTTTGAAAGGAAATGAATTCTCATAGAACACTGCATCTTTTGAAATGAAGATGTCTTGTGTCTGTATGTCAACAAGGATATACCCTTTAGTAGTGTTGGGAGACCTTAAAAAACACATTTTCTACTCCTAGCATAAAATTTGCTTCTGTTATTAGGAAGAGTAGAAGCAAATGCCAAACTGCCAAAGACTTTTAATGAAGAATAAGTAGGATCAGATTTATGTAGAATTTCATATGGAGATTTGTTAGAAATGTGAGGAGTATGACTTATATTAATAATGAATGCAGCATGTAAAACTGCATATCCCCAGTAATTAGATGGTACACCTGATTGGAATTTGAAAGCTCTAGCTATGTTCAAGACGTGTTGATGCTTTCTCTCAGCAACTCCATTGTGCTGAGAGGTTTCAACACTTGTTGTTTGGTGTATAATACCAAGCTTAAGGTAAAAATCTTTCATTGCAAATTCCATAACATTGTCAGTCCTAATGCATTTCACAGGAATTTTAAATTGAGTGAGTACAAATTTGCAGAAAGATTGAAGCAAAGGTCTAGCTTGACTTTTAGTAGTCATAAGATAAAGCCAAGTAAACCTTGAATGATCATCAACAATAGTAAGAAAATATTGTTGACCAAAAATGGTTGGATATCTATATGGACCCCATATATCCACATGTAAAATATCAAACAAATCTTTAGAAAAAGAATTGCTGGAAGGAAAAGGAAGCTTGTGTTGCTTGGCATAATGAAAAACTTCACAACAAGTTTTATTGAGAAACTGAATATCAGGACAAATGGTTTTTACAATTTTCAGCTTGTCATCAGTAGGGATGGCAATTTGACCCGTGACCCGCCGATCCGACCTGACCCGATCATGTTTGGGGCAGATCCGAACGGGTCGGGGCGAAGCTGCCCCGTTTATAGAACAGGTCGGATTTGGATATTGTGGTTGCCCCGACCTGCCCCGACCCGATCCGTAACATAATTATTTTTATAGGGTTTTATGTGCTAATATTTTAATTACACGTTTGGTCCTGGGTATATAATGTCTCTTAAGAGACAACCCTAGCCTACTTTTCATTTCTCTCCTCCTCCTTTCTCTTTCTCACAGTCGTGGCTCCCTATCTTCCGCCGCTACTCTCCTCTCCTCCTCTTCTCCGACTGTCCTCTCCTCTTCTCCTCCTCTCCGGCTGTCCTCTTCCTCTCCTCCGATCTCCGAGTTTTTACCTTTTTAGAGAAAAAGAAGGATCTTTGAGTGTATTTTCTCTTTCTTCAAGAAAGAATCTTTAGATTACTTGTAAAATTGATGGAGCTTCTGAAACTGGTTCACAAATTGATGGCTCTTTGGGGAATCTTTGTGAAATTGGCGAGAGGAGGGCCTATTAGAAAATTGTGTGGCAGACAAGCTCTTTTTGATTTGCTGGAAAAATTCCAAAGGGAAAGGACAAAAGAACTTCTAGAATTGTTGGAGCAAAAACGTGTATCGATCTTTTCTTGCAGATTTGTGCAGATTCTTGCAGATTTGGGAATTGGTTTGAAAGATTTGCAGATTTGGGGAGAATAATTTGACTTTTTTTTTTTGAAAAAACAGAACAGGGCGGGGCGGGTTTTGATCCGATCCGCACGGGGCGGGGCATGGGGCGAGCAGTCTTGCCCCTTTGCGGGTCACGGGTCAGGTCGGGGCGGCAAAAAAATGCACGGGTCGAGGATGGATCCTCAAAAATCCGCCCCGACCTGCCCCATTGCCATCCCTAGTCATCAGGCATGTGACCTAATCTATTATGCCAAAGGAAATCCACAGAAGAACTAGCATTAGTATTACATTGACTTGTAGGAGAAACAAAAGAAGTAATAGGAACAGCTTTACATTTATTTTCATGTAAAACAGTTGAAGAAACAGAAATACTAGCAGTGTTGCTTGCACTGTCAATGGAACTATCAATGGGAGTGAAGTAATATAGGCCATTAATGAGGAGAGTGGAACCAATCATCTTCCTAGTTTGAATGTCCTAAAGAATACATCCATCAAGAGAAAAACCAACATAACATGAGCCTTTGATCATGAACTAACATAAATTAAATTTAAAGAAAAATCAGGATCATAGTAAACATCAGACAATACTAATTTGGAGTGCAATGATACAGTGCCTTTATGAGTGGCTTGAACATATGTACCATTAAGAAGCTTTATAGGAAGAGGTGTAGTGGTAGAAGAGTAAGAATCATAGTGAGCAAAAGAATATGTTATATGATTAGTTGCACCTGAATCTAGAATCCAATACTCAGTCTTAGAGGACTTACCACTATTACCTGAGTTATGAGTCAGAGTTAGAAAGGTGGCAGTCAAGGCCACAACTCCAGAGGTTTGAGCTTCTGCAGTAGATTCAACACCTTGTGGAGTAGGTCCTGCAGATGCAGTTGTCTGCAAGGTAAGTAATTTTGATTCATACCATAACTATTACTTACAGAATGATTGTAACTAGGTGTCTTCATCATGTAGTTAGGCTGCAACATTGGAGCCTGCAAGTACTGTTGAGGAGATGAGTTGACTGCATATGTGAATTGCTGCTGAGGAACAGAAGTATTTCAAGCTTCAGGCAGCATTTGCATTTGATTAACCTGGCCAAAGGTGTTTGTATTTTTTTCTTTCCCTTTCCAATTAGCAGGATAACCATGCTTTTTGTAGCATCTCTCAATGGTATGTCCTTTGAGATGACAAAAAATACATTGCAGATTCTTTTTCTTTCCATAGAATGATCAATTTCTTGTGTTGACTGCATTAACAGCTCCAGCAGATTGATTCATGCCAGAGAAGGGTAGAATACCACTTTGATTGTTATTATTAGGTGTCATGCTCATAGGAATGTACATAAGCTGCATTCTAGCTTGTGGATGATCCATGTTGTAGTTCATTTGTCTCTCACATTGAAGAACCATAGCAAAAGCATCATTAATAGATGGTGTAGGCTTGCTGACCAAGACTTGATTCTTAATAGAAGAAAACACATCAGAAAGACCTTTTAAAAACCTAATTATGTAGTATGATTCTGAATATTTCTTGAGAATCTTTTGAACATCACAACTACACTTAGGTACACATGTACACTAAGGCATATGCCTAAGCATAAGAAATTCTTCCCATAGAATCTTTAGCTTGGTATGAAAATCAGTTACAGTCATATTACCTTGCTTTAGATTCTCAATGTTTGTGAGCTTTTTCGAGCTGAGTGTGAGCTGAGTTTTCCAATTTTTATGTGAGTTGGACGTGAGCTAAGCCAAACTCGGCTCACATAGCTCTCGATTGACACCCCTACCCCAAATTGCATGCCAGATTTACCCCAAATTGAGCCTAGGCTCAAATCTTTATCCGGACTCAAAAGTAGTGGGTCTAAAATATACTTGGGTGGACTCAAGAGTCCCAAAGAGATCCAAAGACTCAAAGATCCAAATACCCAATTAGAATTTTATCACTACTATACATCACACACAACTAATCACCGTCGTCAGCCGTCCTTATGCCACCCACACCGTCGGCCGCTGCCGCCAAGCTCCACTAGACGGCTAACGTTTCCGGCAATACCCCGACCGGAGAACTTTTTCTTGACCTCTATGACTCGCAATTTTTTTGAATCAGATCTAACAAAGATTTGTTGTGTGCCCATCAAATGTGAGACAGGTGATACACGAGTAGTTCCATACAGTATCATTTCGAGCACATCCATAGCTTTCCCTTATGCCACCGGAGTTGCTGCTTATGTTAAATCATTCAACCTAACTTGGTCACCTTCAACCATCAAATTTTCTGTCCTTAGTCATCCCACCTTGTCAAACCTGCTCTTCTCAAAGTTGTGGAATGTATCCCGCAAGTGAATAAAAAAATTGCAGATTTGGCGGTGGCCGACAGCGGTGGAGGACTGTAACCGGTGGGCTACAGCTGGAGGTAGTGGCTGACGGTGATCGGTAGTCGGTGGCGGTGACTGGCCGCAGTGGTTGGCTGTGTTTGTTTATGATGTTTACTAGAAAATTGATGGCATAGACTCTGACTCATCCAAACCCAACAAACTTAAGTGAATGGGTATGGGTCCAATATAGTAATATTTGGACCCAAATATTTTTTTAATAATTCTTGTCTGAATTTAATATTATGGGCTCAATAAATTGACAGACCTAGCTATGATAATTTTACCATTATCGAGTATGAGTTTGATCTTTGTAGGGAATTAGATGCTCTATGCAGTAGTGTTGCACAAATAACTAGTGATAAACTCTAACTAAAGCATATCTTACCATTTAAATTATTCACTAATTGTAGGAACAATAAGATAGTAATCGGTAAGAATCGTTAGTCCCATTCCCTATCTCATCAATAAGAAAATTGTCATGTGTAATTTTTTAATTAAAAAAAAAAAAAAAACTTGTGTATTTAGTCCCCAAAAAATTTATAAATTGCACGTAACGTCCCGAACAATTAACTATGGACATTAAAATCCCTAAATAATTTACTATTGGTATACAATTACTTGACCTTCTAATAAAAGAAAAAAAAAAAAGAAGCCTCTAAGACACACAAATAAACCCTAATAGCCTATCTTTATAGACCAACAACTACGAGATTACCTCTTTTATTACGGGGTGACAGAGGGATAGTACCATTCGAGTCGTTTTTTTGTCATGCTTTTCCCTGAGGTTAGGAGAAAGCTGCAATCAATTGGATTTCCCTAATCCCCCCTTCTCGGAAGGAAGAACGTGAAATTCTTTTTCTTTTCCGCATGGACAAAAAAATTGGATCAAACTCTAAGGAGAATGCTTGCTATAAATAATTAACTTCTTAGTCTTTGACCCCACGGTCACTACGATCACTCCCGATCAATACAATCGGATGTGTCTATCTATATATCTCTTGACTCGAAATGGGAGTATGTTTGAAAAAGGATCCTAAAGTGTTTAGGGTTGGACCAGGAGGGGCTCTTAGCTCTTAACGCCTTCTTATTTCTTCTTACGAGACGTTTTTCACAAAGTTTTTTTTTAGCTAAGTAACGTTCGCAAAGACTTTAAAAAGAAAAAAATTATAACTTTTCTTTGAATTCTAGCTTTTACATGTCATTAATGAGAGTAAGTTTGAAAAACTAAATGAACCTTTTGATAAGTGTAAGTAAGAAATGTGGACAGTTAATTTGGGGCAGAGAGAGTAATAATTACTAAGTGTGTGACACCCCTACCCTCTCGGGCCGGGACTGCCGCGTGCCTCTCGGCACTGGGTTCTATCTTTTACAATACAAAAGGAAGTACAATGAAATTCAATACAATACAAAAGAAGAATCCCTATATACAGATTTCTAATCCCAAGCTTTCGTTGCGCACTCTGATACCAAAATATTGCACCACATTCAGATACCTGTAGAGGGGGAAAACATTTTGGAAAACGTGAGCCGAAGCTCAGCGAGGGCCGTGCAAGTGGTGCCAGTGTCTTTAAAATCATTTTCTTTGGAAAATACTTTTATATAAAAAATAGCTCGCACAATGAGAAAATCATATATACTCTTATAATAAGGGGCATGATTTCTGGAACAATTGTTCAAGACTGTCGAGATCAGATTGACAATGGCATTTCAAAAACATTAAATCACATTTCATACGGGCCTCAATCTAGACATTTATCGATAGGATTCTGGAGGTGGCTCCCACCCTCTAGTGTAGCACGCAGTTCCTTCGATTATATTCATCTATGCCCGACTCAATATATTCACAGTCTCGTAATTCCATGTCAATAATCTCAGGACAGATCTCGCTCAAGGTTCAGTAAAACATTTCATTCCCAATAACATTAACAATAAGACCCCAATTTCAGAAAACTGTTTCATGATGACAAATAAATGTAATCAGTGCATGTCATGAGTGGATCCAGACCATGAGTGCAATGAACAATTAATGAGCACACGATACGTATATATAATTTTACAAAAGGGTTAAGACCACTCACCTGATTATAATATTTTATGAACTGGTAAAATGCAGGCCTGTGCTGACAGAAAAGATGCGGGATTTTCATAAGTTTTGGTTCATCTAAAATGGGAGACTCCAATTTCCCTTGAACAAATATTTAGGAAAAGGTGGAAAGATTCTGCATAGAATATGCCCTCACTCTTTCACACACACAGCGTACACATAGTACTACCTTAAAGCAAACAAGAAATTCTGGAATGCTGAAACATGTATGTATATTGATTATTCAATATCAAAAACTATGCCACTCCTTATTCATATCTGAAATTAAAGTATTGTTGAGATATACCCCAAAGGAGATGCAAAATATTGCTAGGCTTATGTTCTTTGTGCATAGAGGCAAGAGCACGTTTCTTCTCATCTTGCAACCCATGAGTCTTATACTTCAGTATGTCTGCAAGAAATAACATGTTCCAAAATTTGAAGAAATAACTGTATCCGGGGCCTCCTAACTAAATAAAGGAAAATTCTGATATGGACCGGGTCCAGGTGGACTGCATGGTCCACGATGACAGAAGTGTTCATAAATAAAAGCAACATAAAATACATGAAATTTGGATCAAGAAGATGGGCTAGAGCTAAAATCTGAATTTGGCTCTTAAATTTCGGATTGTGGGTTACCAAATTCGTGCAAGACATGAAGCCCAAGAAGAAGTTTTCATTTAATTAATTTTCAGCCTAGAAAGTGTGATTTTAAGCCATTTAATTAGTCAAACTCTTTAGTTATTCAAGGAGTCTCTTAGTATAGTTTCAAGAAGTCATTTCTATTTCCTAAATGTATTAAATTCAGTCAAATAGGCCTTTGAACTCCCTTAGGTAAGCTGAATTTCGGGATTCACCAGAAAAGCCTTCATGTTTGCCTATAAAAGGCCATCTAAGGCTATGTAAAATTCAGACTTTGATAAATACAAATAGACATTTGTCTTGTGGTATTAAATTCTCTTTGTTGAGCTTCTATAGTTCAAGAACTTATCAAGATCGGTGAGCAAGATCTTGTGGCGTTCATCATACCTTTGGTTCTTGGTTCTCTTATAACCAACGGGTCAAGGTTTCCTTTGCTCTTTGATGCGAAACCAGTGATGTTTTATATCAAGGTTCGGCTTTTAAGCGAGATCTTTCTCTATCTCGAATTAGTTTACGTGGGAATACACTTAACACAACCCAGGCGAGGCTAAGTATCAATGGAGGTGAAACACCACAACTAGAGAAACAAGCTAGTTGATACAGATAACTCAAAAAGAATATGAAGTTCTACGGAAGTTCATAAACAAGTATCAAAGGAATAACCTTAATCAAAATATCAATATGAAAATTAACTAACTATGTAAGAGTCCTTCGAGGAGTAGAACTCTTTAACAACTAGATAACTAACTCCTTAACCATTATGGACAACATGTCCTTTATTAAAAGCAATTAGGCTATACACGCCTAAGAATAAAATAAATAACGATCTTGAATATAATTAAAGTCTAGAATGGGCTAGAATAGACTTTAATGTGTAAATAGACCAAAATGCCCTTTTTTTTAGCCACTTTGCTTCTTCGGGCGATTTGTATATTCTTGAAAGTTAAGAGGTTGACTTTGTCATCATCTTCTAATTGAAGCTTCACTTCTGATGGAGACCAACCGAGGGCAACCAATCCAAGCAAAGGAGATCCTTTTCAAATTCATGAAGGTCCTATTACAAGAGCAAGAGCTAAACAAATTAGTAAAGCTATGAGTCTAGTTGCTGAAATTAAAGACAAAGTACAAGAGAACTCATTAGAAGACCAAATGGTGAATGTTCTTCAAGTTATTGGGCCGAAATGCATCCAAGAAGATGGGCTAGAGCTAAAATCTGAATTTGGCTCTTAAATTTCGGATTGTGGGTTACCAAATTCGTGCAAGACGTGAAGCCCAAGAAGAAGTTTTCACTTAATTAATTTTCAGCCTAGAAAGTGTGTTTTTAAGCCATTTAATTAGTCAAACTCTTTAGTTATTCAAGGAGTCTCTTAGTATAGTTTCAAGAAGTCATTTCTATTTCCTAAATGTATTAAAATGCAGTCAAATAGGCCTTTGAACTCCCTTAGGTAAGCTGAATTTCGGGATTCACCAGAAAAGCCTTCATGTTTGCCTATAAAAGGCCATCTAATGCTATGTAAAATTCAGACTTTGATAAATACAAATAGACATTTGTCTTGTGATATTAAATTCTCTTTGTTGAGCTTCTATAGTTCAAGAACTTATCAAGATCGGTGAGCAAGATCTTGTGGCGTTCATCATACCTTTGGTTCTTGGTTCTCTTATAACCAACGGGTCAAGGTTTCCTTTGCTCTTTGATGCGAAAGCAGTGATGTTTTATATCAAGGTTCGGCTTTTAAGCGAGATCTTTCTCTATCTCGAATTAGTTTCAGTGGGAATACACTTAACACAACCCCAGGGCGAGGCTAAGTATCAATGGAGAGTTGAAACACCACAACTAGAGAAACAAGCTAGTTGATACGAGTAACTCAAAAAGAATATGAAGTTCTACTGGGAAGTTCATAAACAAGTATCAAAGGAATAACCTTAATCAAAATATCAATATGAAAATTAACTAACTATGTAAGAGTCCTTCAAGGAGTAGAACTCTTTAACAACTAGATAACTAACTCCTTAACCATTATGGACAACATGTCCTTTATTAAAGCAATTAGGCTATACACGCCTAAGAATAAAATAAATAACAGTGCTGAATATAATTAAAGTCTAGAATGGGCTAGAATAGACTTTAATGTGTAAATAGACCAAAATGCCCTTTTTTTAGCCACTTTGCTTCTTCGGGCCGATTTGTATATTCTTGAAAGTTAAGAGGTTGACTTTGTCATCATCTTCTAATTGAAGCTTCACTTCTGATGGAGACCAACCGAGGGCAACCAATCCAAGCAAAGGAGATCCTTTTCAAATTCATGAAGGTCCTATTACAAGAGCAAGAGCTAAACAAATTAATAAAGCTATGAGTCTAGTTGCTGAAATTAAAGACAAAGTACAAGAGAACTCATTAGAAGACCAAATGGTGAATGTTCTTCAAGTTATTGGGCCGAAATGCATCCAAGAAGATGGGCTAGAGCTAAAATCTGAATTTGGCTCTTAAATTTCGGATTGTGGGTTACCAAATTCGTGCAAGACATGAAGCCCAAGAAGAAGTTTTCACTTAATTAATTTTCAGCCTAGAAAGTGTGTTTTTAAGCCATTTAATTAGTCAAACTCTTTAGTTATTCAAGGAGTCTCTTAGTATAGTTTCAAGAAGTCATTTCTATTTCCTAAATGTATTAAATTCAGTCGAATAGGCCTTTGAACTCCCTTAGGTAAGCTGAATTTCGGGATTCACCAGAAAAGCCTTCATGTTTGCCTATAGAAGGCCATCTAATGCTATGTAAAATTCAGACTTTGATAAATACAAATAGACATTTGTCTTGTGGTATTAAATTCTCTTTGTTGAGCTTCTATAGTTCAAGAACTTATCAAGATCGGTGAGCAAGATCTTGTGGCGTTCATCATACCTTTGGTTCTTGGTTCTCTTATAACCAACGGGTCAAGGTTTCCTTTGCTCTTTGATGCGAAACCGTGATGTTTTATATCAAGGTTCGGCTTTTAAGCAGATCTTTCTCTATCTCGAATTAGTTTCCGTGGGAATACACTTAACACAACCCCGGGCAGGCTAAGTATCAATGGAGGTGAAACACCACAACTAGAGAAACAAGCTAGTTGATACAGTAACTCAAAAGAATATGAAGTTCTACCGGAAGTTCATAAACAAGTATCAAAGGAATAACCTTAATCAAAATATCAATATGAAAATTAACTAACTATGTAAGAGTCCTTCAAGGAGTAGAACTCTTTAACAACTAGATAACTAACTCCTTAACCATTATGGACAACATGTCCTTTATTAAAAGCAATTAGGCTATACACGCCTAAGAATAAAATAAATAATGATCTTGAATATAATTAAAGTCTAGAATGGGCTAGAATAGACTTTAATGTGTAAATAGACCAAAATGCCCTTTTTTTAGCCACTTTGCTTCTTCGGGCCGATTTGTATATTCTTGAAAGTTAAGAGGTTGACTTTGTCATCATCTTCTAATTGAAGCTTCACTTCTGATGGAGACCAACCGAGGGCAACCAATCCAAGCAAAGGAGATCCTTTTCAAATTCATGAAGGTCCTATTACAAGAGCAAGAGCTAAACAAATTAATAAAGCTATGAGTCTAGTTGCTGAAATTAAAGACAAAGTACAAGAGAACTCATTAGAAGACCAAATGGTGAATGTTCTTCAAGTTATTGGGCCGAAATGCATCCAAGAAGATGGGCTAGAGCTAAAATCTGAATTTGGCTCTTAAATTTCGGATTGTGGGTTACCAAATTCGTGCAAGACATGAAGCCCAAGAAGAAGTTTTCACTTAATTAATTTTCAGCCTAGAAAGTGTGTTTTTTAAGCCATTTAATTAGTCAAACTCTTTAGTTATTCAAGGAGTCTCTTAGTATAGTTTCAAGAAGTCATTTCTATTTCCTAAATGTATTAAATTCAGTCGAATAGGCCTTTGAACTCCCTTAGGTAAGCTGAATTTCGGGATTCACCAGAAAAGCCTTCATGTTTGCCTATAGAAGGCCATCTAATGCTATGTAAAATTCAGACTTTGATAAATACAAATAGACATTTGTCTTGTGGTATTAAATTCTCTTTGTTGAGCTTCTATAGTTCAAGAACTTATCAAGATCGGTGAGCAAGATCTTGTGGCGTTCATCATACCTTTGGTTCTTGGTTCTCTTATAACCAACGGGTCAAGGTTTCCTTTGCTCTTTGATGCGAAACCGTGATGTTTTATATCAAGGTTCGGCTTTTAAGCAGATCTTTCTCTATCTCGAATTAGTTTCCGTGGGAATACACTTAACACAACCCCGGGCAGGCTAAGTATCAATGGAGGCTGAAACACCACAACTAGAGAAACAAGCTAGTTGATACAGTAACTCAAAAGAATATGAAGTTCTACCGGAAGTTCATAAACAAGTATCAAAGGAATAACCTTAATCAAAATATCAATATGAAAATTAACTAACTATGTAAGAGTCCTTCAAGGAGTAGAACTCTTTAACAACTAGATAACTAACTCCTTAACCATTATGGACAACATGTCCTTTATTAAAGCAATTAGGCTATACACGCCTAAGAATAAAATAAATAACAGTGCTGAATATAATTAAAGTCTAGAATGGGCTAGAATAGACTTTAATGTGTAAATAGACCAAAATGCCCTTTTTTTAGCCACTTTGCTTCTTCGGGCCGATTTGTATATTCTTGAAAGTTAAGAGGTTGACTTTGTCATCATCTTCTAATTGAAGCTTCACTTCTGATGGAGACCAACCGAGGGCAACCAATCCAAGCAAAGGAGATCCTTTTCAAATTCATGAAGGTCCTATTACAAGAGCAAGAGCTAAACAAATTAATAAAGCTATGAGTCTAGTTGCTGAAATTAAAGACAAAGTACAAGAGAACTCATTAGAAGACCAAATGGTGAATGTTCTTCAAGTTATTGGGCGAAATGCATCCAAGAAGATGGGCTAGAGCTAAAATCTGAATTTGGCTCTTAAATTTCGGATTGTGGGTTACCAAATTCGTGCAAGACATGAAGCCCAAGAAGAAGTTTTTCACTTAATTAATTTTCAGCCTAGAAAGTGTGTTTTTAAGCCATTTAATTAGTCAAACTCTTTAGTTATTCAAGGAGTCTCTTAGTATAGTTTCAAGAAGTCATTTCTATTTCCTAAATGTATTAAATTCAGTCGAATAGGCCTTTGAACTCCCTTAGGTAAGCTGAATTTCGGGATTCACCAGAAAAGCCTTCATGTTTGCCTATAGAAGGCCATCTAAGGCTATGTAAAATTCAGACTTTGATAAATACAAATAGACATTTGTCTTGTGGTATTAAATTCTCTTTGTTGAGCTTCTATAGTTCAAGAACTTATCAAGATCGGTGAGCAAGATCTTGTGGCGTTCATCATACCTTTGGTTCTTGGTTCTCTTATAACCAACGGGTCAAGGTTTCCTTTGCTCTTTGATGCGAAACCGTGATGTTTTATATCAAGGTTCGGCTTTTAGCAGATCTTTCTCTATCTCGAATTAGTTTCCGTGGGAATACACTTAACACAACCCCGGGCAGGCTAAGTATCAATGGAGGCTGAAACACCACAACTAGAGAAACAAGCTAGTTGATACAGTAACTCAAAAGAATATGAAGTTCTACCGGAAGTTCATAAACAAGTATCAAAGGAATAACCTTAATCAAAATATCAATATGAAAATTAACTAACTATGTAAGAGTCCTTCAAGGAGTAGAACTCTTTAACAACTAGATAACTAACTCCTTAACCATTATGGACAACATGTCCTTTATTAAAGCAATTAGGCTATACACGCCTAAGAATAAAATAAATAACAGTGCTTGAATATAATTAAAGTCTAGAATGGGCTAGAATAGACTTTAATGTGTAAATAGACCAAAATGCCCTTTTTTTAGCCACTTTGCTTCTTCGGGCCGATTTGTATATTCTTGAAAGTTAAGAGGTTGACTTTGTCATCATCTTCTAATTGAAGCTTCACTTCTGATGGAGACCAACCGAGGGCAACCAATCCAAGCAAAGGAGATCCTTTTCAAATTCATGAAGGTCCTATTACAAGAGCAAGAGCTAAACAAATTAATAAAGCTATGAGTCTAGTTGCTGAAATTAAAGACAAAGTACAAGAGAACTCATTAGAAGACCAAATGGTGAATGTTCTTCAAGTTATTGGGCCGAAATGCATCCAAGAAGATGGGCTAGAGCTAAAATCTGAATTTGGCTCTTAAATTTCGGATTGTGGGTTACCAAATTCGTGCAAGACATGAAGCCCAAGAAGAAGTTTTCACTTAATTAATTTTCAGCCTAGAAAGTGTGTTTTTAAGCCATTTAATTAGTCAAACTCTTTAGTTATTCAAGGAGTCTCTTAGTATAGTTTCAAGAAGTCATTTCTATTTCCTAAATGTATTAAATTCAGTCGAATAGGCCTTTGAACTCCCTTAGGTAAGCTGAATTTCGGGATTCACCAGAAAAGCCTTCATGTTTGCCTATAAAAGGCCATCTAAGGCTATGTAAAATTCAGACTTTGATAAATACAAATAGACATTTGTCTTGTGGTATTAAATTCTCTTTGTTGAGCTTCTATAGTTCAAGAACTTATCAAGATCGGTGAGCAAGATCTTGTGGCGTTCATCATACCTTTGGTTCTTGGTTCTCTTATAACCAACGGGTCAAGGTTTCCTTTGCTCTTTGATGCGAAACCGTGATGTTTTATATCAAGGTTCGGCTTTTAAGCAGATCTTTCTCTATCTCGAATTAGTTTCGGTGGGATTACACTTAACACACCCCCGGGCAGGCTAAGTATCAATGGAGGTCGAAACACCACAACTAGAGAAACAAGCTAGTTGATACAAGAACTCAAAAAGAATATGAAGTTCTACCGAAGTTCATAAACAAGTATCAAAGGAATAACCTTAATCAAAATATCAATATGAAAATTAACTAACTATGTAAGAGTCCTTCAAGGAGTAGAACTCTTTAACAACTAGATAACTAACTCCTTAACCATTATGGACAACATGTCCTTTATTAAAGCAATTAGGCTATACACGCCTAAGAATAAAATAAATAACAAGAGTCTAATATAATTAAAGTCTAGAATGGGCTAGAATAGACTTTAATGTGTAAATAGACCAAAATGCCCTTTTTTTAGCCACTTTGCTTCTTCGGGCCGATTTGTATATTCTTGAAAGTTAAGAGGTTGACTTTGTCATCATCTTCTAATTGAAGCTTCACTTCTGATGGAGACCAACCGAGGGCAACCAATCCAAGCAAAGGAGATCCTTTTCAAATTCATGAAGGTCCTATTACAAGAGCAAGAGCTAAACAAATTAATAAAGCTATGAGTCTAGTTGCTGAAATTAAAGACAAAGTACAAGAGAACTCATTAGAAGACCAAATGGTGAATGTTCTTCAAGTTATTAGGGCTGAAATGCATCCAAGAAGATGGGCTAGAGCTAAAATCTGAATTTGGCTCTTAAATTTCGGATTGTGGGTTACCAAATTCGTGCAAGACATGAAGCCCAAGAAGAAGTTTTTCACTTAATTAATTTTCAGCCTAGAAAGTGTGTTTTTAAGCCATTTAATTAGTCAAACTCTTTAGTTATTCAAGGAGTCTCTTAGTATAGTTTCAAGAAGTCATTTCTATTTCCTAAATGTATTAAATTCAGTCGAATAGGCCTTTGAACTCCCTTAGGTAAGCTGAATTTCGGGATTCACCAGAAAAGCCTTCATGTTTGCCTATAGAAAGGCCATCTAAGGCTATGTAAAATTCAGACTTTGATAAATACAAATAGACATTTGTCTTGTGGTATTAAATTCTCTTTGTTGAGCTTCTATAGTTCAAGAACTTATCAAGATCGGTGAGCAAGATCTTGTGGCGTTCATCATACCTTTGGTTCTTGGTTCTCTTATAACCAACGGGTCAAGGTTTCCTTTGCTCTTTGATGCGAAACCGTGATGTTTTATATCAAGGTTCGGCTTTTAGCGCATCTTTCTCTATCTCGAATTAGTTTCCGTGGGAATACACTTAACACAACCCCCTGCAGTGCTAAGTATCAATGGAGGTCGAAACACCACAACTAGAGAAACAAGCTAGTTGATACAGTAACTCAAAAGAATATGAAGTTCTACCGGAAGTTCATAAACAAGTATCAAAGGAATAACCTTAATCAAAATATCAATATGAAAATTAACTAACTATGTAAGAGTCCTTCAAGGAGTAGAACTCTTTAACAACTAGATAACTAACTCCTTAACCATTATGGACAACATGTCCTTTATTAAAGCAATTAGGCTATACACGCCTAAGAATAAAATAAATAACAGTGCTGAATATAATTAAAGTCTAGAATGGGCTAGAATAGACTTTAATGTGTAAATAGACCAAAATGCCCTTTTTTTAGCCACTTTGCTTCTTCGGGCCGATTTGTATATTCTTGAAAGTTAAGAGGTTGACTTTGTCATCATCTTCTAATTGAAGCTTCACTTCTGATGGAGACCAACCGAGGGCAACCAATCCAAGCAAAGGAGATCCTTTTCAAATTCATGAAGGTCCTATTACAAGAGCAAGAGCTAAACAAATTAATAAAGCTATGAGTCTAGTTGCTGAAATTAAAGACAAAGTACAAGAGAACTCATTAGAAGACCAAATGGTGAATGTTCTTCAAGTTATTGGGGTCGAAATGCATCCAAGAAGATGGGCTAGAGCTAAAATCTGAATTTGGCTCTTAAATTTCGGATTGTGGGTTACCAAATTCGTGCAAGACATGAAGCCCAAGAAGAAGTTTTCACTTAATTAATTTTCAGCCTAGAAAGTGTGTTTTTAAGCCATTTAATTAGTCAAACTCTTTAGTTATTCAAGGAGTCTCTTAGTATAGTTTCAAGAAGTCATTTCTATTTCCTAAATGTATTAAATTCAGTCGAATAGGCCTTTGAACTCCCTTTAGGTAAGCTGAATTTCGGGATTCACCGTAAAAGCCTTCATGTTTGCCTATAGAAAGGCCATCTAAGGCTATGTAAAATTCAGACTTTGATAAATACAAATAGACATTTGTCTTGTGGTATTAAATTCTCTTTGTTGAGCTTCTATAGTTCAAGAACTTATCAAGATCGGTGAGCAAGATCTTGTGGCGTTCATCATACCTTTGGTTCTTGGTTCTCTTATAACCAACGGGTCAAGGTTTCCTTTGCTCTTTGATGCGAAACCGTGATGTTTTATATCAAGGTTCGGCTTTTAGCGCATCTTTCTCTATCTCGAATTAGTTTCCGTGGGAATACACTTAACACAACCCCCTAGCAGTGCTAAGTATCAATGGAGGTCGAAACACCACAACTAGAGAAACAAGCTAGTTGATACAAGAACTCAAAAGAATATGAAGTTCTACCTAAGTTCATAAACAAGTATCAAAGGAATAACCTTAATCAAAATATCAATATGAAAATTAACTAACTATGTAAGAGTCCTTCAAGGAGTAGAACTCTTTAACAACTAGATAACTAACTCCTTAACCATTATGGACAACATGTCCTTTATTAAAGCAATTAGGCTATACACGCCTAAGAATAAAATAAATAACAGTGCTGAATATAATTAAAGTCTAGAATGGGCTAGAATAGACTTTAATGTGTAAATAGACCAAAATGCCCTTTTTTTAGCCACTTTGCTTCTTCGGGCCGATTTGTATATTCTTGAAAGTTAAGAGGTTGACTTTGTCATCATCTTCTAATTGAAGCTTCACTTCTGATGGAGACCAACCGAGGGCAACCAATCCAAGCAAAGGAGATCCTTTTCAAATTCATGAAGGTCCTATTACAAGAGCAAGAGCTAAACAAATTAATAAAGCTATGAGTCTAGTTGCTGAAATTAAAGACAAAGTACAAGAGAACTCATTAGAAGACCAAATGGTGAATGTTCTTCAAGTTATTGGGCCGAAATGCATCCAAGAAGATGGGCTAGAGCTAAAATCTGAATTTGGCTCTTAAATTTCGGATTGTGGGTTACCAAATTCGTGCAAGACATGAAGCCCAAGAAGAAGTTTTCACTTAATTAATTTTCAGCCTAGAAAGTGTGTTTTTAAGCCATTTAATTAGTCAAACTCTTTAGTTATTCAAGGAGTCTCTTAGTATAGTTTCAAGAAGTCATTTCTATTTCCTAAATGTATTAAATTCAGTCGAATAGGCCTTTGAACTCCCTTAGGTAAGCTGAATTTCGGGATTCACCAGAAAAGCCTTCATGTTTGCCTATAGAAAGGCCATCTAAGGCTATGTAAAATTCAGACTTTGATAAATACAAATAGACATTTGTCTTGTGGTATTAAATTCTCTTTGTTGAGCTTCTATAGTTCAAGAACTTATCAAGATCGGTGAGCAAGATCTTGTGGCGCTCATCATACCTTTGGTTCTTGGTTCTCTTATAACCAACGGGTCAAGGTTTCCTTTGCTCTTTGATGCGAAACCGTGATGTTTTATATCAAGGTTCGGCTTTTAGCGCATCTTTCTATCTCGAATTAGTTTCCGTGGGAATACACTTAACACAACCCCCTGGGCAGTGCTAAGTATCAATGGAGGTCGAAACACCACAACTAGAGAAACAAGCTAGTTGATACAAGAACTCAAAAGAATATGAAGTTCTACCTAAGTTCATAAACAAGTATCAAAGGAATAACCTTAATCAAAATATCAATATGAAAATTAACTAACTATGTAAGAGTCCTTCAAGGAGTAGAACTCTTTAACAACTAGATAACTAACTCCTTAACCATTATGGACAACATGTCCTTTATTAAAGCAATTAGGCTATACACGCCTAAGAATAAAATAAATAACAGTGCTGAATATAATTAAAGTCTAGAATGGGCTAGAATAGACTTTAATGTGTAAATAGACCAAAATGCCCTTTTTTTTAGCCACTTTGCTTCTTCGGGCCGATTTGTATATTCTTGAAAGTTAAGAGGTTGACTTTGTCATCATCTTCTAATTGAAGCTTCACTGCTGATGGAGACCAACCGAGGGCAACCAATCCAAGCAAAGGAGATCCTTTTCAAATTCATGAAGGTCCTATTACAAGAGCAAGATCTAAACAAATTAATAAAGCTATGAGTCTAGTTGCTGAAATTAAAGACAAAGTACAAGAGAACTCATTAGAAGACCAAATGGTGAATGTTCTTCAAGTTATTGGGCCGAAATGCATCCAAGAAGATGGGCTAGAGCTAAAATCTGAATTTGGCTCTTAAATTTCGGATTGTGGGTTACCAAATTCGTGCAAGACATGAAGCCCAAGAAGAAGTTTTCACTTAATTAATTTTCAGCCTAGAAAGTGTGTTTTTAAGCCATTTAATTAGTCAAACTCTTTAGTTATTCAAGGAGTCTCTTAGTATAGTTTCAAGAAGTCATTTCTATTTCCTAAATGTATTAAATTCAGTCGAATAGGCCTTTGAACTCCCTTAGGTAAGCTGAATTTCGGGATTCACCAGAAAAGCCTTCATGTTTGCCTATAAAAGGCCATCTAAGGCTATGTAAAATTCAGACTTTGATAAATACAAATAGACATTTGTCTTGTGGTATTAAATTCTCTTTGTTGAGCTTCTATAGTTCAAGAACTTATCAAGATCGGTGAGCAAGATCTTGTGGCGTTCATCATACCTTTGGTTCTTGGTTCTCTTATAACCAACGGGTCAAGGTTTCCTTTGCTCTTTGATGCGAAACCGTGA
Organism: Vinca minor; assembly: GCA_026122235.1. NCBI lineage: Eukaryota > Viridiplantae > Streptophyta > Magnoliopsida > Gentianales > Apocynaceae > Vinca > Vinca minor. Next base: position 848,444 of record JAOCZM010000259.1, on the reverse strand, counting down.
TGTTTTATATCAAGGTTCGGCTTTTAGCGCATCTTTCTATCTCGAATTAGTTTCCGTGGGAATACACTTAACACAACCCCCTGGGCAGTGCTAAGTATCAATGGAGGTCGAAACACCACAACTAGAGAAACAAGCTAGTTGATACAAGAACTCAAAAGAATATGAAGTTCTACCTAAGTTCATAAACAAGTATCAAAGGAATAACCTTAATCAAAATATCAATATGAAAATTAACTAACTATGTAAGAGTCCTTCAAGGAGTAGAACTCTTTAACAACTAGATAACTAACTCCTTAACCATTATGGACAACATGTCCTTTATTAAAGCAATTAGGCTATACACGCCTAAGAATAAAATAAATAACAGTGCTGAATATAATTAAAGTCTAGAATGGGCTAGAATAGACTTTAATGTGTAAATAGACCAAAATGCCCTTTTTTTTAGCCACTTTGCTTCTTCGGGCCGATTTGTATATTCTTGAAAGTTAAGAGGTTGACTTTGTCATCATCTTCTAATTGAAGCTTCACTGCTGATGGAGACCAACCGAGGGCAACCAATCCAAGCAAAGGAGATCCTTTTCAAATTCATGAAGGTCCTATTACAAGAGCAAGAGCTAAACAAATTAATAAAGCTATGAGTCTAGTTGCTGAAATTAAAGACAAAGTACAAGAGAACTCATTAGAAGACCAAATGGTGAATGTTCTTCAAGTTATTGGGCCGAAATGCATCCAAGAAGATGGGCTAGAGCTAAAATCTGAATTTGGCTCTTAAATTTCGGATTGTGGGTTACCAAATTCGTGCAAGACATGAAGCCCAAGAAGAAGTTTTCACTTAATTAATTTTCAGCCTAGAAAGTGTGTTTTTTAAGCCATTTAATTAGTCAAACTCTTTAGTTATTCAAGGAGTCTCTTAGTATAGTTTCAAGAAGTCATTTCTATTTCCTAAATGTATTAAATTCAGTCGAATAGGCCTTTGAACTCCCTTAGGTAAGCTGAATTTCGGGATTCACCAGAAAAGCCTTCATGTTTGCCTATAGAAGGCCATCTAAGGCTATGTAAAATTCAGACTTTGATAAATACAAATAGACATTTGTCTTGTGGTATTAAATTCTCTTTGTTGAGCTTCTATAGTTCAAGAACTTATCAAGATCGGTGAGCAAGATCTTGTGTGCGTTCATCATACCTTTGGTTCTTGGTTCTCTTATAACCAACGGGTCAAGGTTTCCTTTGCTCTTTGATGCGAAACCGTGATGTTTTATATCAAGGTTCGGCTTTTAAGCGCATCTTTCTCATCTCGAATTAGTTTCCGTGGGAATACACTTAACACAACCCCCGGGCAGTGCTAAGTATCAATGGAGGTCGAAACACCACAACTAGAGAAACAAGCTAGTTGATACAGTAACTCAAAAGAATATGAAGTTCTACCGGAAGTTCATAAACAAGTATCAAAGGAATAACCTTAATCAAAATATCAATATGAAAATTAACTAACTATGTAAGAGTCCTTCAAGGAGTAGAACTCTTTAACAACTAGATAACTAACTCCTTAACCATTATGGACAACATGTCCTATATTAAAGCAATTAGGCTATACACGCCTAAGAATAAAATAAATAACAGTGCTGAATATAATTAGAGTCCAGAATGGGCTAGAATAGACTTTAATGTGTAAATAGACCAAAATGCCCTTTTTTTTAGCCACTTTGCTTCTTTGGGCCGATTTGTATATTCTTGAAAGTTAAGAGGTTGACTTTGTCATCATCTTCTAATTGAAGCTTCACTCCTGATGGAGACCAACCGAGGGCAACCAATCCAAGCAAAGGAGATCCTTTTCAAATTCATGAAGGTCCTATTACAAGAGCAAGAGCTAAACAAATTAATAAAGCTATGAGTCTAGTTGCTGAAATTAAAGACAAAGTACAAGAGAACTCATTAGAAGACCAAATGGTGAATGTTCTTCAAGTTATTGGGCCGAAATGCATCCAAGAAGATGGGCTAGAGCTAAAATCTGAATTTGGCTCGTAAATTTCGGATTGTGGGTTACCAAATTCGTGCAAGACATGAAGCCCAAGAAGAAGTTTTCACTTAATTAATTTTCAGCCTAGAAAGTGTGTTTTTAAGCCATTTAATTAGTCAAACTCTTTAGTTATTCAAGGAGTCTCTTAGTATAGTTTCAAGAAGTCATTTCTATTTCCTAAATGTATTAAATTCAGTCGAATAGGCCTTTGAACTCCCTTAGGTAAGCTGAATTTCGGGATTCACCAGAAAAGCCTTCATGTTTGCCTATAGAAGGCCATCTAAGGCTATGTAAAATTCAGACTTTGATAAATACAAATAGACATTTGTCTTGTGGTATTAAATTCTCTTTGTTGAGCTTCTATAGTTCAAGAACTTATCAAGATCGGTGAGCAAGATCTTGTAGCGCTCATCATACCTTTGGTTCTTGGTTCTCTTATAACCAACGGGTCAAGGTTTCCTTTGCTCTTTGATGCGAAACCGTGATGTTTTATATCAAGGTTCGGCTTTTAGCTGCATCTTTCTCATCTCGAATTAGTTTCCGTGGGAATACACTTAACACAACCCCCTGGGCAGTGCTAAGTATCAATGGAGGTCGAAACACCACAACTAGAGAAACAAGCTAGTTGATACAAGAACTCAAAAGAATATGAAGTTCTACCTAAGTTCATAAACAAGTATCAAAGGAATAACCTTAATCAAAATATCAATATGAAAATTAACTAACTATGTAAGAGTCCTTCAAGGAGTAGAACTCTTTAACAACTAGATAACTAACTCCTTAACCATTATGGACAACATGTCCTTTATTAAAGCAATTAGGCTATACACGCCTAAGAATAAAATAAATAATAAGTAGTCAATATAATTAAAGTCTAGAATGGGCTAGAATAGACTTTAATGTGTAAATAGACCAAAATGCCCTTTTTTTAGCCACTTTGCTTCTTCGGGCCGATTTGTATATTCTTGAAAGTTAAGAGGTTGACTTTGTCATCATCTTCTAATTGAAGCTTCACTCCTGATGGAGACCAACCGAGGGCAACCAATCCAAGCAAAGGAGATCCTTTTCAAATTCATGAAGGTCCTATTACAAGAGCAAGAGCTAAACAAATTAATAAAGCTATGAGTCTAGTTGCTGAAATTAAAGACAAAGTACAAGAGAACTCATTAGAAGACCAAATGGTGAATGTTCTTCAAGTTATTGGGCCGAAATGCATCCAAGAAGATGGGCTAGAGCTAAAATCTGAATTTGGCTCTTAAATTTCGGATTGTGGGTTACCAAATTCGTGCAAGACATGAAGCCCAAGAAGAAGTTTTCACTTAATTAATTTTCAGCCTAGAAAGTGTGTTTTTAAGCCATTTAATTAGTCAAACTCTTTAGTTATTCAAGGAGTCTCTTAGTATAGTTTCAAGAAGTCATTTCTATTTCCTAAATGTATTAAATTCAGTCGAATAGGCCTTTGAACTCCCTTAGGTAAGCTGAATTTCGGGATTCACCAGAAAAGCCTTCATGTTTGCCTATAAAAGGCCATCTAAGGCTATGTAAAATTCAGACTTTGATAAATACAAATAGACATTTGTCTTGTGATATTAAATTCTCTTTGTTGAGCTTCTATAGTTCAAGAACTTATCAAGATCGGTGAGCAAGATCTTGTGGCGTTCATCATACCTTTGGTTCTTGGTTCTCTTATAACCAACGGGTCAAGGTTTCCTTTGCTCTTTGATGCGAAACCGTGATGTTTTATATCAAGGTTCGGCTTTTAGCGCATCTTTCTCTATCTCGAATTAGTTTCCGTGGGAATACACTTAACACAACCCCCTGGGCAGTGCTAAGTATCAATGGAGGTCGAAACACCACAACTAGAGAAACAAGCTAGTTGATACAAGAACTCAAAAGAATATGAAGTTCTACCTGAAGTTCATAAACAAGTATCAAAGGAATAACCTTAATCAAAATATCAATATGAAAATTAACTAACTATGTAAGAGTCCTTCAAGGAGTAGAACTCTTTAACAACTAGATAACTAACTCCTTAACCATTATGGACAACATGTCCTTTATTAAAGCAATTAGGCTATACACGCCTAAGAATAAAATAAATAACAGTGCTGAATATAATTAAAGTCTAGAATGGGCTAGAATAGACTTTAATGTGTAAATAGACCAAAATGCCCTTTTTTTAGCCACTTTGCTTCTTCGGGCCGATTTGTATATTCTTGAAAGTTAAGAGGTTGACTTTGTCATCATCTTCTAATTGAAGCTTCACTTCTGATGGAGACCAACCGAGGGCAACCAATCCAAGCAAAGGAGATCCTTTTCAAATTCATGAAGGTCCTATTACAAGAGCAAGAGCTAAACAAATTAATAAAGCTATGAGTCTAGTTGCTGAAATTAAAGACAAAGTACAAGAGAACTCATTAGAAGACCAAATGGTGAATGTTCTTCAAGTTATTGGGCCGAAATGCATCCAAGAAGATGGGCTAGAGCTAAAATCTGAATTTGGCTCTTAAATTTCGGATTGTGGGTTACCAAATTCGTGCAAGACATGAAGCCCAAGAAGAAGTTTTCACTTAATTAATTTTCAGCCTAGAAAGTGTGTTTTTAAGCCATTTAATTAGTCAAACTCTTTAGTTATTCAAGGAGTCTCTTAGTATAGTTTCAAGAAGTCATTTCTATTTCCTAAATGTATTAAATTCAGTCGAATAGGCCTTTGAACTCCCTTAGGTAAGCTGAATTTCGGGATTCACCAGAAAAGCCTTCATGTTTGCCTATAAAAGGCCATCTAAGGCTATGTAAAATTCAGACTTTGATAAATACAAATAGACATTTGTCTTGTGATATTAAATTCTCTTTGTTGAGCTTCTATAGTTCAAGGACTTATCAAGATCGGTGAGCAAGATCTTGTGGCGTTCATCATACCTTTTGATACGGTACCAGCCATGAATGATACGGTACCAACCTCAAGGTTGCCCAAGTCAAAGGAACACATACATCGACTAAGCACGAGACTTAGAACAAGGGACGTGAAGCAACTATCTACATCATTGACCCGAGTTCTAAAGTATAAAGAGGATGCTAAGTTACATCTAGGAATGTTATACGAGGCAGCCTCTCAAGTTCACAAGTGTACAATTAGGCCCTATCAAGCAAAGAGGCTAAGAAGGGTATTTTAGTAATCATACAAGATGATGAGGGATTGGACAGCTTTACAACAGTTTGGCAGAATGGTCATAACTTTCTATCCGTTTATCCAATGGAGCTGATTCCAGTTGCATATTAAATATAAGAGGCATATCTACAACTTTCATGAAGAACCCGAGATTAGATTCTGCCTTCTTGACATCCGAAATCGTCGTGCAAGTTGGCCCAACAAGCTGTCCAGAATTGGGACGAATTTTAAAGGGCATTTTAGTCTTTTGTACAATTAAAGTCTATGCTAGACTTTAATTGTTTTCCAGCTTTGTTATTTACTTTATTTAGAGTATTTAAGTAGTTGCTATAATAAAGGACATGTTGTCCATGTGTTAATTAGTTGGTTAATAAGAGTCCTAATGCAACTAGGACTCTTCATAGATTTGGTAGTTATTTATATTCTAGTTGTTAAGAGTTCCATATCTACTAGGACTCTTCTTGTTTAGGTAGTTACTTGATAGCAAGTTGTTATTCAAGAGTCCTACTTCTTCAAGGACTCTTATTTCCCTTTTCCTAGTTTGAGTTAGATTGGTTCTCTTGTAACCGAAATACTCTATTTAATAGAGATTTCGGCAGCCATGTAACTTAGACTTGATATGATATTTTAAGGTTATTCCTTAGTTACTTTGTGTTTGATTCTCTATGTTAGAGTTCATTCATCTTTGAGTTACTCGTATCAATAAGTTTGGTTTATACTTATTGTGGTGTTTCAACCTCATTGATATTCAACCTTACGGGAGAAAGGTTGTTTATATTCCCCATAAACTGTCTCGAGATAGAGAAAGATCGGACCTTTAAGCCGAACCTGCGTATTAGTACAGCGGTTTCGCATCCAGGAGTGGTATCAGAGCATAGACTTTAATTGTGCAAAGACTAAAAATGCCCTTTTAAAATTTCGTCCCAATTCTGGACAGCTTGTTGGGCCAACTTGCGCGACGATTTCGGATGTCAAGAAGGCAGAATCTGATCTCGGGATCTTCATGAAAGTTGTAGATCTGCCTCTTATATTTAGTATGCAACTGGAATCAGCTCCATTGGATAAACTGGATTGAAAGATATGACCATTTATGCCAAACTGTTGTAAAGCTGTCAATCCCTCATCATCTTGTATGATTACTAAAATACCCTTCTTAGCCTCTTTTGCTTGATAGGAGCCTAATTGTACACTTGTGGACTTGAGAGCTGCCTCCGTATAACATTCCTAGATGTAACTTAGCATCCTCTTTATACTTTAGAACTCGGGTCAATGATGTATGATAGTTGCTTCACGTCCTCGTTTCTAAGTCTCGGTGCTTAGTCCAATGTATGTGTTCCTTTGACTCGCAACCTTGAGGCTTGGTACCGTATCATTCATGGCTGGTACCGTGATCGCCTTTGGTTCTTGGATTATCTTGCAACCAACGGGTCAAGGTTTCCTTTGCTCTTTGATGCGAAACCGCGATGTTTTATATCAAGGTTCGGCTTTTAAGCGATCTTTCTCATCTCGAATTAGTTTCGTGGGAATACACTTAACACAACCCCTGCAGAGCTAAGTATCAATGGAGGTCTGAAACACCACAACTAGAGAAAACAAGCTAGTTGATACAAGAATCTCAAAAGAATATGAAGTTCTACCGAAGTTCATAAACAAGTATCAAAGGAATAACCTTAATCAAAAATATCAATATGAAAATTAACTAACTATGTAAGAGTCCTTCAAGGAGTAGAACTCTTTAACAACTAGATAACTAACTCCTTAACCATTATGGACAACATGTCCTTTATTAAAGCAATTAGGCTATACACGCCTAAGAATAAAATAAATAACAGTGCTGAATATAATTAAAGTCTAGAATGGGCTAGAATAGACTTTAATGTGTAAATAGACCAAAATGCCCTTTTTAGCCACTTTGCTTCTTCGGGCCGATTTGTATATTCTTGAAAGTTAAGAGGTTGACTTTGTCATCATCTTCTAATTGAAGCTTCACTCGACGGAGACCAACCGAGGGCAACCAATCCAAGCAAAGGAGATCCTTTTCAAATTCATGAAGGTCCTATTACAAGAGCAAGAGCTAAACAAATTAATAAAGCTATGAGTCTAGTTGCTGAAATTAAAGACAAAGTACAAGAGAACTCATTAGAAGACCAAATGGTGAATGTTCTTCTAGCTATTGGGCTAAATGCATCCAAGAAGATGGGCTAGAGCTAAAATCTGAATTTGGCTCTTAAATTTCGGATTGTGGGTTACCAAATTCGTGCAAGACATGAAGCCCAAGAAGAAGTTTTCACTTAATTAATTTTCAGCCTAGAAAGTGTGTTTTTAAGCCATTTAATTAGTCAAACTCTTTAGTTATTCAAGGAGTCTCTTAGTATAGTTTCAAGAAGTCATTTCTATTTCCTAAATGTATTAAATTCAGTCGAATAGGCCTTTGAACTCCCTTAGGTAAGCTGAATTTCGGGATTCACCAGAAAAGCCTTCATGTTTGCCTATAAAAGGCCATCTAAGGCTATGTAAAATTCAGACTTTGATAAATACAAATAGACATTTGTCTTGTGGTATTAAATTCTCTTTGTTGAGCTTCTATAGTTCAAGAACTTATCAAGATCGGTGAGCAAGATCTTGTGTGCGTTCATCATACCTTTGGTTCTTGGTTCTCTTATAACCAACGGGTCAAGGTTTCCTTTGCTCTTTGATGCGAAACCGTGATGTTTTATATCAAGGTTCGGCTTTTAAGCAGATCTTTCTCTATCTCGAATTAGTTTCCGTGGGAATACACTTAACACAACCCCGGGCAGGCTAAGTATCAATGGAGGCTGAAACACCACAACTAGAGAAACAAGCTAGTTGATACAGTAACTCAAAAGAATATGAAGTTCTACCGGAAGTTCATAAACAAGTATCAAAGGAATAACCTTAATCAAAATATCAATATGAAAATTAACTAACTATGTAAGAGTCCTTCAAGGAGTAGAACTCTTTAACAACTAGATAACTAACTCCTTAACCATTATGGACAACATGTCCTTTATTAAAGCAATTAGGCTATACACGCCTAAGAATAAAATAAATAACAGTCCTGAATATAATTAAAGTCTAGAATGGGCTAGAATAGACTTTAATGTGTAAATAGACCAAAATGCCTCTTTTTTTAGCCACTTTGCTTCTTCGGGCCGATTTGTATATTCTTGAAAGTTAAGAGGTTGACTTTGTCATCATCTTCTAATTGAAGCTTCACTTCTGATGGAGACCAACCGAGGGCAACCAATCCAAGCAAAGGAGATCCTTTTCAAATTCACGAAGGTCCTATTACAAGAGCAAGAGCTAAACAAATTAATAAAGCTATGAGTCTAGTTGCTGAAATTAAAGACAAAGTACAAGAGAACTCATTAGAAGACCAAATGGTGAATGTTCTTCAAGTTATTGGGGTCGAAATGCATCCAAGAAGATGGGCTAGAGCTAAAATCTGAATTTGGCTCTTAAATTTCTGATTGTGGGTTACCAAATTCGTGCAAGACATGAAGCCCAAGAAGAAGTTTTCACTTAATTAATTTTCAGCCTAGAAAGTGTGTTTTTAAGCCATTTAATTAGTCAAACTCTTTAGTTATTCAAGGAGTCTCTTAGTATAGTTTCAAGAAGTCATTTCTATTTCCTAAATGTATTAAATTCAGATCAAATAGGCCTTTGAACTCCCTTAGGTAAGCTGAATTTCGGGATTCACCGTAAAAGCCTTCATGTTTGCCTATAGAAAGGCCATCTAATGCTATGTAAAATTCAGACTTTGATAAATACAAATAGACATTTGTCTTGTGGTATTAAATTCTCTTTGTTGAGCTTCTATAGTTCAAGAACTTATCAAGATCTGTGAGCAAGATCTTGTATGCGTCATCATACCTTTGGTTCTTGGTTCTCTTTATAACCAACGGGTCAAGGTTTCCTTTGCTCTTTGATGCGAAACCGTGATGTTTTATATCAAGGTTCGGCTTTTGCTGCATCTTTCTCTATCTCGAATTAGTTTCCGTGGGAATACACTTAACACAACCCCTGGGCAAAGCTAAGTATCAATGGAGGTCAAACACCACAACTAGAGAAACAAGCTAGTTGATACAAGAACTCAAAAGAATATGAAGTTCTACCGAAGTTCATAAACAAGTATCAAAGGAATAACCTTAATCAAAATATCAATATGAAAATTAACTAACTATGTAAGAGTCCTTCAAGGAGTAGAACTCTTTAACAACTAGATAACTAACTCCTTAACCATTATGGACAACATGTCCTTTATTAAAGCAATTAGGCTATACACGCCTAAGAATAAAATAAATAATAATAGTCGAATATAATTAAAGTCCGAAATGGGCTAGAATAGACTTTAATGTGTAAATAGATCCAAAATGCCCTTTTTTTTAGCCACTTTGCTTCTTCTGCCGATTTGTATATTCTTGAAAGTTAAGAGGTTGACTTTGTCATCATCTTCTAATTGAAGCTTCACTCAATGGAGACCAACCGAGGGCAACCAATCCAAGCAAAGGAGATCCTTTTTCAAATTCTTAAAGGTCCTATTACAAGAGCAAGAGCTAAACAAATTAATAAAGCTATGAGTCTAGTTGCTGAAATTAAAGACAAAGTACAAGAGAACTCATTAGAAGACCAAATGGTAAGTTCTGCTATTGGGCCAAATGCATCCAAGAAGACGGGCTGGAGCTAAAATCTGAATTCCCTAATTTCGGAATTAGGTTACCAAATTGCAAGACATGAAGCCCAAGAAGAAGTCATTTAATTAATTTTCAGCCTAGAAAGTGTGTTTAAGCCATTTAATTAGTCAAACTCATAGTTATTCAATGGCCTTCAAATTTAAGAGCCAAATTCAGATTTTAGCTCAAACATCTTCGATGCATTTCGCCCAATAATAGACCAAATTCGTGCAAGACATGAAGCCCAAGAAGAAGTTTTCACTTAATTAATTTTCAGCCTAGAAAGTGTCTTTTAAGCCATTTAATTAGTCAAACTCATAGCTTATTCAAGGTAGCCCTTTAAGCATAGTTTCAAGAAGTCATTTCTATTTCCTAAATGTATTAAATTCACACAAATTTCAGCCTTTGAACTCTCTTAGGTAAGCTCGAATTTCGGATTCACCTTAAAAGCCTCTCTCATGTTTGCCTATAAAAAGGCCATCTAATGCTATGTAAAATTCAGATCTTTCTGATAAATACAAATAGACATTTGTCTTGTGGTATTAAATTCTCTCTTTGTCATAGCTTTATAGTCTCAAGAACTTATCAAGATCATGAGCAAGATCTTGTGTGGCGTTCATCATACCTTTCGGGTTCTCGTTCTCTTTATAACCAATCTGCCAAGGTTTTTGTTCTTTGGTGCGAAACCGTGATGTTTTATATCAAGGTTCGCTTTTGGGCGATCTTTCTCTATCTCGACTAGTTTCGTGGGAATACACTTAACACAACCCTCTGTGCTAAAGCAAGTATCAATGGAGGTCAAAACACCACAACCAGAGAAACAAGCTAGTTGGATACAAGAACTCAAAAGAATATGAAGTTCTACCGAAGTTCATAAACAAGTATCAAAGGAATAACCTTAATCAAAATATCAATATGAAAAATTAACTAACTATGTAAGAGTCCTTCAAGGAGAAGAACTCTTTAACAACTAGATAACTAACTCCTTAACCATTATGGACAACATGTCCTTTATTAAAGCAATTGTGGCCATACACGCCTAAGAATAAAATAAATAATAGAGATAGTCGAATATAATTGAAAGTCCGTAATGTGGCCAGAATAGACTTTAATGTGTAAAATAGACCAAAATGCCCTTTTTTAGCCACTTTGCTTCTTCGGGCCGACTTTGTATATTTTCTTGAAAGCTTAAGAGGTTGACTTTGTCATCATCTTCTAATTGAAGCTTCACTGACGGAGACCAACCGAGGGCAACCAATCCAAGCAAAGGAGATCTCTTTTCAAATCTCACTGAAGGTCCCATTACAAGAGCAAGAGCTAAACAAATTAATGAAAGCTATGAGTCTAGTTGCCTGAAATTAAAGGCAAAAGTACAAGAGAACTCATTAGAAGACCAAATGCGAATGTTCTTCAAGTCATTACACAAATGCATCCAAGAAGATGGGCTAGAGCTAAAATCTGAATTTGGTCACAACTCTCGGATTGTGGGTTACCAAATTCAGCAAAGACATGAAGTTTCTCCAAGAAGAAGTTTTCACTTAATTAATTTTCAGCCTTAGAAAGTGTGTTTTTAAGCCATTTAATTAGTCAAACTCTATAGTTATTCAAGGAGTCTCTTAGTATAGTTTCAAGAAGTCATTTCTATTTCCTAAATGTATTAAATTCAGTCAGATAGGCCTTTGAACTCCCTAGGTAAGCTCGAATTTCGGGACTCACTCGCAAGCCTTCTGTTGTTTGCTGCTAAAAGGCCATCTAAGGCTTATGTAAAATTCAGACTTTTGATAAATACAAATAGACATTTGTTAAGAGTCCTTCAGCCGAGCAGAACTCTTTAACAAATCTAGATGAATCAAACTCCTTAACCATTATGGACAACATGTCCTTTATTAAAGCAATTAGGCTATACACGCCTAAGAATAAAATAAATAACAATAGTGTCAATATAATTAAAGTCCGTAATGGGCTAGAATAGACTTTTAATGTGTAAATAGACCAAAATGCCCTCTTTTTAGCCACTTTGCTTCTTCGGGCCGATTTGTATATTCTTGAAAGTTAAGAGGTTGACTTTGTCATCATCTTCTAATTGAAGCTTCACTTCGACGGAGACCAACCGTAGGGCAACCAATCCAAGCAAAGGAGATCCTTTTTTCAAATTCATGAAGGTCCTATTACAAGAGCAAGAGCTAAACAAATTAATAAAGCTATGAGTCTAGTTGCTGAAATTAAAGGCAAAGTACAAGAGAACTCATTAGAAGACCAAATGGTGAATGTTCTTCAAGTTATCAAATAAATGCATCCAAGAAGATGGGCTAGAGCTAAAATCTGAATTTGGCTCTTAAATTTCGGATTGTGGGTTACCAAATTCGTGCAAGACATGAAGCCCAAGAAGAAGTTTTCATTTAATTAATTTTCAGCCTAGAAAGTGTGTTTTTTAAGCCATTTAATTAGTCAAACTCAAGTAGTTATTCAAGGAGTCTCTTAGTATAGTTTCAAGAAGTCATTTCTATTTCCTAAATGTATTAAATTCAGTCAAATAGGCCTTTGAACTCCCTTAGGTAAGCTGAATTTCTGGGATTCACCAGAAAAGCCTTCATGTTTGCCTATAAAAGGCCATCTAATGCTATGTAAAATTCGAGACTTTGATAAATACAAATAGACATTTGTCTTGTGGTATTAAATTCTCTTTGTTGAGCTTCTACAGCTCAAGAACTTATCAAGATCGCGTGAGCAAGATCTTGTGGCGTTCATCATACCTTTGGTTCTTGGTTCTCTTATAACCAACGGGTCAAGGTTTCCTTTGCTTTGGTGCGAAACCGTGATGTTTTATATCAAGGTTCGGCTTTTGCGTGATCTTCTCTATCTCGAATTAGTTTCGTGGGAATACACTTAACACAACCCCTAGGTGCTAAGTATCAATGGAGGTCAAACACCACAACTAGAGAAACAAGCTAGTTGATACAAGAACTCAAAAGAATATGAAGTTCTACCGAAGTTCATAAACAAGTATCAAAGGAATAACCTTAATCAAAATATCAATATGAAAATTAACTAACTATGTAAGAGTCCTTCAAGGAGTAGAACTCTTTAACAACTAGATAACTAACTCCTTAACCATTATGGACAACATGTCCTTTATTAAAGCAATTAGGCTATACACGCCTAAGAATAAAATAAATAACAAGTAGTCGAATATAATTAAAGTCCGTAATGGGCTAGAATAGACTTTAATGTGTAAATAGACCAAAATGCCCTTTTTTAGCCACTTTGCTTCTTTGGGCCGATTTGTATATTCTTGAAAGTTAAGAGGTTGACTTTGTCATCATCTTCTAATTGAAGCTTCACTTCTGACGGAGACCAACCGAGGGCAACCAATCCAAGCAAAGGAGATCCTTTTTCAAATTCATGAAGGTCCTATTACAAGAGCAAGAGCTAAACAAATTAATAAAGCTATGAGTCTAGTTGCTGAAATTAAAGGCAAAGTACAAGAGAACTCATTAGAAGACCAAATGGTGAATGTTCTTCAAGTTATTAAGTCGAAATGCATCCAAGAAGATGGGCTAGAGCTAAAATCTGAATTTGGCTCTTAAATTTCGGATTGTGGGTTACCAAATTCGTGCAAGACATGAAGCCCAAGAAGAAGTTTTCATTTAATTAATTTTCAGCCTAGAAAGTGTGTTTTTTAAGCCATTTAATTAGTCAAACTCGTTAGTTATTCAAGGAGTCTCTTAGTATAGTTTCAAGAAGTCATTTCTATTTCCTAAATGTATTAAATTCAGTCAAATAGGCCTTTGAACTCCCTTAGGTAAGCTGAATTTCGGGATTCACCGTAAAAGCCTTCATGTTTGCCTATAAAAGGCCATCTAATGCTATGTAAAATTCAGACTTTGATAAATACAAATAGACATTTGTCTTGTGGTATTAAATTCTCTTTGTTGAGCTTCTATAGTTCAAGAACTTATCAAGATCGGTGAGCAAGATCTTGTATGCGTTCATCATACCTTTGGTTCTTGGTTCTCTTATAACCAACGGGTCAAGGTTTCCTTTGCTCTTTGGTGCGAAACCGTGATGTTTTATATCAAGGTTCGGCTTTTAAGCGCATCTTTCTCATCTCGAATTAGTTTCGTGGGAATACACTTAACACAACCCCCAGGGCATGCTAAGTATCAATGGAGGTCGAAAACACCACAACTAGAGAAACAAGCTAGTTGATACAAGAACTCAAAAGAATATGAAGTTCTACCGAAGTTCATAAACAAGTATCAAAGGAATAACCTTAATCAAAATATCAATATGAAAATTAACTAACTATGTAAGAGTCCTTCAAGGAGTAGAACTCTTTAACAACTAGATAACTAACTCCTTAACCATTATGGACAACATGTCCTTTATTAAAGCAATTAGGCTATACACGCCTAAGAATAAAATAAATAATAAAGTAGTCAATATAATTAAAGTCCGTAATGGGCTAGAATAGACTTTAATGTGTAAATAGACCAAAATGCCCTTTTTTTAGCCACTTTGCTTCTTCGGGCCGATTTGTATATTCTTGAAAGTTAAGAGGTTGACTTTGTCATCATCTTCTAATTGAAGCTTCACTTCTGATGGAGACCAACCGTGGGCAACCAATCCAAGCAAAGGAGATCCTTTTTCAAATTCATGAAGGTCCTATTACAAGAGCAAGAGCTAAACAAATTAATAAAGCTATGAGTCTAGTTGCTGAAATTAAAGGCAAAGTACAAGAGAACTCATTAGAAGACCAAATGGTGAATGTTCTTCAAGTTATTGGGCCGAAATGCATCCAAGAAGATGGGCTAGAGCTAAAATCTGAATTTGGCTCTTAAATTTCGGATTGTGGGTTACCAAATTCGTGCAAGACATGAAGCCCAAGAAGAAGTTTTCATTTAATTAATTTTCAGCCTAGAAAGTGTGTTTTTTAAGCCATTTAATTAGTCAAACTCGTTAGTTATTCAAGGAGTCTCTTAGTATAGTTTCAAGAAGTCATTTCTATTTCCTAAATGTATTAAATTCAGTCAAATAGGCCTTTGAACTCCCTTAGGTAAGCTGAATTTCGGGATTCACCAGAAAAGCCTTCATGTTTGCCTATAAAAGGCCATCTAATGCTATGTAAAATTCAGACTTTGATAAATACAAATAGACATTTGTCTTGTGGTATTAAATTCTCTTTGTTGAGCTTCTACAGTTCAAGAACTTATCAAGATCGGTGAGCAAGATCTTGTGGCGTTCATCATACCTTTGGTTCTTGGTTCTCTTATAACCAACGGGTCAAGGTTTCCTTTGCTCTTTGGTGCGAAACCGTGATGTTTTATATCAAGGTTCGGCTTTTAGCGCATCTTTCTCTATCTCGAATTAGTTTCCCGTGGGAATACACTTAACACAACCCCGAGCATGCTAAGTATCAATGGAGGTCGAAACACCACAACTAGAGAAACAAGCTAGTTGATACAGTAACTCAAAAGAATATGAAGTTCTACCGGAAGTTCATAAACAAGTATCAAAGGAATAACCTTAATCAAAATATCAATATGAAAATTAACTAACTATGTAAGAGTCCTTCAAGGAGTAGAACTCTTTAACAACTAGATAACTAACTCCTTAACCATTATGGACAACATGTCCTTTATTAAAGCAATTAGGCTATACACGCCTAAGAATAAAATAAATAATAAATAGTCGAATATAATTAAAGTCCGTAATGGGCTAGAATAGACTTTAATGTGTAAATAGACCAAAATGCCCTTTTTTTTAGCCACTTTGCTTCTTTCGGGCCGATTTGTATATTCTTGAAAGTTAAGAGGTTGACTTTGTCATCATCTTCTAATTGAAGCTTCACTTCTGATGGAGACCAACCGAGGGCAACCAATCCAAGCAAAGGAGATCCTTTTTCAAATTCATGAAGGTCCTATTACAAGAGCAAGAGCTAAACAAATTAATAAAGCTATGAGTCTAGTTGCTGAAATTAAAGGCAAAGTACAAGAGAACTCATTAGAAGACCAAATGGTGAATGTTCTTCAAGTTATTGGGCCGAAATGCATCCAAGAAGATGGGCTAGAGCTAAAATCTGAATTTGGCTCTTAAATTTCGGATTGTGGGTTACCAAATTCGTGCAAGACATGAAGCCCAAGAAGAAGTTTTCATTTAATTAATTTTCAGCCTAGAAAGTGTGTTTTTAAGCCATTTAATTAGTCAAACTCGTTAGTTATTCAAGGAGTCTCTTAGTATAGTTTCAAGAAGTCATTTCTATTTCCTAAATGTATTAAATTCAGTCAAATAGGCCTTTGAACTCCCTTAGGTAAGCTGAATTTCGGGATTCACCGTAAAAGCCTTCATGTTTGCCTATAAAAGGCCATCTAATGCTATGTAAAATTCAGACTTTGATAAATACAAATAGACATTTGTCTTGTGGTATTAAATTCTCTTTGTTGAGCTTCTATAGCTTCAAGAACTTATCAAGATCGGTGAGCAAGATCTTGTGGCGTTCATCATACCTTTGGTTCTTGGTTCTCTTATAACCAACGGGTCAAGGTTTCCTTTGCTCTTTGGTGCGAAACCGTGATGTTTTATATCAAGGTTCGGCTTTTAGCGCATCTTTCTCTATCTCGAATTAGTTTCCCGTGGGAATACACTTAACACAACCCCTGGCGAAAGCTAAGTATCAATGGAGGTCGAAACACCACAACTAGAGAAACAAGCTAGTTGATACAGTAACTCAAAAGAATATGAAGTTCTACCGGAAGTTCATAAACAAGTATCAAAGGAATAACCTTAATCAAAATATCAATATGAAAATTAACTAACTATGTAAGAGTCCTTCAAGGAGTAGAACTCTTTAACAACTAGATAACTAACTCCTTAACCATTATGGACAACATGTCCTTTATTAAAGCAATTAGGCTATACACGCCTAAGAATAAAATAAATAATAAATAGTTTGAATATAATTAAAGTCCAGTAATGGGCTAGAATAGACTTTAATGTGTAAATAGACCAAAATGCCCTTTTTTTTAGCCACTTTGCTTCTTTGGGCCGATTTGTATATTCTTGAAAGTTAAGAGGTTGACTTTGTCATCATCTTCTAATTGAAGCTTCACTTCTGATGGAGACCAACCGAGGGCAACCAATCCAAGCAAAGGAGATCCTTTTTCAAATTCATGAAGGTCCTATTACAAGAGCAAGAGCTAAACAAATTAATAAAGCTATGAGTCTAGTTGCTGAAATTAAAGACAAAGTACAAGAGAACTCATTAGAAGACCAAATGGTGAATGTTCTTCAAGTTATTGGGCCGAAATGCATCCAAGAAGATGGGCTAGAGCTAAAATCTGAATTTGGCTCTTAAATTTCGGATTGTGGGTTACCAAATTCGTGCAAGACATGAAGCCCAAGAAGAAGTTTTCATTTAATTAATTTTCAGCCTAGAAAGTGTGTTTTTAAGCCATTTAATTAGTCAAACTCGTTAGTTATTCAAGGAGTCTCTTAGTATAGTTTCAAGAAGTCATTTCTATTTCCTAAATGTATTAAATTCAGTCAAATAGGCCTTTGAACTCCCTTAGGTAAGCTGAATTTCGGGATTCACCGAAAAAGCCTTCATGTTTGCCTATAAAAGGCCATCTAATGCTATGTAAAATTCAGACTTTGATAAATACAAATAGACATTTGTCTTGTGGTATTAAATTCTCTTTGTTGAGCTTCTATAGTTCAAGAACTTATCAAGATCGGTGAGCAAGATCTTGTGGCGTTCATCATACCTTTGGTTCTTGGTTCTCTTATAACCAACGGGTCAAGGTTTCCTTTGCTCTTTGGTGCGAAACCGTGATGTTTTATATCAAGGTTCGGCTTTTAAGCAGATCTTTCTCTATCTCGAATTAGTTTCTGTGGGAATACACTTAACACAACCCCGGGCAGGCTAAGTATCAATGGAGGCTGAAACACCACAACTAGAGAAACAAGCTAGTTGATACAGTAACTCAAAAGAATATGAAGTTCTACCGGAAGTTCATAAACAAGTATCAAAGGAATAACCTTAATCAAAATATCAATATGAAAATTAACTAACTATGTAAGAGTCCTTCAAGGAGTAGAACTCTTTAACAACTAGATAACTAACTCCTTAACCATTATGGACAACATGTCCTTTATTAAAGCAATTAGGCTATACACGCCTAAGAATAAAATAAATAACAGTGCTGAATATAATTAAAGTCCAGAATGGGCTAGAATAGACTTTAATGTGTAAATAGACCAAAATGCCCTTTTTTTAGCCACTTTGCTTCTTCGGGCCGATTTGTATATTCTTGAAAGTTAAGAGGTTGACTTTGTCATCATCTTCTAATTGAAGCTTCACTTCTGATGGAGACCAACCGAGGGCAACCAATCCAAGCAAAGGAGATCCTTTTTCAAATTCATGAAGGTCCTATTACAAGAGCAAGAGCTAAACAAATTAATAAAGCTATGAGTCTAGTTGCTGAAATTAAAGGCAAAGTACAAGAGAACTCATTAGAAGACCAAATGGTGAATGTTCTTCAAGTTATTGGGCCGAAATGCATCCAAGAAGATGGGCTAGAGCTAAAATCTGAATTTGGCTCTTAAATTTCGGATTGTGGGTTACCAAATTCGTGCAAGACATGAAGCCCAAGAAGAAGTTTTCATTTAATTAATTTTCAGCCTAGAAAGTGTGTTTTTAAGCCATTTAATTAGTCAAACTCGTTAGTTATTCAAGGAGTCTCTTAGTATAGTTTCAAGAAGTCATTTCTATTTCCTAAATGTATTAAATTCAGTCAAATAGGCCTTTGAACTCCCTTAGGTAAGCTGAATTTCGGGATTCACCGAAAAAGCCTTCATGTTTGCCTATAAAAAAGGCCATCTAATGCTATGTAAAATTCAGACTTTGATAAATACAAATAGACATTTGTCTTGTGGTATTAAATTCTCTTTGTTGAGCTTCTATAGTTCAAGAACTTATCAAGATCGGTGAGCAAGATCTTGTGGCGTTCATCATACCTTTGGTTCTTGGTTCTCTTATAACCAACGGGTCAAGGTTTCCTTTGCTCTTTGGTGCGAAACCGTGATGTTTTATATCAAGGTTCGGCTTTTAAGCAGATCTTTCTCTATCTCGAATTAGTTTCTGTGGGAATACACTTAACACAACCCCCTGGGCAGAGCTAAGTATCAATGGAGGCTGAAACACCACAACTAGAGAAACAAGCTAGTTGATACAGTAACTCAAAAGAATATGAAGTTCTACCGGAAGTTCATAAACAAGTATCAAAGGAATAACCTTAATCAAAATATCAATATGAAAATTAACTAACTATGTAAGAGTCCTTCAAGGAGTAGAACTCTTTAACAACTAGATAACTAACTCCTTAACCATTATGGACAACATGTCCTTTATTAAAGCAATTAGGCTATACACGCCTAAGAATAAAATAAATAACAGTGCTGAATATAATTAAAGTCCAGAATGGGCTAGAATAGACTTTAATGTGTAAATAGACCAAAATGCCCTTTTTTTTAGCCACTTTGCTTCTTTGGGCCGATTTGTATATTCTTGAAAGTTAAGAGGTTGACTTTGTCATCATCTTCTAATTGAAGCTTCACTTCTGATGGAGACCAACCGAGGGCAACCAATCCAAGCAAAGGAGATCCTTTTTCAAATTCATGAAGGTCCTATTACAAGAGCAAGAGCTAAACAAATTAATAAAGCTATGAGTCTAGTTGCTGAAATTAAAGACAAAGTACAAGAGAACTCATTAGAAGACCAAATGGTGAATGTTCTTCAAGTTATTGGGCCGAAATGCATCCAAGAAGATGGGCTAGAGCTAAAATCTGAATTTGGCTCTTAAATTTCGGATTGTGGGTTACCAAATTCGTGCAAGACATGAAGCCCAAGAAGAAGTTTTCATTTAATTAATTTTCAGCCTAGAAAGTGTGTTTTTAAGCCATTTAATTAGTCAAACTCGTTAGTTATTCAAGGAGTCTCTTAGTATAGTTTCAAGAAGTCATTTCTATTTCCTAAATGTATTAAATTCAGTCAAATAGGCCTTTGAACTCCCTTAGGTAAGCTGAATTTCGGGATTCACCAGAAAAGCCTTCATGTTTGCCTATAAAAGGCCATCTAATGCTATGTAAAATTCAGACTTTGATAAATACAAATAGACATTTGTCTTGTGGTATTAAATTCTCTTTGTTGAGCTTCTACAGTTCAAGAACTTATCAAGATCGGTGAGCAAGATCTTGTGGCGTTCATCATACCTTTGGTTCTTGGTTCTCTTATAACCAACGGGTCAAGGTTTCCTTTGCTCTTTGGTGCGAAACCGTGATGTTTTATATCAAGGTTCGGCTTTTAAGCAGATCTTTCTCTATCTCGAATTAGTTTCTGTGGGAATACACTTAACACAACCCCCGGGCAGAGCTAAGTATCAATGGAGGTCGAAACACCACAACCAGAGAAACAAGCTAGTTGATACATTAACTCAAAAGAATATGAAGTTCTACCGGAAGTTCATAAACAAGTATCAAAGGAATAACCTTAATCAAAATATCAATATGAAAATTAACTAACTATGTAAGAGTCCTTCAAGGAGTAGAACTCTTTAACAACTAGATAACTAACTCCTTAACCATTATGGACAACATGTCCTTTATTAAAGCAATTAGGCTATACACGCCTAAGAATAAAATAAATAACAGTGCTGAATATAATTAAAGTCTAGAATGGGCTAGAATAGACTTTAATGTGTAAATAGACCAAAATGCCCTTTTTTTAGCCACTTTGCTTCTTTGGGCCGATTTGTATATTCTTGAAAGTTAAGAGGTTGACTTTGTCATCATCTTCTAATTGAAGCTTCACTTCTGATGGAGACCAACCGAGGGCAACCAATCCAAGCAAAGGAGATCCTTTTTCAAATTCATGAAGGTCCTATTACAAGAGCAAGAGCTAAACAAATTAATAAAGCTATGAGTCTAGTTGCTGAAATTAAAGACAAAGTACAAGAGAACTCATTAGAAGACCAAATGGTGAATGTTCTTCAAGTTATTGGGCCGAAATGCATCCAAGAAGATGGGCTAGAGCTAAAATCTGAATTTGGCTCTTAAATTTCGGATTGTGGGTTACCAAATTCGTGCAAGACATGAAGCCCAAGAAGAAGTTTTCATTTAATTAATTTTCAGCCTAGAAAGTGTGTTTTTAAGCCATTTAATTAGTCAAACTCGTTAGTTATTCAAGGAGTCTCTTAGTATAGTTTCAAGAAGTCATTTCTATTTCCTAAATGTATTAAATTCAGTCAAATAGGCCTTTGAACTCCCTTAGGTAAGCTGAATTTCGGGATTCACCAGAAAAGCCTTCATGTTTGCCTATAAAAGGCCATCTAATGCTATGTAAAATTCAGACTTTGATAAATACAAATAGACATTTGTCTTGTGGTATTAAATTCTCTTTGTTGAGCTTCTATAGTTCAAGAACTTATCAAGATCGGTGAGCAAGATCTTGTGGCGTTCATCATACCTTTGGTTCTTGGTTCTCTTATAACCAACGGGTCAAGGTTTCCTTTGCTCTTTGATGCGAAACCGTGATGTTTTATATCAAGGTTCGGCTTTTAAGCAGATCTTTCTCTATCTCGAATTAGTTTCTGTGGGAATACACTTAACACAACCCCGGGCAGGCTAAGTATCAATGGAGGCTGAAACACCACAACTAGAGAAACAAGCTAGTTGATACAAGTAACTCAAAAAGAATATGAAGTTCTACCGAAGTTCATAAACAAGTATCAAAGGAATAACCTTAATCAAAATATCAATATGAAAATTAACTAACTATGTAAGAGTCCTTCAAGGAGTAGAACTCTTTAACAACTAGATAACTAACTCCTTAACCATTATGGACAACATGTCCTTTATTAAAGCAATTAGGCTATACACGCCTAAGAATAAAATAAATAACAGTGCTGAATATAATTAAAGTCTAGAATGGGCTAGAATAGACTTTAATGTGTAAATAGACCAAAATGCCCTTTTTTTTAGCCACTTTGCTTCTTTGGGCCGATTTGTATATTCTTGAAAGTTAAGAGGTTGACTTTGTCATCATCTTCTAATTGAAGCTTCACTTCTGATGGAGACCAACCGAGGGCAACCAATCCAAGCAAAGGAGATCCTTTTTCAAATTCATGAAGGTCCTATTACAAGAGCAAGAGCTAAACAAATTAATAAAGCTATGAGTCTAGTTGCTGAAATTAAAGACAAAGTACAAGAGAACTCATTAGAAGACCAAATGGTGAATGTTCTTCAAGTTATTGGGCCGAAATGCATCCAAGAAGATGGGCTAGAGCTAAAATCTGAATTTGGCTCTTAAATTTCGGATTGTGGGTTACCAAATTCGTGCAAGACATGAAGCCCAAGAAGAAGTTTTCATTTAATTAATTTTCAGCCTAGAAAGTGTGTTTTTAAGCCATTTAATTAGTCAAACTCTTTAGTTATTCAAGGAGTCTCTTAGTATAGTTTCAAGAAGTCATTTCTATTTCCTAAATGTATTAAATTCAGTCAAATAGGCCTTTGAACTCCCTTAGGTAAGCTGAATTTCGGGATTCACCAGAAAAGCCTTCATGTTTGCCTATAAAAAAGGCCATCTAATGCTATGTAAAATTCAGACTTTGATAAATACAAATAGACATTTGTCTTGTGGTATTAAATTCTCTTTGTTGAGCTTCTATAGTTCAAGAACTTATCAAGATCGGTGAGCAAGATCTTGTGGCGTTCATCATACCTTTGGTTCTTGGTTCTCTTATAACCAACGGGTCAAGGTTTCCTTTGCTCTTTGATGCGAAACCGTGATGTTTTATATCAAGGTTCGGCTTTTAAGCAGATCTTTCTCTATCTCGAATTAGTTTTACGTGGGAATACACTTAACACAACCCCAGGGCGAGGCTAAGTATCAATGGAGGCTGAAACACCACAACTAGAGAAACAAGCTAGTTGATACAGTAACTCAAAAGAATATGAAGTTCTACCGGAAGTTCATAAACAAGTATCAAAGGAATAACCTTAATCAAAATATCAATATGAAAATTAACTAACTATGTAAGAGTCCTTCAAGGAGTAGAACTCTTTAACAACTAGATAACTAACTCCTTAACCATTATGGACAACATGTCCTTTATTAAAGCAATTAGGCTATACACGCCTAAGAATAAAATAAATAACAGTGCTGAATATAATTAAAGTCTAGAATGGGCTAGAATAGACTTTAATGTGTAAATAGACCAAAATGCCCTTTTTTTAGCCACTTTGCTTCTTCGGGCCGATTTGTATATTCTTGAAAGTTAAGAGGTTGACTTTGTCATCATCTTCTAATTGAAGCTTCACTTCTGATGGAGACCAACCGAGGGCAACCAATCCAAGCAAAGGAGATCCTTTTTCAAATTCATGAAGGTCCTATTACAAGAGCAAGAGCTAAACAAATTAATAAAGCTATGAGTCTAGTTGCTGAAATTAAAGACAAAGTACAAGAGAACTCATTAGAAGACCAAATGGTGAATGTTCTTCAAGTTATTGGGCAGAAATGCATCCAAGAAGATGGGCTAGAGCTAAAATCTGAATTTGGCTCTTAAATTTCGGATTGTGGGTTACCAAATTCGTGCAAGACATGAAGCCCAAGAAGAAGTTTTCATTTAATTAATTTTCAGCCTAGAAAGTGTGTTTTTAAGCCATTTAATTAGTCAAACTCGTTTAGTTATTCAAGGAGTCTCTTAGTATAGTTTCAAGAAGTCATTTCTATTTCCTAAATGTATTAAATTCAGTCAAATAGGCCTTTGAACTCCCTTAGGTAAGCTGAATTTCGGGATTCACCAGAAAAGCCTTCATGTTTGCCTATAAAAAAGGCCATCTAATGCTATGTAAAATTCAGACTTTGATAAATACAAATAGACATTTGTCTTGTGGTATTAAATTCTCTTTGTTGAGCTTCTATAGTTCAAGAACTTATCAAGATCGGTGAGCAAGATCTTGTGGCGTTCATCATACCTTTGGTTCTTGGTTCTCTTATAACCAACGGGTCAAGGTTTCCTTTGCTCTTTGATGCGAAACCGTGATGTTTTATATCAAGGTTCGGCTTTTAAGCAGATCTTTCTCTATCTCGAATTAGTTTCTGTGGGAATACACTTAACACAACCCCAGGGCGAGGCTAAGTATCAATGGAGGTGAAACACCACAACTAGAGAAACAAGCTAGTTGATACAGTAACTCAAAAGAATATGAAGTTCTACCGGAAGTTCATAAACAAGTATCAAAGGAATAACCTTAATCAAAATATCAATATGAAAATTAACTAACTATGTAAGAGTCCTTCAAGGAGTAGAACTCTTTAACAACTAGATAACTAACTCCTTAACCATTATGGACAACATGTCCTTTATTAAAGCAATTAGGCTATACACGCCTAAGAATAAAATAAATAATGAGTCTTGAATATAATTAAAGTCTAGAATGGGCTAGAATAGACTTTAATGTGTAAATAGACCAAAATGCCCTTTTTTTAGCCACTTTGCTTCTTCGGGCCGATTTGTATATTCTTGAAAGTTAAGAGGTTGACTTTGTCATCATCTTCTAATTGAAGCTTCACTTCTGATGGAGACCAACCGAGGGCAACCAATCCAAGCAAAGGAGATCCTTTTTCAAATTCATGAAGGTCCTATTACAAGAGCAAGAGCTAAACAAATTAATAAAGCTATGAGTCTAGTTGCTGAAATTAAAGACAAAGTACAAGAGAACTCATTAGAAGACCAAATGGTGAATGTTCTTCAAGTTATTGGGCCGAAATGCATCCAAGAAGATGGGCTAGAGCTAAAATCTGAATTTGGCTCTTAAATTTCGGATTGTGGGTTACCAAATTCGTGCAAGACATGAAGCCCAAGAAGAAGTTTTCACTTTAATTAATTTTCAGCCTAGAAAGTGTGTTTTTAAGCCATTTAATTAGTCAAACTCTTTAGTTATTCAAGGAGTCTCTTAGTATAGTTTCAAGAAGTCATTTCTATTTCCTAAATGTATTAAATTCAGTCGAATAGGCCTTTGAACTCCCTTAGGTAAGCTGAATTTCGGGATTCACCAGAAAAGCCTTCATGTTTGCCTATAAAAAAGGCCATCTAATGCTATGTAAAATTCAGACTTTGATAAATACAAATAGACATTTGTCTTGTGATATTAAATTCTCTTTGTTGAGCTTCTATAGTTCAAGGACTTATCAAGATCGGTGAGCAAGATCTTGTGGCGTTCATCATACCTTTGGTTCTTGGTTCTCTTATAACCAACGGGTCAAGGTTTCCTTTGCTCTTTGATGCGAAACCGTGATGTTTTATATCAAGGTTCGGCTTTTAAGCAGATCTTTCTCTATCTCGAATTAGTTTCCGTGGGAATACACTTAACACAACCCCGGGCAGGCTAAGTATCAATGGAGGCTGAAACACCACAACTAGAGAAACAAGCTAGTTGATACAGTAACTCAAAAGAATATGAAGTTCTACCGGAAGTTCATAAACAAGTATCAAAGGAATAACCTTAATCAAAATATCAATATGAAAATTAACTAACTATGTAAGAGTCCTTCAAGGAGTAGAACTCTTTAACAACTAGATAACTAACTCCTTAACCATTATGGACAACATGTCCTTTATTAAAGCAATTAGGCTATACACGCCTAAGAATAAAATAAATAACAGTGCTGAATATAATTAAAGTCTAGAATGGGCTAGAATAGACTTTAATGTGTAAATAGACCAAAATGCCCTTTTTTTAGCCACTTTGCTTCTTCGGGCCGATTTGTATATTCTTGAAAGTTAAGAGGTTGACTTTGTCATCATCTTCTAATTGAAGCTTCACTTCTGATGGAGACCAACCGTGGGCAACCAATCCAAGCAAAGGAGATCCTTTTTCAAATTCATGAAGGTCCTATTACAAGAGCAAGAGCTAAACAAATTAATAAAGCTATGAGTCTAGTTGCTGAAATTAAAGACAAAGTACAAGAGAACTCATTAGAAGACCAAATGGTGAATGTTCTTCAAGTTATTGGGCCGAAATGCATCCAAGAAGATGGGCTAGAGCTAAAATCTGAATTTGGCTCTTAAATTTCGGATTGTGGGTTACCAAATTCGTGCAAGACATGAAGCCCAAGAAGAAGTTTTCACTTAATTAATTTTCAGCCTAGAAAGTGTGTTTTTAAGCCATTTAATTAGTCAAACTCTTTAGTTATTCAAGGAGTCTCTTAGTATAGTTTCAAGAAGTCATTTCTATTTCCTAAATGTATTAAATTCAGTCGAATAGGCCTTTGAACTCCCTTAGGTAAGCTGAATTTCAGGGATTCACGAGAAAAAGCCTTCATGTTTGCCTATAAAAAGGCCATCTAAGGCTATGTAAAATTCAGACTTTGATAAATACAAATAGACATTTGTCTTGTGGTATTAAATTCTCTTTGTTGAGCTTACATAGTTCAAGAACTTATCAAGATCGGTGAGCAAGATCTTGTGGCGTTCATCATACCTTTGGTTCTTGGTTCTCTTATAACCAACGGGTCAAGGTTTCCTTTGCTCTTTGATGCGAAACCGTGATGTTTTATATCAAGGTTCGGCTTTTAAGCAGATCTTTCTCTATCTCGAATTAGTTTTCACGTGGGAATACACTTAACACAACCCAGGGCGAGGCTAAGTATCAATGGAGAGTTGAAACACCACAACTAGAGAAACAAGCTAGTTGATACTGATAACTCAAAAAGAATATGAAGTTCTCTAGGAAGTTCATAAACAAGTATCAAAGGAATAACCTTAATCAAAATATCAATATGAAAATTAACTAACTATGTAAGAGTCCTTCAAGGAGTAGAACTCTTTAACAACTAGATAACTAACTCCTTAACCATTATGGACAACATGTCCTTTATTAAAAGCAATTAGGCTATACACGCCTAAGAATAAAATAAATAACGATCTTTGAATATAATTAAAGTCTAGAATGGGCTAGAATAGACTTTAATGTGTAAATAGACCAAAATGCCCTTTTTTTTAGCCACTTTGCTTCTTCGGGCGATTTGTATATTCTTGAAAGTTAAGAGGTTGACTTTGTCATCATCTTCTAATTGAAGCTTCACTTACGATGGAGACCAACCGAGGGCAACCAATCCAAGCAAAGGAGATCCTTTTTCAAATTCATGAAGGTCCTATTACAAGAGCAAGAGCTAAACAAATTAATAAAGCTATGAGTCTAGTTGCTGAAATTAAAGACAAAGTACAAGAGAACTCATTAGAAGACCAAATGGTGAATGTTCTTCAAGTTATTGGGCGAAATGCATCCAAGAAGATGGGCTAGAGCTAAAATCTGAATTTGGCTCTTAAATTTCGGATTGTGGGTTACCAAATTCGTGCAAGACATGAAGCCCAAGAAGAAGTTTTCACTTAATTAATTTTCAGCCTAGAAAGTGTGTTTTTAAGCCATTTAATTAGTCAAACTCTTTAGTTATTCAAGGAGTCTCTTAGTATAGTTTCAAGAAGTCATTTCTATTTCCTAAATGTATTAAATTCAGTCGAATAGGCCTTTGAACTCCCTTAGGTAAGCTGAATTTCAGGGATTCACGAGAAAAAGCCTTCATGTTTGCCTATAAAAGGCCATCTAAGGCTATGTAAAATTCAGACTTTGATAAATACAAATAGACATTTGTCTTGTGGTATTAAATTCTCTTTGTTGAGCTTCTATAGTTCAAGAACTTATCAAGATCGGTGAGCAAGATCTTGTGGCGTTCATCATACCTTTGGTTCTTGGTTCTCTTATAACCAACGGGTCAAGGTTTCCTTTGCTCTTTGATGCGAAACCGTGATGTTTTATATCAAGGTTCGGCTTTTAAGCAGATCTTTCTCTATCTCGAATTAGTTTCACGTGGGAATACACTTAACACAACCCAGGGCGAGGCTAAGTATCAATGGAGAGTTGAAACACCACAACTAGAGAAACAAGCTAGTTGATACTGATAACTCAAAAAGAATATGAAGTTCTCTAGGAAGTTCATAAACAAGTATCAAAGGAATAACCTTAATCAAAATATCAATATGAAAATTAACTAACTATGTAAGAGTCCTTCGAGGAGTAGAACTCTTTAACAACTAGATAACTAACTCCTTAACCATTATGGACAACATGTCCTTTATTAAAAGCAATTAGGCTATACACGCCTAAGAATAAAATAAATAACTGATCTTGAATATAATTAAAGTCTAGAATGGGCTAGAATAGACTTTAATGTGTAAATAGACCAAAATGCCCTTTTTTTTAGCCACTTTGCTTCTTCGGGCGATTTGTATATTCTTGAAAGTTAAGAGGTTGACTTTGTCATCATCTTCTAATTGAAGCTTCACTTACGATGGAGACCAACCGAGGGCAACCAATCCAAGCAAAGGAGATCCTTTTCAAATTCATGAAGGTCCTATTACAAGAGCAAGAGCTAAACAAATTAATAAAGCTATGAGTCTAGTTGCTGAAATTAAAGACAAAGTACAAGAGAACTCATTAGAAGACCAAATGGTGAATGTTCTTCAAGTTATTGGGCGAAATGCATCCAAGAAGATGGGCTAGAGCTAAAATCTGAATTTGGCTCTTAAATTTCGGATTGTGGGTTACCAAATTCGTGCAAGACATGAAGCCCAAGAAGAAGTTTTCACTTAATTAATTTTCAGCCTAGAAAGTGTGTTTTTAAGCCATTTAATTAGTCAAACTCTTTAGTTATTCAAGGAGTCTCTTAGTATAGTTTCAAGAAGTCATTTCTATTTCCTAAATGTATTAAATTCGGTCGAATAGGCCTTTGAACTCCCTTAGGTAAGCTGAATTTCAGGGATTCACGAGAAAAAGCCTTCATGTTTGCCTATAAAAGGCCATCTAAGGCTATGTAAAATTCAGACTTTGATAAATACAAATAGACATTTGTCTTGTGGTATTAAATTCTCTTTGTTGAGCTTCTATAGTTCAAGAACTTATCAAGATCGGTGAGCAAGATCTTGTGGCGTTCATCATACCTTTGGTTCTTGGTTCTCTTATAACCAACGGGTCAAGGTTTCCTTTGCTCTTTGATGCGAAACCGTGATGTTTTATATCAAGGTTCGGCTTTTAAGCAGATCTTTCTCTATCTCGAATTAGTTTCCGTGGGAATACACTTAACACAACCCCGGGCAGGCTAAGTATCAATGGAGAGTTGAAACACCACAACTAGAGAAACAAGCTAGTTGATACGATAACTCAAAAAGAATATGAAGTTCTCTAGGAAGTTCATAAACAAGTATCAAAGGAATAACCTTAATCAAAATATCAATATGAAAATTAACTAACTATGTAAGAGTCCTTCAAGGAGTAGAACTCTTTAACAACTAGATAACTAACTCCTTAACCATTATGGACAACATGTCCTTTATTAAAAGCAATTAGGCTATACACGCCTAAGAATAAAATAAATAACGATCTTTGAATATAATTAAAGTCTAGAATGGGCTAGAATAGACTTTAATGTGTAAATAGACCAAAATGCCCTTTTTTTTAGCCACTTTGCTTCTTCGGGCGATTTGTATATTCTTGAAAGTTAAGAGGTTGACTTTGTCATCATCTTCTAATTGAAGCTTCACTTCGATGGAGACCAACCGAGGGGCAACCAATCCAAGCAAAGGAGATCCTTTTCAAATTCATGAAGGTCCTATTACAAGAGCAAGAGCTAAACAAATTAATAAAGCTATGAGTCTAGTTGCTGAAATTAAAGACAAAGTACAAGAGAACTCATTAGAAGACCAAATGGTGAATGTTCTTCAAGTTATTGGGCCGAAATGCATCCAAGAAGATGGGCTAGAGCTAAAATCTGAATTTGGCTCGTAAATTTCGGATTGTGGGTTACCAAATTCGTGCAAGACATGAAGCCCAAGAAGAAGTTTTCACTTAATTAATTTTCAGCCTAGAAAGTGTGTTTTTAAGCCATTTAATTAGTCAAACTCTTTAGTTATTCAAGGAGTCTCTTAGTATAGTTTCAAGAAGTCATTTCTATTTCCTAAATGTATTAAATTCAGTCGAATAGGCCTTTGAACTCCCTTAGGTAAGCTGAATTTCAGGGATTCACGAGAAAAAGCCTTCATGTTTGCCTATAAAAGGCCATCTAAGGCTATGTAAAATTCAGACTTTGATAAATACAAATAGACATTTGTCTTGTGGTATTAAATTCTCTTTGTTGAGCTTCTATAGTTCAAGAACTTATCAAGATCGGTGAGCAAGATCTTGTGGCGTTCATCATACCTTTGGTTCTTGGTTCTCTTATAACCAACGGGTCAAGGTTTCCTTTGCTCTTTGATGCGAAACCGTGATGTTTTATATCAAGGTTCGGCTTTTAAGCAGATCTTTCTCTATCTCGAATTAGTTTCCGTGGGAATACACTTAACACAACCCCGGGCAGGCTAAGTATCAATGGAGGCTGAAACACCACAACTAGAGAAACAAGCTAGTTGATACTGATAACTCAAAAAGAATATGAAGTTCTCTAGGAAGTTCATAAACAAGTATCAAAGGAATAACCTTAATCAAAATATCAATATGAAAATTAACTAACTATGTAAGAGTCCTTCAAGGAGTAGAACTCTTTAACAACTAGATAACTAACTCCTTAACCATTATGGACAACATGTCCTTTATTAAAGCAATTAGGCTATACACGCCTAAGAATAAAATAAATAACTTGATCTTGAATATAATTAAAGTCTAGAATGGGCTAGAATAGACTTTAATGTGTAAATAGACCAAAATGCCCTTTTTTTTAGCCACTTTGCTTCTTCGGGCGATTTGTATATTCTTGAAAGTTAAGAGGTTGACTTTGTCATCATCTTCTAATTGAAGCTTCACTTCGATGGAGACCAACAGAGGGCAACCAATCCAAGCAAAGGAGATCCTTTTCAAATTCATGAAGGTCTATTACAAGAGCAAGAGCTAAACAAATTAATAAAGCTATGAGTCTAGTTGCTGAAATTAAAGACAAAGTACAAGAGAACTCATTAGAAGACCAAATGGTGAATGTTCTTCAAGTTATTGGGCGAAATGCATCCAAGAAGATGGGCTAGAGCTAAAATCTGAATTTGGCTCTTAAATTTCGGATTGTGGGTTACCAAATTCGTGCAAGACATGAAGCCCAAGAAGAAGTTTTCACTTAATTAATTTTCAGCCTAGAAAGTGTGTTTTTAAGCCATTTAATTAGTCAAACTCTTTAGTTATTCAAGGAGTCTCTTAGTATAGTTTCAAGAAGTCATTTCTATTTCCTAAATGTATTAAATTCAGTCGAATAGGCCTTTGAACTCCCTTAGGTAAGCTGAATTTCGGGATTCACCAGAAAAGCCTTCATGTTTGCCTATAGAAAGGCCATCTAAGGCTATGTAAAATTCAGACTTTGATAAATACAAATAGACATTTGTCTTGTGGTATTAAATTCTCTTTGTTGAGCTTCTATAGTTCAAGAACTTATCAAGATCGGTGAGCAAGATCTTGTGGCGTTCATCATACCTTTGGTTCTTGGTTCTCTTATAACCAACGGGTCAAGGTTTCCTTTGCTCTTTGATGCGAAACCGTGATGTTTTATATCAAGGTTCGGCTTTTAAGCAGATCTTTCTCTATCTCGAATTAGTTTCTGTGGGAATACACTTAACACAACCCCGGGCAGGCTAAGTATCAATGGAAAGGTGAAACACCACAACTAGAGAAACAAGCTAGTTGATACGGTAACTCAAAAAGAATATGAAGTTCTCTAGGAAGTTCATAAACAAGTATCAAAGGAATAACCTTAATCAAAATATCAATATGAAAATTAACTAACTATGTAAGAGTCCTTCAAGGAGTAGAACTCTTTAACAACTAGATAACTAACTCCTTAACCATTATGGACAACATGTCCTTTATTAAAGCAATTAGGCTATACACGCCTAAGAATAAAATAAATAACAGTGCTGAATATAATTAAAGTCTAGAATGGGCTAGAATAGACTTTAATGTGTAAATAGACCAAAATGCCCTTTTTTTAGCCACTTTGCTTCTTCGGGCCGATTTGTATATTCTTGAAAGTTAAGAGGTTGACTTTGTCATCATCTTCTAATTGAAGCTTCACTTCTGATGGAGACCAACCGAGGGCAACCAATCCAAGCAAAGGAGATCCTTTTCAAATTCATGAAGGTCCTATTACAAGAGCAAGAGCTAAACAAATTAATAAAGCTATGAGTCTAGTTGCTGAAATTAAAGACAAAGTACAAGAGAACTCATTAGAAGACCAAATGGTGAATGTTCTTCAAGTTATTGGGCGAAATGCATCCAAGAAGATGGGCTAGAGCTAAAATCTGAATTTGGCTCTTAAATTTCGGATTGTGGGTTACCAAATTCGTGCAAGACATGAAGCCCAAGAAGAAGTTTTCACTTAATTAATTTTCAGCCTAGAAAGTGTGTTTTTAAGCCATTTAATTAGTCAAACTCTTTAGTTATTCAAGGAGTCTCTTAGTATAGTTTCAAGAAGTCATTTCTATTTCCTAAATGTATTAAATTCAGTCGAATAGGCCTTTGAACTCCCTTAGGTAAGCTGAATTTCAGGATTCACCAGAAAAGCCTTCATGTTTGCCTATAAAAGGCCATCTAAGGCTATGTAAAATTCAGACTTTGATAAATACAAATAGACATTTGTCTTGTGATATTAAATTCTCTTTGTTGAGCTTCTATAGTTCAAGAACTTATCAAGATCGGTGAGCAAGATCTTGTGGCGTTCATCATACCTTTGGTTCTTGGTTCTCTTATAACCAACGGGTCAAGGTTTCCTTTGCTCTTTGATGCGAAACCGTGATGTTTTATATCAAGGTTCGGCGTTTAAGCAGATCTTTCTCTATCTCGAATTAGTTTACGTAGGGAATACACTTAACACAACCCAGGGCGAGGCTAAGTATCAATGGAGGTGAAACACCACAACTAGAGAAACAAGCTAGTTGATACGGGTAACTCAAAAAGAATATGAAGTTCTCTAGGAAGTTCATAAACAAGTATCAAAGGAATAACCTTAATCAAAATATCAATATGAAAATTAACTAACTATGTAAGAGTCCTTCGAGGAGTAGAACTCTTTAACAACTAGATAACTAACTCCTTAACCATTATGGACAACATGTCCTTTATTAAAAGCAATTAGGCTATACACGCCTAAGAATAAAATAAATAACTTGATCTTGAATATAATTAAAGTCTAGAATGGGCTAGAATAGACTTTAATGTGTAAATAGACCAAAAATGCCCTTTTTTTTAGCCACTTTGCTTCTTCGGGCGATTTGTATATTCTTGAAAGTTAAGAGGTTGACTTTGTCATCATCTTCTAATTGAAGCTTCACTTCGATGGAGACCAGCAGAGGGCAACCAATCCAAGCAAAGGAGATCCTTTTCAAATTCATGAAGGTCCTATTACAAGAGCAAGAGCTAAACAAATTAATAAAGCTATGAGTCTAGTTGCTGAAATTAAAGACAAAGTACAAGAGAACTCATTAGAAGACCAAATGGTGAATGTTCTTCAAGTTATTGGGCGAAATGCATCCAAGAAGATGGGCTAGAGCTAAAATCTGAATTTGGCTCTTAAATTTCGGATTGTGGGTTACCAAATTCGTGCAAGACATGAAGCCCAAGAAGAAGTTTTCACTTAATTAATTTTCAGCCTAGAAAGTGTGTTTTTAAGCCATTTAATTAGTCAAACTCTTTAGTTATTCAAGGAGTCTCTTAGTATAGTTTCAAGAAGTCATTTCTATTTCCTAAATGTATTAAATTCAGTCGAATAGGCCTTTGAACTCCCTTAGGTAAGCTGAATTTCAGGGATTCACCGAGAAAAGCCTTCATGTTTGCCTATAGAAGGCCATCTAATGCTATGTAAAATTCAGACTTTGATAAATACAAATAGACATTTGTCTTGTGGTATTAAATTCTCTTTGTTGAGCTTCATAGTTCAAGAACTTATCAAGATCGGTGAGCAAGATCTTGTGGCGTTCATCATACCTTTGGTTCTTGGTTCTCTTATAACCAACGGGTCAAGGTTTCCTTTGCTCTTTGATGCGAAACAGTGATGTTTTATATCAAGGTTCGGCTTTTAAGCGAGATCTTTCTCTATCTCGAATTAGTTTACGTGGGAATACACTTAACACAACCCAGGGCGAGGCTAAGTATCAATGGAGGTGAAACACCACAACTAGAGAAACAAGCTAGTTGATACGGTAACTCAAAAAGAATATGAAGTTCTCAGGAAGTTCATAAACAAGTATCAAAGGAATAACCTTAATCAAAATATCAATATGAAAATTAACTAACTATGTAAGAGTCCTTCAAGGAGTAGAACTCTTTAACAACTAGATAACTAACTCCTTAACCATTATGGACAACATGTCCTTTATTAAAAGCAATTAGGCTATACACGCCTAAGAATAAAATAAATAACTGATCTTGAATATAATTAAAGTCTAGAATGGGCTAGAATAGACTTTAATGTGTAAATAGACCAAAATGCCCTTTTTTTTAGCCACTTTGCTTCTTCGGGCGATTTGTATATTCTTGAAAGTTAAGAGGTTGACTTTGTCATCATCTTCTAATTGAAGCTTCACTTCGATGGAGACCAGCAGAGGGCAACCAATCCAAGCAAAGGAGATCCTTTTTCAAATTCATGAAGGTCCTATTACAAGAGCAAGAGCTAAACAAATTAATAAAGCTATGAGTCTAGTTGCTGAAATTAAAGACAAAGTACAAGAGAACTCATTAGAAGACCAAATGGTGAATGTTCTTCAAGTTATTGGGCCGAAATGCATCCAAGAAGATGGGCTAGAGCTAAAATCTGAATTTGGCTCTTAAATTTCGGATTGTGGGTTACCAAATTCGTGCAAGACGTGAAGCCCAAGAAGAAGTTTTCACTTAATTAATTTTCAGCCTAGAAAGTGTGTTTTTAAGCCATTTAATTAGTCAAACTCTTTAGTTATTCAAGGAGTCTCTTAGTATAGTTTCAAGAAGTCATTTCTATTTCCTAAATGTATTAAATTCAGTCGAATAGGCCTTTGAACTCCCTTAGGTAAGCTGAATTTCGGGATTCACCAGAAAAGCCTTCATGTTTGCCTATAAAAGGCCATCTAATGCTATGTAAAATTCAGACTTTGATAAATACAAATAGACATTTGTCTTGTGATATTAAATTCTCTTTGTTGAGCTTCTATAGTTCAAGAACTTATCAAGATCGGTGAGCAAGATCTTGTGGCGTTCATCATACCTTTGGTTCTTGGTTCTCTTATAACCAACGGGTCAAGGTTTCCTTTGCTCTTTGATGCGAAACCGTGATGTTTTATATCAAGGTTCGGCTTTTAAGCGAGATCTTTCTCTATCTCGAATTAGTTTTACGTGGGAATACACTTAACACAACCCAGGGCGAGGCTAAGTATCAATGGAGGTGAAACACCACAACTAGAGAAACAAGCTAGTTGATACTGGTAACTCAAAAAGAATATGAAGTTCTCAGGAAGTTCATAAACAAGTATCAAAGGAATAACCTTAATCAAAATATCAATATGAAAATTAACTAACTATGTAAGAGTCCTTCAAGGAGTAGAACTCTTTAACAACTAGATAACTAACTCCTTAACCATTATGGACAACATGTCCTTTATTAAAAGCAATTAGGCTATACACGCCTAAGAATAAAATAAATAACGGTCTTTGAATATAATTAAAGTCTAGAATGGGCTAGAATAGACTTTAATGTGTAAATAGACCAAAAATGCCCTTTTTTTTAGCCACTTTGCTTCTTCGGGCGATTTGTATATTCTTGAAAGTTAAGAGGTTGACTTTGTCATCATCTTCTAATTGAAGCTTCACTTCGATGGAGACCAACCGAGGGCAACCAATCCAAGCAAAGGAGATC
The DNA here is from genome assembly GCA_026122235.1 of Vinca minor. NCBI lineage: Eukaryota > Viridiplantae > Streptophyta > Magnoliopsida > Gentianales > Apocynaceae > Vinca > Vinca minor. The sequence goes on along the minus strand of JAOCZM010000259.1, from coordinate 812,598 downwards.
CTTTTTCAAATTCATGAAGGTCCTATTACAAGAGCAAGAGCTAAACAAATTAATAAAGCTATGAGTCTAGTTGCTGAAATTAAAGACAAAGTACAAGAGAACTCATTAGAAGACCAAATGGTGAATGTTCTTCAAGTTATTGGGCGAAATGCATCCAAGAAGATGGGCTAGAGCTAAAATCTGAATTTGGCTCTTAAATTTCGGATTGTGGGTTACCAAATTCGTGCAAGACATGAAGCCCAAGAAGAAGTTTTCACTTAATTAATTTTCAGCCTAGAAAGTGTGTTTTTAAGCCATTTAATTAGTCAAACTCTTTAGTTATTCAAGGAGTCTCTTAGTATAGTTTCAAGAAGTCATTTCTATTTCCTAAATGTATTAAATTCAGTCGAATAGGCCTTTGAACTCCCTTAGGTAAGCTGAATTTCAGGGATTCACCAGAAAAGCCTTCATGTTTGCCTATAAAAGGCCATCTAATGCTATGTAAAATTCAGACTTTGATAAATACAAATAGACATTTGTCTTGTGGTATTAAATTCTCTTTGTTGAGCTTCTATAGTTCAAGAACTTATCAAGATCGGTGAGCAAGATCTTGTGGCGTTCATCATACCTTTGGTTCTTGGTTCTCTTATAACCAACGGGTCAAGGTTTCCTTTGCTCTTTGATGCGAAACCAGTGATGTTTTATATCAAGGTTCGGCTTTTAAGCGAGATCTTTCTCTATCTCGAATTAGTTTACGTGGGAATACACTTAACACAACCCAGGGCGAGGCTAAGTATCAATGGAGAGTTGAAACACCACAACTAGAGAAACAAGCTAGTTGATACTGGTAACTCAAAAAGAATATGAAGTTCTCTAGGAAGTTCATAAACAAAGTATCAAAGGAATAACCTTAATCAAAATATCAATATGAAAATTAACTAACTATGTAAGAGTCCTTCAAGGAGTAGAACTCTTTAACAACTAGATAACTAACTCCTTAACCATTATGGACAACATGTCCTTTATTAAAGCAATTAGGCTATACACGCCTAAGAATAAAATAAATAACTGATCTTTGAATATAATTAAAGTCTAGAATGGGCTAGAATAGACTTTAATGTGTAAATAGACCAAAATGCCCTTTTTTTTAGCCACTTTGCTTCTTCGGGCCGATTTGTATATTCTTGAAAGTTAAGAGGTTGACTTTGTCATCATCTTCTAATTGAAGCTTCACTTCTGATGGAGACCAACCGAGGGCAACCAATCCAAGCAAAGGAGATCCTTTTTCAAATTCATGAAGGTCCTATTACAAGAGCAAGAGCTAAACAAATTAATAAAGCTATGAGTCTAGTTGCTGAAATTAAAGACAAAGTACAAGAGAACTCATTAGAAGACCAAATGGTGAATGTTCTTCAAGTTATTGGGCGAAATGCATCCAAGAAGATGGGCTAGAGCTAAAATCTGAATTTGGCTCTTAAATTTCGGATTGTGGGTTACCAAATTCGTGCAAGACATGAAGCCCAAGAAGAAGTTTTCACTTAATTAATTTTCAGCCTAGAAAGTGTGTTTTTAAGCCATTTAATTAGTCAAACTCTTTAGTTATTCAAGGAGTCTCTTAGTATAGTTTCAAGAAGTCATTTCTATTTCCTAAATGTATTAAATTCAGTCGAATAGGCCTTTGAACTCCCTTAGGTAAGCTGAATTTCGGGATTCACCAGAAAAGCCTTCATGTTTGCCTATAGAAGGCCATCTAATGCTATGTAAAATTCAGACTTTGATAAATACAAATAGACATTTGTCTTGTGGTATTAAATTCTCTTTGTTGAGCTTCTATAGTTCAAGAACTTATCAAGATCGGTGAGCAAGATCTTGTGGCGTTCATCATACCTTTGGTTCTTGGTTCTCTTATAACCAACGGGTCAAGGTTTCCTTTGCTCTTTGATGCGAAACCGTGATGTTTTATATCAAGGTTCGGCTTTTAAGCAGATCTTTCTCTATCTCGAATTAGTTTCCGTGGGAATACACTTAACACAACCCCGGGCAGGCTAAGTATCAATGGAGAGTTGAAACACCACAACTAGAGAAACAAGCTAGTTGATACTGGTAACTCAAAAAGAATATGAAGTTCTCTAGGAAGTTCATAAACAAGTATCAAAGGAATAACCTTAATCAAAATATCAATATGAAAATTAACTAACTATGTAAGAGTCCTTCAAGGAGTAGAACTCTTTAACAACTAGATAACTAACTCCTTAACCATTATGGACAACATGTCCTTTATTAAAAGCAATTAGGCTATACACGCCTAAGAATAAAATAAATAACGATCTTTGAATATAATTAAAGTCTAGAATGGGCTAGAATAGACTTTAATGTGTAAATAGACCAAAATGCCCTTTTTTTTAGCCACTTTGCTTCTTTCGGGCGATTTGTATATTCTTGAAAGTTAAGAGGTTGACTTTGTCATCATCTTCTAATTGAAGCTTCACTTCTGATGGAGACCAACCGAGGGCAACCAATCCAAGCAAAGGAGATCCTTTTCAAATTCATGAAGGTCCTATTACAAGAGCAAGAGCTAAACAAATTAATAAAGCTATGAGTCTAGTTGCTGAAATTAAAGACAAAGTACAAGAGAACTCATTAGAAGACCAAATGGTGAATGTTCTTCAAGTTATTGGGCGAAATGCATCCAAGAAGATGGGCTAGAGCTAAAATCTGAATTTGGCTCTTAAATTTCGGATTGTGGGTTACCAAATTCGTGCAAGACATGAAGCCCAAGAAGAAGTTTTCACTTAATTAATTTTCAGCCTAGAAAGTGTGTTTTTAAGCCATTTAATTAGTCAAACTCTTTAGTTATTCAAGGAGTCTCTTAGTATAGTTTCAAGAAGTCATTTCTATTTCCTAAATGTATTAAATTCAGTCGAATAGGCCTTTGAACTCCCTTAGGTAAGCTGAATTTCGGGATTCACCAGAAAAGCCTTCATGTTTGCCTATAGAAGGCCATCTAATGCTATGTAAAATTCAGACTTTGATAAATACAAATAGACATTTGTCTTGTGGTATTAAATTCTCTTTGTTGAGCTTCTATAGTTCAAGAACTTATCAAGATCGGTGAGCAAGATCTTGTGGCGTTCATCATACCTTTGGTTCTTGGTTCTCTTATAACCAACGGGTCAAGGTTTCCTTTGCTCTTTGATGCGAAACCGTGATGTTTTATATCAAGGTTCGGCTTTTAAGCAGATCTTTCTCTATCTCGAATTAGTTTCTGTGGGAATACACTTAACACAACCCCGGGCAGGCTAAGTATCAATGGAGAGTTGAAACACCACAACTAGAGAAACAAGCTAGTTGATACGGTAACTCAAAAAGAATATGAAGTTCTCTAGGAAGTTCATAAACAAGTATCAAAGGAATAACCTTAATCAAAATATCAATATGAAAATTAACTAACTATGTAAGAGTCCTTCAAGGAGTAGAACTCTTTAACAACTAGATAACTAACTCCTTAACCATTATGGACAACATGTCCTTTATTAAAAGCAATTAGGCTATACACGCCTAAGAATAAAATAAATAACTGATCTTTGAATATAATTAAAGTCTAGAATGGGCTAGAATAGACTTTAATGTGTAAATAGACCAAAATGCCCTTTTTTTTAGCCACTTTGCTTCTTTCGGGCGATTTGTATATTCTTGAAAGTTAAGAGGTTGACTTTGTCATCATCTTCTAATTGAAGCTTCACTTCTGATGGAGACCAACCGAGGGCAACCAATCCAAGCAAAGGAGATCCTTTTCAAATTCATGAAGGTCCTATTACAAGAGCAAGAGCTAAACAAATTAATAAAGCTATGAGTCTAGTTGCTGAAATTAAAGACAAAGTACAAGAGAACTCATTAGAAGACCAAATGGTGAATGTTCTTCAAGTTATTGGGCGAAATGCATCCAAGAAGATGGGCTAGAGCTAAAATCTGAATTTGGCTCTTAAATTTCGGATTGTGGGTTACCAAATTCGTGCAAGACATGAAGCCCAAGAAGAAGTTTTCACTTAATTAATTTTCAGCCTAGAAAGTGTGTTTTTAAGCCATTTAATTAGTCAAACTCTTTAGTTATTCAAGGAGTCTCTTAGTATAGTTTCAAGAAGTCATTTCTATTTCCTAAATGTATTAAATTCGAGTCGAATAGGCCTTTGAACTCCCTTAGGTAAGCTGAATTTCAGGGATTCACGAGAAAAGCCTTCATGTTTGCCTATAGAAGGCCATCTAATGCTATGTAAAATTCAGACTTTGATAAATACAAATAGACATTTGTCTTGTGGTATTAAATTCTCTTTGTTGAGCTTCTATAGTTCAAGAACTTATCAAGATCGGTGAGCAAGATCTTGTGGCGTTCATCATACCTTTGGTTCTTGGTTCTCTTATAACCAACGGGTCAAGGTTTCCTTTGCTCTTTGATGCGAAACCGTGATGTTTTATATCAAGGTTCGGCTTTTAAGCAGATCTTTCTCTATCTCGAATTAGTTTTCAGTGGGAATACACTTAACACAACCCAGGGCGAGGCTAAGTATCAATGGAGAGTTGAAACACCACAACTAGAGAAACAAGCTAGTTGATACGGTAACTCAAAAAGAATATGAAGTTCTCTAGGAAGTTCATAAACAAGTATCAAAGGAATAACCTTAATCAAAATATCAATATGAAAATTAACTAACTATGTAAGAGTCCTTCAAGGAGTAGAACTCTTTAACAACTAGATAACTAACTCCTTAACCATTATGGACAACATGTCCTTTATTAAAAGCAATTAGGCTATACACGCCTAAGAATAAAATAAATAACTGATCTTGAATATAATTAAAGTCTAGAATGGGCTAGAATAGACTTTAATGTGTAAATAGACCAAAATGCCCTTTTTTTTAGCCACTTTGCTTCTTCGGGCGATTTGTATATTCTTGAAAGTTAAGAGGTTGACTTTGTCATCATCTTCTAATTGAAGCTTCACTTCGATGGAGACCAGCAGAGAGCAACCAATCCAAGCAAAGGAGATCCTTTTCAAATTCATGAAGGTCCTATTACAAGAGCAAGAGCTAAACAAATTAATAAAGCTATGAGTCTAGTTGCTGAAATTAAAGACAAAGTACAAGAGAACTCATTAGAAGACCAAATGGTGAATGTTCTTCAAGTTATTGGGCGAAATGCATCCAAGAAGATGGGCTAGAGCTAAAATCTGAATTTGGCTCTTAAATTTCGGATTGTGGGTTACCAAATTCGTGCAAGACATGAAGCCCAAGAAGAAGTTTTCACTTAATTAATTTTCAGCCTAGAAAGTGTGTTTTTAAGCCATTTAATTAGTCAAACTCTTTAGTTATTCAAGGAGTCTCTTAGTATAGTTTCAAGAAGTCATTTCTATTTCCTAAATGTATTAAATTCAGTCGAATAGGCCTTTGAACTCCCTTAGGTAAGCTGAATTTCGGGATTCACCAGAAAAGCCTTCATGTTTGCCTATAGAAGGCCATCTAAGGCTATGTAAAATTCAGACTTTGATAAATACAAATAGACATTTGTCTTGTGGTATTAAATTCTCTTTGTTGAGCTTCTATAGTTCAAGAACTTATCAAGATCGGTGAGCAAGATCTTGTGGCGTTCATCATACCTTTGGTTCTTGGTTCTCTTATAACCAACGGGTCAAGGTTTCCTTTGCTCTTTGATGCGAAACCAGTGATGTTTTATATCAAGGTTCGGCTTTTAAGCGAGATCTTTCTCTATCTCGAATTAGTTTTACGTGGGAATACACTTAACACAACCCAGGGCGAGGCTAAGTATCAATGGAAAGGTTTGAAACACCACAACTAGAGAAACAAGCTAGTTGATACTGGTAACTCAAAAAGAATATGAAGTTCTCTAGGAAGTTCATAAACAAGTATCAAAGGAATAACCTTAATCAAAATATCAATATGAAAATTAACTAACTATGTAAGAGTCCTTCAAGGAGTAGAACTCTTTAACAACTAGATAACTAACTCCTTAACCATTATGGACAACATGTCCTTTATTAAAGCAATTAGGCTATACACGCCTAAGAATAAAATAAATAACGGTCTTTGAATATAATTAAAGTCTAGAATGGGCTAGAATAGACTTTAATGTGTAAATAGACCAAAATGCCCTTTTTTTTAGCCACTTTGCTTCTTTCGGGCGATTTGTATATTCTTGAAAGTTAAGAGGTTGACTTTGTCATCATCTTCTAATTGAAGCTTCACTACGATGGAGACCAGCAGAGGGCAACCAATCCAAGCAAAGGAGATCCTTTTCAAATTCATGAAGGTCCTATTACAAGAGCAAGAGCTAAACAAATTAATAAAGCTATGAGTCTAGTTGCTGAAATTAAAGACAAAGTACAAGAGAACTCATTAGAAGACCAAATGGTGAATGTTCTTCAAGTTATTGGGCGAAATGCATCCAAGAAGATGGGCTAGAGCTAAAATCTGAATTTGGCTCTTAAATTTCGGATTGTGGGTTACCAAATTCGTGCAAGACATGAAGCCCAAGAAGAAGTTTTCACTTAATTAATTTTCAGCCTAGAAAGTGTGTTTTTAAGCCATTTAATTAGTCAAACTCTTTAGTTATTCAAGGAGTCTCTTAGTATAGTTTCAAGAAGTCATTTCTATTTCCTAAATGTATTAAATTCAGTCGAAATAGGCCTTTGAACTCCCTTAGGTAAGCTGAATTTCAGGGATTCACGAGAAAAAGCCTTCATGTTTGCCTATAGAAGGCCATCTAATGCTATGTAAAATTCAGACTTTGATAAATACAAATAGACATTTGTCTTGTGGTATTAAATTCTCTTTGTTGAGCTTCTATAGTTCAAGAACTTATCAAGATCGGTGAGCAAGATCTTGTGGCGTTCATCATACCTTTGGTTCTTGGTTCTCTTATAACCAACGGGTCAAGGTTTCCTTTGCTCTTTGATGCGAAACAGTGATGTTTTATATCAAGGTTCGGCTTTTAAGCGAGATCTTTCTCTATCTCGAATTAGTTTTCACGTGGGAATACACTTAACACAACCCAGGGCGAGGCTAAGTATCAATGGAGAGTGAAACACCACAACTAGAGAAACAAGCTAGTTGATACGGTAACTCAAAAAGAATATGAAGTTCTCTAGGAAGTTCATAAACAAGTATCAAAGGAATAACCTTAATCAAAATATCAATATGAAAATTAACTAACTATGTAAGAGTCCTTCAAGGAGTAGAACTCTTTAACAACTAGATAACTAACTCCTTAACCATTATGGACAACATGTCCTTTATTAAAGCAATTAGGCTATACACGCCTAAGAATAAAATAAATAACGAGTCTTTGAATATAATTAAAGTCTAGAATGGGCTAGAATAGACTTTAATGTGTAAATAGACCAAAATGCCCTTTTTTTTAGCCACTTTGCTTCTTTCGGGCGATTTGTATATTCTTGAAAGTTAAGAGGTTGACTTTGTCATCATCTTCTAATTGAAGCTTCACTTCGATGGAGACCAACAGAGGGCAACCAATCCAAGCAAAGGAGATCCTTTTCAAATTCATGAAGGTCCTATTACAAGAGCAAGAGCTAAACAAATTAATAAAGCTATGAGTCTAGTTGCTGAAATTAAAGACAAAGTACAAGAGAACTCATTAGAAGACCAAATGGTGAATGTTCTTCAAGTTATTGGGCGAAATGCATCCAAGAAGATGGGCTAGAGCTAAAATCTGAATTTGGCTCTTAAATTTCGGATTGTGGGTTACCAAATTCGTGCAAGACATGAAGCCCAAGAAGAAGTTTTCACTTAATTAATTTTCAGCCTAGAAAGTGTGTTTTTAAGCCATTTAATTAGTCAAACTCTTTAGTTATTCAAGGAGTCTCTTAGTATAGTTTCAAGAAGTCATTTCTATTTCCTAAATGTATTAAATTCAGTCGAATAGGCCTTTGAACTCCCTTAGGTAAGCTGAATTTCAGGGATTCACCGAGAAAAAGCCTTCATGTTTGCCTATAGAAAGGCCATCTAATGCTATGTAAAATTCAGACTTTGATAAATACAAATAGACATTTGTCTTGTGGTATTAAATTCTCTTTGTTGAGCTTCATAGTTCAAGAACTTATCAAGATCGGTGAGCAAGATCTTGTGGCGTTCATCATACCTTTGGTTCTTGGTTCTCTTATAACCAACGGGTCAAGGTTTCCTTTGCTCTTTGATGCGAAACCAGTGATGTTTTTATATCAAGGTTCGGCTTTTAAGCGAGATCTTTCTCTATCTCGAATTAGTTTTACGTGGGGAATACACTTAACACAACCCAGGGCGAGGCTAAGTATCAATGGAGAGTGAAACACCACAACTAGAGAAACAAGCTAGTTGATACTGAGTAACTCAAAAAGAATATGAAGTTCTCCCAGGAAGTTCATAAACAAGTATCAAAGGAATAACCTTAATCAAAATATCAATATGAAAATTAACTAACTATGTAAGAGTCCTTCAAGGAGTAGAACTCTTTAACAACTAGATAACTAACTCCTTAACCATTATGGACAACATGTCCTTTATTAAAGAAATTAGGCTATACACGCCTAAGAATAAAATAAATAACAGTGCTGAATATAATTAAAGTCTAGAATGGGCTAGAATAGACTTTAATGTGTAAATAGACCAAATGCCCTTTTTTTAGCCACTTTGCTTCTTTGGGCCGTTTTGTATATTCTTGAAAGTTAAGAGGTTGACTTTGTCATCATCTTCTAATTGAAGCTTCACTTCTGATGGAGACCAACCGAGGGCACAAATAAAAAGAGTTAAACGAAACCGCGACTCGTATTGTAGCCCGAATAGCCACGGCTCAAAGAGATGAAGCCCTAACAGCCATGGCTCAATTAGGTGAAGTCCTAACAGCCACGGCTCACAATGATGAAGCCCAACCAGCCACGGATTCTTCTTCAGAGTGGGAGAAAACTACGGATGACCATCTTGACAGGGGCTGCCCAACTAAAAATATAATGATACATGATGATGACCAATGGATTGGTAAAGAAGGAATCGAAACCGAGAACAGTCTTTTTGGGAATACCCTTGCATTACAAGTCTTAGAAGATTCGAGGACGAATCCTTTACAAAAGGTGATGCGAAACCGTTGTACGAATACGAAGGTTCGGCTTGAATGCCCGATCTTTCTCTATCTCGAACAGTTTATGGAGGAATATAAACAACCTTTCTCCTGCAAGGTTGAATATCACCACAATAAGTATAAACCAAACTTATTGATACAGTAACTCAAACATGAATGAATTCTACCAAGAGAATCAAACACAAAGTAACTAAGGAATAACCTTAAATCAAAATATCAATACATCAAGTCTAACTAATATCATGGCTGAAATCCCTCTTAAATAGAGTGGAATTTCGTCAAAAAATAACCCACAAATAAGAGTCCTTTAAGGATTAGGACTCTACAACTCCTAGATAACTAAAAACACTACCTAACATCAAGGACAACATGTCCTATTATTTAGCTAGCTCATTTCGGCCAACACGGCTAATTAAACAATATAATAAATCTGAAATAATAGACTTTAATTATCAAATGACTAAAACACCCTTTCAACCGTTTTCCTTCCAATTATGTATCTTTCCTTCAAATGCTATTAGATGGCTTTGATCCGTGTGTCTAGCTTTATTTGAAGGCTTCTTTAACTCTTGAACCCTTATAATATATACTTTCAACACTTGGAACAAAGGCTTTACTTGGAAGCTCGTATTTGAATGTTGATGAGGTCATTTATCCAAATGACCACTTTAAGCTTCATATATGATCCCGTATCACAAAAATATAATGATACATGATGATGACCAATGGACTCGGGTAAAGAAGGAATCGAAACCGAGAACAGCTTTTTTTTTGGGAATACCCTTGCATTACAAGTCTTAGAAGAGTCGAGGACGAATCCTTTACAAAGGGGAGGGGTTTATAAGGAAAACTTTCAAGAAGGAGGGAATGATGAGAGATCATCCATGAAAATAAAAGAGGTCATTCATCCGAATGACCAAGTCCTTAACTCATGCATTCCAAATACGAGCTTCCGAGTAAAGCCTTTGTTCCAAGTGATTAAAGTATTTAATCTAAAGGCTCAAGAGACAAAGATGCCTTCCAAGAATACAAGGCACGAGGATCAAGTCCATCTAATAGCATTTGAAGGCGAGATACACAATTGGAAGGAAAACGGTTAAAAGGCACTTTAGGAAACTTGTAAATTAAAGTCTATTCTAGACTTTAATTAGAATTTCGCTTTATAGAATTTACTTTAATTATACTAGGCGCCATTATCTAGAATAAAGGACATGCTGTCCATGTGTTTAATAAGTAGTTCAATTATCGTAGTTGACTTTTCTTAGGATAGAAGAATTCTAACTTAATTAGGATTCTTCCTTTGTGGGTTTCTTTGAACCGAAATTCCACTCTATTTAAGAGGGAATTCGGCCAAGCTATTTGGTAGACTTGATTTATGATATTTTAAGGTCATTCCTTAGTTACTGAATGAATTGATTTTCTATGCAGAACTTCATTCATTATTGAGTTATCGTATCAACGCAAAGAGTTTGGCTTGTTGTGGTGTTTCAGCCTTCCATCGATACTTAGCCTTCTTTGGAGTTGCGTTGAGTATATTCCCCATGGAAACTAATTCGAGAAAGATCCGAACTTTAACCTTTTGTGTCGAATCTTTGATACTTGTTATAAGGGTTCTTCATCAGTTTGTATCAGAGAAAAAGGTTTATCCCTTTGTTGGTGTAACTTTACCGCTTTCTTGGAAAAAATATATTCTTGTTTGCTTGATAAGAAGAAGATTCGCAATAAAACAGAAAAAAGAAGCCGAGAGTTAAAATGAAAATTCCAAAAGCAAACTTCTTGATTCATAGTACTTCCATACACGTCTCAAGAATTGGTTTTTTGTTCACCCCTTTCTTCTTGTTTTCAGTGTATTAAATCCAAGATCAAGAATTGAAGAGCCGTCAAGCCTGAATTCTCGATAAATTGCAGCCAAGAAGAAAAGGGTAAGTTCAAAGGAAAAGAAAAAGTTTGAGTGTTTTCTTGAAAGATTAACATGTCCCCCCAGGAAAGTTCATCAAAGTAATCCGATTTCTGGACAGGAGATCAGCCTTTTAAGGAGTCCATACTACAATACATGCTCCAGATAACGCACAAATAAAAAGAGTTAAAGGAAACCGCGACTCGTATTGTAGCCCGAATAGCCACGGCTCAAAGAGATGAAGCCCTAACAGCCATGGCTCAATTAGGTGAAGTCCTAACAGCCACGGCTCACAATGATGAAGCCCAACCAGCCACGGATTCTTCTTCGGAGTGGGAGAAAACTACTGGACGACCATCTTGACAGGGGGCTGCCCAACTCAAAATATAATGATACATGATGATGACCAATGGATTGGTAAAGAAGGAATCGAAACCGAGAACAGTCTTTTTGGGAATACCCTTGCATTACAAGTCTTAGAAGATTCGAGGACGAATCCTTTACAAAAGGTGATGCGAAACCGTTGTACGAATACGAAGGTTCGGCTTGAATGGCCGATCTTTCTCTATCTCGAACGGTTTATGGAGGAATATAAACAACCTTTCTCCTGCAAGGTTGAATATCACCACAATAAGTATAAACCAAACTTATTGATACAGTAACTCAAACATGAATGGATTCTACCAAGAGAATCAAACACAAAGTAACTAAGGAATAACCTTAAATCAAAATATCAATACATCAAGTCTAACTAATATCATGGCTGAAATCCCTCTTAAATAGAGTGGAATTTCGTCAAAAAATAACCCACAAATAAGAGTCCTTTAAGGATTAGGACTCTACAACTCCTAGATAACAAAAAACACTACCTAACATCAAGGACAACATGTCCTATTATTTAGCTCGCTTATTTCGGCCAACACGGCTAATTAAACAATATAATAAATCTGAAATAATAGACTTTAATTATCAAATGACTAAAACACCCTTTCAACCGTTTTCCTTCCAATTATGTATCTTTCCTTCAAATGCTATTAGATGGCTTTGATCCGTGTGTCTAGCTTTATTTGAAGGCTTCTTTAACTCTTGAACCCTTATAATATATACTTTCAACACTTGGAACAAAGGCTTTACTTGGAAGCTCGTATTTGGAATGTTGATGAGGTCATTTATCCAAATGACCACTTTAAGCTTCATATATGATCCCGTATCACAAAATATAATGATACATGATGATGACCAATGGACTGGTAAAGAAGGAATCGAAACCGAGAACAGTCTTTTTGGGAATACCCTTGCATTACAAGTCTTAGAAGAGTCGAGGACGAATCCTTTACAAAGGGGAGGGGTTTATAAGGAAAACTTTCAAGAAGGAGGGAATGATGAGAGATCATCCATGAAAATAAAAGAGGTCATTCATCCGAATGACCAAGTCCTTAACTCATGCATTCCAAATACGAGCTTCCGAGTAAAGCCTTTGTTCCAAGTGATTAAAGTATTTAATCTAAAGGCTCAAGAGACAAAGATGCCTTCCAAGAATACAAGGCACGAGGATCAAGTCCATCTAATAGCATTTGAAGGCGAGATACACAATTGGAAGGAAAACGGTTAAAAGGCACTTTAGGAAACTTGTAAATTAAAGTCTATTCTAGACTTTAATTAGAATTTCGGCTTTATAGAATTTACTTTAATTATACTAGGCGCCATTATCTAGAATAAAGGACATGCTGTCCATGTGTTTAATAAGTAGTTCAATTATCGTAGTTGACTTTTCTTAGGATAGAAGAATTCTAACTTAATTAGGATTCTTCCTTTGTGGGTTTCTTTGAACCGAAATTCCACTCTATTTAAGAGGGAATTCGGCCAAGCTATTTGGTAGACTTGATTTATGATATTTTAAGGTCATTCCTTAGTTACTGAATGAATTGATATTCTATGCAGAACTTCATTCATTATTGAGTTACTGTATCAACGCAGTAGTTTGGCTTGTTGTGGTGTTTCAGCCTCCATCGATACTTAGCCTTCTTTGGAGTTGCGTTGAGTATATTCCCCATGGAAACTAATTCGAGAAAGATCCGAACTTTAACCTTTTGTGTCGAATCTTTGATACTTGTTATAAGGGTTCTTCATCAGTTTGTATCAGAGAAAAAGGTTTATCCCTTTGTTGGTGTAACTTTACCGCTTTCTTGGAAAAAATATATTCTTGTTTGCTTGATAAAAAAAAAAAAAAAAAAAAAGAAGAAGATTCGCAATAAAACAGAAAAAAGAAGCCGAGAGTTAAAATGAAAATTCCAAAAGCAAACTTCTTGATTCATAGTACTTCCATACACGTCTCAAGAATTGGTTTTTGTTCACCCCTTTCTTCTTGTTTTCAGTGTATTAAATCCAAGATCAAGAATTGAAGAGCCTTCAAGCCTGAATTCTTGATAAATTGCAGCCAAGAAGAAAAGGGTAAGTTCAAAGGAAAAGAAAAAGTTTGAGTGTTTTCTTGAAAGATTAACATGTCCCCCCAGGAAAGTTCATCAAAGTAATCCGATTTCTGGACAGGAGATCAGCCTTTTAAGGAGTCCATACTACAATACATGCTCCAGATAACGCACAAATAAAAAGAGTTAAAGGAAACCGCGACTCGTATTGTAGCCCGAATAGCCACGGCTCAAAGAGATGAAGCCCTAACAGCCATGGCTCAATTAGGTGAAGTCCTAACAGCCACGGCTCACAATGATGAAGCCCAACCAGCCACGGATTCTTCTTCGGAGTGGGAGAAAACTACGGACGACCATCTTGACAGGGGCTGCCCAACTCAAAATATAATGATACATGATGATGACCAATGGATTGGTAAAGAAGGAATCGAAACCGAGAACAGTCTTTTTGGGAATACCCTTGCATTACAAGTCTTAGAAGATTCGAGGACGAATCCTTTACAAAAGGTGATGCGAAACCGTTGTACGAATACGAAGGTTCGGCTTGAATGGCCGATCTTTCTCTATCTCGAACAGTTTATGGAGGAATATAAACAACCTTTCTCCTGCAAGGTTGAATATCACCACAATAAGTATAAACCAAACTTATTGATACAGTAACTCAAACATGAATGAATTCTACCAAGAGAATCAAACACAAAGTAACTAAGGAATAACCTTAAATCAAAATATCAATACATCAAGTCTAACTAATATCATGGCTGAAATCCCTCTTAAATAGAGTGGAATTTCGTCAAAAAATAACCCACAAATAAGAGTCCTTTAAGGATTAGGACTCTACAACTCCTAGATAACTAAAAACACTACCTAACATCAAGGACAACATGTCCTATTATTTAGCTCGCTTATTTCGGCCAACACGGCTAATTAAACAATATAATAAATCTGAAATAATAGACTTTAATTATCAAATGACTAAAACACCCTTTCAACCGTTTTCCTTCCAATTATGTATCTTTCCTTCAAATGCTATTAGATGGCTTTGATCCGTGTGTCTAGCTTTATTTGAAGGCTTCTTTAACTCTTGAACCCTTATAATATATACTTTCAACACTTGGAACAAAGGCTTTACTTGGAAGCTCGTATTTGGAATGTTGATGAGGTCATTTATCCAAATGACCACTTTAAGCTTCATATATGATCCCGTATCACAAAATATAATGATACATGATGATGACCAATGGACTGGTAAAGAAGGAATCGAAACCGAGAACAGTCTTTTTGGGAATACCCTTGCATTACAAGTCTTAGAAGAGTCGAGGACGAATCCTTTACAAAGGGGAGGGGTTTATAAGGAAAACTTTCAAGAAGGAGGGAATGATGAGAGATCATCCATGAAAATAAAAGAGGTCATTCATCCGAATGACCAAGTCCTTAACTCATGCATTCCAAATACGAGCTTCCGAGTAAAGCCTTTGTTCCAAGTGATTAAAGTATTTAATCTAAAGGCTCAAGAGACAAAGATGCCTTCCAAGAATACAAGGCACGAGGATCAAGTCCATCTAATAGCATTTGAAGGCGAGATACACAATTGGAAGGAAAACGGTTAAAAGGCACTTTAGGAAACTTGTAAATTAAAGTCTATTCTAGACTTTAATTAGAATTTCGGCTTTATAGAATTTACTTTAATTATACTAGGCGCCATTATCTAGAATAAAGGACATGCTGTCCATGTGTTTAATAAGTAGTTCAATTATCGTAGTTGACTTTTCTTAGGATAGAAGAATTCTAACTTAATTAGGATTCTTCCTTTGTGGGTTTCTTTGAACCGAAATTCCACTCTATTTAAGAGGGAATTCGGCCAAGCTATTTGGTAGACTTGATTTATGATATTTTAAGGTCATTCCTTAGTTACTGAATGAATTGATTTTCTATGCAGAACTTCATTCATTATTGAGTTACTGTATCAACGCAGTAGTTTGGCTTGTTGTGGTGTTTCAGCCTCCATCGATACTTAGCCTTCTTTGGAGTTGCGTTGAGTATATTCCCCATGGAAACTAATTCGAGAAAGATCCGAACTTTAACCTTTTGTGTCGAATCTTTGATACTTGTTATAAGGGTTCTTCATCAGTTTGTATCAGAGAAAAAGGTTTATCCCTTTGTTGGTGTAACTTTACCGCTTTCTTGGAAAAAATATATTCTTGTTTGCTTGATAAGAAGAAGATTCGCAATAAAACAGAAAAAAGAAGCCGAGAGTTAAAATGAAAATTCCAAAAGCAAACTTCTTGATTCATAGTACTTCCATACACGTCTCAAGAATTGGTTTTTGTTCACCCCTTTCTTCTTGTTTTCAGTGTATTAAATCCAAGATCAAGAATTGAAGAGCCGTCAAGCCTGAATTCTCGATAAATTGCAGCCAAGAAGAAAAGGGTAAGTTCAAAGGAAAAGAAAAAGTTTGAGTGTTTTCTTGAAAGATTAACATGTCCCCCCAGGAAAGTTCATCAAAGTAATCCGATTTCTGGACAGGAGATCAGCCTTTTAAGGAGTCCATACTACAATACATGCTCCAGATAACGCACAAATAAAAAGAGTTAAACGAAACCGCGACTCGTATTGTAGCCCGAATAGCCACGGCTCAAAGAGATGAAGCCCTAACAGCCATGGCTCAATTAGGTGAAGTCCTAACAGCCACGGCTCACAATGATGAAGCCCAACCAGCCACGGATTCTTCTTCGGAGTGGGAGAAAACTACGGACGACCATCTTGACAGGGGCTGCCCAACTCAAAATATAATGATACATGATGATGACCAATGGATTGGTAAAGAAGGAATCGAAACCGAGAACAGTCTTTTTGGGAATACCCTTGCATTACAAGTCTTAGAAGAGTCGAGGACGAATCCTTTACAAAGGGGAGGGGTTTATAAGGAAAACTTTCAAGAAGGAGGGAATGATGAGAGATCATCCATGAAAATAAAAGAGGTCATTCATCCGAATGACCAAGTCCTTAACTCATGCATTCCAAATACGAGCTTCCGAGTAAAGCCTTTGTTCCAAGTGATTAAAGTATTTAATCTAAAGGCTCAAGAGACAAAGATGCCTTCCAAGAATATAAGGCACGAGGATCAAATCCATCTAATAGCATTTGAAGGCAAGATACACAATTGGAAGGAAAACGGTTAAAAGGCACTTTAGGAAACTTGTAAATTAAAGTCTATTCTAGACTTTAATTAGAATTTCGGCTTTATAGAATTTACTTTAATTATACTAGGCGCCATTATCTAGAATAAAGGACATGTCATCCATGTGTTTAATAAGTAGTTCAATTATCGTAGTTGACTTTTTCTTAGGATAGAAGAATTCTAACTTAATTAGGATTCTTCCTTTGTGGGTTTCTTTGAACCGAAATTCCACTCTATTTAAGAGGGAATTCGGCCAAGCTATTTGGTAGACTTGATTTATGATATTTTAAGGTTATTCCTTAGTTACTGAATGAATTGATTTTCTATGCAGAACTTCATTCATTATTGAGTTATCGTATCAACGCAGAGAGTTTGGCTTGTTGTGGTGTTTCACCTTCCATCGATACTTAGCCTTCTTTGGAGTTGCGCTGAGTATATTCCCCATGGAAACTAATTCGAGAAAGATCCGAACTTTAACCTTTTGTGTCGAATCTTTGATACTTGTTATAAGGGTTCTTCATCAGTTTGTATCAGAGAAAAAGGTTTATCCCTTTGTTGGTGTAACTTTACCGCTTTCTTGGAAAAAATATATTCTTGTTTGCTTGATAAGAAGAAGATTCGCAATAAAACAGAAAAAAGAAGCCGAGAGTTAAAATGAAAATTCCAAAAGCAAACTTCTTGATTCATAGTACTTCCATACACGTCTCAAGAATTGGTTTTTGTTCACCCCTTTCTTCTTGTTTTCAGTGTATTAAATCCAAGATCAAGAATTGAAGAGCCGTCAAGCCTGAATTCTCGATAAATTGCAGCCAAGAAGAAAAGGGTAAGTTCAAAGGAAAAGAAAAAAGTTTGAGTGTTTTCTTGAAAGATTAACATGTCCCCCCAGGAAAGTTCATCAAAGTAATCCGATTTCTGGACAGGAGATCAGCCTTTTAAGGAGTCCATACTACAATACATGCTCCAGATAACGCACAAATAAAAAGAGTTAAAGGAAACCGCGACTCGTATTGTAGCCCGAATAGCCACTGCTCAAAGAGATGAAGCCCCTAATAGCCCATGGCTCAATTAGGTGAAGTCCTAACAGCCACGGCTCACAATGATGAAGCCCAACCAGCCACGGATTCTTCTTCGGAGTGGGAGAAAACTACTGACGACCATCTTGACAGGGGGCTGCCCAACTCAAAATATAATGATACATGATGATGACCAATGGATTGGTAAAGAAGGAATCGAAACCGAGAACAGTCTTTTTGGGAATACCCTTGCATTACAAGTCTTAGAAGATTCGAGGACGAATCCTTTACAAAAGGTGATGCGAAACCGTTGTACGAATACGAAGGTTCGGCTTGAATGGCCGATCTTTCTCTATCTCGAACGGCTTTATGGAGGAATATAAACAACCTTTCTCCCCGCAAGGTTGAATATCAATGGGGTCGAAACACCACAATAAGTATAAACCAAACTTATTGATACAAGAACTCAAACATGAATGGATTCTACCAAGAGAATCAAACACAAAGTAACTAAGGAATAACCTTAAATCAAAATATCAATACATCAAGTCTAACTAATATCATGGCTGAAATCCCTCTTAAATAGAGTGGAATTTCGTCAAAAAATAACCCACAAATAAGAGTCCTTTAAGGATTAGGACTCTACAACTCCTAGATAACTAAAAAACACTACCTAACATCAAGGACAACATGTCCTATTATTTAGCTCGCTTATTTCGGCCAACACGGCTAATTAAACAATATAATAAATCTGAAATAATAGACTTTAATTATCAAATGACTAAAACACCCTTTCAACCGTTTTCCTTCCAATTATGTATCTTTCCTTCAAATGCTATTAGATGGCTTTGATCCGTGTGTCTAGCTTTATTTGAAGGCTTCTTTAACTCTTGAACCCTTATAATATATACTTTCAACACTTGGAACAAAGGCTTTACTTGGAAGCTCGTATTTGAATGTTGATGAGGTCATTTATCCAAATGACCACTTTAAGCTTCATATATGATCCCGTATCACAAAAATATAATGATACATGATGATGACCAATGGACTCGGTAAAGAAGGAATCGAAACCGAGAACAGCTTTTTTTTTGGGAATACCCTTGCATTACAAGTCTTAGAAGAGTCGAGGACGAATCCTTTACAAAGGGGAGGGGTTTATAAGGAAAACTTTCAAGAAGGAGGGAATGATGAGAGATCATCCATGAAAATAAAAGAGGTCATTCATCCGAATGACCAAGTCCTTAACTCATGCATTCCAAATACGAGCTTCCGAGTAAAGCCTTTGTTCCAAGTGATTAAAGTATTTAATCTAAAGGCTCAAGAGACAAAGATGCCTTCCAAGAATACAAGGCACGAGGATCAAATCCATCTAATAGCATTTGAAGGCAAGATACACAATTGGAAGGAAAACGGTTAAAAGGCACTTTAGGAAACTTGTAAATTAAAGTCTATTCTAGACTTTAATTAGAATTTCTGCTTTATAGAATTTACTTTAATTATACTAGGCGCCATTATCTAGAATAAAGGACATGTCATCCATGTGTTTAATAAGTAGTTCAATTATCGTAGTTGACTTTTTCTTAGGATAGAAGAATTCTAACTTAATTAGGATTCTTCCTTTGTGGGTTTTTTTTGAACCGAAATTCCACTCTATTTAAGAGGGAATTCGGCCAAGCTATTTGGTAGACTTGATTTATGATATTTTAAGGTCATTCCTTAGTTACTGAATGAATTGATATTCTATGCAGAACTTCATTCATTATTGAGTTACTGTATCAACGCAGTAGTTTGGCTTGTTGTGGTGTTTCAGCCTCCATCGATACTTAGCCTTCTTTGGAGTTGCGTTGAGTATATTCCCCATGGAAACTAATTCGAGAAAGATCCGAACTTTAACCTTTTGTGTCGAATCTTTGATACTTGTTATAAGGGTTCTTCATCAGTTTGTATCAGAGAAAAAGGTTTATCCCTTTGTTGGTGTAACTTTACCGCTTTCTTGGAAAAAATATATTCTTGTTTGCTTGATAAGAAGAAGATTCGCAATAAAACAGTAAAAGAAGCCGAGAGTTAAAATGAAAATTCCAAAAGCAAACTTCTTGATTCATAGTACTTCCATACACGCCTCAAGAATTGGTTTTTTGTTCACCCCTTTCTTCTTGTTTTCAGTGTATTAAATCCAAGATCAAGAATTGAAGAGCCGCCAAGCCCGAATTCTCGATAAATTGCAGCCAAGAAGAAAAGGGTAAGTTCAAAGGAAAAGAAAAAGTTTGAGTGTTTTCTTGAAAGATTAACATGTCCCCCCAGGAAAGTTCATCAAAGTAATCCGATTTCTGGACAGGAGATCAGCCTTTTAAGGAGTCCATACTACAATACATGCTCCAGATAACGCACAAATAAAAAGAGTTAAAGGAAACCGCGACTCGTATTGTAGCCCGAATAGCCACGGCTCAAAGAGATGAAGCCCTAACAGCCATGGCTCAATTAGGTGAAGTCCTAACAGCCACGGCTCACAATGATGAAGCCCAACCAGCCACGGATTCTTCTTCGGAGTGGGAGAAAACTACGGACGACCATCTTGACAGGGGCTGCCCAACTCAAAATATAATGATACATGATGATGACCAATGGATTGGTAAAGAAGGAATCGAAACCGAGAATAGCTTTTTTTTTGGGAATACCCTTGCATTACAAGTCTTAGAAGATTCGAGGACGAATCCTTTACAAAAGGTGATGCGAAACCGTTGTACTGAATACGAAGGTTCGGCTTGAATGGCCGATCTTTCTCTATCTCGAACGGTTTATGGAGGAATATAAACAACCTTTCTCCTGCAAGGTTGAATATCAATGGGGGCTGAAACACCACAATAAGTATAAACCAAACTTATTGATACAGTAACTCAAACATGAATGGATTCTACCAAGAGAATCAAACACAAAGTAACTAAGGAATAACCTTAAATCAAAATATCAATACATCAAGTCTAACTAATATCATGGCTGAAATCCCTCTTAAATAGAGTGGAATTTCGTCAAAAAATAACCCACAAATAAGAGTCCTTTAAGGATTAGGACTCTACAACTCCTAGATAACTAAAAACACTACCTAACATCAAGGACAACATGTCCTATTATTTAGCTCGCTTATTTCGGCCAACACGGCTAATTAAACAATATAATAAATCTGAAATAATAGACTTTAATTATCAAATGACTAAAACACCCTTTCAACCGTTTTCCTTCCAATTATGTATCTTTCCTTCAAATGCTATTAGATGGCTTTGATCCGTGTGTCTAGCTTTATTTGAAGGCTTCTTTAACTCTTGAACCCTTATAATATATACTTTCAACACTTGGAACAAAGGCTTTACTTGGAAGCTCGTATTTGAATGTTGATGAGGTCATTTATCCAAATGACCACTTTAAGCTTCATATATGATCCCGTATCACAAAAATATAATGATACATGATGATGACCAATGGACTGGGTAAAGAAGGAATCGAAACCGAGAACAGCTTTTTTTTTGGGAATACCCTTGCATTACAAGTCTTAGAAGAGTCGAGGACGAATCCTTTACAAAGGGGAGGGGTTTATAAGGAAAACTTTCAAGAAGGAGGGAATGATGAGAGATCATCCATGAAAATAAAAGAGGTCATTCATCCGAATGACCAAGTCCTTAACTCATGCATTCCAAATACGAGCTTCCGAGTAAAGCCTTTGTTCCAAGTGATTAAAGTATTTAATCTAAAGGCTCAAGAGACAAAGATGCCTTCCAAGAATACAAGGCACGAGGATCAAGTCCATCTAATAGCATTTGAAGGCTAGATACACAATCGGGAAGGAAAACGGTTAAAAGGCACTTTAGGAAACTTGTAAATTAAAGTCTATTCTAGACTTTAATTAGAATTTCGACTTTATAGAATTTACTTTAATTATACTAGGCGCCATTATCTAGAATAAAGGACATGTCATCCATGTGTTTAATAAGTAGTTCAATTATCGTAGTTGACTTTTTCTTAGGATAGAAGAATTCTAACTTAATTAGGATTCTTCCTTTGTGGGTTTCTTTGAACCGAAATTCCACTCTATTTAAGAGGGAATTCGGCCAAGCTATTTGGTAGACTTGATTTATGATATTTTAAGGTCATTCCTTAGTTACTGAATGAATTGATATTCTATGCGTAACTTCATTCATTATCGAGTTATCGTATCAACGCAAAGAGTTTGGCTTGTTGTGGTGTTTCAGCCTCCATCGATACTTAGCCTTCTTTGGAGTTGCGTTGAGTATATTCCCCATGGAAACTAATTCGAGAAAGATCCGAACTTTAACCTTTTGTGTCGAATCTTTGATACTTGTTATAAGGGTTCTTCATCAGTTTGTATCAGAGAAAAAGGTTTATCCCTTTGTTGGTGTAACTTTACCGCTTTCTTGGAAAAAATATATTCTTGTTTGCTTGATAGAAGAAGATTCGCAATAAAACAGAAAAAAGAAGCCGAGAGTTAAAATGAAAATTCCAAAAGCAAACTTCTTGATTCATAGTACTTCCATACACGTCTCAAGAATTGGTTTTTGTTCACCCCTTTCTTCTTGTTTTCAGTGTATTAAATCCAAGATCAAGAATTGAAGAGCCGTCAAGCCTGAATTCTCGATAAATTGCAGCCAAGAAGAAAAGGGTAAGTTCAAAGGAAAAGAAAAAGTTTGAGTGTTTTCTTGAAAGATTAACATGTCCCCCCAGGAAAGTTCATCAAAGTAATCCGATTTCTGGACAGGAGATCAGCCTTTTAAGGAGTCCATACTACAATACATGCTCCAGATAACGCACAAATAAAAAGAGTTAAACGAAACCGCGACTCGTATTGTAGCCCGAATAGCCACGGCTCAAAGAGATGAAGCCCCTAACAGCCCATGGCTCAATTAGGTGAAGTCCTAACAGCCACGGCTCACAATGATGAAGCCCAACCAGCCACGGATTCTTCTTCGGAGTGGGAGAAAACTACTGACGACCATCTTGACAGGGGGCTGCCCAACTCAAAATATAATGATACATGATGATGACCAATGGATTGGTAAAGAAGGAATCGAAACCGAGAATCAGCTTTTTTTTTGGGAATACCCTTGCATTACAAGTCTTAGAAGATTCGAGGACGAATCCTTTACAAAAGGTGATGCGAAACCGTTGTACGAATACGAAGGTTCGGCTTGAATGCCCGATCTTTCTCTATCTCGAACAGTTTATGGAGGAATATAAACAACCTTTCTCCTGCAAGGTTGAATATCACCACAATAAGTATAAACCAAACTTATTGATACAGTAACTCAAACATGAATGAATTCTACCAAGAGAATCAAACACAAAGTAACTAAGGAATAACCTTAAATCAAAATATCAATACATCAAGTCTAACTAATATCATGGCTGAAATCCCTCTTAAATAGAGTGGAATTTCGTCAAAAAATAACCCACAAATAAGAGTCCTTTAAGGATTAGGACTCTACAACTCCTAGATAACTAAAAAACACTACCTAACATCAAGGACAACATGTCCTATTATTTAGCTCGCTTATTTCGCCAACACGGCTAATTAAACAATATAATAAATCTGAAATAATAGACTTTAATTATCAAATGACTAAAACACCCTTTCAACCGCTTTTTCCTTCCAATTATGTATCTTTCCTTCAAATGCTATTAGATGGCTTTGATCCGTGTGTCTAGCTTTATTTGAAGGCTTCTTTCTTTAACTCTTGAACCCTTATAATATATACTTTCAACACTTGGAACAAAGGCTTTATTTGGAAGCTCGTATTTGAATGTTGATGAGGTCATTTATCCAAATGACCACTTTAAGCTTCATATATGATCCCGTATCACAAAATATAATGATACATGATGATGACCAATGGACTCGGGTAAAGAAGGAATCGAAACCGAGAACAGCTTTTTTTTTGGGAATACCCTTGCATTACAAGTCTTAGAAGAGTCGAGGACGAATCCTTTACAAAGGGGAGGGGTTTATAAGGAAAACTTTCAAGAAGGAGGGAATGATGAGAGATCATCCATGAAAATAAAAGAGGTCATTCATCCGAATGACCAAGTCCTTAACTCATGCATTCCAAATACGAGCTTCCGAGTAAAGCCTTTGTTCCAAGTGATTAAAGTATTTAATCTAAAGGCTCAAGAGACAAAGATGCCTTCCAAGAATATAAGGCACGAGGATCAAATCCATCTAATAGCATTTGAAGGCAAGATACACAATTGGAAGGAAAACGGTTAAAAGGCACTTTAGGAAACTTGTAAATTAAAGTCTATTCTAGACTTTAATTAGAATTTCGGCTTTATAGAATTTACTTTAATTATACTAGGCGCCATTATCTAGAATAAAGGACATGTCATCCATGTGTTTAATAAGTAGTTCAATTATCGTAGTTGACTTTTCTTAGGATAGAAGAATTCTAACTTAATTAGGATTCTTCCTTTGTGGGTTTCTTTGAACCGAAATTCCACTCTATTTAAGAGGGAATTCGGCCAAGCTATTTGGTAGACTTGATTTATGATATTTTAAGGTTATTCCTTAGTTACTGAATGAATTGATATTCTATGCGTAACTTCATTCATTATCGAGTTATCGTATCAACGCAAAGAGTTTGGCTTGTTGTGGTGTTTCAGCCTCCATCGATACTTAGCCTTCTTTGGAGTTGCGTTGAGTATATTCCCCATGGAAACTAATTCGAGAAAGAGAAAGATCCGAACTTTAACCTTTTGTGTCGAATCTTTGATACTTGTTATAAGGGTTCTTCATCGCTTGTATCGTAGAAAAAGGTTTATCCCTTTGTTGGTGTAACTTTACCGCTTTCTTGGAAAAAAAATATATTCTTGTTTGCTTGATAGAAGAAGATTCGCAATAAAACAGTAAAAGAAGCCGAGAGTTAAAATGAAAATTCCAAAAGCAAACTTCTTGATTCATAGTACTTCCATACACGCCTCAAGAATTGGTTTTTTGTTCACCCCTTTCTTCTTGTTTTCAGTGTATTAAATCCAAGATCAAGAATTGAAGAGCCTTCAAGCCTGAATTCTTGATAAATTGCAGCCAAGAAGAAAAGGGTAAGTTCAAAGGAAAAGAAAAAGTTTGAGTGTTTTCTTGAAAGATTAACATGTCCCCCCAGGAAAGTTCATCAAAGTAATCCGATTTCCCGGACAGAGATCAGCCTTTTAAGGAGTCCATACTACAATACATGCTCCAGATAACGCACAAATAAAAAGAGTTAAAGGAAACCGCGACTCGTATTGTAGCCCGAATAGCCACTGCTCAAAGAGATGAAGCCCCTAACAGCCATGGCTCAATTAGGTGAAGTCCTAACAGCCACGGCTCACAATGATGAAGCCCAACCAGCCACGGATTCTTCTTCGGAGTGGGAGAAAACTACGGACGACCATCTTGACAGGGGCTGCCCAACTCAAAATATAATGATACATGATGATGACCAATGGATTGGTAAAGAAGGAATCGAAACCGAGAACAGTCTTTTTGGGAATACCCTTGCATTACAAGTCTTAGAAGATTCGAGGACGAATCCTTTACAAAAGGTGATGCGAAACCGTTGTACGAATACGAAGGTTCGGCTTGAATGGCCGATCTTTCTCTATCTCGAACGGTTTATGGAGGAATATAAACAACCTTTCTCCTGCAAGGTTGAATATCAATGGGGGCTGAAACACCACAATAAGTATAAACCAAACTTATTGATACAGTAACTCAAACATGAATGGATTCTACCAAGAGAATCAAACACAAAGTAACTAAGGAATAACCTTAAATCAAAATATCAATACATCAAGTCTAACTAATATCATGGCTGAAATCCCTCTTAAATAGAGTGGAATTTCGTCAAAAAATAACCCACAAATAAGAGTCCTTTAAGGATTAGGACTCTACAACTCCTAGATAACAAAAACACTACCTAACATCAAGGACAACATGTCCTATTATTTAGCTCGCTTATTTCGGCCAACACGGCTAATTAAACAATATAATAAATCTGAAATAATAGACTTTAATTATCAAATGACTAAAACACCCTTTCAACCGTTTTCCTTCCAATTATGTATCTTTCCTTCAAATGCTATTAGATGGCTTTGATCCGTGTGTCTAGCTTTATTTGAAGGCTTCTTTAACTCTTGAACCCTTATAATATATACTTTCAACACTTGGAACAAAGGCTTTACTTGGAAGCTCGTATTTGAATGTTGATGAGGTCATTTATCCAAATGACCACTTTAAGCTTCATATATGATCCCGTATCACAAAAATATAATGATACATGATGATGACCAATGGACTGGGTAAAGAAGGAATCGAAACCGAGAACAGTCTTTTTGGGAATACCCTTGCATTACAAGTCTTAGAAGAGTCGAGGACGAATCCTTTACAAAGGGGAGGGGTTTATAAGGAAAACTTTCAAGAAGGAGGGAATGATGAGAGATCATCCATGAAAATAAAAGAGGTCATTCATCCGAATGACCAAGTCCTTAACTCATGCATTCCAAATACGAGCTTCCGAGTAAAGCCTTTGTTCCAAGTGATTAAAGTATTTAATCTAAAGGCTCAAGAGACAAAGATGCCTTCCAAGAATACAAGGCACGAGGATCAAGTCCATCTAATAGCATTTGAAGGCTAGATACACAATCGAAGGAAAACGGTTAAAAGGCACTTTAGGAAACTTGTAAATTAAAGTCTATTCTAGACTTTAATTAGAATTTCGCTTTATAGAATTTACTTTAATTATACTAGGCGCCATTATCTAGAATAAAGGACATGTCATCCATGTGTTTAATAAGTAGTTCAATTATCGTAGTTGACTTTTCTTAGGATAGAAGAATTCTAACTTAATTAGGATTCTTCCTTTGTGGGTTTTTTTTGAACCGAAATTCCACTCTATTTAAGAGGGAATTCGCCAAGCTATTTGGTAGACTTGATTTATGATATTTTAAGGTCATTCCTTAGTTATCGAATGAATTGATATTTCTATGCGTAACTTCATTCATTATTGAGTTATCGTATCAACGCAGAGTTTGGCTTGTTGTGGTGTTTCACCTCCATCGATACTTAGCCTTCTTTGGAGTTGCGTTGAGTATATTCCCCATGGAAACTAATTCGAGAAAGATCCGAACTTTAACCTTTTGTGTCGAATCTTTGATACTTGTTATAAGTGGTTCTTCATCGCTTTGTATCGTAGAAAAAGGTTTATCCCTTTGTTGGTGTAACTTTACCGCTTTCTTGGAAAAAAAATATATTCTTGTTTGCTTGATAGAAGAAGATTCGCAATAAAACAGTAAAAGAAGCCGAGAGTTAAAATGAAAATTCCAAAAGCAAACTTCTTGATTCATAGTACTTCCATACACGCCTCAAGAATTGGTTTTTTGTTCACCCCTTTCTTCTTGTTTTCATGTATTAAATCCAAGATCAAGAATTGAAGAGCCGTCAAGCCCGAATTCTCGATAAATTGCAGCCAAGAAGAAAAGGGTAAGTTCAAAGGAAAAGAAAAAGTTTGAGTGTTTTCTTGAAAGATTAACATGTCCCCCCAGGAAAGTTCATCAAAGTAATCCGATTTCTGGACAGGAGATCAGCCTTTTAAGGAGTCCATACTACAATACATGCTCCGGATAACGCACAAATAAAAAAGAGTTAAAGGAAACCGCGACTCGTATTGTAGCCCGAATAGCCACGACTCAAAGAGATGAAGCCCCTAACAGCCATGGCTCAATTAGGTGAAGTCCTAACAGCCACGGCTCACAATGATGAAGCCCAACCAGCCACTGGATTCTTCTTCGGAGTGGGAGAAAACTACTGGACGACCATCTTGACAGGGGCTGCCCAACTCAAAATATAATGATACATGATGATGACCAATGGATTGGTAAAGAAGGAATCGAAACCGAGAACAGTCTTTTTGGGAATACCCTTGCATTACAAGTCTTAGAAGATTCGAGGACGAATCCTTTACAAAAGGTGATGCGAAACCGTTGTACGAATACGAAGGTTCGGCTTGAATGGCCGATCTTTCTCTATCTCGAACGGCTTTATGGAGGAATATAAACAACCTTTCTCCTGCAAGGTTGAATATCAATGGGGGCTGAAACACCACAATAAGTATAAACCAAACTTATTGATACAGTAACTCAAACATGAATGGATTCTACCAAGAGAATCAAACACAAAGTAACTAAGGAATAACCTTAAATCAAAATATCAATACATCAAGTCTAACTAATATCATGGCTGAAATCCCTCTTAAATAGAGTGGAATTTCGTCAAAAAAATAACCCACAAATAAGAGTCCTTTAAGGATTAGGACTCTACAACTCCTAGATAACTAAAAAACACTACCTAACATCAAGGACAACATGTCCTATTATTTAGCTCGCTTATTTCGGCCAACACGGCTAATTAAACAATATAATAAATCTGAAATAATAGACTTTAATTATCAAATGACTAAAACACCCTTTCAACCGTTTTCCTTCCAATTATGTATCTTTCCTTCAAATGCTATTAGATGGCTTTGATCCGTGTGTCTAGCTTTATTTGAAGGCTTCTTTAACTCTTGAACCCTTATAATATATACTTTCAACACTTGGAACAAAGGCTTTACTTGGAAGCTCGTATTTGGAATGTTGATGAGGTCATTTATCCAAATGACCACTTTAAGCTTCATATATGATCCCGTATCACAAAATATAATGATACATGATGATGACCAATGGACTGGTAAAGAAGGAATCGAAACCGAGAACAGTCTTTTTGGGAATACCCTTGCATTACAAGTCTTAGAAGAGTCGAGGACGAATCCTTTACAAAGGGGAGGGGTTTATAAGGAAAACTTTCAAGAAGGAGGGAATGATGAGAGATCATCCATGAAAATAAAAGAGGTCATTCATCCGAATGACCAAGTCCTTAACTCATGCATTCCAAATACGAGCTTCCGAGTAAAGCCTTTGTTCCAAGTGATTAAAGTATTTAATCTAAAGGCTCAAGAGACAAAGATGCCTTCCAAGAATACAAGGCACGAGGATCAAGTCCATCTAATAGCATTTGAAGGCTAGATACACAATCGAAGGAAAACGGTTAAAAGGCACTTTAGGAAACTTGTAAATTAAAGTCTATTCTAGACTTTAATTAGAATTTCGCTTTATAGAATTTACTTTAATTATACTAGGCGCCATTATCTAGAATAAAGGACATGCTGTCCATGTGTTTAATAAGTAGTTCAATTATCGTAGTTGACTTTTCTTAGGATAGAAGAATTCTAACTTAATTAGGATTCTTCCTTTGTGGGTTTTTTTTGAACCGAAATTCCACTCTATTTAAGAGGGAATTCGCCAAGCTATTTGGTAGACTTGATTTATGATATTTTAAGGTCATTCCTTAGTTATCGAATGAATTGATATTCTATGCGTAACTTCATTCATTATTGAGTTACTCGTATCAACGCAGAGTTTGGCTTGTTGTGGTGTTTCAGCCTCCATCGATACTTAGCCTTCTTTGGAGTTGCGTTGAGTATATTCCCCATGGAAACTAATTCGAGAAAGATCCGAACTTTAACCTTTTGTGTCGAATCTTTGATACTTGTTATAAGTGGTTCTTCATCGCTTGTATCGTAGAAAAAGGTTTATCCCTTTGTTGGTGTAACTTTACCGCTTTCTTGGAAAAAAAATATTCTTGTTTGCTTGATAGAAGAAGATTCGCAATAAAACGTAAAAAGAAGCCGAGAGTTAAAATGAAAATTCCAAAAGCAAACTTCTTGATTCATAGTACTTCCATACACGCCTCAAGAATTGGTTTTTGTTCACCCCTTTCTTCTTGTTTTCAGTGTATTAAATCCAAGATCAAGAATTGAAGAGCCGCCAAGCCCGAATTCTCGATAAATTGCAGCCAAGAAGAAAAGGGTAAGTTCAAAGGAAAAGAAAAAGTTTGAGTGTTTTCTTGAAAGATTAACATGTCCCCCTCAGAAAGTTCATCAAAGTAATCCGATTTCTGGGACAGAGATCAGCCTTTTAAGGAGTCCATACTACAATACATGCTCCGTATAACGCACAAATAAAAAGAGTTAAAGGAAACCGCGACTCGTGATTGTAGCCCGAATAGCCACTGCTCAAAGAGATGAAGCCCCTAACAGCCATGGCTCAATTAGGTGAAGTCCTAACAGCCACGGCTCACAATGATGAAGCCCAACCAGCCACGGATTCTTCTTCGGAGTGGGGAGAAAACTACTGGACGACCATCTTGACAGGGGCTGCCCAACTCAAAATATAATGATACATGATGATGACCAATGGATTGGTAAAGAAGGAATCGAAACCGAGAATCAGCTTTTTTTTGGGAATACCCTTGCATTACAAGTCTTAGAAGATTCGAGGACGAATCCTTTACAAAAAGGTGATGCGAAACCGTTGTACGAATACGAAGGTTCGGCTTGAATGGCCGATCTTTCTCTATCTCGAACGGTTTATGGAGGAATATAAACAACCTTTCTCCCCGCAAGGTTGAATATCAATGGGGGCTGAAACACCACAATAAGTATAAACCAAACTTATTGATACAAAGAACTCAAACATGAATGGATTCTACCAAGAGAATCAAACACAAAGTAACTAAGGAATAACCTTAAATCAAAATATCAATACATCAAGTCTAACTAATATCATGGCTGAAATCCCTCTTAAATAGAGTGGAATTTCGTCAAAAAAATAACCCACAAATAAGAGTCCTTTAAGGATTAGGACTCTACAACTCCTAGATAACTAAAAAACACTACTCTAACATCAAGGACAACATGTCCTATTATTTAGCTCGCTTATTTCGCCAACACGGCTAATTAAACAATATAATAAATCTGAAATAATAGACTTTAATTATCAAATGACTAAAACACCCTTTCAACCGTTTTTCCTTCCAATTATGTATCTTTCCTTCAAATGCTATTAGATGGCTTTGATCCGTGTGTCTAGCTTTTTATTTGAAGGCTTCTTTAACTCTTGAACCCTTATAATATATACTTTCAACACTTGGAACAAAGGCTTTACTTGGAAGCTCGTATTTGAATGTTGATGAGGTCATTTATCCAAATGACCACTTTAAGCTTCATATATGATCCCGTATCACAAAAATATAATGATACATGATGATGACCAATGGATTGGTAAAGAAGGAATCGAAACCGAGAATAGTCTTTTTGGGAATACCCTTGCATTACAAGTCTTAGAAGAGTCGAGGACGAATCCTTTACAAAGGGGAGGGGTTTATAAGGAAAACTTTCAAGAAGGAGGGAATGATGAGAGATCATCCATGAAAATAAAAGAGGTCATTCATCCGAATGACCAAGTCCTTAACTCATGCATTCCAAATACGAGCTTCCGAGTAAAGCCTTTGTTCCAAGTGATTAAAGTATTTAATCTAAAGGCTCAAGAGACAAAGATGCCTTCCAAGAATACAAGGCACGAGGATCAAATCCATCTAATAGCATTTGAAGGCTAGATACACAATCGAAGGAAAACTGTTAAAAGGCACTTTAGGAAACTTGTAAATTAAAGTCTATTCTAGACTTTAATTAGAATTTCGCTTTATAGAATTTACTTTAATTATACTAGGCGCCATTATCTAGAATAAAGGACATGTCATCCATGTGTTTAATAAGTAGTTCAATTATCGTAGTTGACTTTTTCTTAGGATAGAAGAATTCTAACTTAATTAGGATTCTTCCTTTTCGTGGGTTTTTTTTGAACCGAAATTCCACTCTATTTAAGAGGGAATTCGCCAAGCTATTTGGTAGACTTGATTTATGATATTTTAAGGTCATTCCCTTAGTTACTGAATGAATTGATTTTCTATGCAGAACTTCATTCATTATTGAGTTACTGTATCAACGCAGTAGTTTGGCTTGTTGTGGTGTTTCAGCCTCCATCGATACTTAGCCTTCTTTGGAGTTGCGTTGAGTATATTCCCCATGGAAACTAATTCGAGAAAGAGAAAGATCCGAACTTTAACCTTTTGTGTCGAATCTTTGATACTTGTTATAAGGGTTCTTCATCAGTTTGTATCAGAGAAAAAGGTTTATCCCTTTGTTGGTGTAACTTTACCGCTTTCTTGGAAAAAATAAATTCTTGTTTGCTTGATAGAAGAAGATTCGCAATAAAACAGAAAAAAGAAGCCGAGAGTTAAAATGAAAATTCCAAAAGCAAACTTCTTGATTCATAGTACTTCCATACACGTCTCAAGAATTGGTTTTTGTTCACCCCTTTCTTCTTGTTTTCAGTGTATTAAATCCAAGATCAAGAATTGAAGAGCCGTCAAGCCTGAATTCTCGATAAATTGCAGCCAAGAAGAAAAGGGTAACTCTACCCATGTTAATCTTTCAAGAAAACACTCAAACCATTTCTTTTTCTTTGAACTCACCCTTTTCTTCTTGGCTGCAATTTATCAAGATTCCAGGCTTGAAGGCTCTTCAATTCTTGATCTTGGATTTAATACACTAGAAAACAAGAAGAAAGGGGTGAACAAAAACCAATTCTTGAGACGAGTATGGAAGTGCTATGAATCAAGAAGTTTGCTTTTGGAATTTTCACTAAATTTTCATTTAACTCTAGGCTTCTTTTTGTCTATTTTATGACGAAATTTTATCCTTTTTTTTTATATCAAGCAAACAAGAATTTTGTTTTTCCAAGAAAGCGGTAAAGTTACACTAACAAAGAGATAAACCTTTTTCTGATACAAATTGATGAAGAACCCTTATAACAAGTATCAAAGATTCGACACAAAAAAGGTTAAAGTTCTGATCATTCTCTTCTCGAATTAGTTTCCATGGGGAATATACTCAACGCAACTCTAAAGAAGGCTAAGTATCGATGGAGGATGAAACACCACAACAAGCGAAACTACTCGCTTGATACAAGAACTCAAGAATGAATGAAGTTCTACTTAGAAAATCAATTCATTCAAGAACTCAAGGAATAACCTTAAAATATCATAAATCAAGTCTATCAAATAGCTTGGCCGAATTCCCTCTTAAATAGAGTGGAATTTCGGTTCCAAGAAACCCACATAGGAAGAATCCTGATTAAGTTAGAATTCTTCTATCCTAAGAATAGTAAACACCGATAATTGAACTACTAATTAAACACGTGGAAAGGATGTCCTTTATTCTAGATATTGGCGCCTAATATAATTAAAGTAAATACTATAGAGCCGGAATTCTAATTAAAGTCTAGAATAGACTTTAATTTACAAGTTTTCTAAAATGCCCTTTAACCGCTTTTCGCTCCAATTGTGTATCTTTCCTTCAAATGTTGTTACATGGATTTGATCCTCGTGCCTTGCATTCTTGGAAGGCTTCTTTGTCTCTTGAGCCTTTAGATTAAATACTTTAATCACTTGGAACAAAGGCTTTAATCTAAACTCGTATTTGGAATGCACGAGTTAAGGACTTGGTCATTCATCTTTTATTTTAATGGACGATCTCTCATCATTCCCTCCTTGAAAACAATCCTTATCATCCCCGTCCACTTTGTAAAGGATTCGTCCCTCGAATCTTCTAAGACTTGTAAAGCCGTGGTATTGCCAAAAAGATTGTTCTCGCTTTCGATTTCTTCTTTACTAACCCATCGTCATCATCATGTATCCTTATATTTTGTGTTAGGGCGCCCATATCAAGATGGTAATCCGTAGTTTTCTCCCACTCAACAAGAATCCGTGGCTTGTTGGGCTTCATCATTGTGAGTCGTGGCTGTTAGGACTTCACCTAATGGAGCCACGGCTGCTAGTGGCTTCATCTCTTTGAGCCGTGGGTCGTTCGACCGCAATACGAGTCGCGGTTTCGCTTTATCTTATTTAATTTGTGCGTTACTCGCGCATGTATTGTAGTGTGGACTCCTTAAAAAGCTGATCTTCCATCAAGAAATCGGATTACTTTGATGAACTTTCTTGAGGAGACATGTTAATCTTTCAAGAAAACACTCAAACCTTTTCTTTTTCTTTTTTGAACTTACCCTTTTCTTCTTGGCTGCAATTTATCAAGATTTCAGGCTTGAAGGCTCTTCAATTCTTGATCTTGGATTTAATACACTAGAAAACAAGAAGAAAGGGGTG
Source organism: Vinca minor (assembly GCA_026122235.1). NCBI lineage: Eukaryota > Viridiplantae > Streptophyta > Magnoliopsida > Gentianales > Apocynaceae > Vinca > Vinca minor. The sequence continues at coordinate 778,823 of JAOCZM010000259.1, read as the reverse complement.
AACAAAAACTAATTCTTGAGACGAGCATGGAAGTGCTATGAATCAAGAAGTTTGCTTTTGGAATTTTCACTAAATTTTCATTTAACTCTAGGCTTCTTTTGTCTATTTTATGACGAATCTTTATCTCTCTCTTTTATATCAAGCAAACAAGAATTTCCCCCAAGAAAGCGGTAAAGTTACACTAACAAAGAGATAAACCTTTTTCTGGATACAAACTGATGAAGAACCCTTATAACAAGTATCAAAGATTCGACACAAAAGGTTAAAGTTCGGATCATTCTCTTTCTAAAATTAGTTTCCATGGGGAATATAGTCAACGCAACTCTAAATAAGGCTAAGTATCGATGGAGGATGAAACACCACAACAAGCTGAAACTATCGCGTTGATCCAAGAACTCAAGAATGAATGAAGTTCTACATAGAAAATCAATTCATTCAAGAACTAAGGAATAACCTTAAAATATCATAAATCAAGTCTACCAAATAGCTCTGCCGAATTCCCTCTTAAATAGGGTGGAATTTCGGTTCCAAGAAACCCACATAGGAAGAATCCTGATTAAGTTAGAATTCTTCTGTCCTAAGAATAGTAAACAACGATAATTGAACTACTAATTAAACACATGGACATCATGTCCTTTATTCTAGATAATGGCGCCTAATATTATTAAAGTAAATACTATAGAGCCGATATTCTAATTCCCTTTAACCGTTTTGCTTCCAATTGTGTATCTTTCCTTCAAATGCTGTTACATGGATTTGATCCTCGTGCCTTGCATTCTTGGAAGGCTTCTTTGTCTCTTGAGCCTTTAGATTAAATACTTTAATCACTTGGAACAAAGGCTTTAATCGGAAACTAGTATTTGGAATGCACGAGTTAAGGACTTGGTCATTCGGAAGAATGACCTCTTTTATTTCCATGGATGATCATCTCTCATCATTCCCTCCTTGAAAACAATCCTTATCATCCCCTCCACTTTGTAAAGGATTCGTCCTCGAATCTTCTAAGACTTGTAAAGCAAGGGTATTGCCAAAAAGATTGTTCTCGGTTTCGATTTCTTCTTTACTAACCCATTGGTCATCATCATGTATCCTTATATTTTGTGTTGGGCGGCCCATATCAAGATGGTAATCCGTAGTTTTCTCCCACTCTGAACAAGAATCCGTGGCTTGTTGGGCTTCATCATTGTGAGTCGTGGCTGTTAGGACTTCACCTAATGGAGCCACGGCTGTTAGGGCTTCATCTCTTTGAGCCGTGGTCGTTCGATCGCAATACGAGTCGCGGTTTCGCTTTATCTTATTTAATTTGTGCGTTACCTGGCGCATGTATTGTAGTGTGGACTCCTTAAAAAGCTGATCTTCTGTCAAGAAATCGGATTACTTTGATGAACTTTCTTGAGGAGACATGTTAATCTTTCAAGAAAACACTCAAACCATTTCTTTTTTCTTTGAACTCACCCTTTTCTTCTTGGTTGCAATTTATCAAGATTTCGAGCTTGAAGGCTCTTCAATTCTTGATCTTGGATTTAATACACTAGAAAACAAGAAGAAAGGGGTGAACAAAAACCAATTCTTGAGACGAGTATGGAAGTGCTATGAATCAAGAAGTTTGCTTTTGGAATTTTCACTAAATTTTCATTTAACTCTAGGCTTCTTTTGTCTATTTTATGACGAAATTTTATCCTTTTTTTTTTTATATCAAGCAAACAAGAATTTTGTTTTTCCAAGAAAGCGGTAAAGTTACACTAACAAAGAGATAAACCTTTTTCTCGGATACAAATTGATGAAGAACCCTTATAACAAGTATCAAAGATTCGACAAAAAAAGGTTAAAGTTCGGATCATTCTCTTTCTCGAATTAGTTTCCATGGGGAATATACTCAACGCAACTCTAAAGAAGGCTAAGTATCGATGGAGGATGAAACACCACAACTAGCGAAACTACTGCGTTGATACAGTAACTCAAGAATGAATGAAGTTCTACTTAGAAAATCAATTCATTCAGTAACTAAGGAATAACCTTAAAATATCATAAATCAAGTCTATCAAATAGCTTGGCCGAATTCCCTCTTAAATAGAGTGGAATTTCGGTTCCAAGAAACCCACATAAGAAGAATCCTGATTAAGTTAGAATTCTTCTATCCTAAGAATAGTAAACAACGATAATTCAACTACTAATTAAACACGTGGACAGGATGTCCTTTATTGTAGATATTGGCGCCTAATATAATTAAAGTAAATACTATAGAGCCGGAATTCTAATTAAAGTCTAGAATAGACTTTAATTTACAAGTTTCTAAAATGCCCTTTAACCGTTTTGCTTCCAATTGTGTATCTTTCCTTCAAATGCTGTTACATGGATTTGATCCTCGTGCCTTGCATTCTTGGAAGGCTTCTTTGTCTCTTGAGCCTTTAGATTAAATACTTTAATCACATGGAACAAAGGCTTTTGATGCGAAATCTTGATGGGTTATATCAAGATTCGGCTTAATTAGCAGATCTTTCTCTATCTCGAATAGTTTATGGGGGAATACACTTAACACAGTCCCGGAAAGGCTAAGTATCAATGGAGGTTGAAACACCACAACTAGATAAACCAACTAGTTGATACAAGAATTTAAAGAAATATGAACTTCAACCTGAAGTCATAAACAAGTATCAAAGGATTAACCTTAATCAAAATATCAATATATCAAGTCTAAGTTACATGGCTGCCGAAATCTCTATTAAATAGAGTATTTCGGTTACAAGACAACCAATCTAACTCAAACTAGGAAAAGGGAAATAAGAGTCCTTGAAGAATTAGGACTCTTGAATAACAACTTGCTATCAAGTAACTATCTAAACAAGATAATAGGCACATGTTCCTATTATCTTGGTGGCTGAAATAAAAGTAACTACTAGATCTATGAAGAGTCCTAGTTGCATTAGGACTCTTATTAACCAACTAACTAACACATGGACAACATGTCCTTTATTATAGCAACTACTTGCTATACACGAAATTATAATAAGTAAATATGTTGAAAATAATTAAAGTCTAGTATAGACTTTAATTGTACATAAAAAAGACTAAAATGCCCTTTAGATTCGTCCCCATTCTGGACAGCTTGTTGGGCCAACTTGCACGACAATACGGGATATCAAGAAGGCAGAATCTGATCTTGTGATCTTCATGAAAGTTGTAGATCTGCCTCTTATCTTTAATATGCAACTGGAATCAGCTCCATTGGATAAGTATATAGAAAGATATGATCATTCTGCCAAACAGTAGCAAAGCTGTCCATTCCTTGTACACTTGTGATACTTAAGAGGTTGACTTGGGAAACATTCTTAGATGTAATTTAGAGTCCTCTTTGTATCGTAACACACGTTCCCTTGAGTTGGGCAGCCCCAAGGTTGGTACCGTATCATCCCCTCCCTCTTGAAAAGGATTCGTCCTCGAATCATCCCAAAAATCAGCTTTATAATCTAAAAAATGAACAAAAGGGAGCAAGTTAGAAATATGGAAAGTAAAAATTGCATTGTCCTTACCTATCAAGGAGATTCTCTTGCGTGCTGTCCCAAATAAATGGTGTCTTGTCCTTCTTAATTGAAATTAATGAGGCAAGTAAGCTTGCAAAAAATCGTGAACAAAACGCTTTATAAAAGCTTGCCAACTCATATGTTGAACGAACTTGAAGGATACTAGTTGTTCTCGGCCATTCCTTTATTGCATTATCTTTTGCCCCGATCAACTTGAATACCTTGTAAACTTAACATATAACTAAGAAGATTAATAGAATGAGTGTTATAAACATAATTATCCATCTTAGCATACAAGGTTTGTGTATTTATAATAGAAAAAAATAGCCCTAAGATGTGTACTAACATGTTCTCGGTTTTTGACTATTAATAAATATTTTATCAAAGCAATAAATTGGATGTCTATACTGAAAAGTTATGTGATTAACATGTAGACTATCCGTATATAATCTAAAAGTCCTTTCTTGCTTTGGTACAATTTTCCCGGATTAACATATGGACTTAAAGACATACTTACCTTCTTCTTTTCAAGAATTAAATCACCTTGGTTGTGAATTTGCTGAATTGTACCCGAAGATGGTTTATACCTTTCACGATTTTGAAGGCTAATACGTAACCTTTTCGGCAACTCCTTAGGGAAGACTTCATGAAACTTCTGAAAAATAGCAAGACTAGATGTAGAAAAAGATGTTAGAGTAAAAGAAAAAGTGTTAGTAAATAGGTTCCTTGCGGTTCCTTGCAAATCTATTGCTTGAATTATCCTATCTACCTTTCCGGTTTTAATGAACAAACATTCTTTTCTCACCTTTTGAGCTATTGCCTTTTTTCTCACTTTTAGCTCGGCTTTTTCCACTCTTTTTACCGCGGTTGTTACCTCTTTGGAACGATCACTCGTTTCTTGCAACTCACGCTCTTTCATTCTTTTCTCTCTACCCTCGGCTAATAACTTTTGATGTTCACTAACTTGAATCAGTGTCATAGGAAGCAAAGTATATCGAATGTTATCTTTTGTAGCCTTGTAAACATTCCTTCGACCAATATGATCCGCGAACCTATCATATTGCCAAGGTCTTCCCAAAATAATGTGACAAGCGGTCATAGGTACCACATCACATAAAACCCGTATCTTTAAAGTTCCCAATGCGGAAATCAAACTCTACTTGCTTATCCACTTTAATCTCCCCGCTATTGTTTAACCAAGAAAGCTTGTATGGCATTGGATGTGCTTTCGTAGGTAAATTTAAAGCGGTTACCATCTCATAAGAACAAACATTAGTGCAGCTACCATTATCAATAATAACCAAACATATTCTATCTTTAACAGTGCACTTAGTTTGAAAAAGATTACTACGGTGTTGATGCAAATCATCTATTGGTTGAGAATGTAAAAGTTGCATATTAACCAAAAGAAAATTACCATCATCCGCGGGAAATTCTCCATTGCCCTCGGCTTCATCTCCCAAAAATGGTTCCTCGGTTTCAAGTTCAAAACTTTCGGTTTCTTGAGATTCTTGATTTTCTTGAACATCTTGATCATCTATGGTCACTTCTTGCTGCAAAGTACCTTCACTAAAAGACATTATCTTTGCAAAGAAAAATTCACAAAAAGAATTGTTAGTAGAAAAAGATATGAAAGATTGGATCTTTCACAAAATCTGTGAATAATAATCTGTGAATAGTAGTCTGTGAATAGTAATCTGGGAATAGTAATCTGTGAATAGTACCCAGTGAATAGTAATCCGTGAATAGTAATCAGATTGTGTATTCTCTCAATATTGAATCTTTTCTCTCGATTTTTCCAAAAATACTTGTCAAGAACTTCCAACTTTGAATATTTGAATGGTTATAATGATGGAAGGCTGAAAAAAATATTTCAAGAAGTACTTTCTTGATCTAATAAAAAGGCTAGGGAAAAAGTATGTGTAATTGTAACAAGAGCAAGAGAAAGATGTAACCTTTACGTTTCTTGATTTTCTTTCTTCTTGAAATTGCTTTTTCTTGATGCCTTTCTTCCCTTCTTACCCAAGACTTACCCTTATCTTGGCCACACAGATCAAGAACTTCTATGGGATGAAGATGTTACCTTGATATTTTTACCTTGATGGTGACTAATTCAAGATGAAGAGGGAACAAGAGCCAATTCCTTGTTGAAGGAAGTTTGCTTTTGGATTGTATCCTTGTCTTTTGTGGGATAACTCGGTTGCCAATTTCTTTATATCCGAGTGGCTTTTTCTTTGTACTAACCCGGCTGCCAATTTTTTTTACTTCCGGGTGGCTTTTTCGTAGGGGTATAATTTTTGTGTTATCTTTCGGCTATTCTCAAGCAAACAAGAAAAAAAATTTCAAGAAAAACTGTAAAGGGTACACCAAGATAGAGATCAACCTTTTGCTCTGATACCACTTGATGCGAAATCTTGATGGGTTATATCAAGATTCGGCTTAATTAGCAGATCTTTCTCTATCTCGAATAGTTTATGGGGGAATACACTTAACACAGTCCCGGAAAGGCTAAGTATCAATGGAGGTTGAAACACCACAACTAGATAAACCAACTAGTTGATACAGTAACTTAAAGAAATATGAACTTCAACCGGAAGTCATAAACAAGTATCAAAGGATTAACCTTAATCAAAATATCAATATATCAAGTCTAAGTTACATGGCTGCCGAAATCTCTATTAAATAGAGTATTTCGGTTACAAGATAACCAATCTAACTCAAACTAGGAAAAGGGAAATAAGAGTCCTTGAAGAATTAGGACTCTTGAATAACAACTTGCTATCAAGTAACTACCTAAACAAGATAATAGGCACATGTTCCTATTATCTTGGTGGCTGAAATAAAAGTAACTACCAGATCTATGAAGAGTCCTAGTTGCATTAGGACTCTTATTAACCAACTAACTAACACATGGACAACATGTCCTTTATTATAGCAACTACTTGCTATACACGAAATTATAATAAGTAAATATGCTGAAAATAATTAAAGTCTAGTATAGACTTTAATTGTACATAAAAAGACTAAAATGCCCTTTAGATTCGTCCCCATTCTGGACAGCTTGTTGGGCCAACTTGCACGACAATACGGGATATCAAGAAGGCAGAATCTGATCTTGTGATCTTCATGAAAGTTGTAGATCTGCCTCTTATCTTTAATATGCAACTGGAATCAGCTCCATTGGATAAGTATATAGAAAGATATGATCATTCTGCCAAACAGTAGCAAAGCTGTCCATTCCTTGTACACTTGTGATACTTAAGAGGTTGACTTGGGAAACATTCTTAGATGTAATTTAGAGTCCTCTTTGTATCGTAACACACGTTCCCTTGAGTTGGGCAGCCCCAAGGTTGGTACCGTATCAGCTTTAATCGGAAACTCGTATTTGGAATGCACGAGTTAAGGACTTGGTCATTCAGATGAATGACCTCTTTTATTTTCATGGATGATCTCTCATCATTCCCTCCTTGAAAACAATCCTTATCATCCCCTCCACTTTGTAAAGGATTCGTCCTCGAATCTTCTAAGACTTGTAAAGCCAGGGTATTGCCAAAAAGATTGTTCTCGGTTTCGATTTCTTCTTTACTAACCCATTGGTCATCATCATGTATCCTTATATTTTGTGTTGGGCGGCCCATATCAAGATGGTAATCCGTAGTTTTCTCCCACTCTGAACAAGAATCCGTGGCTTGTTGGGCTTCATCATTGTGAGTCGTGGCTGTTAGGACTTCACCTAATGGAGCCATGGCTGTTAGGGCTTCATCTCTTTGAGCCGTGGCTGTTCGGCTGCAATACGAGTCGCGGTTTCGTTTATCTCTTTTAATTTGTGCGTTATCTGGCGCATGTATTGTAGTGTGGACTCCTTAAAAAGCTGATCTTCTGTCAAGAAATCGGATTACTTTGATGAACTTTCTTGAGGAGACATGTTAATCTTTCAAGAAAACACTCAAACCTTTTCTTTTTCTTTGAACTTACCCTTTTCTTCTTGGCTGCAATTTATCAAGATTTCAGGCTTGAAGGCTCTTCAATTCTTGATCTTGGATTTAATACACTAGAAAACAAGAAGAAAGGGGTGAACAAAAACCAATTCTTGAGACGAGTATGGAAGTGCTATGAATCAAGAAGTTTGCTTTTGGAATTTTCACTAAATTTTCATTTAACTCTAGGCTTCTTTTGTCTATTTTATGACGAAATTTTATCCTTTTTTTTTATATCAAGCAAACAAGAATTTTGTTTTTCCAAGAAAGCGGTAAAGTTACACTAACAAAGAGATAAACCTTTTTCTCGGATACAAATTGATGAAGAACCCTTATAACAAGTATCAAAGATTCGACAAAAAAAGGTTAAAGTTCGGATCATTCTCTTTCTCGAATTAGTTTCCATGGGGAATATACTCAACGCAACTCTAAAGAAGGCTAAGTATCGATGGAGGATGAAACACCACAACAAGCGAAACTACTGCGTTGATACAGTAACTCAAGAATGAATGAAGTTCCACTTAGAAAATCAATTCATTCAGTAACTAAGGAATAACCTTAAAATATCATAAATCAAGTCTATCAAATAGCTTGGCCGAATTCCCTCTTAAATAGAGTGGAATTTCGGTTCCAAGAAACCCACATAAGAAGAATCCTGATTAAGTTAGAATTCTTCTATCCTAAGAATAGTAAACAACGATAATTGAACTACTAATTAAACACATGGACATCATGTCCTTTATTCTAGATAATGGCGCCTAATATTATTAAAGTAAATACTATAGAGCCGATATTCTAATTCCCTTTAACCGTTTTGCTTCCAATTGTGTATCTTTCCTTCAAATGCTGTTACATGGATTTGATCCTCGTGCCTTGCATTCTTGGAAGGCTTCTTTGTCTCTTGAGCCTTTAGATTAAATACTTTAATCACTTGGAACAAAGGCTTTAATCGGAAACTCGTATTTGGAATGCACGAGTTAAGGACTTGGTCATTCGGATGAATGACCTCTTTTATTTCCATGGATGATCTCTCATCATTCGCTCCTTGAAAAAAATCCTTATCATCCCCTCCACTTTGTAAAGGATTCGTCCTCGAATCTTCTAAGACTTGTAAAGCCAGGGTATTGCCAAAAAGATTGTTCTCGGTTTCGATTTCTTCTTTACTAACCCATTGGTCATCATCATGTATCCTTATATTTTGTGTTGGGCGGCCCATATCAAGATGGTAATCCGTAGTTTTCTCCCACTCTGAACAAGAATCCGTGGCTTGTTGGGCTTCATCATTGTGAGTCGTGGCTGTTAGGACTTCACCTAATGGAGCCATGGCTGTTAGGGCTTCATCTCTTTGAGCCGTGGCTGTTCGGCTGCAATACGAGTCGCGGTTTCGTTTATCTCTTTTAATTTGTGCGTTATCTGGCGCATGTATTGTAGTGTGGACTCCTTAAAAAGCTGATCTTCTGTCAAGAAATCGGATTACTTTGATGAACTTTCTTGAGGAGACATGTTAATCTTTCAAGAAAACACTCAAACCATTTCTTTTTCTTTGAACTCACCCTTTTCTTCTTGGCTGCAATTTATCAAGATTTCAGGCTTGAAGGCTCTTCAATTCTTGATCTTGGATTTAATACACTAGAAAACAAGAAGAAAGGGGTGAACAAAAACTAATTCTTGAGACGAGCATGGAAGTGCTATGAATCAAGAAGTTTGCTTTTGGAATTTTCACTAAATTTTCATTTAACTCTAGGCTTCTTTTGTCTATTTTATGACGAATCTTTATCTTTTTTTTTATATCAAGCAAACAAGAATTTTTCCCCCCAAGAAAGCGGTAAAGTTACACTAACAAAGAGATAAACCTTTTTCTCGGATACAAACTGATGAAGAACCCTTATAACAAGTATCAAAGATTCGACACAAAAGGTTAAAGTTCGGATCATTCTCTTTCTAAAATTAGTTTCCATGGGGAATATAGTCAACGCAACTCTAAATAAGGCTAAGTATCGATGGAGGATGAAACACCACAACAAGCGAAACTACTGCGTTGATCCAGTAACTCAAGAATGAATGAAGTTCTACATAGAAAATCAATTCATTTAGTAACTAAGGAATAACCTTAAAATATCATAAATCAAGTCTACCAAATAGCTCAGACGAATTCCCTCTTAAATAGGGTGGAATTTCGGTTCCAAGAAACCCACATAGGAAGAATCCTGATTAAGTTAGAATTCTTCTATCCTAAGAATAGTAAACAACGATAATTGAACTACTAATTAAACACATGGACATCATGTCCTTTATTCTAGATAATGGCGCCTAATATTATTAAAGTAAATACTATAGAGCCGATATTCTAATTCCCTTTAACCGTTTTGCTTCCAATTGTGTATCTTTCCTTCAAATGCTGTTACATGGATTTGATCCTCGTGCCTTGCATTCTTGGAAGGCTTCTTTGTCTCTTGAGCCTTTAGATTAAATACTTTAATCACTTGGAACAAAGGCTTTAATCGGAAACTCGTATTTGGAATGCACGAGTTAAGGACTTGGTCATTCGGATGAATGACCTCTTTTATTTCCATGGATGATCTCTCATCATTCCCTCCTTGAAAAAAATCCTTATCATCCCCTCCACTTTGTAAAGGATTCGTCCTCGAATCTTCTAAGACTTGTAAAGCCAGGGTATTGCCAAAAAGATTGTTCTCGGTTTCGATTTCTTCTTTACTAACCCATTGGTCATCATCATGTATCATTATATTTTGTGTTGGGCAGCCCATATCAAGATGGTAATCCGTAGTTTTCTCCCACTCTGAACAAGAATCCGTGGCTTGTTGGGCTTCATCATTGTGAGTCGTGGGCTGTTAGGGACTTCACCTAATGGAGCCACGGCTGTTAGGGCTTCATCTCTTTGAGCCGTGGCTGTTCGACTGCAATACGAGTCGCGGTTTCGTTTATCTTATTTAATTTGTGCGTTACCTGGCGCATGTATTGTAGTGTGGACTCCTTAAAAAGCTGATCTTCTGTCAAGAAATCGGATTACTTTGATGAACTTTCTTGAGGAGACATGTTAATCTTTCAAGAAAACACTCAAACCATTTCTTTTTCTTTGAACTCACCCTTTTCTTCTTGGCTGCAATTTATCAAGATTTCAGGCTTGAAGGCTCTTCAATTCTTGATCTTGGATTTAATACACTAGAAAACAAGAAGAAAGGGGTGAACAAAAACCAATTCTTGAGACGAGTATGGAAGTGCTATGAATCAAGAAGTTTGCTTTTGGAATTTTCACTAAATTTTCATTTAACTCTAGGCTTCTTTTGTCTATTTTATGACGAATCTTTATCTTTTTTTTTTTTTTTTATATCAAGCAAACAAGAATTTTTCCCCCCAAGAAAGCGGTAAAGTTACACTAACAAAGAGATAAACCTTTTTCTCGGATACAAACTGATGAAGAACCCTTATAACAAGTATCAAAGATTCGACACAAAAGGTTAAAGTTCGGATCATTCTCTTTCTAAAATTAGTTTCCATGGGGAATATAGTCAACGCAACTCTAAATAAGGCTAAGTATCGATGGAGGATGAAACACCACAACAAGCGAAACTACTGCGTTGATCCAGTAACTCAAGAATGAATGAAGTTCTACATAGAAAATCAATTCATTCAGTAACTAAGGAATAACCTTAAAATATCATAAATCAAGTCTACCAAATAGCTCTGCCGAATTCCCTCTTAAATAGGGTGGAATTTCGGTTCCAAGAAACCCACATAGGAAGAATCCTGATTAAGTTAGAATTCTTCTATCCTAAGAATAGTAAACAACGATAATTGAACTACTAATTAAACACGTGGACAGGATGTCCTTTATTCTAGATATTGGCGCCTAATATAATTAAAGTAAATACTATAGAGCCGAATTCTAATTAAAGTCTAGAATAGACTTTAATTTACAAGTTTTCTAAAATGCCCTTTAACCGTTTTCGTTCCAATTGTGTATCTTTCCTTCAAATGTTGTTACATGGATTTGATCCTCGTGCCTTGCATTCTTGGAAGGCTTCTTTGTCTCTTGAGCCTTTAGATTAAATACTTTAATCACTTGGAACAAAGGCTTTAATCGGAAACTCGTATTTGGAATGCACGAGTTAAGGACTTGGTCATTCATCTTTTATTTTAATGGATGATCTCTCATCATTCCCTCCTTGAAAAAAATCCTTATCATCCCCTCCACTTTGTAAAGGATTCGTCCTCGAATCTTCTAAGACTTGTAAAGCCAGGGTATTGCCAAAAAGATTGTTCTCGGTTTCGATTTCTTCTTTACTAACCCATTGGTCATCATCATGTATCCTTATATTTTTGTGTTGGGCGGCCCATATCAAGATGGTAATCCGTAGTTTTCTCCCACTACGAACAAGAATCCGTGGCTTGTTGGGCTTCATCATTGTGAGTCGTGGGCTGTTAGGGACTTCACCTAATGGAGCCATGGCTGTTAGGGCTTCATTTCTTTGAGCCGTGGCTGTTCGAGCTATAATACGAGTCGCGGTTTCGTTTATCTCTTTTAATTTGTGCGTTACCTGGCGCATGTATTGTAGTGTGGACTCCTTAAAAAGCTGATCTTCTGTCAAGAAATCGGATTACTTTGATGAACTTTCTTGAGGAGACATGTTAATCTTTCAAGAAAACACTCAAACCTTTTCTTTTTCTTTGAACTTACCCTTTTCTTCTTGGCTGCAATTTATCAAGATTTCAGGCTTGAAGGCTCTTCAATTCTTGATCTTGGATTTAATACACTAGAAAACAAGAAGAAAGGGGTGAACAAAAACTAATTCTTGAGACGAGCATGGAAGTGCTATGAATCAAGAAGTTTGCTTTTGGAATTTTCACTAAATTTTCATTTAACTCTAGGCTTCTTTTGTCTATTTTATGACGAATCTTTATCTCTTTTTTTTTATATCAAGCAAACAAGAATTTTTCCCCCCAAGAAAGCGGTAAAGTTACACTAACAAAGAGATAAACCTTTTTCTCGGATACAAACTGATGAAGAACCCTTATAACAAGTATCAAAGATTCGACACAAAAGGTTAAAGTTCGGATCATTCTCTTTCTAAAATTAGTTTCCATGGGGAATATAGTCAACGCAACTCTAAATAAGGCTAAGTATCGATGGAGGATGAAACACCACAACAAGCGAAACTACTGCGTTGATCCAGTAACTCAAGAATGAATGAAGTTCTACATAGAAAATCAATTCATTCAGTAACTAAGGAATAACCTTAAAATATCATAAATCAAGTCTACCAAATAGCTCTGCCGAATTCCCTCTTAAATAGGGTGGAATTTCGGTTCCAAGAAACCCACATAGGAAGAATCCTGATTAAGTTAGAATTCTTCTGTCCTAAGAATAGTAAACAACGATAATTGAACTACTAATTAAACACATGGACATCATGTCCTTTATTCTAGATAATGGCGCCTAATATTATTAAAGTAAATACTATAGAGCCGATATTCTAATTCCCTTTAACCGTTTTGCTTCCAATTGTGTATCTTTCCTTCAAATGCTGTTACATGGATTTGATCCTCGTGCCTTGCATTCTTGGAAGGCTTCTTTGTCTCTTGAGCCTTTAGATTAAATACTTTAATCACTTGGAACAAAGGCTTTAATCGGAAACTCGTATTTGGAATGCACGAGTTAAGGACTTGGTCATTCGGATGAATGACCTCTTTTATTTCCATGGATGATCTCTCATCATTCCCTCCTTGAAAACAATCCTTATCATCCCCTCCACTTTGTAAAGGATTCGTCCTCGAATCTTCTAAGACTTGTAAAGCCAGGGTATTGCCAAAAAGATTGTTCTCGGTTTCGATTTCTTCTTTACTAACCCATTGGTCATCATCATGTATCCTTATATTTTGTGTTGGGCGGCCCATATCAAGATGGTAATCCGTAGTTTTCTCCCACTCTGAACAAGAATCCGTGGCTTGTTGGGCTTCATCATTGTGAGTCGTGGGCTGTTAGGGACTTCACCTAATGGAGCCATGGCTGTTAGGGGCTTCATCTCTTTGAGCCGTGGCTGTTCAGTACTGATCACGAGTCGCGGTTTCGTTTATCTTATTTAATTTGTGCGTTACACGGCGCATGTATTGTAGTGTGGACTCCTTAAAAGCTGATCTTCTGTCAAGAAATCGGATTACTTTGATGAACTTTCTTGAGGAGACATGTTAATCTTTCAAGAAAACACTCAAACCATTTCTTTTTCTTTGAACTCACCCTTTTCTTCTTGGCTGCAATTTATCAAGATTTCAGGCTTGAAGGCTCTTCAATTCTTGATCTTGGATTTAATACACTAGAAAACAAGAAGAAAGGGGTGAACAAAAACCAATTCTTGAGACGAGTATGGAAGTGCTATGAATCAAGAAGTTTGCTTTTGGAATTTTCACTAAATTTTCATTTAACTCTAGGCTTCTTTTGTCTATTTTATGACGAAATTTTATCCTTTTTTTTTATATCAAGCAAACAAGAATTTTGTTTTTCCAAGAAAGCGGTAAAGTTACACTAACAAAGAGATAAACCTTTTTCTCGGATACAAATTGATGAAGAACCCTTATAACAAGTATCAAAGATTCGACAAAAAAAGGTTAAAGTTCGGATCATTCTCTTTCTCGAATTAGTTTCCATGGGGAATATACTCAACGCAACTCTAAAGAAGGCTAAGTATCGATGGAGGATGAAACACCACAACAAGCGAAACTACTGCGTTGATACAGTAACTCAAGAATGAATGAAGTTCTACTTAGAAAATCAATTCATTCAGTAACTAAGGAATAACCTTAAAATATCATAAATCAAGTCTATCAAATAGCTTGGCGAATTCCCTCTTAAATAGAGTGGAATTTCGGTTCCAAGAAACCCACATAAGAAGAATCCTGATTAAGTTAGAATTCTTCTATCCTAAGAATAGTAAACAACGATAATTGAACTACTAATTAAACACGTGGACAGGATGTCCTTTATTCTAGATATTGGCGCCTAATATAATTAAAGTAAATACTATAGAGCTGAATTCTAATTAAAGTCTAGAATAGACTTTAATTTACAAGTTTTCTAAAATGCCCTTTAACCGTTTTCGTTCCAATTGTGTATCTTTCCTTCAAATGTTGTTACATGGATTTGATCCTCCTGCCTTGCATTCTTGAAAGGCTTCTTTGTCTCTTGAGCCTTTAGATTAAATACTTTAATCACTTGGAACAAAGGCTTTAATCGGAAACTCGTATTTGGAATGCACGAGTTAAGGACTTGGTCATTCATCTTTTATTTTCATGGATGATCTCTCATCATTCGCTCCTTGAAAAAAAATCCTTATCATCCCCTCCACTTTGTAAAGGATTCGTCCTCGAATCTTCTAAGACTTGTAAAGCCAGGGTATTGCCAAAAAGATTGTTCTCGGTTTCGATTTCTTCTTTACTAACCCATTGGTCATCATCATGTATCCTTATATTTTTGTGTTGGGCGGCCCATATCAAGATGGTAATCCGTAGTTTTCTCCCACTACGAACAAGAATCCGTGGCTTGTTGGGCTTCATCATTGTGAGTCGTGGGCTGTTAGGGACTTCACCTAATGGAGCCACTGGCTGTTAGGGGCTTCATCTCTTTGAGCTGTGGTTGTTCGAGCTACAATACGAGTCGCGGTTTCGTTTATCTCTTTTAATTTGTGCGTTATCTAGCGCATGTATTGTAGTGTGGACTCCTTAAAAAGCGGATCTTCTGTCAAGAAATCGGATTACTTTTATGAACTTTCCTGAGGAGACATGTTAATCTTTCAAGAAAACACTCAAACCTTTTCATTTTCTTTGAACTTACCCTTTTCTTCTTGGCTGCAATTTATCAAGAATTCAGGCTTGAAGGCTCTTCAATTCTTGATCTTGGATTTAATACACGAAAAACAAGAAGAAAGGGGTGAACAAAAACCAATTCTTGAGACGAGTATGGAAGTACTATGAATCAAGAAGTTTGCTTTTGGAATTTTCAGTAAATTTTCATTTAACTCTCGGCTTATTTTGTCTATTTTATGACGAATCTTTATCTCTTTTTATATCAAGCAAACAAGAATTTTTCCCCCCCAAGAAAGCGGTAAAGTTACACTAACAAAGAGATAAACCTTTTTCTCGGATACAAAGCTGATGAAGAACCACTTATAACAAGTATCAAAGATTCGACACAAAAGGTTAAAGTTCGGATCATTCTCTTTCTAAAATTAGTTTCCATGGGGAATATAGTCAACGCAACTCTAAATAAGGCTAAGTATCGATGGAGGATGAAACACCACAACAAAGCGAAACTACTGCGTTGATCCGAGTAACTCAAGAATGAATGAAGTTCTACATAGAAAATCAATTCATTCGAGTAACTAAGGAATAACCTTAAAATATCATAAATCAAGTCTACCAAATAGCTTGGCGAATTCCCTCTTAAATAGAGTGGAATTTCGGTTCAAAGAAAACCCAGCATAGGAAGAATCCTGATTAAGTTAGAATTCTTCTGTCCCTAAGAATAGTAAACAACGATAATTGAACTACTAATTAAACACATGGACATCATGTCCTTTATTCTAGATAATGGCGCCTAATATTATTAAAGTAAATACTATATAGCCGATATTCTAATTCCACTTTAACCGTTTTGCTTCCAATTGTGTATCTTTCC
The DNA here is from genome assembly GCA_026122235.1 of Vinca minor. Lineage (NCBI taxonomy): Eukaryota > Viridiplantae > Streptophyta > Magnoliopsida > Gentianales > Apocynaceae > Vinca > Vinca minor. The sequence goes on along the minus strand of JAOCZM010000259.1, from coordinate 762,636 downwards.
TTCAAATCGTTTGTTACATGGATTTGATCCTCGTGCCTTGCATTCTTGGAAGGCTTCTTTGTCTCTTGAGCCTTTAGATTAAATACTTTAATCACTTGGAACAAAGGCTTTAATCGGAAACTCGTATTTGGAATGCACGAGTTAAGGACTTGGTCATTCGGATGAATGACCTCTTTTATTTCCATGGATGATCTCTCATCATTCGCTCCTTGAAAAAAATCCTTATCATCCCCTCCACTTTGTAAAGGATTCGTCCTCGAATCTTCTAAGACTTGTAAAGCCAGGGTATTGCCAAAAAGATTGTTCTCGGTTTCGATTTCTTCTTTACTAACCCATTGGTCATCATCATGTATCATTATATTTTGTGTTGGGCAGCCCATATCAAGATGGTAATACGTAGTTTTCTCCCACTCTGAACAAGAATCCGTGGCTGGTTGGGCTTCATCATTGTGAGTCGTGGCTGTTAGGACTTCACCTAATGGAGCCATGGCTGTTAGGGCTTCATCTCTTTGAGCAGTGGTCGTTCAGTACTGTACTGAGTCGCGGTTTCGTTTATCTTATTTAATTTGTGCGTTACCTGGCGCATGTATTGTAGTGTGGACTCCTTAAAAAGCTGATCTTCTGTCAAGAAATCGGATTACTTTGATGAACTTTCTTGAGGAGACATGTTAATCTTTCAAGAAAACACTCAAACCATTTCTTTTTCTTTGAACTCACCCTTTTCTTCTTGGCTGCAATTTATCAAGATTTCAGGCTTGAAGGCTCTTCAATTCTTGATCTTGGATTTAATACACTAGAAAACAAGAAGAAAGGGGTGAACAAAAACCAATTCTTGAGACGAGTATGGAAGTGCTATGAATCAAGAAGTTTGCTTTTGGAATTTTCACTAAATTTTCATTTAACTCTAGGCTTCTTTTGTCTATTTTATCCTTTTTTTTTATATCAAGCAAACAAGAATTTTGTTTTTCCAAGAAAGCGGTAAAGTTACACTAACAAAGAGATAAACCTTTTTCTCGGATACAAACTGATGAAGAACCCTTATAACAAGTATCAAAGATTCGACACAAAAGGTTAAAGTTCGGATCATTCTCTTTCTCGAATTAGTTTCCATGGGGAATATACTCAACGCAACTCTAAAGAAGGCTAAGTATCGATGGAGGATGAAACACCACAACAAGCGAAACTACTGCGTTGATCCAGTAACTCAAGAATGAATGAAGTTCTACATAGAAAATCAATTCATTCAGTAACTAAGGAATAACCTTAAAATATCATAAATCAAGTCTACCAAATAGCTTGGCCGAATTCCCTCTTAAATAGAGTGGAATTTCGGTTCCAAGAAACCCACATAGGAAGAATCCTGATTAAGTTAGAATTCTTCTATCCTAAGAATAGTAAACAACGATAATTGAACTACTAATTAAACACATGGACATCATGTCCTTTATTCTAGATAATGGCGCCTAATATAATTAAAGTAAATAGTATAGAGCCGATATTCTAATTCCCTTTAACCGTTTTCCTTCCAATTGTGTATCTTTCCTTCAAATGCTGTTACATGGATTTGATCCTCGTGCCTTGCATTCTTGGAAGGCTTCTTTGTCTCTTGAGCCTTTAGATTAAATACTTTAATCACTTGGAACAAAGGCTTTAATCGGAAACTCGTATTTGGAATGCACGAGTTAAGGACTTGGTCATTCATCTTTTATTTTAATGGATGATCTCTCATCATTCCCTCCTTGAAAACAATCCTTATCATCCCCTCCACTTTGTAAAGGATTCGTCCTCGAATCTTCTAAGACTTGTAAAGCCAGGGTATTGCCAAAAAGATTGTTCTCGGTTTCGATTTCTTCTTTACTAACCCATTGGTCATCATCATGTATCCTTATATTTTGTGTTGGGCGGCCCATATCAAGATGGTAATCCGTAGTTTTCTCCCACTCTGAACAAGAATCCGTGGCTTGTTGGGCTTCATCATTGTGAGTCGTGGCTGTTAGGACTTCACCTAATGGAGCCATGGCTGTTAGGGCTTCATCTCTTTGAGCCGTGGCTGTTCGAGTGCTGTACTGAGTCGCGGTTTCGTTTATCTCTTTTAATTTGTGCGTTATCTGGCGCATGTATTGTAGTGTGGACTCCTTAAAAAGCTGATCTTCTGTCAAGAAATCGGATTACTTTGATGAACTTTCTTGAGGAGACATGTTAATCTTTCAAGAAAACACTCAAACCTTTTCTTTTTCTTTGAACTTACCCTTTTCTTCTTGGCTGCAATTTATCAAGATTTCAGGCTTGAAGGCTCTTCAATTCTTGATCTTGGATTTAATACACTAGAAAACAAGAAGAAAGGGGTGAACAAAAACCAATTCTTGAGACGAGTATGGAAGTGCTATGAATCAAGAAGTTTTCTTTTGGAATTTTCACTAAATTTTCATTTAACTCTCGGCTTCTTTTTTCTATTTTATGACGAATCTTTATTTATTTTTTTTATATCAAGCAAACAAGAATTGTTTTCCCAAGAAAGCGGTAAAGTTACACTAACAAAGAGATAAACCTTTTTCTCCGATACAAACTGATGAAGAACCCTTATAACAAGTATCAAAGATTCGACACAAAAGGTTAAAGTTCGGATCATTCTCTTTCTCGAATTAGTTTCCATGGGGAATATACTCAACGCAACTCTAAAGAAGGCTAAGTATCGATGGAGGATGAAACACCACAACAAGCGAAACTACTGCGTTGATCCTGTAACTCAAGAATGAATGAAGTTCTACATAGAAAATCAATTCATTCAGTAACTAAGGAATAACCTTAAAATATCATAAATCAAGTCTACCAAATAGCTTGGCCGAATTCCCTCTTAAATAGAGTGGAATTTCGGTTCCAAGAAACCCACATAGGAAGAATCCTGATTAAGTTAGAATTCTTCTATCCTAAGAATAGTAAACAACGATAATTGAACTACTAATTAAACACATGGACATCATGTCCTTTATTCTAGATAATGGCGCCTAATATTATTAAAGTAAATACTATAGAGCCGATATTCTAATTCCCTTTAACCGTTTTGCTTCCAATTGTGTATCTTTCCTTCAAATCGTTTGTTACATGGATTTGATCCTCGTGCCTTGCATTCTTGGAAGGCTTCTTTGTCTCTTGAGCCTTTAGATTAAATACTTTAATCACTTGGAACAAAGGCTTTAATCGGAAACTCGTATTTGGAATGCACGAGTTAAGGACTTGGTCATTCGGATGAATGACCTCTTTTATTTTCATGGATGATCTATCATCATTCGCTCCTCGAAAAAAAATCCTTATCATCCCCTCCACTTTGTAAAGGATTCGTCTCGGAATCTTCTAAGACTTGTAAAGCCAGGGTATTGCCAAAAAGATTGTTCTCGGTTTCGATTTCTTCTTTACTAACCCATTGGTCATCATCATGTATCCTTATATTTTGTGTTGGGCGGCCCATATCAAGATGGTAATCCGTAGTTTTCTCCCACTCTGAACAAGAATCCGTGGCTTGTTGGGCTTCATCATTGTGAGTCGTGGCTGTTAGGACTTCACCTAATGGAGCCATGGGTACTGTTAGGGCTTCATCTCTTTCGAGCAGTGGTGCATTCGATTGCTATACTGAGTCGCGGTTTCGTTTATCTTATTTAATTTGTGCGTTACCTGGCGCATGTATTGTAGTGTGGACTCCTTAAAAAGCTGATCTTCTGTCAAGAAATCGGATTACTTTGATGAACTTTCTTGAGGAGACATGTTAATCTTTCAAGAAAACACTCAAACCTTTTCTTTTTCTTTGAACTTACCCTTTTCTTCTTGGCTGCAATTTATCAAGATTTCAGGCTTGAAGGCTCTTCAATTCTTGATCTTGGATTTAATACACTAGAAAACAAGAAGAAAGGGGTGAACAAAAACCAATTCTTGAGACGAGTATGGAAGTGCTATGAATCAAGAAGTTTTCTTTTGGAATTTTCACTAAATTTTCATTTAACTCTCGGCTTCTTTTTTCTATTTTATGACGAATCTTTATTTATTTTTTTTATATCAAGCAAACAAGAATTGTTTTCCCAAGAAAGCGGTAAAGTTACACTAACAAAGAGATAAACCTTTTTCTCGGATACAAACTGATGAAGAACCCTTATAACAAGTATCAAAGATTCGACACAAAAGGTTAAAGTTCGGATCATTCTCTTTCTAAAATTAGTTTCCATGGGGAATATAGTCAACGCAACTCTAAAGAAGGCTAAGTATCGATGGAGGATGAAACACCACAACAAGCGAAACTACTGCGTTGATCCAGTAACTCAAGAATGAATGAAGTTCTACATAGAAAATCAATTCATTCAGTAACTAAGGAATAACCTTAAAATATCATAAATCAAGTCTACCAAATAGCTTGGCCGAATTCCCTCTTAAATAGAGTGGAATTTCGGTTCCAAGAAACCCACATAGGAAGAATCCTGATTAAGTTAGAATTCTTCTATCCTAAGAATAGTAAACAACGATAATTGAACTACTAATTAAACACGTGGACAGGATGTCCTTTATTCTAGATATTGGCGCCTAATATAATTAAAGTAAATACTATAGAGCCGGAATTCTAATTAAAGTCTAGAATAGACTTTAATTTACAAGTTTTATAAAATGCCCTTTAACCGTGTTCGTTCCAATTGCGTATCTTTCCTTCAAATGTTGTTACATGGATTTGATCCTCGTGCCTTGCATTCTTGGAAGGCTTCTTTGTCTCTTGAGCCTTTAGATTAAATACTTTAATCACTTGGAACAAAGGCTTTAATCGGAAACTCGTATTTGGAATGCACGAGTTAAGGACTTGGTCATTCATCTTTTATTTTAATGGATGATCTCTCATCATTCCCTCCTTGAAAACAATCCTTATCATCCCCTCCACTTTGTAAAGGATTCGTCCCTCGAATCTTCTAAGACTTGTAAAGTCGGGGTATTGCCAAAAAAGATTGTTCTCGGTTTCGATTTCTTCTTTACTAACCCATTGGTCATCATCATGTATCCTTATATTTTGTGTTGGGCGGCCCATATCAAGATGGTAATCCGTAGTTTTCTCCCACTCTGAACAAGAATCCGTGGCTTGTTGGGCTTCATCATTGTGAGTCGTGGCTGTTAGGACTTCACCTAATGGAGCCATGGCTGTTAGGGCTTCATCTCTTTCAGCCGTGGTACATTCGATTTGCAATACTGAGTCGCGGTTTCGTTTATCTTATTTAATTTGTGCGTTATCTGGCGCATGTATTGTAGTGTGGACTCCTTAAAAAGCTGATCTTCTGTCAAGAAATCGGATTACTTTGATGAACTTTCTTGAGGAGACATGTTAATCTTTCAAGAAAACACTCAAACCATTTCTTTTTCTTTGAACTCACCCTTTTCTTCTTGGCTGCAATTTATCAAGATTTCAGGCTTGAAGGCTCTTCAATTCTTGATCTTGGATTTAATACACTAGAAAACAAGAAGAAATGGGTGAACAAAAACCAATTCTTGAGACGAGTATGGAAGTGCTATGAATCAAGAAGTTTGCTTTTGGAATTTTCACTAAATTTTCATTTAACTCTAGGCTTCTTTTGTCTATTTTATGACGAAATTTTAACCTTTTTTTTTTTTTATATCAAGCAAACAAGAATTTCCCCCAAGAAAGCGGTAAAGTTACACTAACAAAGAGATAAACCTTTTTCTCGGATACAAACTGATGAAGAACCCTTATAACAAGTATCAAAGATTCGACACAAAAGGTTAAAGTTCGGATCATTCTCTCTCTAAAATTAGTTTCCATGGGGAATATAGTCAACGCAACTCTAAAGAAGGCTAAGTATCGATGGAGGATGAAACACCACAACAAGCGAAACTACTGCGTTGATACAGTAACTCAAGAATGAATGAAGTTCTACATAGAAAATCAATTCATTCGGTAACTAAGGAATAACCTTAAAATATCATAAATCAAGTCTATCAAATAGCTTGGCGAATTCCCTCTTAAATAGAGTGGAATTTTGGTTCCAAGAAACCCACATAAGAAGAATCCTGATTAAGTTAGAATTCTTCTATCCTAAGAATAGTAAACAACGATAATTGAACTACTAATTAAACACGTGGACAGGATGTCCTTTATTCTAGATATTGGCGCCTAATATAATTAAAGTAAATACTATAGAGCCGGAATTCTAATTAAAGTCTAGAATAGACTTTAATTTACAAGTTTTATAAAATGCCCTTTAACCGTGTTCGTTCCAATTGTGTATCTTTCCTTCAAATGTTGTTACATGGATTTGATCCTCGTGCCTTGCATTCTTGGAAGGCTTCTTTGTCTCTTGAGCCTTTAGATTAAATACTTTAATCACTTGGAACAAAGGCTTTAATCGGAAACTTCGTATTTGGAATGCACGAGTTAAGGACTTGGTCATTCATCTTTTATTTTAATGGATGATCTCTCATCATTCCCTCCTTGAAAAAAATCCTTATCATCCCCTCCACTTTGTAAAGGATTCGTCCTCGAATCTTCTAAGACTTGTAAAGCCAGGGGTATTGCCAAAAAGATTGTTCTCGGTTTCGATTTATTCTTTACTAACCCATTGGTCATCATCATGTATCCTTATATTTTGTGTTGGGCGGCCCATATCAAGATGGTAATCCGTAGTTTTCTCCCACTACGAACAAGAATCCAGTGGCTTGTTGGGCTTCATCATTGTGAGTCGTGGGCTGTTAGGGACTTCACCTAATGGAGCCATGGGCTGTTAGGGGCTTCATCTCTTTGAGCCGTGGTCGTTGGTACCCTGTACTGAGTCGCGGTTTCGTTTATCTCTTTTAATTTGTGCGTTACTGGCGCATGTATTGTAGTGTGGACTCCTTAAAAAGGCTGATCTTACGTCAAGAAATCGGATTACTTTGATGAACTTTCTTGAGGAGACATGTTAATCTTTCAAGAAAACACTCAAACCTTTTCTTTTTCTTTGAAATTACCCTTTTCTTCTTGGCTGCAATTTATCAAGATTTCAGGCTTGAAGGCTCTTCAATTCTTGATCTTGGATTTAATACACTAGAAAACTAGAAGAAAGGGGTGAACAAAAACTAATTCTTGAGACGAGCATGGAAGTGCTATGAATCAAGAAGTTTGCTTTTGGAATTTTCACTAAATTTTCATTTAACTCTAGGCTTCTTTTGTCTATTTTATGACGAAATTTTATCCTTTTTTTTTATATCAAGCAAACAAGAATTTTGTTTTTCCAAGAAAGCGGTAAAGTTACACTAACAAAGAGATAAACCTTTTTCTCGGATACAAATTGATGAAGAACCCTTATAACAAGTATCAAAGATTCGACACAAAAGGTTAAAGTTCGGATCATTCTCTTTCTCGAATTAGTTTCCATGGGGAATATACTCAACGCAACTCTAAAGAAGGCTAAGTATCGATGGAGGATGAAATACCACAACAAGCGAAACTATTGCGTTGATCCAGTAACTCAAGAATGAATGAAGTTCAACATAGAAAATCAATTCATTCAGTAACTAAGGAATAACCTTAAAATATCATAAATCAAGTCTACCAAATAGCTTGGCCGAATTCCCTCTTAAATAGAGTGGAATTTCGGTTCCAAGAAACCCACATAGGAAGAATCCTGATTAAGTTAGAATTCTTCTATCCTAAGAATAGTAAACAACGATAATTGAACTACTAATTAAACACATGGACATCATGTCCTTTATTCTAGATAATGGCGCCTAATATTATTAAAGTAAATACTATAGAGCCGATATTCTAATTCCCTTTAACCGTTTTGCTTCCAATTGTGTATCTTTCCTTCAAATGCTGTTACATGGATTTGATCCTCGTGCCTTGCATTCTTGGAAGGCTTCTTTGTCTCTTGAGCCTTTAGATTAAATACTTTAATCACTTGGAACAAAGGCTTTAATCGGAAACTCGAATTTGGAATGCACGAGTTAAGGAATTGGTCATTCGGATGAATGACCTCTTTTATTTCCATGGATGATCTATCATCATTCGCTCCTCGAAAAAAATCCTTATCATCCCCTCCACTTTGTAAAGGATTCGTCCTGGAATCTTCTAAGACTTGTAAAGCCAGGGTATTGCCAAAAAGATTGTTCTCGGTTTCGATTTCTTCTTTACTAACCCATTGGTCATCATCATGTATCCTTATATTTTGTGTTGGGCGGCCCATATCAATATGGTAATCCGTAGTTTTCTCCCACTCTGAACAAGAATCCGTGGCTTGTTGGGCTTCATCATTGTGAGTCGCGGCTGTTAGGACTTCACCTAATGGAGCCATGGCTGTTAGGGCTTCTTCTCGTTCAGGCGTGGCTGTTCGACTGCAATACGAGTCGCGGTTTCGTTTATCTTATTTAATTTGTGCGTTACCTGGCGCATGTATTGTAGTGTGGACTCCTTAAAAAGCTGATCTTCTGTCAAGAAATCGGATTACTTTGATGAACTTTCTTGAGGAGACATGTTAATCTTTCAAGAAAACACTCAAACCATTTCTTTTTCTTTGAACTCACCCTTTTCTTCTTGGCTGCAATTTATCAAGATTTCAGGCTTGAAGGCTCTTCAATTCTTGATCTTGGATTTAATACACTAGAAAACAAGGAGAAAGGGGTGAACAAAAACTAATTCTTGAGACGAGCATGGAAGTGCTATGAATCAAGAAGTTTGCTTTTGGAATTTTCACTAAATTTTCATTTAACTCTCGGCTTCTTTTTTCTATTTTATGACGAATCTTTATCTTTTTTTTTTTATATCAAGCAAACAAGAATTTTTTTCCCAAGAAAGCGGTAAAGTTACACTAACAAAGAGATAAACCTTTTTCTCGGATACAAATTGATGAAGAACCCTTATAACAAGTATCAAAGATTCGACACAAAAGGTTAAAGTTCGGATCATTCTCTTTCTCGAATTAGTTTCCATGGGGAATATACTCAACGCAACTCTAAAGAAGGCTAAGTATCGATGGAGGATGAAACACCACAACAAGCGAAACTACTGCGTTGATACAGTAACTCAAGAATGAATGAAGTTCTACATAGAAAATCAATTCATTCAGTAACTAAGGAATAACCTTAAAATATCATAAATCAAGTCTACCAAATAGCTTGGCCGAATTCCCTCTTAAATAGAGTGGAATTTCGGTTCCAAGAAACCCACATAGGAAGAATCCTGATTAAGTTAGAATTCTTCTATCCTAAGAATAGTAAACAACGATAATTGAACTACTAATTAAACACGTGGACAGGATGTCCTTTATTCTAGATATTGGCGCCTAATATAATTAAAGTAAATACTATAGAGCCGGAATTCTAATTAAAGTCTAGAATAGACTTTAATTTACAAGTTTTCTAAAATGCCCTTTAACCGTTTTCGTTCCAATTGTGTATCTTTCCTTCAAATGTTGTTACATGGATTTGATCCTCGTGCCTTGCATTCTTGGAAGGCTTCTTTGTCTCTTGAGCCTTTAGATTAAATACTTTAATCACTTGGAACAAAGGCTTTAATCGGAAACTCGTATTTGGAATGCACGAGTTAAGGACTTGGTCATTCATCTTTTATTTTAATGGATGATCTCTCATCATTCCCTCCTTGAAAACAATCCTTATCATCCCCTCCACTTTGTAAAGGATTCGTCCTCGAATCTTCTAAGACTTGTAAAGCCAGGGTATTGCCAAAAAGATTGTTCTCGGTTTCGATTTCTTCTTTACTAACCCATTGGTCATCATCATGTATCCTTATATTTTGTGTTGGGCGGCCCATATCAAGATGGTAATCCGTAGTTTTCTCCCACTCTGAACAAGAATCCGTGGCTTGTTGGGCTTCATCATTGTGAGTCGCGGCTGTTAGGACTTCACCTAATGGAGCCATGGCTGTTAGGGCTTCTTCTCGTTCAGGCGTGGCTGTTCGACTGCAATACGAGTCGCGGTTTCGTTTATCTTATTTAATTTGTGCGTTACCTGGCGCATGTATTGTAGTGTGGACTCCTTAAAAAGCTGATCTTCTGTCAAGAAATCGGATTACTTTGATGAACTTTCTTGAGGAGACATGTTAATCTTTCAAGAAAACACTCAAACCATTTCTTTTTCTTTGAACTCACCCTTTTCTTCTTGGCTGCAATTTATCAAGATTTCAGGCTTGAAGGCTCTTCAATTCTTGATCTTGGATTTAATACACTAGAAAACAAGGAGAAAGGGGTGAACAAAAACTAATTCTTGAGACGAGCATGGAAGTGCTATGAATCAAGAAGTTTGCTTTTGGAATTTTCACTAAATTTTCATTTAACTCTAGGCTTCTTTTGTCTATTTTATGACGAAATTTTAACCTTTTTTTTTATATCAAGCAAACAAGAATTTTCCCCCCCAAGAAAGCGGTAAAGTTACACTAACAAAGAGATAAACCTTTTTCTCGGATACAAACTGATGAAGAACCCTTATAACAAGTATCAAAGATTCGACACAAAAGGTTAAAGTTCGGATCATTCTCTCTCTAAAATTAGTTTCCATGGGGAATATAGTCAACGCAACTCTAAAGAAGGCTAAGTATCGATGGAGGATGAAACACCACAACAAGCGAAACTACTGCGTTGATACAGTAACTCAAGAATGAATGAAGTTCTACATAGAAAATCAATTCATTCAGTAACTAAGGAATAACCTTAAAATATCATAAATCAAGTCTATCAAATAGCTTGGCCGAATTCCCTCTTAAATAGAGTGGAATTTCGGTTCCAAGAAACCCACATAAGAAGAATCCTGATTAAGTTAGAATTCTTCTATCCTAAGAATAGTAAACAACGATAATTGAACTACTAATTAAACACGTGGACAGGATGTCCTTTATTCTAGATATTGGCGCCTAATATAATTAAAGTAAATACTATAGAGCCGGAATTCTAATTAAAGTCTAGAATAGACTTTAATTTACAAGTTTTCTAAAATGCCCTTTAACCGTTTTCGTTCCAATTGTGTATCTTTCCTTCAAATGTTGTTACATGGATTTGATCCTCGTGCCTTGCATTCTTGGAAGGCTTCTTTGTCTCTTGAGCCTTTAGATTAAATACTTTAATCACTTGGAACAAAGGCTTTAATCGGAAACTCGTATTTGGAATGCACGAGTTAAGGACTTGGTCATTCATCTTTTATTTTAATGGATGATCTCTCATCATTCCCTCCTTGAAAACAATCCTTATCATCCCCTCCACTTTGTAAAGGATTCGTCCTCGAATCTTCTAAGACTTGTAAAGCCAGGGTATTGCCAAAAAGATTGTTCTCGGTTTCGATTTATTCTTTACTAACCCATTGGTCATCATCATGTATCCTTATATTTTGTGTTGGGCGGCCCATATCAAGATGGTAATCCGTAGTTTTCTCCCACTCTGAACAAGAATCCGTGGCTTGTTGGGCTTCATCATTGTGAGTCGTGGCTGTTAGGACTTCACCTAATGGAGCCATGGCTGTTAGGGCTTCATCTCTTTGAGCCAGTGGTCGTTGAGTCGCAATACGAGTCGCGGTTTCGTTTATCTCTTTTAATTTGTGCGTTACTGGCGCATGTATTGTAGTGTGGACTCCTTAAAAAGCTGATCTTCTGTCAAGAAATCGGATTACTTTGATGAACTTTCTTGAGGAGACATGTTAATCTTTCAAGAAAACACTCAAACCTTTTCTTTTTCTTTGAAATTACCCTTTTCTTCTTGGCTGCAATTTATCAAGATTTCAGGCTTGAAGGCTCTTCAATTCTTGATCTTGGATTTAATACACTAGAAAACTAGAAGAAAGGGGTGAACAAAAACTAATTCTTGAGACGAGCATGGAAGTGCTATGAATCAAGAAGTTTGCTTTTGGAATTTTCACTAAATTTTCATTTAACTCTAGGCTTCTTTTGTCTATTTTATGACGAAATTTTATCCTTTTTTTTTATATCAAGCAAACAAGAATTTTGTTTTTCCAAGAAAGCGGTAAAGTTACACTAACAAAGAGATAAACCTTTTTCTCGGATACAAATTGATGAAGAACCCTTATAACAAGTATCAAAGATTCGACACAAAAGGTTAAAGTTCGGATCATTCTCTTTCTCGAATTAGTTTCCATGGGGAATATACTCAACGCAACTCTAAAGAAGGCTAAGTATCGATGGAGGATGAAATACCACAACAAAGCGAAACTATTGCGTTGATCCGAGTAACTCAAGAATGAATGAAGTTCAACATAGAAAATCAATTCATTCGAGTAACTAAGGAATAACCTTAAAATATCATAAATCAAGTCTACCAAATAGCTTGGCGAATTCCCTCATAAATAGAGTGGAATTTCAGTTCGAAGAAACCCACATAGGAAGAATCTTGATTAAGTTAGAATTCTTGTATCCTAAGAATAGTAAACAACGATAATTGAACTACTAATTAAACACATGGACGTCATGTCCTTTATTCTAGATAATGGCGCCTAATATTATTAAAGTAAATACTATAGAGCCGATATTCTAATTCCCTTTAACCGTTTTGCTTCCAATTGTGTATCTTTCCTTCAAATGCTGTTACATGGATTTGATCCTCGTGCCTTGCATTCTTGGAAGGCTTCTTTGTCTCTTGAGCCTTTAGATTAAATACTTTAATCACTTGGAACAAAGGCTTTAATCGGAAACTCGAATTTGGAATGCACGAGTTAAGGAATTGGTCATTCGGATGAATGACCTCTTTTATTTCCATGGATGATCTATCATCATTCGCTCCTCGAAAAAAAATCCTTATCATCCCCTCCACTTTGTAAAGGATTCGTCCCCGGAATCTTCTAAGACTTGTAAAGCCAGGGTATTGCCAAAAAGATTGTTCTCGGTTTCGATTTCTTCTTTACTAACCCATTGGTCATCATCATGTATCCTTATATTTTGTGTTGGGCGGCCCATATCAATATGGTAATCCGTAGTTTTCTCCCACTACGAACAAGAATCCAGTGGCTTGTTGGGCTTCATCATTGTGAGTCGTGGGCTGTTAGGGACTTCACCTAATGGAGCCATGGCTGTTAGGGCTTCTTCTCGTTCGAGCGTGGTCGTTCGATCGCACTGTCTGAGTCGCGGTTTCGTTTATCTTATTTAATTTGTGCGTTACACGGGCGCATGTATTGTAGTGTGGACTCCTTAAAAAGCTGATCTTACGTCAAGAAATCGGATTACTTTGATGAACTTTCTTGAGGAGACATGTTAATCTTTCAAGAAAACACTCAAACCTTTTCTTTTTCTTTGAACTTACCCTTTTCTTCTTGGCTGCAATTTATCAAGATTTCAGGCTTGAAGGCTCTTCAATTCTTGATCTTGGATTTAATACACTAGAAAACAAGAAGAAAGGGGTGAACAAAAAATAATTCTTGAGACGAGTATGGAAGTGCTATGAATCAAGAAGTTTGCTTTTGGAATTTTCACTAAATTTTCATTTAACTCTAGGCTTCTTTTGTCTATTTTATGACGAAATTTTATCCTTTTTTTTTATATCAAGCAAACAAGAATTTTGTTTTTCCAAGAAAGCGGTAAAGTTACACTAACAAAGAGATAAACCTTTTTCTCGGATACAAACTGATGAAGAACCCTTATAACAAGTATCAAAGATTCGACACAAAAGGTTAAAGTTCGGATCATTCTCTTTCTCGAATTAGTTTCCATGGGGAATATACTCAACGCAACTCTAAAGAAGGCTAAGTATCGATGGAGGATGAAACACCACAACAAGCGAAACTACTGCGTTGATACAGTAACTCAAGAATGAATGAAGTTCTACATAGAAAATCAATTCATTCAGTAACTAAGGAATAACCTTAAAATATCATAAATCAAGTCTACCAAATAGCTTGGCCGAATTCCCTCTTAAATAGAGTGGAATTTCGGTTCGAAGAAACCCACATAGGAAGAATCCTGATTAAGTTAGAATTCTTGTATCCTAAGAATAGTAAACAACGATAATTGAACTACTAATTAAACACATGGACGTCATGTCCTTTATTCTAGATAATGGCGCCTAATATTATTAAAGTAAATACTATAGAGCCGATATTCTAATTCCCTTTAACCGTTTTGCTTCCAATTGTGTATCTTTCCTTCAAATGCTGTTACATGGATTTGATCCTCGTGCCTTGCATTCTTGGAAGGCTTCTTTGTCTCTTGAGCCTTTAGATTAAATACTTTAATCACTTGGAACAAAGGCTTTAATCGGAAACTCGAATTTGGAATGCACGAGTTAAGGACTTGGTCATTCGGATGAATGACCTCTTTTATTTCCATGGATGATCTCTCATCATTCGCTCCTTGAAAAAAATCCTTATCATCCCCTCCACTTTGTAAAGGATTCGTCCTGGAATCTTCTAAGACTTGTAAAGCCAGGGTATTGCCAAAAAGATTGTTCTCGGTTTCGATTTCTTCTTTACTAACCCATTGGTCATCATCATGTATCCTTATATTTTGTGTTGGGCGGCCCATATCAATATGGTAATCCGTAGTTTTCTCCCACTCTGAACAAGAATCCGTGGCTTGTTGGGCTTCATCATTGTGAGTCGCGGCTGTTAGGACTTCACCTAATGGAGCCATGGCTGTTAGGGCTTCATCTCTTTCAGCCGTGGTGCATTCGATTGCTGATACTGAGTCGCGGTTTCGTTTATCTTATTTAATTTGTGCGTTACACGGCGCATGTATTGTAGTGTGGACTCCTTAAAAAGGCTGATCTTACGTCAAGAAATCGGATTATTTTGATGAACTTTCTTGAGGAGACATGTTAATCTTTCAAGAAAACACTCAAACCATTTCTTTTTCTTTGAACTCACCCTTTTCTTCTTGGCTGCAATTTATCAAGATTTCAGGCTTGAAGGCTCTTCAATTCTTGATCTTGGATTTAATACACTAGAAAACAAGAAGAAAGGGGTGAACAAAAACCAATTCTTGAGACGAGTATGGAAGTGCTATGAATCAAGAAGTTTGCTTTTGGAATTTTCACTAAATTTTCATTTAACTCTAGGCTTCTTTTGTCTATTTTATGACGAAATTTTATCCTTTTTTTTTATATCAAGCAAACAAGAATTTTTTTTTCCAAGAAAGCGGTAAAGTTACACTAACAAAGAGATAAACCTTTTTCTCGGATACAAATTGATGAAGAACCACTTATAACAAGTATCAAAGATTCGACACAAAAAGGTTAAAGTTCGGATCATTCTCTTTCTCGAATTAGTTTCCATGGGGAATATACTCAACGCAACTCTAAAGAAGGCTAAGTATCGATGGAGGATGAAACACCACAACAAGCGAAACTACTGCGTTGATACAGTAACTCAAGAATGAATGAAGTTCTACATAGAAAATCAATTCATTCAGTAACTAAGGAATAACCTTAAAATATCATAAATCAAGTCTATCAAATAGCTTGGCCGAATTCCCTCTTAAATAGAGTGGAATTTCGGTCCCAAGAAACCCACATAAGAAGAATCCTAATTAAGTTAGAATTCTTCTATCCTAAGAATAGTAAACAACGATAATTGAACTACTAATTAAACACGTGGACGGGATGTCCTTTTATTCTAGATATTGGCGCCTAATATAATTAAAGTAAATACTATAGAGTAGAATTCTAATTAAAGTCTAGAATAGACTTTAATTTACAAGTTTTCTAAAATGCCCTTTAACCGTTTTCGTTCCAATTGTGTATCTTTCCTTCAAATGTTGTTACATGGATTTGATCCTCGTGCCTTGCATTCTTGGAAGGCTTCTTTGTCTCTTGAGCCTTTAGATTAAATACTTTAATCACTTGGAACAAAGGCTTTAATCGGAAACTCGTATTTGGAATGCACGAGTTAAGGACTTGGTCATTCATCTTTTATTTTAATGGATGATCTCTCATCATTCCCTCCTTGAAAAACAATCCTTATCATCCCCTCCACTTTGTAAAGGATTCGTCCTCGAATCTTCTAAGACTTGTAAAGCCAGGGTATTGCCAAAAAGATTGTTCTCGGTTTCGATTTCTTCTTTACTAACCCATTGGTCATCATCATGTATCCTTATATTTTGTGTTGGGCGGCCCATATCAAGATGGTAATCCGTAGTTTTCTCCCACTCTGAACAAGAATCCGTGGCTTGTTGGGCTTCATCATTGTGAGTCGTGGGCTGTTAGGGACTTCACCTAATGGAGCCATGGCTGTTAGGGGCTTCATCTCTTTGAGCCGTGGTCGTTGGGCTGCTGTACTGAGTCGCGGTTTCGTTTATCTCTTTTAATTTGTGCGTTACCTGGCGCATGTATTGTAGTGTGGACTCCTTAAAAAGCTGATCTTCTGTCAAGAAATCGGATTACTTTGATGAACTTTCTTGAGGAGACATGTTAATCTTTCAAGAAAACACTCAAACCTTTTCTTTTTCTTTGAAATTACCCTTTTCTTCTTGGCTGCAATTTATCAAGATTTCAGGCTTGAAGGCTCTTCAATTCTTGATCTTGGATTTAATACACTAGAAAACTAGAAGAAAGGGGTGAACAAAAACTAATTCTTGAGACGAGCATGGAAGTGCTATGAATCAAGAAGTTTGCTTTTGGAATTTTCACTAAATTTTCATTTAACTCTAGGCTTCTTTTGTCTATTTTATGACGAAATTTTATCCTTTTTTTTTTTTTATATCAAGCAAACAAGAATTTTGTTTTTCCAAGAAAGCGGTAAAGTTACACTAACAAAGAGATAAACCATTTTCTCGGATGCAAATTGATGAAGAACCCTTATAACAAGTATCAAAGATTCGACACAAAAGGTTAAAGCTCGGATCATTCTCTTTCTCGAATTAGTTTCCATGGGGAATATACTCAACGCAACTCTAAAGAAGGCTAAGTATCGATGGAGGATGAAACACCACAACAAGCGAAACTACTGCGTTGATCCAGTAACTCAAGAATGAATGAAGTTGTACATAGAAAATCAATTCATTCAGTAACTAAGGAATAACCTTAAAATATCATAAATCAAGTCTACCAAATAGCTTGGCCGAATTCCCTCATAAATAGAGTGGAATTTCAGTTCGAAGAAACCCACATAGGAAGAATCTTGATTAAGTTAGAATTCTTGTATCCTAAGAATAGTAAACAACGATAATTGAACTACTAATTAAACACATGGACGTCATGTCCTTTATTCTAGATAATGGCGCCTAATATTATTAAAGTAAATAGTATAGAGCCGATATTCTAATTCCCTTTAACCGTTTTGCTTCCAATTGTGTATCTTTCCTTCAAATGCTGTTACATGGATTTGATCCTCGTGCCTTGCATTCTTGGAAGGCTTCTTTGTCTCTTGAGCCTTTAGATTAAATACTTTAATCACTTGGAACAAAGGCTTTAATCGGAAACTCGTATTTGGAATGCACGAGTTAAGGACTTGGTCATTCGGATGAATGACCTCTTTTATTTTCATGGATGATCTATCATCATTCGCTCCTCGAAAAAAAATCCTTATCATCCCCTCCACTTTGTAAAGGATTCGTCTCGGAATCTTCTAAGACTTGTAAAGCCGAGGGTATTGCCAAAAAAGATTGTTCTCGGTTTCGATTTCTTCTTTACTAACCCATTGGTCATCATCATGTATCCTTATATTTTGTGTTGGGCGGCCCATATCAATATGGTAATCCGTAGTTTTCTCCCACTACGAACAAGAATCCAGTGGCTTGTTGGGCTTCATCATTGTGAGTCGCGGTCGTTAGGGACTTCACCTAATGGAGCCATGGGTCATTAGGGCTTCTTCTCGTTCGAGCGTGGGCTGTTCGACTGTCAATACGAGTCGCGGTTTCGTTTATCTTATTTAATTTGTGCGTTACACGGCGCATGTATTGTAGTGTGGACTCCTTAAAAAGCTGATCTTCTGTCAAGAAATCGGATTACTTTGATGAACTTTCTTGAGGAGACATGTTAATCTTTCAAGAAAACACTCAAACCATTTCTTTTTCTTTGAACTCACCCTTTTCTTCTTGGCTGCAATTTATCAAGATTTCAGGCTTGAAGGCTCTTCAATTCTTGATCTTGGATTTAATACACTAGAAAACAAGAAGAAAGGGGTGAACAAAAACTAATTCTTGAGACGAGTATGGAAGTGCTATGAATCAAGAAGTTTGCTTTTGGAATTTTCACTAAATTTTCATTTAACTCTAGGCTTCTTTTGTCTATTTTATGACGAAATTTTATCCTTTTTTTTTTTATATCAAGCAAACAAGAATTTTGTTTTTCCAAGAAAGCGGTAAAGTTCACTAACAAAGAGATAAACCTTTTTCTCGGATACAAATTGATGAAGAACCCTTATAACAAGTATCAAAGATTCGACACAAAAGGTTAAAGTTCGGATCATTCTCTTTCTCGAATTAGTTTCCATGGGGAATATACTCAACGCAACTCTAAAGAAGGCTAAGTATCGATGGAGGATGAAACACCACAACAAGCGAAACTACTGCGTTGATACAGTAACTCAAGAATGAATGAAGTTCTACATAGAAAATCAATTCATTCAGTAACTAAGGAATAACCTTAAAATATCATAAATCAAGTCTATCAAATAGCTTGGCCGAATTCCCTCTTAAATAGAGTGGAATTTCGGTCCCAAGAAACCCACATAAGAAGAATCCTGATTAAGTTAGAATTCTTCTATCCTAAGAATAGTAAACAACGATAATTGAACTACTAATTAAACACGTGGACAGGATGTCCTTTTTTCTAGATATTGGCGCCTAATATAATTAAAGTAAATACTATAGAGCCGGAATTCTAATTAAAGTCTAGAATAGACTTTAATTTACAAGTTTTCTAAAATGCCCTTTAACCGTTTTCCTTCCAATTGTGTATCTTTCCTTCAAATGCTGTTACATGGATTTGATCCTCGTGCCTTGCATTCTTGGAAGGCTTCTTTGTCTCTTGAGCCTTTAGATTAAATACTTTAATCACTTGGAACAAAGGCTTTAATCGGAAACTCGTATTTGGAATGCACGAGTTAAGGACTTGGTCATTCATCTTTTATTTTAATGGATGATCTCTCATCATTCCCTCCTTGAAAAAAATCCTTATCATCCCCTCCACTTTGTAAAGGATTCGTCCTCGAATCTTCTAAGACTTGTAAAGCCAGGGTTTTGCCAAAAAGATTGTTCTCGGTTTCGATTTCTTCTTTACTAACACATTGGTCATCATCATGTATCATTATATTTTGTGTTGGGCGGCCCATATCAAGATGGTAATCCGTAGTTTTCTCCCACTCTGAACAAGAATCCGTGGCTGGTTGGGCTTCATCATTGTGAGTCGTGGCTGTTAGGACTTCACCTAATGGAGCCATGGCTGTTAGGGCTTCATCTCTTTGAGCCGTGGTTGTTAGGGCTTCATCTCTTTGAGTCGTGGCTGTTCGGCTGCAATACGAGTCGCGGTTTCGTTTATCTCTTTTAATTTGTGCGTTATCTGGCGCATGTATTGTAGTGTGGACTCCTTAAAAAGCTTATCTTCTGTCAAGAAATCGGATTACTTTGATGAACTTTCTTGAGGAGACATGTTAATCTTTCAAGAAAACACTCAAACCTTTTCTTTTTCTTTGAACTTACCCTTTTCTTCTTGGCTGCAATTTATCAAGATTTCAGTCTTGAAGGCTCTTCAATTCTTGATCTTGGATTTAATACACTAGAAATCAAGAAGAAAGGGGTGAACAAAAACCAATTCTTGAGACGAGTATGGAAGTGCTATGAATCAAGAAGTTTGCTTTTGGAATTTTCACTAAATTTTCATTTAACTCAAGGCTTCTTTTGTCTATTTTATGACGAAATTTTATCCTTTTTTTTTATATCAAGCAAACAAGAATTTTGTTTTTCCAAGAAAGCGGTAAAGTTACACTAACAAAGAGATAAACCTTTTTCTCGGATACAAACTGATGAAGAACCCTTATAACAAGTATCAAAGATTCGACACAAAAGGTTAAAGTTCGGATCATTCTCTTTCTCGAATTAGTTTCCATGGGGAATATACTCAACGCAACTCTAAAGAAGGCTAAGTATCGATGGAGGATGAAACACCACAACAAGCGAAACTACTGCGTTGATACAGTAACTCAAGAATGAATGAAGTTCTACATAGAAAATCAATCCATTCAGTTACTAAGGATTAACCTTAAAATATCATAAATCAAGTCTACCAAATAGCTTGGCCGAATTCCCTCTTAAATAGAGTGGAATTTCGGTCCCAAGAAACCCACATAAGAAGAATCCTGATTAAGTTAGAATTCTTCTATCCTAAGAATAGTAAACAACGATAATTGAACTACTAATTAAACACAAGGACAGGATGTCCTTTATTCTAGATAATGGCGCCTAATATAATTAAAGTAAATACTATAGAGCCGAAATTCTAATTAAAGTCTAGAATAGACTTTAATTACAAGTTTTCTAAAATGCCCTTTAACCGTTTTCCTTCCAATTGTGTATCTTTCCTTCAAATGCTGTTACATGGATTTGATCCTCGTTCCTTGCATTCTTGGAAGGCTTCTTTGTCTCTTGAGCCTTTAGATTAAATACTTTAATCACTTGGAACAAAGGCTTTAATCGGAAACTCGTATTTGGAATGCACGAGTTAAGGACTTGGTCATTCATCTTTTATTTTAATGGATGATCTCTCATCATTCCCTCCTTGAAAAAAATCCTTATCATCCCCTCCACTTTGTAAAGGATTCGTCCTCGAATCTTCTAAGACTTGTAAAGCCAGGGTATTGCCAAAAAGATTGTTCTCGGTTTCGATTTCTTCTTTACTAACCCATTGGTCATCATCATGTATCGTTATATTTTGTGTTGGGCAGCCCATATCAAGATGGAAATCCGTAGTTTTCACCCACTCTGAACAAGAATCTGTGGCTGGTTATGCTTCATCATTGTGAGTCGTGGCAGTTAGGACTTCACCTAATGGAGCCATGGCTGTTAGGGCTTCATCTCTTTGAGCCGTGGTTGTTAGGGCTTCATCTCTTTGAGTCGTGGCTGTTCGGCTGCAATACGAGTCGCGGTTTCGTTTATCTCTTTTAATTTGTGCGTTATCTGGCGCATGTATTGTAGTGTGGACTCCTTAAAAAGCTTATCTTCTGTCAAGAAATCGGATTACTTTGATGAACTTTCTTGAGGAGACATGTTAATCTTTCAAGAAAACACTCAAACCTTTTCTGATACGGGACCATCTAGAAGACTACACCATTACCCACATCCTTTATCAAGCATGAATGGACCAATGACTAGATCAAGAACCATTCAAATGGAACAAGAACTAGCTACATTGATCCGAGAGTTAAAGTCTAAAGAAGAAGCCAAGCTACATCTAGAAGATGAAGTCCAAGTTCAACTTCTAACTCTCAAAGATACTTATTTCGGCCCAAACAAGCAAAGTGGCTAAAAAGGGCATTTTAGTCTTTTTACATATTAAAGTCTATTCTAGACTATTCTAGACTTTAATTATTTATTATTGTTATGTTATTACTTTAGCCGTGTATAGCAACTAGAATTGCTATAATAAAGGACATGTTGTCCATGTGGTAGTTAGTTTGTTATTAAGAGTCCTAATGCAACTAGGACTCTTCATTATTTTGGTATTTATTTATATTGTGCCGCCAAGATAATAGGCACATGTCCCTATTATCTTGTTTAGGTAGTTACTTGATAGCAAGTTGTTATTCAAGAGTCCTAATTCTTCAAGGACTCTTATTTCCCTTTTCCTAGTTTAAGTTAGTTTGGTTCTCTTATAGCCGAATTCCTCTATTTAATAGAGCTTTGGGCAGCCATGTAACTTAGACTTGATATATTGATATTTTGATTAAGGTTAAACCTTTGTTACTTGTTTATGACTTCCGGTTGAAGTTCATATTTCTTTAAGTTACTGTATCAACTAGTTGGTTTATCTAGTTGTGGTGTTTCAACCTCCATTGATACTTAGCCTTTCCGGGACTGTGTTAAGTGTATTCCCCCATAAACTATTCGAGATAGAGAAAGATCTGCTAATTAAGCCGAGTCTTGATATAACCCATCAAGATTTCGCATCATTTTCTATTTCTTTGAACTTACCCTTTTCTTCTTGGCTGCAATTTATCAAGATTTCAGGCTTGAAGGCTCTTCAATTCTTGATCTTGGATTTAATACACTAGAAAACAAGAAGAAAGGGGTGAACAAAAACCAATTCTTGAGACGAGTATGGAAGTGCTATGAATCAAGAAGTTTGCTTTTGGAATTTTCACTAAATTTTCATTTAACTCTAGGCTTCTTTTGTCTATTTTATGACAAAATTTTATCCTTTTTTGTTATATCAAGCAAACAAGAATTTTTTTTTCCAAGAAAGCGGTAAAGTTACACTAACAAAGAGATAAACCTTTTTCTCGGATACAAACTAATGAAGAACCCTTATAACAAGTATCAAAGATTCGACACAAAAGGTTAAATTTCGGATCATTCTCTTTCTCGAATTAGTTTCCATGGGGAACATACTCAACGCAACTCTAAAGAAGGCTAAGTATCGATGGAGGATGAAACACCACAACAAGCGAAACTACTGCGTTGATACAGTAACTCAAGAATGAATGAAGTTCTACATAGAAAATCAATTCATTCAGTAACTAAGGAATAACCTTAAAATATCATAAATCAAGTCTAGCAAATAGCTTGGCCGAATTCCCTCTTAAATAGAGTTGAATTTCGGTTTCAAGAAACCCACATAGGAAGAATCCTGATTAAGTTAGAATTCTTCTATCCTAAGAATAGTAAACAACGATAATTGAACTACTAATTAAACACAAGGACAGGATGTCCTTTATTCTAGATAATGGCGCCTAATATAATTAAAGTAAATACTATAGAGCCGAAATTCTAATTAAAGTCTAGAATAGACTTTAATTACAAGTTTTCTAAAATGCCCTTTAACCGTTTTCCTTCCAATTGTGTATCTTTCCTTCAAATGCTGTTACATGGATTTGATCCTCGTTCCTTGCATTCTTGGAAGGCTTCTTTGTCTCTTGAGCCTTTAGATTAAATACTTTAATCACTTGGAACAAAGGCTTTAATCGGAAACTCGTATTTGGAATGCACGAGTTAAGGACTTGGTCATTCATCTTTTATTTTAATGGATGATCTCTCATCATTCCCTCCTTGAAAAAAATCCTTATCATCCCCTCCACTTTGTAAAGGATTCGTCCTCGAATCTTCTAAGACTTGTAAAGCCAGGGTATTGCCAAAAAGATTGTTCTCGGTTTCGATTTCTTCTTTACTAACCCATTGGTCATCATCATGTATCATTATATTTTGTGTTGGGCAGCCCATATCAAGATGGTAATACGTAGTTTTCTCCCACTCTGAACAAGAATCCGTGGCTGGTTGGACTTCATCATTGTGAGTCGTGGCTGTTAGGACTTCACCTAATGGAGCCATGGCTGTTAGGGCTTCATCTCTTTGAGCCGTGGCTGTTCGACTGCAATACGAGTCGCGGTTTCGTTTATCTTTTTTAATTTGTGCGTTACCTGGCGCATGTATTGTAGTGTGGACTCCTTAAAAAGCTGATCTTCTGTCAAGAAATCGGATTACTTTGATGAACTTTCTTGAGGAGACATGTTATAATCTTTCAAGAAAACACTCAAACCTTTTCTTTTTCTTTGAACTTACCCTTTTCTTCTTGGCTGCATTTTATCAAGACTTCAGGCTTGAAGGCTCTTCAATTCTTGATCTTGGATTTAATACACTAGAAAACAAGAAGAAAGGGGTGAACAAAAACCAATTCTTGAGACGAGTATGGAAGTGCTATGAATCAAGAAGTTTGCTTTTGGAATTTTCACTAAATTTTCATTTAACTCTAGGCTTCTTTTGTCTATTTTATGACGAAATTTTATCCTTTTTTTATTATATCAAGCAAACAAGAATTTTTTTTTCCAAGAAAGCGGTAAAGTTACACTAACAAAGAGATAAACCTTTTTCTCGGATACAAACTGATGAAGAACCCTTATAACAAGTATCAAAGATTCGACACAAAAGGTTAAAGTTCGGATCATTCTCTTTCTCGAATAAGTTTCCATGGGGAATATACTCAACGCTACTCTAAAGAAGGCTAAGTATCGATGGAGGATGAAACACCACAACAAGCGAAACTACTGCGTTGATACAGTAACTCAAGAATGAATGAAGTTCTACATAGAAAATCAATTCATTCAGTAACTAAGGAATAACCTTAAAATATCATAAATCAAGTCTACCAAATAGCTTGGCCGAATTCCCTCTTAAATAGAGTGGAATTTCGGTTCCAAGAAACCCACATAGGAAGAATCCTGATTAAGTTAGAATTCTTCTATCCTAAGAATAGTAAACAACGATAATTGAACTACTAATTAAACACGTGGACACGATGTCCTTTATTCTAGATATTGGCGCCTAATATAATTAAAGTAAATACTATAGAGCCGAAATTCTAATTAAAGTCTAGAATAGACTTTAATTACAAGTTTTCTAAAATGCCCTTTAACCGTTTTCCTTCCAATTGTGTATCTTTCCTTCAAATGCTGTTACATGGATTTGATCCTCGTGCCTTGCATTCTTGGAAGGCTTCTTTGTCTCTTGAGCCTTTAGATTAAATACTTTAATCACTTGGAACAAAGGCTTTAATCGGAAACTCGTATTTGGAATGCACGAGTTAAGGACTTGGTCATTCATCTTTTATTTTAATGGTTGATCTCTCATCATTCCCTCCTTGAAAAAAATCCTTATCATCCCCTCCACTTTGTAAAGGATTCGTCCTCGAATCTTCTAAGACTTGTAAAGCCAGGGTATTGCCAAAAAGATTGTTCTCGGTTTCGATTTCTTCTTTACTAACCCATTGGTCATCATCATGTATCATTATATTTTGTGTTGGGCAGCCCATATCAAGATGGTAATACGTAGTTTTCTCCCACTCTGAACAAGAATCCGTGGCTGGTTGGACTTCATCATTGTGAGTCGTGGCTGTTAGGACTTCACCTAATGGAGCCATGGCTGTTAGGGCTTCATCTCTTTGAGCCGTGGCTGTTCGACTGCAATACGAGTCGCGGTTTCGTTTATCTCTTTTAATTTGTGCGTTACCTGGCGCATGTATTGTAGTGTGGACTCCTTAAAAAGCTGATCTTCTGTCAAGAAATCGGATTACTTTGATGAACTTTCTTGAGGAGACATGTTATAATCTTTCAAGAAAACACTCAAACCTTTTCTTTTTCTTTGAACTTACCCTTTTCTTCTTGGCTGCAATTTATCAAGATTTCAGGCTTGAAGGCTCTTCAATTCTTGATCTTGGATTTAATACACTAGAAAACAAGAAGAAAGGGGTGAACAAAAACCAATTCTTGAGACGAGTATGGAAGTGCTATGAATCAAGAAGTTTGCTTTTGGAATTTTCACTAAATTTCCATTTAACTCTAGGCTTGTTTTGTCTATTTTATGGCGAAATTTTGCCCTTTTTTTTTTATATCAAGCAAACAAGAATTTTTTTTGCCAAGAAAGCGGTAAAGTTACACTAACAAAGAGATAAACCTTTTTTCTCGGATACAAACTGATGAAGAACCCTTATAACAAGTATCAAAGATTCGACACAAAAGGTTAAAGTTCGGATCATTCTCTTTCACGAATTAGTTTCCATGGGGAATATACTCAACGCTACTCTAAAGAAGGCTAAGTATCGATGGAGGATGAAACACCACAACAAGCGAAACTACTGCGTTGATACAGTAACTCAAGAATGAATGAAGTTCTACATAGAAAATCAATTCATTCAGTAACTAAGGAATAACCTTAAAATATCATAAATCAAGTCTACCAAATAGCTTGGCCGAATTCCCTCTTAAATAGAGTGGAATTTCGGTTCCAAGAAACCCACATAGGAAGAATCCTGATTAAGTTAGAATTCTTCTATCCTAAGAATAGTAAACAACGATAATTGAACAACTAATTAAACACATGGACAGGATGTACTTTATTCTAGATAATGGCGCCTAATATAATTAAAGTAAATACTATAGAGCCGAAATTCTAATTAAAGTCTAGAATACAAGTTTTCCAAAATGCCCTTTAACCGTTTTCCTTCCAATTATGTATCTTTCCTTCAAATGCTGTTACATGGATTTGATCCTCGTGCCTTGCATTCTTGGAAGGCTTCTTTGTCTCTTGAGCCTTTAGATTAAATACTTTAATCAATTGGAACAAAGGCTTTAATCGGAAACTCGTATTTGGAATGCACGAGTTAAGGACTTGGTCATTCATCTTTTATTTTAATGGATGATCTCTCATCATTCCCTCCTTGAAAAAAATCCTTATCATCCCCTCCACTTTGTAAAGGATTCGTCCTCGAATCTTCTAAGACTTGTAAAGCCAGGGTATTGCCAAAAAGATTGTTCTCGGTTTCGATTTCTTCTTTACTAACCCATTGGTCATCATCATGTATCATTATATTTTGTGTTGGGCAGCCCATATCAAGGTGGTAATACGTAGTTTTCTCCCACTCTGAACAAGAATCCGTGGCTGGTTGGACTTCATCATTGTGAGTCGTGGCTGTTAGGACTTCACCTAATGGAGCCATGGCTGTTAGGGCTTCATCTCTTTGAGCCGTGGCTGTTCGACTGCAATACGAGTCGCGGTTTCGTTTATCTTTTTTAATTTGTGCGTTACCTGGCGCATGTATTGTAGTGTGGACTCCTTAAAAAGCTGATCTTCTGTCAAGAAATCGGATTACTTTGATGAACTTTCTTGAGGAGACATGTTAATCTTTCAAGAAAACACTCAAACCTTTTCTTTTTCTTTGAACTTACCCTTTTCTTCTTGGCTGCAATTTATCAAGATTTCAGGCTTGAAGGCTCTTCAATTCTTGATCTTGGATTTAATACACTAGAAAACAAGAAGAAAGGGGTGAACAAAAACCAATTCTTGAGACGAGTATGGAAGTGCTATGAATCAAGAAGTTTGCTTTTGGAATTTTCACTAAATTTTCATTTAACTCTAGGCTTCTTTTGTCTATTTTTTGGCTAAATTTTGTCCTTTTTTTTTATATCAAGCAAACAAGAATTTTTTTTTGCCAAGAAAGCGGTAAAGTTACACTAACAAAGAGATAAACCTTTTTTCTCGGATACAAACTGATGAAGAACCCTTATAACAAGTATCAAAGATTCGACACAAAAGGTTAAAGTTCGGATCATTCTCTTTCTCGAATTAGTTTCCATGGGGAATATACTCAACGCAACTCTAAAGAAGGCTAAGTATCGATGGAGGATGAAACACCACAACAAGCGAAACTACTGCGTTGATACAGTAACTCAAGAATGAATGAAGTTCTACATAGAAAATCAATTCATTCAGTAACTAAGGAATAACCTTAAAATATCATAAATCATGTCTACCAAATAGCTTGGCCGAATTCCCTCTTAAATAGAGTGGAATTTCGGTTCCAAGAAACCCACACAGGAAGAATCCTGATTAAGTTAGAATTCTTCTATCCTAAGAATAGTAAACAACGATAATTGAACAACTAATTAAACACATGGACAGGATGTACTTTATTCTAGATAATGGCGCCTAATATAATTAAAGTAAATACTATAGAGCCGAAATTCTAATTAAAGTCTAGAATACAAGTTTTCCAAAATGCCCTTTAACCGTTTTCCTTCCAATTATGTATCTTTCCTTCAAATGCTGTTACATGGATTTGATCCTCGTGCCTTGCATTCTTGGAAGGCTTCTTTGTCTCTTGAGCCTTTAGATTAAATACTTTAATCACTTGGAACAAAGGCTTTAATCGGAAACTCGTATTTGGAATGCACGAGTTAAGGACTTGGTCATTCATCTTTTATTTTAATGGATGATCTCTCATCATTCCCTCCTTGAAAAAAATCCTTATCATCCCCTCCACTTTGTAAAGGATTCGTCCTCGAATCTTCTAAGACTTGTAAAGCCAGGGTATTGCCAAAAAGATTGTTCTCGGTTTCGATTTCTTCTTTACTAACCCATTGGTCATCATCATGTATCATTATATTTTGTGTTGGGCAGCCCATATCAAGGTGGTAATACGTAGTTTTCTCCCACTCTGAACAAGAATCCGTGGCTGGTTGGACTTCATCATTGTGAGTCGTGGCTGTTAGGACTTCACCTAATGGAGCCATGGCTGTTAGGGCTTCATCTCTTTGAGCCGTGGCTGTTCGGCTGCAATACGAGTCGCGGTTTCGTTTATCTTTTTTAATTTGTGCGTTACCTGGCGCATGTATTGTAGTGTGGACTCCTTAAAAAGCTGATCTTCTGTCAAGAAATCGGATTACTTTGATGAACTTTCTTGAGGAGACATGTTAATCTTTCAAGAAAACACTCAAACCTTTTCTTTTTCTTTGAACTTACCCTTTTCTTCTTGGCTGCAATTTATCAAGATTTCAGGCTTGAAGGCTCTTCAATTCTTGATCTTGGATTTAATACACTAGAAAACAAGAAGAAAGGGGTGAACAAAAACCAATTCTTGAGACGAGTATGGAAGTGCTATGAATCAAGAAGTTTGCTTTTGGAATTTTCACTAAATTTTCATTTAACTCTAGGCTTCTTTTGTCTATTTTATGACGAAATTTTATCCTTTTTTGTTATATCAAGCAAACAAGAATTTTTTTTTCCAAGAAAGCGGTAAAGTTACACTAACAAAGAGATAAACCTTTTTCTCGGATACAAACTGATGAAGAACCCTTATAACAAGTATCAAAGATTCGACACAAAAGGTTAAAGTTCGGATCATTCTCTTTCTCGAATTAGTTTCCATGGGGAATATACTCAACGCAACTCTAAAGAAGGCTAAGTATCGATGGAGGATGAAACACCACAACAAGCGAAACTACTGCGTTGATACAGTAACTCAAGAATGAATGAAGTTCTACATAGAAAATCAATTCATTCAGTAACTAAGGAATAACCTTAAAATATCATAAATCATGTCTACCAAATAGCTTGGCCGAATTCCCTCTTAAATAGAGTGGAATTTCGGTTCCAAGAAACCCACACAGGGAGAATCCTGATTAAGTTAGAATTCTTCTATCCTAAGAATAGTAAACAACGATAATTGAACAACTAATTAAACACATGGACAGGATGTACTTTATTCTAGATAATGGCGCCTAATATAATTAAAGTAAATACTATAGAGCCGAAATTCTAATTAAAGTCTAGAATACAAGTTTTCCAAAATGCCCTTTAACCGTTTTCCTTCCAATTATGTATCTTTCCTTCAAATGCTGTTACATGGATTTGATCCTCGTGCCTTGCATTCTTGGAAGGCTTCTTTGTCTCTTGAGCCTTTAGATTAAATACTTTAATCACTTGGAACAAAGGTGATGCGAAATCTTGATGGGTTATATCAAGACTCGGCTTAATTAGCAGATCTTTCTCTATCTCGAATAGTTTATGCGGGAATACACTTAACACAGTCCCGGAAAGGCTAAGTATCAATGGAGGTTGAAACACCACAACTAGATAAACCAACTAGTTGATACAGTAACTTAAAGAAATATGAACTTCAACCGGAAGTCATAAACAAGTATCAAAGGATTAACCTTAATCAAAATATCAATATATCAAGTCTAAGTTACATGGCTGCCGAAATCTCTATTAAATAGAGTATTTCGGTTACAAAAGAACCAATCTAACTCAAACTAGGAAAAGGGAAATAAGAGTCCTTGAAGAAGTAGGACTCTTGAATAACAACTTGCTATCAAGCAACTACCTAAACAAGATAATAGGGACATGTTCCTATTATCTTGGTGGCTGAAATAAAAGTAACTACCAAATCTATGAAGAGTCCTAGTTGCATTAGGACTCTTATTAACCAACTAACTAACACATGGACAACATGTCCTTTATTATAGCAACTACTTGCTATACACGAAATTATAATAAGTAAATATGCTGAAAATAATTAAAGTCTAGTATAGACTTTAATTGTACATAAAAAGACTAAAGTGCCCTTTATAATTCGTCCCCATTCTGGACAGCTTGTTGGGCCAACTTGCACGACAATATGGGATATCAAGAAGGCAGAATCTGATCTTGTGATCTTCATGAAAGTTGTAGATCTGCCTCTTATCTTTAATGTGCAACTGGAATCAGCTCCATTGGATAAGTATATCGAAAGATATGTTCATTATGCCAAACAGTAGTAAAGCTGTCCATTCCTTGTACACTTGTGATACTAAGAGGTTGACTTGGGCAACATTCCTAGATGTAATTTAGAGTCCTCTTTGTATCTTAGTACACGTTCCCTTGAGTTGGGCAGCCCCAAGGTTGGTACCGTATCATCCCCTCCCTTTTGAAAAGGATTCGTCCTCGAATCATCCCAAAAATCCGCTTTATAATCTAAAAAATGAATAAAATGGAGCAAGTTAGAAATTTGGAAAGTAAAAATTGCATTTTCCTTACCTATCAAGGAGATTCTCTTGCGGCTGTCCCAAATAAATGGTGTCTTGTCCTTCGTAATTGAAATTAATGGAGCAGCAAGCTTGCAAAAATTGTGAACAAAACGTTTATAAAAGCTTGCCAACTCGTATGTTGACCGAACTTGAAGGATACTAGTTGTTCTCGGCCATTCCTTTATTGCATTATCTTTTGCCGGATCAACTTGAATACCTTGTAAACTTAACATATAACTAAGAAGATTAATAGAATGAGTGTAATAAACATAATTAACCGTCTTAGCATACAAGGTTTGTGTATTTATAATAGAAAAAACAGCCCTAAGATGTGTACTAACATGTTCCCGGTTTTGACTATTAATAAATATTTTATCAAAGCAATAAATTGGATGTCTATACTGAAAAGTTATGTGATTAACATGTAGACTATTCGTATATGTTCTAAAAGCCCTTTCATGCTTAGGTTCAATATTTACCGGATTAAAAGGACTTAAAGACTTACTTACCTTCTTCGTTTCAAGAATGAAATCACCTTGGGTTGTATTTTGCTGATTTGTACCCAAAGATAGTTTATACCTTTCACGATTTTGAAGGCTAATAAGTAACCTTTTTGGCAATTCCTTAGGGAAGACTTCATGAAACTTCTGAAAAATAGCAAGACTAGATGTAGAAAAAGATGTTAGAGTAAAAGAAAAGGTGTTAGTAAATAGGTTCCTTGCGGTTCCTTGCAAATCTAACAAAACAACAAGTTGTTTTGCATGAATTGTCCTATCTACCTTTCCAAAATTGACAAATGAACATTCTTTCTTCTCTCTTTGTGAATAAGCCTTTTTGCTCACAATACTCTCGGCTTTTTCAGCTAATTTGGCCTCGGCTTCACTCTTTTTCTTAAGCTCACTTTCTTTCCTTTTATTTTCTCTACTCTCGGCCATTTTCTCTTGTAATTCACACACCTTACTTAGTGGCATAGGATGTAAATGATGCTTAATTTGATCCTTTGACACCGTATAGATGTTTTTTCCGACCACAATGGTTAGCATACCTATCATATTGCCAAGGTCTTCCCAAAATTATGTGGCATGCGGTCATGGGGACCACATCACATAAAACCGTGTCATTGAAACCTCCAACACCGAAATCTATCTCAACCTTTGTTTGTCCACCCTAATATCACCACAATTGTTTAACCAAGATAGTTTATATGGCATAGGATGTGATTTCAAAGGTAAATTCAAAGCGATTACCATATCATATGAACAAACATTAGTACAACTGCCATTATCAATTATCACTAAACATAGTTTATCTTTTACTTTGCACATTGTATGAAAGAGATTACTTCTATGTTGATGCACTTCATCCAATGGTTTAGTATGTAGTAAATTCATAGTGACTAAAAGAAATGTACCTTGATTCTCCGGGAGGGCATTGTTACCCTCGGATTCATCCTCAAAAAATGGTTCCTCGGTTTCAAGTTCAAAACTTTCGGCTTCAATGTCCCAATTCGCCTCAAAACTTTTGGTTTCTTGAGATTCTTGATTTTCTTGAACATCTTGATCATCTATGGTCACTTCTTGATGCAAAGTACCTTCACTAAAAGACATTATCTTTGCAAAGAAAAAGTTCACACAAAGAATCGTTAGTAGAAAAAGATATTAAAGATTGGATCTTTTCACAAAATCTTACTATCTGTGAATAGTAGTCTGTGGATAGTAATCTGGGAATAGTAATCTGTGAATAGTACCCAGTGAATAGTAATCTGTGAATAGTGTTCTGTGAATAGTAATCTGAGAATAGTAATCCGTGAATAGTGATCTGTGAATAGTAATCAGATTTTTATTCTCTCAATATTGTATCTTTTCTCTCGATTTTTCCAAAAATACTTGTCAAGAACTTCCAACTTTGAATGTTTGAATGATTATGGTGATGGAAGGCTGGAAAAATATTTCAAGAAGTACTTTCTTGATTAATAAAAAGGCTAGAGAAAAAGTATAAGTGTAATTGTAACAAGAGCAAGAAAAAAAGATGTAACCTTGATGCGGAACCTTTATGTTTCTTGATTTTCTTTCTTCTTGATATTGCTTTTTCTTGACGCCTTTCTTACCTTTTTACCCAAGACTTACCCTTATCTTGGCCACACAGATCAAGAACTTCTATGGGATGAAGATGTTACCTTGATATTTTAACCTTGATGGTGACTAATTCAAGATGAAGAGGGAACAATATCCAATTCCTTGTTGAAGGAAGTTTGCTTTTGGATTGTATCCTTGTCTTTTGTGGGATAACTCGGTTGCCAATTTCTTTATATCCGAGTGGCTTTTTCGTTGGGTAGTAAATTTTTGTTATCTTTCGGCTTTTCTCAAGCAAACAAGAAAAAAAAATTTCAAGAAAGCAATAAAGGTACACCAAGATAGAGATCAACCTTTTGCTCTGATACCACTTGATGCGAAATCTTGATGGGTTATATCAAGACTCGGCTTAATTAGCAGATCTTTCTCTATCTCGAATAGTTTATGAGGGAATACACTTAACACAGTCCCGGAAAGGCTAAGTATCAATGGAGGTTGAAACACCACAACTAGATAAACCAACTAGTTGATACATTAACTTAAAGAAATATGAACTTCAACCGGAAGTCATAAACAAGTATCAAAGGATTAACCTTAATCAAAATATCAATATATCAAGTCTAAGTTACATGGCTGCCGAAATCTCTATTAAATAGAGTATTTCGGTTACAAAAGAACCAATCTAACTCAAACTAGGAAAAGGGAAATAAGAGTCCTTGAAGAAGTAGGACTCTTGAATAACAACTTGCTATCAAGCAACTACCTAAACAAGATAATAGGGACATGTTCCTATTATCTTGGTGGCTGAAATAAAAGTAACTACCAAATCTATGAAGAGTCCTAGTTGCATTAGGACTCTTATTAACCAACTAACTAACACATGGACAACATGTCCTTTATTATAGCAACTACTTGCTATACACGAAATTATAATAAGTAAATATGCTGAAAATAATTAAAGTCTAGTATAGACTTTAATTGTACATAAAAAGACTAAAGTGCCCTTTATAATTCGTCCCCATTCTGGACAGCTTGTTGGGCCAACTTGCACGACAATATGGGATATCAAGAAGGCAGAATCTGATCTTGTGATCTTCATGAAAGTTGTAGATCTGCCTCTTATCTTTAATGTGCAACTGGAATCAGCTCCATTGGATAAGTATATCAAAAGATATGTTCATTCTGCCAAACAGTAGTAAAGCTGTCCATTCCTTGTACACTTGTGATACTAAGAGGTTGACTTGGGCAACATTCCTAGATGTAATTTAGAGTCCTCTTTGTATCTTAGTACACGTTCCCTTGAGTTGGGCAGCCCCAAGGTTGGTACCGTATCAAAAGGCTTTAATCGGAAACTCGTATTTGGAATGCACGAGTTAAGGACTTGGTCATTCATCTTTTATTTTCATGGATGATCTCTCATCATTCCCTCCTTGAAAAAAATCCTTATCATACCCTCCACTTTGTTCACGGATTACTATTCACAGATTACTATTTTTCCCCATCAACACAACAATTATTTTTCCCTAAATTATCTAGAATTGGAAGTTTTTGACAAGTATTTGTGGAATCTTGAGAGAAAAATCAGATTACTATTCACAGATTACTATTCACAGGTTACTATTCACGGATTACTATTCACAAATTACTATTCACAGATTTTGTGAAAATATCCAATCTTTAATATCTTTTTCTACTAACGATTTTTGTGTGAATTTTTTCTTTGCAAAGATAATGTCTTTTGATGAAGGTACTTCGCAGCAAGGTGCCATGGAGGGCGACAAACTTTTCAAAGAATCAATGCAACAAACCATAAAGTCTTTGATGCAATCCGTCAATGAACTTAAAATGGAGGTTCGTGAACGCAAGAACCATTCGGAAAAAGGTAAAGGGGCAGCAAAAGATGATCAAGAAGATCAAGATTCTCAAGAATCCTTTGATCAAATTCCAAGAGATAACTTTCGGCAAAACCATGAATTTCAGCCGAGAGTTATTCCAAGAATGGTGGATAACTTTGCATATGAACCGAGGACAAATCATCAAAATCCAAGGTATGAGCCGAGGCCCTTTGTTCATGAACAAGAATTTGTGCCGAGAGCAAATCAAAGCATGGATGATCCTTTGAATTTTGAGCCGAGAGCCAATTTACAAAACCAAAGGTATGATCCGAGGCAAAATGTTCAAGATCAAAGGTATGATAATAATCTTGGTGCTATTAAGACCAAGATCCCTCCTTTCTTAGGTACTAATGACCCTCAATATTTTTAGATTGGACACGAAAAGTTAACCATGTTTTTTATGTTCATAATTATTCCGAAGAGAAAAAGGTCAAATTAGCAGCCATGGAGTTTGGAGAATATGCATCAATGCGGTGGGATAATGAGATCCATGAACGGAGAAGATCGGGACAAAGACCAATTAATTCATGGGAGGATATGAAAGCGGTCATGACACGACGATTTGTACCTCAAAGTTTTAATCGTGAATTGTACAATCGACTTTAGAGATTGAGGCAATGAACAAAGACCGTTGACGAATACTACAAGGAGATGGAGATGGCCATGATAAGATCAAACATCTGGAAGGATAATGAGGCTACTTTGGCGCGTTTCTTGGCTGGTCTAAATGACAAAATTGGAACCAAGGTGGAACGTGCTAACCTTCGTGATCTTATTGATATGGTTTATTCGGCAAATTTCCAATCTTGGAAACGGCCAAATCAGTCCCTAAACAATTCTACTGTTTTGCCGAGCCCAAATAATGCAAAGGGCAGTTTGGGGAACACACAAAAGGCCACGGCTTCTTTTGGGGCAGCAAGGGTACCAACCAATTCATAACCGACCGATTTAAGGGCTAAATTACCTACATCAAATGATCGGGAATGTTTTAAGTGTAAAGGTAAGGATCACTTTGCTCGGGATTGTCCTAATAAAAGTGCCATGATCATGATGGATGATGGAACTTGGGTAAGTGATGAAGAAGAAGCCGAGGACACTTTGTTGGGAGAAGAAGCCGAGGGCAATGGAGAATTTCCGAATGATGGTAAATTTCTTTTGGTTAATATGCAACTTTGACATTCTCAACCATTAGATGATTTGCATCAACACCGTAGTAATCAAACTAAGTGCACTATTAAAGATAGAACGTGTTTGGTTATTATTGATAATGGTAGCTGCACTAACGTTTGTTCTTATGAGATGGTAACCGCTTTAGATTTACCTACGAAAGCACATCCGATGCCATACAAGCTTTCATGGTTAAACAATAGCGGGGAGATTAAAGTAGATAAGCGAGTAGAGTTTGACTTCAGCATTGGGAACTTTAAGGATACAGTTTTGTGTGATGTGGTACCTATGACCTCAAGTCACATTATTCTGGGAAGACCTTGGCAATATGATAGGTTCGCAGATCATATTGGTCGAAGGAATGTTTACATGGCTACAAAAGATAACATTCGGTACACATTGCATCCTATGACACCGAATCAAGTTTGTGAGACTCAAAGACTACTAGCCAAGGGGAGAGAAAAGAGATTAAAAGTGCAAGAGTTAAAAAAAAAGAGTGAACCTATCCCTAAGGTACAAACCGAGGTAAAAAGGGATGACAAAACCGAGAGCATTGTGAGGAAGAAGTCATGTTCCCTAAAAGAGAAGAAAGAGTGTTTGTTTATCAATTTTGGAACGGTAGATAGGGCTTTACGTGCAAATAAACCCCTTGTTTTACTTATTTTTAGAGAAGCCGAGAGGTTATCTCTACTTAACAATTTCAATTTTGATGATTTAACTTCTTCTCTCCCTAGTGTATGTATTGATGTTTTGCAAGAATTCAAGGATATTTTTCCTAAG
Source organism: Vinca minor (assembly GCA_026122235.1). Taxonomy (NCBI): domain Eukaryota; kingdom Viridiplantae; phylum Streptophyta; class Magnoliopsida; order Gentianales; family Apocynaceae; genus Vinca; species Vinca minor. The sequence goes on along the minus strand of JAOCZM010000259.1, from coordinate 726,275 downwards.
GAGTTGTCGAGAGGTTTACCCCCAATCCGAGGCATAGAACATCAAATCGACTTCATTCCAGGATCAAATATTCCAAATAGGGCAGCCAATAGAGCAAATCCAGATGAGACCCGAGAAATACAAAGGCAAGTCGATTTACTCTTAGAAAAAGAGCATGTACGTGAATCTTTAAGTCCTTGCGCTAGTCCGGTTATTTTGGTACCTAAAAAGGAAGGCACTTTTAGATTATGTACGGATTGTCGAGATATTAATAAGATAACCATTAAATATAGACATCCTATACCTCGCTTAGATGATATGCTAGATGAGTTAAGTGGTGCTTTATTTTTTTCTAAAATTGATTTAACTCAAGGCTATCACCAAATTAGAATGAAAGAAGGTGATGAATGGAAAACTGCTTTTAAGACTAAATATGGATTGTAATGCCTTTTGTTCTAAGTAATGCACCTAGTACTTTCATGAGATTAATGAACTACATATTCCGTCATTGTTTTGGTAAATTTGTTGTAGTTTTTTTTGATGATATTCTTGTTTATAGTAAAACCTTAGAAGAGCATGTTCAACATCTTAAGGCTGTTTTTACTATATTAAGAGAGCAAACATTATATGCCAAGTTGGAAAAATGCGTTTTTTGCACTAATTCTATTAACTTTCTTGGATATATTGTTAGTTCAAGTGGTATTCAGGTTGATCCGGCCAAAATTGAGTCAATCATAAACCGGCCGAGACCAACATCAGCAACACAAGTCCCATCATTCTATGGTTTAGCAAGCTTTTATAGACGCTTTGTTCGTGATTTTAGCTCAATTGCCGCACCATTGAATGAAGTTGTGAAGAAAGATATCTCCTTCTTTTGGGATAAGCCGCAAGAAGATAGTTTTAATAAGCTTAAGCAATTACTAACTTCTTCCCCTATTTTATCTTTACCTAATTTTACACTAACTTTTGAAGTTGAATGTGATGCTTCAAGTATAGGTATTGGAGCTGTTTTGCAACAACAAGGGAAACCTTTAGCATATTTTAGTGATAAATTGAGTGGCGCTGCCCTTAATTATCCTACGTATGATAAAGAGTTATACGCTATTGTTCGAGCTTTGGAAACATGGCAGCACTACTTGGTTGGCCGAGAGTTTGTGATTCACACGGATCATGAATCAATCAAGTATCTCAAAGGACAAAGTAAGTTAAACAAGAGACATGCAAAGTGGGTTTCCTTCATTGATAGCTTTCCATATGTGATCAAATACAAGAAAGGTAAGGAAAACATTGTTGCGATGCTTTATCTAGAAGGTACTCTCTACTTTCTGTTCTACATGCTAAATTACTTGGTTTTGAACATTTAAAAGCATTGTATGAAGATGATAAGGATTTTCCAGATTTGTTCAAATCTTGTGAGGTTTCAGCCCAAAAAGATTTTCACAAATTTGAAGGTTTCTTGGTTAAAGGTAACAAATTGTGTGTTCCCTCTTGTTCTATTCGAGGATTAATTGTTAGGGAAGCACATAGTGGCGGATTAATGGGGCATTTTGGTGTTTTTAAAACATTGGATATATTACAAGAACACTTTTTGTTTGCCAAAGATGAAAAGAGATGTGCAGAAAATTTGTGAACTATGTTTTAAGTGCAAACAGGCAAAGAGTACTTCAAAGGCTCACGGATTACTCATGCCTCTACCAATACCTTCTTCCCCATGGATCGACCTTTCAATGGATTTTATTCTAGGATTACCGCAATCCAGAAGAGGTAATGATAGTATTATGGTTGTTGTTGATAGATTTTCTAAAATGGCTCATTTTATACCTTGTAGGAAAACAAATGATGCAAGCCATGTTTCGGATCTATTCTTCAAAGAAGTCATTCGGTTGCATGGTATTCCAAAAACAATCGTAAGTGATAGGGACGTAAAGTTCCTAAGTTATTTTTGGAAGACCTTATGGAGCAAGTTGGGGACTAAGCTGCTATTTTCTACATCAAGTCACCCCCAAACCGATGGACAAACTGAGGTAACAAATAGAACTTTAGGGGCTCTACTTAGGGCACTCATTCAAAAGAATTTGAAAAGGTGGGAAGAATGTTTACGTATTGCTGAATTTGCTTATAATCGTACGTTGTATTCAACTACTAATAATTCACCTTTTGAGGTTGTTTACGGTTTTAACCCCCTTACCCCTTTAGATCTAATCCCTCTTCCTATTGATGAGTATTATAATTTAGAAGGTGATTCAAGGGCTGACTTTGTTCAAAGAATACATTATGAAGTAGCCAAAAACATCAAGAAGAAGAATGACAAAATTGCAATTAAGGCCAACAAAGGCCGCAAGGCACTTACATTCGAAGTTGGAGATTGGGTTTGGAAACACTTTAGGAAAGACAGATTTCCTAAAGAAAGAAAGTCAAAGCTACATCCCCGAGGAGATGGACCTTTTCAAGTTGTTAGCAAGATTAATGACAATGCATACAAAATCAACTTGCAAGGTAAGTATGGTGTTCATTCCACTTTTAATGTTACTGACTTATCTCCTTTAGATGATGATGATGATTCGAGGTCGAATCCTTTTCAAGAAGGAGGGGATGATACGGGACCATCTAGTAGACTACCTCATTACAAGCATCCTTTATCAAACCTCAATGGACCAATGACTAGATCAAGAACCATTCTAATGGAACAAGAACTATCTACATTGATCCGAGAGTTAAAGTCTAAAGAAGAAGCCAAGCTACATCTAGAAGATGAAGTACAAGTTCAACTTCTAACTCTCAAGGAGATTCAATTCGGCCCAAACAAGCAAAGTGGCTAAAAAGGGCATTTTAGTCTTTTTACACATTAAAGTCTATTCTAGCCTATTCTAGACTATTCTAGACTTTAATTATTTTCATTATTGTTATTTCCTATTTCTAGCTGTGTAATAGCAAGTAATGCAATAATAAAGGACATGTTGTCCATGTGTTAGTTAGTTGGTTAATAAAAGTCCTAATGCAACTAGGACTCTTCATAGATTTGGTAGTTACTTTTATTTTAGCCACCATGATAATAGGAACATGTACCTATTATCTTGTTTAGGTAGTTACTTGATAGCAAGTTGTTATTCAAGAGTCCTAATTCTTCAAGGACTCTTATTTCCTTTTCCTTGTTCAAGTTGGAACCGAAATCCCTCTATTTAAAGAGTAATTTCGGGCACCTTTTACTTGGACTTGATATATTGATATTTTGATTAAGGTTATTCCTTAGATACTTGTTTATGAATTTCCGGTAGAACTTCATATTCTTTTGAGTTACTGTATCAACTAGCTTGTTTCTCTAGTTGTGGTGTTTCAGCCTCCATTGATACTTAGCCTGCCCGGGGTTGTGTTAAGTGTATTCCCATAGAAACTAATTCGAGATAGAGAAATATCTGCTAAAAAGCCGAACCTTGATATAAAACATCACGGTTTCGCATCACTCTTACAAAATCTAGTCAACTCGAATGGTGAACGAGTTCGATTTGAACTAGTTGTGTTCGGCCATTCCTCAATTGTTCTAACTTCTGCCGGTTCAACTTTAATACCTTGAAAACTTGATACGGTACCAACCTTGGGGCTGCACAACTCAAGAGAACGTGTGTTACGATACAAAGAGGACTCTAAATTACATCTAGGAATGTTGTACAAGTCAAACTCTTAAGTATCACAAGTGTACAAGGAATGGACAGCTTTGCTACTGTTTGGTATAATGATCATATCTTCCGATATAGATATCCAATGAAGCTGATTCTAATTGCATATTAAAGATAAGAGGCAGATCTACAACTTCTATGAAGATCACAAGATCAGATTCTGCCTTCTTGATATCCGAAATAGTCGTACAAGTTGGCCCAACAAGCTGTCCAGAATTGGGACGAATTTTAAGGGCATTTTAGTTTTTTTGTGTACAATTAAAGTCTATTCTAGACTTTAATTATTTTCAGCATATTATTTACTATATTTAAGCTTATTTTCGTGTATAGCAAGTAGTTGCTATAATAAAGGACATGTTGTCCATGTGTTAGTTAGTTGGTTAATAAGAGTCCTAATGCAACTAGGACTTTTCATAGATTTGGTAGTTATTTCTATTTTTAGCCGCCAAGATAATAGGAACATGTGCCTATTATCTTGTTTAGGTTGTTACTTGATAGCAAGTTGTTATTCAAGAGTCCTAATTCTTCAAGGACTCATATTTCATTTTCCTTGTTCAAGTTGGAACCGAAATCCCTCTACTTATAGAGTAATTTCGGTCACCTTTTAATTAGACTTGATAGATTTGATATATTGATTTAAGGGTTATTCCTTAGCTACTTTGTGTTTGATTCTCTGGGTAGAATTCATTCATGTTTGAGTTACTGTATCAATAAGTTTGGTTTATACTTATTGTGGTGTTTCAGCCCCCATTGATATTCAACATTGCGGGAGAAAGGTTGTTTATATTCCCCTATAAACTGTTCGAGATAGAGAAAGATCGGGCATTTAAGCCGAACCTTCGTATTCGTACAACGGTTCCGCATTAGGAGGTATCAGAGCAAAAGGTTGATCTCTATCTTGGTGTACCTTTACGTTTTTCTTGAATTTTTTTTTCTTGTTTGCTTGAAATAGCCGAAAGATTACAAAAAAAATTTACCCCAACGAAAAAGCCACCCGGAAGTAAAGAAATTGGCAGCCGGGTTATCCCAAAATAGACAAGGATTCAAGTCCAAAAGCAAACTTCCTTTGTATAAAGGAATTGGATCTTGTTCCCTCTTCATCTTGAATTAGCCACAATCAAGACTTTTCGTGCAAGCACAACCTTCATTCCTCTGGAGCTTTTGATATTGTGGCCAAGATAAGGGTAAGTCTCGGATAAAAAGGTAAGAAAGGATTTCAAGAACAAGCAATTTCAAGAAAAAGACAATCAAGAAAGGTAAAGATCACATCTTTTTCTAGTTTTTGTTACACATACCCATATACTTTTTCCTTAGACTTTTTGTAAGTCAAGATAAGATTTCTTGACATTCTTTTTTCAATCTTCCATCAACACAACGTTTAATTTTCCCTAAATCATCTAGAATTGGAAGTTCTTGACAAGTATTTGTGGAATCTTGAGAGAAAAATCAGATTACTATTCACAGGTTACTATTCACGGATTACTATTCACAGATTACTATTCACAGATTTTGTGAAAATATCCAATCTTTAATATCTTTTTCTACTAACGATTTTTGTGTGAATTTTTTCTTTGCAAAGATAATGTCTTTTGATGAAGGTACTTCGCAGCAAGGTGCCATGGAGGGCGACAAACTTTTCAAAGAATCAATGCAACAAACCATAAAGTCTTTGATGCAATCCGTCAATGAACTTAAAATGGAGGTTCGTGAACGCAAGAACCATTCGGAAAAATGTAAAGGGGCAGCAAAAGATGATCAAGAAGATCAAGATTCTCAAGAATCCTTTGATCAAATTCCAAGAGATAACTTTCGGCAAAACCATGAATTTCAGCCGAGAGTTATTCCAAGAATGGTGGATAACTTTGCATATGAACCGAGGCCAAATCATCAAAACCAAAGGTATGATCCGAGACCATTTGTTCATGATGAAAGAATTGAGCCGAGAGCAAATCATCAAGATCAAAGGTTAGATCCGAGACCAAATGCTCACAACCAAAGGTATGATCCGAGAGCAAATGTTGAAGATCAAAGGTATGATAATAATCTTGGTGCTATCACAACCAAGATCCCTCCTTTCCTAGGTTCAAATGATCCTCAATTATTTTAAGATTGGATTCGTAAAGCTGACCATGTTTTTTCTGTCAATAATTATTCCGAGAAAAAGAAAGTGAAATTGGCAGCCATGGAATTTTGCGGATATGCTTCTATTTGGTGTGATAGAGAAGTCAAAACAAGGGTGAGAGTTGGGTTTCGAGAAGTTGATACATGGGATGAGATGAAAGAGGTAATGACGTACCGTTTTGTAACAAAGCAAAAAGAAAAGATTTCAAGGACAAAAATGGCAACTTTCCAAGCCGGGGAGAAGTCGAATCCACCCCAGATTTTTTCTACTGTTTTTCCAAGCCAAAGTAAGGGTAAAGAGGTCATAAATGGTGGGAAAACAGCCACGGGTCAGTTTGAGGCAGTAAGGTCACAAAATCCAACCAAATCGGCCAATACGAGGGTAAATTCTACTCCAAATCTTGTTCGGGAATGTTCTAAATGTGGGGGCAAAGGACACTTTGCTATGGACTGCCCTGACAAGAGTACAATGATAAAAATGGATGATGGATCGTGGATAAGTGAGGAAGAAGCCGAAAGGGCTGTTTTAGAGGAGAAAAAAGAGCGAGATAGAAAAGAAACGAGTGACGCTACTCATGAGGTACAATTCGAGGGAAAAAATGATACAAAAGCCATGAGCTTAGTGAGAAAAAAGGCAAGCTCACAAAAAGAGAGAAAAGAGTGTTTATTCATTACTCCCGAAAAGGTAGATAGGGCAATTCAAACAAAACAACTTGTTGTTTTGTTCGATTTGAAAGGAACCGCAAGAAACCTTTGTACTAACACTTTTTCTTTTGTTCTAACATCTTTTTCTACATCTAGTCTTGCCATTTTTCAGAAATTTCATGAAATCTTCCCTAAGGAGTTGCCGAGAAGGTTATTTGTTAGCCTTCAAAATCGTGAAAGGTATAAACCATCTTTGGGTACAAATCAGTAAAATAAAACCCAAGGTGATTTCATTCTAGAAAAGAAGAAGGTAAGTATGTCTTTAAGTCCTTATGTTAATCAGGGAAAAATTGCACCAAAGCAAGAAAGGACTTTTCGATTATATACGGATAGTCTCAATGTTAATAACTTAATGTTTAAGTATAGACATCCGATTCCTTACTTTGATAAAGTACTTGTTGCTAGTAAAAACCGAGATAATCATATTGAACATCTTAGGGCTGTTTTTACACATTTAAAAGCACAAACTTTGTATGCTAAGATTGGAAATTATGTTTCTTACACTAATTCTATTAACCCTCTTAGTTACATTGTGAGTTTTAAAGGTATTAAAGTTGATTGGGCAAAAGTTAATGCGATGGTGGAATGGCCGAGAACAACCAATACAATTCCAGATCGTCCAACATATGAGTTAGCAAGCTTTGATAAACATTTTGTTCGTGATTTTAACAAGTTTGTTGCTCCATTAATTTCAATTAAGAAGGACAAGACACCATTTATTTGGGACAGCCGCAAGATAATCTCCTTGATAGGTAAGGACAATGCAATTTTTACTTTCCATATTTCTAACTTGCTCCCGTTAATTCATTTTTCAGATTATAAAGCTGATTTTCGAGATGATTCGAGGACTAATCCTTTTCAAGAGGGAGGGGATGATACGGTACCAACCTTGGGGCTGCCCAACTCAAGAGAACGTGTGTTACGATACAAAGAGGACTCTAAATTACATCTAGGAATGTTGTACAAGTCAAACTCTTAAGTATCACAAGTGTACAAGGAATGGACAGCTTTGCTACTGTTTGGTATAATGATCATATCTTCCGATATAGGTATCCAATGAAGCTGATTCTAATTGCATATTAAAGATAAGAGGCAGATCTACAACTTCTATGCGGATCACAAGATCAGATTCTTCCTTCTTGATATCCGAAATAGTCGTGCAAGTTGGCCCAACAAGCTGTCCAGAATTGGGACGAATTTTAAGGGCATTTTAGTCTTTTTGTGTACAATTAAAGTCTATACTACACTTTTAATTATTTTCAGCATATTATTTACTATATTTAAGCTTATTTTCGTGTATAGCAAGTAGTTGCAATAATAAAGGACATGTTGTCCATGTGTTAGTTAGTTGGTTAATAAGAGTCCTAATGCAACTAGGACTTTTCATAGATTTGGTAGTTATTTCTATTTTTAGCCGCCAAGATAATAGGAACATGTGCCTATTATCTTGTTTAGGTTGTTACTTGATAGCAAGTTGTTATTCAAGAGTCCTAATTCTTCAAGGACTCATATTTCATTTTCCTTGTTCAAGTTGGAACCGAAATCCCTCTACTTATAGAGTAATTTCGGTCACCTTTTAATTAGACTTGATAGATTTGATATATTGATTTAAGGGTTATTCCTTAGCTACTTTGTGTTTGATTCTCTGGGTAGAATTCATTCATGTTTGAGTTACTGTATCAATAAGTTTGGTTTATACTTATTGTGGTGTTTCAGCCCCCATTGATATTCAACATTGCGGGAGAAAGGTTGTTTATATTCCCCTATAAACTGTTCGAGATAGAGAAAGATCGGGCATTTAAGCTGAACCTTCATATTCGTACAACGGTTCCGCATTAGGAGGTATCAGAGCAAAAGGTTGATCTCTATCTTGGTGTACCTTTACGTTTTTCTTGAATTTTTTTTTCTTGTTTGCTTGAAATAGCCGAAAGATTACAAAAAAAATTTACCCCAACGAAAAAGCCACCCGGAAGTAAAGAAATTGGCAGCCGGGTTATCCCAAAATAGACAAGGATTCAAGTCTAAAAGCAAACTTCCTTTGTATAAAGGAATTGGATCTTGTTCCCTCTTCATCTTGAATTAGCCACAATCAAGACTTTTCGATCAAACACAACCGTCATCAATCAAGAGCTTTTGATCTTGTGGCCAAGATAAGGGTAAGTCTCGGGTAAGAAGGTAAGAAAAGATTTCAAGAACAAGCAATTTCAAGAAAAAGACAATCAAGAAAGGTAAAGATCACATCTTTTTCTAGTTTTTGTTACCCATACCCTTATACTTTTTCCTTAGACTTTTTATAAGTCAAGATAAGATTTCTTGACATAATTTTTTCAATCATCCATCAACACAACAATTATTTTTCCCTAAATCATCTAGAATTGGAAGTTCTTGACAAGTATTTGTGGAATCTTGAGAGAAAAATCAGATTACTATTCACGGATTACTATTCACAGACTACTATTCACAGATTACTATTCACAGATTTTGTGAAAAGATTCAATCTTCAATATCTTTTTCTACTAACGATTTTCGTGTGAATTTTTTCTTTGCAAAGATAATGTCTTTTGATGAAGGTACTTCGCAGCAAGGTGCCATGGAGGGCGACAAACTTTTCAAAGAATCAATGCAACAAACCATAAAGTCTTTGATGCAATCCGTCAATGAACTTAAAATGGAGGTTCGTGAACGCAAGAACCATTCGGAAAAAGGTAAAGGGGCAGCAAAAGATGATCAAGAAGATCAAGATTCTCAAGAATCCTTTGATCAAATTCCAAGAGATAACTATCGGCAAATCCATGAATTTCAACCGAGAGTTATTCCAAGAATGGTGGATAACTTTGCATATGAACCGAGGCCAAATCATCAAAACCAAAGGTATGATCCGAGACCATTTGTTCATGATGAAAGAATTGAGCCGAGAGCAAATCATCAAGATCAAAGGTTAGATCCGAGACCAAATGCTCACAACCAAAGGTATGATCCGAGAGCAAATGTTGAAGATCAAAGGTATGATAATAATCTTGGTGCTATCACAACCAAGATCCCTCCTTTCCTAGGTTCAAATGATCCTCAATTATTTTAAGATTGGATTCAGTAAAAGTCGACCATGTTTTTTACGTCAATAATTATTCGAGAAAAAGAAAGTGAAATTGGCAGCCATGGAATTTTGCGGATATGCTTCTATTTGGTGTGATAGAGAAGTCAAAACAAGGGTGAGAGTTGGGTTTCGAGAAGTTGATACATGGGATGAGATGAAAGAGGTAATGACGTACCGTTTTGTAACAAAGCAAAAAAGAAAAGATTTCAAGGACAAAAATGGCAACTTTCCAAGCCGGGGAGAAGTCGAATCCACCCCCAGATTTTTTTCTACTGTTTTTCCAAGCCAAAGTAAGGGTAAAGAGGTCATAAATGGTGGGAAAACAGCCACGGGTCAGTTTGAGGCAGTAAGGTCACAAAATCCAACCAAATCGGCCAATACGAGGGTAAATTCTACTCCAAATCTTGTTCGGGAATGTTCTAAATGTGGGGGGCAAAGGACACTTTGCTATGGACTGCCCCGACAAGAGTACAATGATAAAAATGGATGATGGATCGTGGATAAGTGAGGAAGAAGCCGAAAGGGCTGTTTTAGAGGAGAAAAAAAGAGCGAGATAGAAAAGAAAGCGAGTGACGCTACTCATGAGGTACAATTCGAGGGAAAAAAATGATACAAAAGCCATGAGCTTAGTGAGAAAAAAGGCAAGCTCACAAAAAGAGAGAAAAGAGTGTTTATTCATTACTCCCGAAAAGGTAGATAGGGCAATTCAAACAAAACAACTTGTTGTTTTGTTCGATTTGAAAGGAACCGCAAGAAACCTTTGTACTAACACTTTTTCTTTTGTTCTAACATCTTTTTCTACATCTAGTCTTGCCATTTTTCGAAATTTCATGAAATCTTCCCTAAGGAGTTGCCGAGAAGGTTATTTGTTAGCCTTCAAAATCGTGAAAGGTATAAACCATCTTTGGGTACAAATCAGTAAAATAAAACCCAAGGTGATTTCATTCTAGAAAAGAAGAAGGTAAGTATGTCTTTAAGTCCTTATGTTAATCAGGGAAAAATTGCACCAAAGCAAGAAAGGACTTTTCGATTATATACGGATAGTCTCAATGTTAATAACTTAATGTTTAAGTATAGACATCCGATTCCTTACTTTGATAAAGTACTTGTTGCTAGTAAAAACCGAGATAATCATATTGAACATCTTAGGGCTGTTTTTACACATTTAAAAGCACAAACTTTGTATGCTAAGATTGGAAATTATGTTTCTTACACTAATTCTATTAACCCTCTTAGTTACATTGTGAGTTTTAAAGGTATTAAAGTTGATTGGGCAAAAGTTAATGCGATGGTGGAATGGCCGAGAACAACCAATACAATTCCAGATCGTCCAACATATGAGTTAGCAAGCTTTGATAAACATTTTGTTCGTGATTTTAACAAGTTTGTTGCTCCATTAATTTCAATTAAGAAGGACAAGACACCATTTATTTGGGACAGCCGCAAGATAATCTCCTTGATAGGTAAGGACAATGCAATTTTTTACTTTCCATATTTCTAACTTGCTCCCGTTAATTCATTTTTCAGATTATAAAGCTGATTTTCGAGATGATTCGAGGACTAATCCTTTTCAAGAGGGAGGGGATGATACGGTACCAACCTTGGGGGCTGCCCAACTCAAGAGAACGTGTGTTACGATACAAAGAGGACTCTAAATTACATCTAGGAATGTTGTACAAGTCAAACTCTTAAGTATCACAAGTGTACAAGGAATGGACAGCTTTGCTACTGTTTGGTATAATGATCATATCTTCCGATATAGGTATCCAATGAAGCTGATTCTAATTGCATATTAAAGATAAGAGGCAGATCTACAACTTCTATGCGGATCACAAGATCAGATTCTTCCTTCTTGATATCCGAAATAGTCGTGCAAGTTGGCCCAACAAGCTGTCCAGAATTGGGACGAATTTTAAGGGCATTTTAGTCTTTTTGTGTACAATTAAAGTCTATACTACACTTTTAATTATTTTCAGCATATTATTTACTATATTTAAGCTTATTTTCGTGTATAGCAAGTAGTTGCAATAATAAAGGACATGTTGTCCATGTGTTAGTTAGTTGGTTAATAAGAGTCCTAATGCAACTAGGACTCTTGATAGATTTGGTAGTTATTTCTATTTTTAGCCGCCAAGATAATAGGAACATGTGCCTATTATCTTGTTTAGGTAGTTACTTGATAGCAAGTTGTTATTCAAGAGTCCTAATTCTTCAAGGACTCTTATTTCCTTTTCCTTGTTCAAGTTGGAACCGAAATACCTCTACTTATAGAGTAATTTTGGCCACCTTTTAATTAGACTTGATAGATTTGATATATTGATTTACCTTAGTTACTTTGTGTTTGATTCTCTGGGTAGAATTCATTCATGTTTGAGTTACTGTATCAATAAGTTTGGTTTATACTTATTGTGGTGTTTCAGCCCCCATTGATATTCAACCTTGCGGGAGAAAGGTTCTTTATATTCCCCTATAAACTGTTCGAGATAGAGAAAGATCGGGCATTCAAGCCGAACCTTCGTATTCGTACAACGGTTCCGCATCAAAACTCATGATGCAACTAAGAAGGTTAATAGAATGAGTGTAATAAACATACCTTTTCATCTTAGCATCCAAGGTTTGTGTATGTATAATAGAAAAAACATCCCTAAGATGTGCACTAAATTGCTCTCGGTTTTCACTATCAATAAATATATTATCAAAGCAATAAATCGGATGTCTATAGTTAAAAGTTATGTGATTAATATGTAGACTATCCGTATATATTCTAAAAGTCCCCACATGCTTTAGTACTATATTTCTTGGATTAATATAAGCATTTAAAGACTTATTTTCCTTCTTCCTTGCAAGAATTAACTGACCTTGGTTTCGAATTTTCTGATTTTTAACCGAAGATGGTTTATACCTTTCACGATTTTGAAGGCTCATAAATAATCTTCTCGGCAACTCTTTAGGGAAGACTTCATGAAACTTCTGAAAAATAGCAAGACTAGATGTAGAAAAAGATCTTAGAGTAAAAGAAAAAGCGTTAATAAAAAGGCTCCTTGCGGTTCCTTTTAAATCCAACAAAACAACAAGTTGTTTTGCTTGAATCGCCCTATCTACCTTTCCGAGATTAATGTATTAACATTCTTTTCTCACACTTAGAGCGATTGCCTTTTTAATCACTTTTGGCTCGGCTTTTTCTTGGATTATTACCTCAGATTTTACCTCATGGGTCGAATCACTCGTTTCTTTTCTCTCTCGCTGTCTTTCTCTCTCTCTCTCTCTCTCTCTTTCCCTCTTCTCTCTATTTATGGTCATTTGTTTATGTACCTCACATGCTGCATTTAAAGATAAAGGAGTTAGTAGAAACTTTAAATTATCCTTTTGAATCCGATATGTATTTTCTTGTCCCATGTGATTGGCACTTCGATCATATTGCCATGGCTTTCCCAAAATCATGTGACTTGCGGTCATCGGGACCACATCACACAAAACAGAATCCTTGTATCTCCCGATTTCGAACTCTATCTCAACTTGCTTATCCATTTTGATTTCACCATTATTATTCAACCATGATAATTTATAAGGCATAGGATGTGCCTTACATGGTAAATCAAGTGCGGAAACCATATCATAAGAACAAACGTTAGTACAACTTTCGTTATCAATAATAACTAAAATTTACTTAGCAAAAAAAATAATAATAACTAAAATTGCCTTGCCTTTAACGTCGCACTTTGTATGAAAAAGATTACTTCGGTGTTGATGTAGGTCATCCAAAGGTTGAGAATGAAGTAGCTTCATAGTAACCAAAATTTGATTCTCAAAGACTTCACCTTTCTTCGATGGAGATCCCTGAAAAGACATTATAATCTCAAGAAAAACACTCAAAAACGTTAGATAGCAAAGAAAGATTCACTCTTTATTCCAACACCGCTCGTATAGAACTTCAAACTCTAGATTAAAGAATGGGTTCCTAACTTGTTGCGTTGACACAAGGCTGAAAAATAAGGAAAGAAATCCTATCTTTGACCTAAACGAAAAGCTTTAGAAAGAAAAAGATGAAGAAACGAAATCCTAATCGAGAATGGAAACCGGTTCTTGTCGTTCTTGATCTTCTTGATTTTTCTTGATGTTCTTGATTCGGATGAACAGTAATCTGTGAATAGTAATATGTGAATAATATTCCGTGAATAGTAATCTGTGAAGAGTAAACATGAATAGTAACCGTGAATAGTAAAATGTGAATAGTAATTTCTGGTTTTCTTGATTGCTTGAATTTTTCCTTACCTTTGGCCGAGAGGTATCAATGAATGAGGCGCCAACGCTATCAATTCTTAATGTACATGGATCTTTAAAAACGGCACAAAATAAATGAGGAACGTTTGCCAATTCTTGGATGAGGCGCCAACGCTGTCAATCCAAGAAGTTAGCTTATGGCTTTATAGTTCGCTATTCAATTTATACTAACTCGGCTGCCAATTTCTTTACACCAAGTGGTTTTTTCTTTTGTAATCGGCTGCCTAATTTTGAATAAATGCCGCGGCTTTTTCTGATTTTTTTGTCAATTTCTGCAAACAAGAAAAAAAATTGTACGTAGGGTACACCGGAAATTGGAGAAGAACCTTTTGCTCTGATACCACCTGATGAAGAACCGTGAGGTTCGACTTAAGTTGAGCCCGATCTTTCTTCAATTCTCGAACTAGTTTCTAAGGGAATTTAATCAACGTAACACTAAGGATGGCTAATTAACAATGGAGGCTGAAACACCACAACAAGAGAAACTATTCTTGCTAATACAGTAACTCAAGGATGAATGAATTTCTACTTAGAAGTTCAAACACGAGAAGCTAAGGAATAACCTTACCAAAATATCAATATATCTAACGTAAATATTATGTTGACCGAACCCTCTATTATATAGAGTAATAATTCGGTTCCAAGCAACAACAAATAAGAGTCCTTGAAGAATTAGGACTCTTGATTAAACAACTTGCTATCAAGTAAAACACTTAAACAAGAAGAGTCCTAGTAGATGTGGAACTCTTAACAACTAGATAACCAACTAACTAACACATGGACAACATGTCCTTTATTATAGCAATACTACTTGCTATACACAAAAATAATGTAAATAATATGCTGAAAATAATTAAAGTCTAGCATAGACTTTAATTGTACAAAGACTAAAATGCCCTTTAATTTCGTCCCAATTCCGGACAGCTTGTACGATGATTTCGGATATTAAGAAGACAGATCTGATCTCGTGATCTCATGAAAGTTGTAGATCTGCCTCTTATCTTTGATATACAACTGGAATCAGCTCCATTGGATAACTGGATCGAAAGTTATGACCATGCTGCCAAACTGTTGTAAAGCTGTCCAATCCCTCATCATCTTGTATGATTACTAAAATGCCCTTCTTAGCCTCTTTGCTTGATAGGGCCTAATTGTACACTTGTGAACTTGAGAGGCTGACTTGTACAACATTCCTAGATGTAACTTAGCATCCTCTTTATACTTTAGAACTCGGGTGAATGATGTTGATTGTTGCTTCACGTCCCTTATGTATGCGCTCCTTTGGCTTGGGCAGCCTCGAGGCTGGTACCGTATCAACGGCCATGCATTTAAACAATTTTTCCCTATCGAGGGGCCCATGGATATCTCTCTCTAATAAGAGAGGGACAAATTCCTTACAATGCCTCTCACATTCAAGCCATGATAGGACACTACATCCGATCATCAGTCGTATTGATTACTCGATTAAAAGCAACGTACAACTGAGTCAAAACGTGGCTTCATTCATGCTAGAATCAATGGAGACATAAGGTCTAAGGATTCCAAAATAGTATTGAGGAAGTAATACTTATGACTATGGACAATGTAGTATGACTTCTATAACAGATCACGTTCGATACGATATATCTCAATATATTGCATCTACGATATAATTTGTACTCATTACACATGATTAGAAAAACGTAATCATCAATCAAACATCATACTAGTTTTATTTCATTGTAAAGTAGATTATATAAAACTAGGGACAAATAGAATAGTAATTACATAAGCAAATGAATTTTACTATAAAATCACGCATTTGATGTTCATAAGCAAAATTAACTATTTAGATAAAATGCTCAAAAAGATATAAAACGTACAACATATGCTAATGGTCCTAGGGCACTACTAACACATGTATCATTATATTTTGAGTTGGGCAGCCCATATTAAGATGGTCATCCGTAGTTTTCTCCCACACTGAAGAAGAATCCGTGGCGGGTTGGGCTTCATCATTGTGAGCTGTGGCTGTTAGGACTTCACCTATTGGAGCCATGGGTGTTAGGGCTTCATCTCTTTGAGCCGTGGCTGTTCGGGCTACAATACGAGTCGCGGTTTCGTTTATCTCTTTTAATTTGTGCGTTATCCGGCGCATGTATTGTAGTATGGACTCCTTAAAAACCTGATCTTCTGTCAAGAAATCGGATTACTTTGATGAACTTTCCTGGGGAGACATGTTAATCTTTCAAGAAAACACTCAAACATTTTATTTTTCTTTGAACTTACCCTTTTCTTGGCTGCAATTTATCAAGAATTCAGGCTTGAAGGCTCTTCAATTCTTGATCTTGGATTTAATACACGGAAAACAAGAAGAGAGGGTGAATAAAAACCAATTCCTGAGACAAGTATTGAAGTACTATGAATCAAGAAGTTTGCTTTTGGATTTTTCACTAAATTTTCCTTTAACTCTCGGCATCGTTTTACTATTTTTTGCCGAATATTTTTTTTTATTTTTTTATTATAAAGCAAACAAGAAATAGAAAAACTTTTTTCTCAGATAAAACAAATGAAGAACATTGATAACAAGTATCAAAGACTCGACACAAAAGGTTAATGTTCGGATTTTTCCCTTTCTCGAATTAGTTTCCAAGGGGAATATACTCATCGCAACTCTAAAGAAGGCTGGCTAAGTATCGATGGAGGCTGAAACACCACAACAAGCGAAGCTACCGTGTTGATAGAGTAACTAAAGAATGAATGAAGTTCAACATAGAAAATCAATTCATTAAGTAACTAAGGAATAACCTTAAAATATTATAAATCAAGTCTACCAAATTGCTTGGCCGAATTCCCTCTTAAATAGAGTGGAATTTCGGTTCCAAGAAACCCACAAAGGAAGAATCCTCCTAATTAAGTTAGAATTCTTCTATCCTAAGAATAGTAATGATGCGAAACCAAAGTACAGAATACCAAGGTTCGGCTAAAGGTCCGATCTTTCTCTATCTCGAACAGTTTATGGGGAATATAATCAGCAATCCTCTCGTAAGGTTGATTATCAATGGGGGCTGAAAAACCACAATAAGTATAAATCAAACTTATTGATATAGTAACTCAAAGAGATGAATGAATTCTACATAGAGAATCAAACACAAAGTAACTAAAGAAAAACCTTAAAATATCATATCAAGTCCAATAATATCATGCTTGAAATCCCTCTTAAATAGAGTGGAATTTCGTCCAAAAAGAACCCACAAATAAGAGTCCTTTAAATATTAGGACTCTACAACTCCTAGATAACTAAAAACACAACCTAACATCAAGGACAACAAGTCCTATTATTTAGCTAGCTTATTTTTCCTAACATGATAATTAAAATAAACAATAAAGTTGAAAATATAATTAAAGTCAGAAAAACACAAGGGGGGGGGGGTGAATTGGGTTTTTATAAAAAGTGGCTTCTTTTTCTTTGAGATATAGAAGTGTAGAACTTGTATATGAAGCTTGGAGATTTGTAGAGCAAATATGAAAACAAGAAGAGCAAGACACCGGATTTAGAGTGGTTCGATTCACAAAGAATCTACGTCCACTACCTTGAGTTTCTCCCAAGGATTTTCAACAACTTCACTAAGAAGATCTTTTTACACTTGTGGCTAACTCACAAAGAGTTTTACTCAAATAACCACAATTACAATCAACACTCACTAAGAGTACAAAGCCCAACACTAAGTAGGACTAAACACAACTAATACCCAATCACTTAGAAAGGGAAAGATGAAGATATAAAGATACAATTTTCACACTCAAGAAGTGGAGTATGGATACCTTTTAAGATCACACTTTAATGCTCTTTTGAACTTTTGAATTCAACACTTTGTATCTTGCATATATGAGATGGATATGAACTTTTTAACACATAAAAAGAGATGGATATGCTTTTGAAGAGCTAGAGCTTTTGTATAATCATTGTAGATCAGTTGTGGTTGTTGTATAGTGAATATACAGCTTTAGGGCTTTTATACTTTTCAAAAACGTCCAAAAAATGACTTTAAAACGGTCAGATAACGGCTAGTTTATTTCAGAGTTCGGTTGACCTAACAAGGACCTCGGTTGACCGAGAAGGCACTTCGGTCGACCGAAGTTGGCCATAGGTCGACCGACCTGTTTTGGCTCAACTCTCTGTCTAGCTTCGGTTGATCCGAGGCAAGCTCGGATGATCCTACCTTCTGAGCTTTGAAAGATGTTGTTTTGACCCTTGTATTGATATCTTTTGAAGTCTAAAAGGTTTTCTCAAAATGTAACAAGTAAGAGCATTTTGAAAACCATTTTAAAAGACTTAAACTTAGAAATCAAAGGCTTTTGAAATACGAACACATGTAAAGCTCATTTTGAAACTTAGCCTTATGAAAACGTGTTTAATATGTATGCAAGACTATAGTGTTGTATGCTTAAGTTCATTTAGAGCATTGGTTAGAGAGCTTATAAGATAACGACTAATAAATATAAAGCTATCCTAACCAAACCTAAGTCTTCAATCTTCAATCTTGATGATATGTGCCTTGAAGATCTTGTTTATAGCTTGATTGAAGAACTTAGAGCTTCCACAACGAGTTTCGATATTCTATCACAAAGATATAAGACATTAGTCACAACATCAAATGTTTGACCATTATCAAAAACAGAGTTTGTTCGCCCTTAGGGCTTACAATCTCTCCCTTTTTGATTATGACAAACTTTGATGTAATTAGATAGAATATGAACAATAGTAAGAACAAGGAAGCATGGCAAAAAGGATTTAAAAACAATTAAGAGTGAAGACTAGTGTTTTAGAAGATAAACTTGTGAGAAATACAAACACTAGTACTTTAACTTCTTTTGCCATCACATTAGGGACTCTTAGAAGAGCCCTAAAAACCTACCATCCTCCTTTCCTCCTTCCTTCCAAAACACAAGGCTAGTTTTGAGAATTATAACATATTAATCATTTTAAATGCTCCCCCTCAAAACATGCCATATTAAAGATAAAAACAATATCAGATATATTAAGAAAACTCCCTTAAGTTCCAGCAGTTGATAGCAGCAAAAATCAGAATTGAATATGAGACTGCATGGATCTCGGTCGACCGAGCTTATGGTCACCTATCTTCGGTCGACCGAAGCAGGGGAAATTTCCTGCAGCATTTTGCTGCAACTGAGCTGTCTCCTGAAACTTTCAATAACTCTCACACAAACAAACAGTCAGTTTTCAATAAACAGTTAAGTAAGATCAATAAACTATTCTCCCCCTTTGGCATAATCAAAAAGACATTAATAACCAATATAAATGAGTGCTTTGCCAAAACATAAACATTTTTAAGTCATAAGCATAAGTAGTTAAAGCAGTTCAATAATGCCAAAATGAAACTTTAAACATAAATAGAAGTGCCAAAAACGGATTCAACTTTGATTGCCTTCATCGTCACTTGAAAGGCTTAGCTTCTTAGCTAAGTCTTTTTGCATTTTTATAGCCTTATCCACCTTGGCGGATACGTTTCGCACATCGTCTTTAATGCAAACAATCTCCTTCGACATTGACTCAAACTGTCTTGCCATTTTCTTTATTAAGGCGAACATTTTGTTGATCCGTGACATCTTTGGAGGAGTGCCTTTGGAAGTATCATGTGATGAAGAATGAGATGCTTCGTCTTGACTCTTTTCCAATGAAGCATGTTTGCTTGAACTTTGTGAGTTGTGTGCATCAAACTCTTCTTGCTCATTACTTGAAGAATCATTTGTAGGTTTGGAAGATGCTCCAACCTCTTTCTTTTCAAGCACCCTTTGCTTTTCAATCTTTTGGAGTGTTTTGAGCATATAAGTGGATACGTTTCTAGCAAGGATCGCAGCACCAAGCTCATCATTAGTTGTCTTCCGAATGAACTTCCATTGATTGTCAATATAGATCATCTTCATTCGGTGAAAACAAGCCTCATCAATTTTGACGAACTTTTTTTTTAAAGGATCGTGCAAATCAAGGCCGAATCTTTGAAAAAGCCTAGTAAGCACATTTCCATATGGTATGAAATTCCTTGATCCTTTGATCGCAGCCATGAAATGTTGAAGAGCTAAATGAGCAAAGTTCAAAGGCTTCCTTTCCAATAGATGTTGCATGATAACCATTTGGAGGAAGGTGATAGACGACTTGTGTCCTTTGACCGGGAGCAACAATATTGGATACGAAGAAATGAAGAATTCGTCCCAAATTCATCCAATTTGTCTATCTCCTATCCTTTGAATCGGAAAAAGTTGCCTTGAATGCCAAATTCGATTTGAAGAGTTTTATATCGAATAAACCGACATCATCAATATTTACTGTATTCTTGTAAAACCTCTTGGCATAATCCACATATCTAACTCCTATAGCATCGCAAAACATCCTCTCCGAAAATATGAATTCCAGATTTCCAACACATGATTTATATAGAATCTCAGTTCCAACATCCTCTAGTTTTCTCAAGTTAGCTCCAAATTCATAGACAATGGAAGGATAAACAAGTTCATCAACATCAAATAAATTAACCCAACCCATGTCTTCAAATAATCCCATGACTTCATCCAAACCCCTACCTTGAGCAAACATGGCATTATCTCTAATGTACTGTAATATGGCGTATGTACTGTAATATGGACTCTTTAAAAAGCTGATCTTCTGTCAAGAAATCGGATTACTTTGATGAACTTTCCTGGGGAGACGTGTTAATCTTGCTAGAAAACACTCGAACAGTTTCTGGGGAATATAATCAACAATCCTCCCGTAAGGTTGATTTTCAATGGGAGTTGAAACACCACAATAAGTATAACCCAAACTTATTGATACAGTAACTCAAAGGGATGAATGAATTCTACATAGAGAATCAAACACAAAGTAACTAAGGAATAACCTTAAAATTTCATATCAAGTCTCATTATTATCGTGGCTGAATTCCCTCTTAAATAGAGTGGCATTTCGGTTCCAAGAAACCCACAAAGGAAGAATCCTCCTAATTAAGTTAGAACTCTTCTATCCTAAGAATAGTAAACTACTATAACTGAACTACTAATTAAACACATGGACAACGTGTCCTTTGTTCTAGATAATGGCGCCTAATATAATTTAAGTAAATACTATAAAGATGAAATTGTAAATAAAGTCTAGAATAGACTTTAATTTACAAGTTTCCTAAAATTCCCTTTAACCGTTTTCCTTCCAATTCTGTATCTTGCCTTCAAATGCTATTAGATGGATTTGATCCTTGTGCCTTGCATTCTTGAGAAGCTTCTTTGTCTCTTGAGCCTTTAGATTAAATACTTTAATCACTTGGAACAAAGGCTTTGCTCGGAAGCTCGTATTTGGAATGCATGAGTTAAGGGCTTGGTCATCCGGATGAATGACCTCTTTTCTATTTTCATGGATGATCTCTCATCATTCCCTCATTCTGGATAATTTTCCTTATCATCCCCTCCCTTTGTAAAGGATTCATCCTCGAATCTTCTAAGACTTGTAATGCAAGGGTATTCCCAAAAATATTGTTCTCGGTTTCAATTTCTTCTTTACCAACCCATTGGTCATCATCATGTATCATTATATTTTGACTTCGGCAGCCCATATCAAGATGGTCATTCGTAGTTTCCTCCCACTCTGAAGAAGAATCCGTGGCGGGTTGGGCTTCATCATTGTGAGCTATGGCTATTAGGACTATACATATTGGAGTCATCGGTGTTATTAGGGCTTCATCTCTTTGAGCCGTGGCTGTTCGGGCTACAATACGAGTCGCGATTTCGTTTACCTCTTTTAATTCGTGCGTTATCTTGCGCATGTATTGTAGTATGGACTCCTTAAAAAGCTGATCTTCGGTCAAGAAATCGGATTACTTTGGTGAACTTTCCTGGGGAGACGTGTTAATCTTTCTTGAAAACACTCCAACTTTTTCTTTTTCTTTGAACTTACCCTTTTCTTGCTCGCAATTTATCAAGAATTCGAGGCTTAAAAAGCTCTTCAATTCTTGACCTTGGATTTAATACATGGAAAACAATTAGAAAGGGGTGAACAAAAACCAATTCCTGAGAGGAGTATTGAAGTACAATGAATCAAGAAGTTTGATTTCGGATTTTTCATTAAATTTTCATTTAACTCTGGACATCTTTTTTCTATTTTATGCTGAATCTTTTTTTTTATCACGCCAACAAGAATTATTTTTCAAGAAAGTGGTAAAGGTACACCAAGAAAGAGATAAACATTTTTCTCTGATACAAACTATCATGCGAAACCGAGGTACATAATACCAAGATTCGGCTAAAGTTCCGATCTTTCTCTATCTCGAACAGTTTTTGGGGAATATAATCAACAATCCTCCTGTAAGGTTAATTTTCAATGAGAGCTGTAACACCACAATAAGTATAACCCAAACTTATTGATACAGTAACTCAAAGGGATGAATGAATTCTACATAGAGAATCAAACACAAAGTAACTAAGGAATAACCTTAAAATTTCATATCAAGTCTCATTATTATCGTGGCTGAATTCCCTCTTAAATAGAGTGGCATTTCGGTTCCAAGAAACCCACAAAGGAAGAATCCTCCTAATTTAGTTAGAACTCTTCTATCCTAAGAATAGTAAACTACTATAGCTGAACTACTAATTAAACACATGGACAACGTGTCCTTTATTCTAGATAATGGCGCCTAATATAATTTAAGTAAATACTATAAAGATGAAATTGTAAATAAAGTCTAGAATAGACTTTAATTTACAAGTTTCCTAAAATTCCCTTTAACCGTTTTCCTTCCAATTCTGTATCTTGCCTTCAAATGCTATTAGATGGATTTGATCCTTGTGCCTTGCATTCTTGAGAAGCTTCTTTGTCTCTTGAGCCTTTAGATTAAATACTTTAATCACTTGGAACAAAGGCTTTGCTCGGAAACTCGTATTTGGAATGCATGAGTTAAGGGCTTGGTCATCCGGATGAATGACCTCTTTTCTATTTTCATGGATGATCTCTCATCATTCCCTCCTTCTTGATAATTTTCCTTATCATCCCCTCCCTTTGTAATGGATTCGTCTTCGAATCTTCTAAGACTTGTAATGCAAGGGTATTCCCAAAAATATTGTTCTCGGTTTCAATTTCTTCTTTACCAACCCATTGGTCATCATCATGTATCATTATATTTTGACTTCGGCAGCCCATATCAAGATGGTCATTCGTAGTTTCCTCCCACTCTGAAGAAGAATCCGTGGCTGGCTGGGCTTCATCATTGTGAGCTGTGGCTATTAGGACTTCACCTATTGGAGCCATGGGTGTTATTAGGGCTTCATCTCTTTGAGTCGTGGCTGTTCGGGCTACAATACGAGTCTCGGTTTCGTTTATCTCTTTTAATTCGTGCGTTATCTTGCGCATGTATTGTAGTATGGACTCCTTAAAAAGCTGATCTTCGGTCAAGAAATCGGATTACTTTGGTGAACTTTCCTGGGGAGACGTGTTAATCTTTCTTGAAAACACTCCAACTTTTTCTTTTTCTTTGAACTTACCCTTTTCTTGCCTGCAATTTATCAAGAATTCAGGCTTAAAAGCTCTTCAATTCTTGATCTTGGATTTAATACATGGAAAACAATTAGAAAGGGGTGAACAAAAACCAATTCCTGAGAGGAGTATTGAAGTACAATGAATCAAGAAGTTTGATTTCGGATTTTTCATTAAATTTTCATTTAACTCTGGACATCTTTTTTCTATTTTATGGCGAATCTTTTTTTTTATCAAGCCAACAAGAATTATTTTTCAAGAAAGCGGTAAAGGTACACCAAGAAAGAGATAAACATTTTTCTCTGATACAAACTGTGATGCGAAACCGAGGTACATAATACCAAGGTTCGGCTAAAGGTCCGATTTTCTCTATCTCGAACAGTTTATGGGGAATATAATCAACAATCCCCCCGTTAGGTTGATTTTCAATGGTGCTAAAACACCACAATAAGTATAACCCAAACTTATTGATTCAGAAACTCAAAGGGATGAATGAATTCTACATAGAGAATCAAACACAAAGTAACTAAGGAATAACCTTAAAATTTCTTATCAAGTCTCATTATTATCGTGGCTGAATTCTCTCTTAATAGAGTGGAATTTCGGTTCCAAGAAACCCACAAAGGAAGAATCCTCCTAATTAAGTTAGAACTCTTCTATTATAAGAATAGTAAACTACTAAAACTGAACTACTAATTAAACACATGGACAACATGTCCTTTATTCTAGATAATGGCGCCTAATATAATTTAAGTAAATACTATAAAGATGGAATTGTAAATAAATTCTAGAATTGACTTTAATTTACAAGTTTCCTAAAATTCCCTTTAACCGTTTTCCTTCCAATTCTGTATCTTGCCTTCAAATGCTATTAGATGGATTTGATCCTTGTGCCTTGCATTCTTGAGAAGCTTCTTTGTCTCTTGAGCCTTTAGATTAAATACTTTAATCACTTGGAACAAAGGCTTTGCTCGGAAACTCGTATTTGGAATGCATGAGTTAAGGGCTTGGTTATCCGGATGAATGACCTCTTTTCTATTTTCATGGATGATCTCTCATCATTCCCTCCTTCTTGATAATTTTCCTTATCATCCCCTCCCTTTGTAATGGATTCGTCTTCGAATCTTCTAAGACTTGTAATGCAAGGGTATTCCCAAAAATATTGTTCTCGGTTTCAATTTCTTCTTTACCAACCCATTGGTCATCATCATGTATCATTATATTTTGACTTGGGCAGCCCATATCAAGATGGTCATTCGTAGTTTCCTCCCACTCTGAAGAAGAATCCGTGGCGGGTTGGGCTTCATCATTGTGAGCTATGGCTATTAGGACTATACATATTGGAGTCATCGGTGTTATTAGGGCTTCATCTCTTTGAGCCGTGGCTGTTCGGGCTACAATACGAGTCGCGATTTCGTTTACCTCTTTTAATTTGTGCGTTATCTGGCGCATGTATTATAATATGGACTCCTTAAAAAGCTGATCTTCTATCAAGAAATCAGATTACTTTGATGAACTTTCCCGGGCAGACGTGTTAATCTTTCTAGAAAACATACAAACTTTTTCTTTTTCTTTGAACTTACCCTTTTCTTGCCTGCAATTTATCAAGAATTCAGGCTTAAAAGCTCTTCAATTCTTGACCTTGGATTTAATACATGGAAAACAATTAGAAAGGGGTGAACAAAAACCAATTCCTGAGAGGAGTATTGAAGTACAATGAATCAAGAAGTTTGATTTCGGATTTTTCATTAAATTTTCATTTAACTCGGACATCTTTTTTTCTATTTTATGCTCGAATCTTTTTTTTTATCACGCCAACAAGAATTATTTTTTCAAGAAAGTGGTAAAGGTACACCAAGAAAGAGATAAACATTTTTCTCTCGATACAAACTATCATGCGAAACCGAGGTACATAATACCAAGATTCGGCTAAAGTTCCGATCTTTCTCTATCTCGAACAGTTTTTGGGGAATATAATCAACAATCCTCCTGTAAGGTTAATTTTCAATGAGAGTCTGTAACACCACAATAAGTATAACCCAAACTTATTGATACAAGTAACTCAAAGGGATGAATGAATTCTACATAGAGAATCAAACACAAAGTAACTAAGGAATAACCTTAAAATTTCATATCAAGTCTCATTATTATCGTGGCTGAATTCCCTCTTAAATAGAGTGGCATTTCGGTTCCAAGAAACCCACAAAGGAAGAATCCTCCTAATTTAGTTAGAACTCTTCTATCCTAAGAATAGTAAACTACTATAGCTGAACTACTAATTAAACACATGGACAACGTGTCCTTTATTCTAGATAATGGCGCCTAATATAATTTAAGTAAATACTATAAAGATGGAATTGTAAATAAATTCTAGAATTGACTTTAATTTACAAGTTTCCTAAAATTCCCTTTAACCGTTTTCCTTCCAATTCTGTATCTTGCCTTCAAATGCTATTAGATGGATTTGATCCTTGTGCCTTGCATTCTTGAGAAGCTTCTTTGTCTCTTGAGCCTTTAGATTAAATACTTTAATCACTTGGAACAAAGGCTTTGCTCGGAAACTCGTATTTGGAATGCATGAGTTAAGGGCTTGGTCATCCCGGATGAATGACCTCTTTTCTATTTTCATGGATGATCTCTCATCATTCCCTCATTCTGGATAATTTTCCTTATCATCCCCTCCCTTTGTAAAGGATTCATCCTCGAATCTTCTAAGACTTGTAATGCAAGGGTATTCCCAAAAATATTGTTCTCGGTTTCAATTTCTTCTTTACCAACCCATTGGTCATCATCATGTATCATTATATTTTGAGTTGGGCTGCCCATATCAAGATGGTCATTCGTAGTTTCCTCCCACTCGAAGAAGAATCCGTGGTCTGGTCGGGCTTCATCATTGTGAGTCGTGGCTATTAGGGACTTCACCTATTGGAGCCATGGGTGTTATTAGGGGCTTCATCTCTTTGAGCCGTTCGTTTGTTCGAGCTACAATACGAGTCGCGGTTTCGTTAACCTCTTTTAATTTGTGCGTTATCTGGCGTATGTACTGTAATATGGACTCCTTAAAAAGCTGATCTTCTGTCAAGAAATCGGATTACTTTGATGAACTTTCCTGGGGAGACGTGTTAATCTTGCTAGAAAACACTCGAACAGTTTCTGGGGAATATAATCAACAATCCTCCCGTAAGGTTGATTTTCAATGGGAGTTGAAACACCACAATAAGTATAACCCAAACTTATTGATACAGTAACTCAAAGGGATGAATGAATTCTACATAGAGAATCAAACACAAAGTAACTAAGGAATAACCTTAAAATTTCATATCAAGTCTCATTATTATCGTGGCTGAATTCCCTCTTAAATAGAGTGGAATTTCGGTTCCAAGAAACCCACAAAGGAAGAATCCTCCTAATTAAGTTAGAACTCTTCTATCCTAAGAATAGTAAACTACTGTAATTGAAATACTAATTAAACAGATGGACAACATGTCCATTATTCTAGATAATGGCGCCTAATATAATTTAAGTAAATACTATAAAGATGAAATTCTAATTAAATACTAGAATAGACTTTAATTTACAAGTTTCCTAAAATGCCCTTTAACCGTTTTCCTTCCAATTCGTATCTTGCCTTCAAATTCTATTAGATGGATTTGATCCTTGTGCCTTGCATTCTTGGGAGGCTTCTTTGTCTCTTGAGCCTTTAGATTAAATACTTTAATCACTTGGAAGAAAGGCTTTGCTCGAAAACTCGTATTTGGAATGCGTGAGTTAAGGGCTTGGTCATTCATTCTATTTTCATGGATGATCTCTCATCATTCCCTCCTTCTTGATAATTTTCCTTATCATCGCCTCCCTTTGTAAAGGATTCGTCCCCGAATCTTCTAAGACTTGTAATACAATGGTATTCCCAAAAAGATTGTTCTCGGTTTCAATTTCTTCTTTACCAACCCATTGGTCATAATCATGTATCATTATATTTTGAGTTGGGCAGCCCATATCAAGATGGTCATTCGTAGTTTTCTCCAACTCTGAAGAAGAATCCGTGGCTGGTTAGGGCTTCATCATTGTGAGCCGTGGCTGTTAGGACTTCACCTATTGGAGCCATGGGTGTTATTAGGGCTTCATCTCTTTGAGTCGTGGCTGTTCGGGCTACAATACGAGTCTCGGTTTCGTTTATCTCTTTTAATTCGTGCGTTATCTTGCGCATGTATTGTAGTATGGACTCCTTAAAAAGCTGATCTTCGGTCAAGAAATCGGATTACTTTGGTGAACTTTCCTGGGGAGACGTGTTAATCTTTCTTGAAAACACTCCAACTTTTTCTTTTTCTTTGAACTTACCCTTTTCTTGCCTGCAATTTATCAAGAATTCAGGCTTAAAAGCTCTTCAATTCTTGACCTTGGATTTCATACACAGAAAACAATTAGCAAGGGGTGCACAAAAACCAATTCCCAAGACGAGTATTGAAGTACAATGAATCAAGAAGTTTGCATTTGGATTTTTCACTAAATTTTTATTTAACTCTGGACATCTTTTTTTCTATTTTATGCCGAATCTTTTTTTTTATCACGCCAACAAGAATTATTTTTCAAGAAAGTGGTAAAGGTACACCAAGAAAGAGATATACATTTTTCTCCCGATACAAACTATCATGCGAAACCGAGGTACATAATACCAAGATTCGGCTAAAGTTCCGATCTTTCTCTATCTCGAACAGCTTTTTGGGGAATATAATCAACAATCCTCCCGTAAGGTTAATTTTCAATGAGAGTCAGTAACACCACAATAAGTATAACCCAAACTTATGGATACAAGAACTCAAAGGGATGAATGAATTCTACATAGAGAATCAAACACAAAAGTAACTAAGGAATAACCTTAAAATTTCATATCAAGTCTCATTATTATCGTGGCTGAATTCCCTCTTAAATAGAGTGGCATTTCGGTTCCAAGAAACCCACAAAGGAAGAATCCTCCTAATTAAGTTAGAACTCTTCTATCCTAAGAATAGTAAACTACTATAACTGAACTACTAATTAAACACATGGACAACGTGTCCTTTATTCTAGATAATGGCGCCTAATATAATTTAAGTAAATACTATAAAGATGGAATTGTAAATAAAGTCTAGAATAGACTTTAATTTACAAGTTTCCTAAAATTCCCTTTTAACCGTTTTCCTTCCAATTCTGTATCTTGCCTTCAAATGCTATTAGATGGATTTGATCCTTGTGCCTTGCATTGTTGAGAAGCTTCTTTGTCTCTTGAGCCTTTAGATTAAATACTTTAATCACTTGGAACAAAGGCTTTGCTCGGAAGCTCGTATTTGGAATGCATGAGTTAAGGGCTTGGTCATCCGGATGAATGACCTCTTTTCTATTTTCATGGATGATCTCTCATCATTCCCTCATTCTGGATAATTTTTCCTTATCATCCCCTCCCTTTGTAAAGGATTCATCCTCGAATCTTCTAAGACTTGTAATGCAAGGGTATTCCCAAAAATATTGTTCTCGGTTTCAATTTCTTCTTTACCAACCCATTGGTCATCATCATGTATCATTATATTTTGAGTTGGGCTGCCCATATCAAGATGGTCATTCGTAGTTTCCTCCCACTCAAGAAGAATCCGTGGCTGGTCGGGCTTCATCATTGTGAGTCGTGGCTATTAGGGACTTCACCTATTGGAGCCATGGGTGTTATTAGGGCTTCATCTCTTTGAGCCGTTGTTTGTTCGGGCTACAATACGAGTCGCGGTTTCGTTAACCTCTTTTAATTTGTGCGTTATCTGGCGTATGTACTGTAATATGGACTCCTTAAAAAGCTGATCTTCTGTCAAGAAATCGGATTACTTTGATGAACTTTCCTGGGGAGACGTGTTAATCTTGCTAGAAAACACTCGAACAGTTTCTGGGGAATATAATCAACAATCCTCCCGTAAGGTTGATTTTCAATGGGAGTTGAAACACCACAATAAGTATAACCCAAACTTATTGATACAGTAACTCAAAGGGATGAATGAATTCTACATAGAGAATCAAACACAAAGTAACTAAGGAATAACCTTAAAATTTCATATCAAGTCTCATTATTATCGTGGCTGAATTCCCTCTTAAATAGAGTGGAATTTCGGTTCCAAGAAACCCACAAAGGAAGAATCCTCCTAATTAAGTTAGAACTCTTCTATCCTAAGAATAGTAAACTACTGTAATTGAAATACTAATTAAACAGATGGACAACATGTCCATTATTCTAGATAATGGCGCCTAATATAATTTAAGTAAATACTATAAAGATGAAATTCTAATTAAATACTAGAATAGACTTTAATTTACAAGTTTCCTAAAATGCCCTTTAACCGTTTTCCTTCCAATTCTGTATCTTGCCTTCAAATTCTATTAGATGGATTTGATCCTTGTGCCTTGCATTCTTGGGAGGCTTCTTTGTCTCTTGAGCCTTTAGATTAAATACTTTAATCACTTGGAAGAAAGGCTTTGCTCGAAAACTCGTATTTGGAATGCGTGAGTTAAGGGCTTGGTCATTCATTCTATTTTCATGGATGATCTCTCATCATTCCCTCCTTCTTGATAATTTTCCTTATCATCGCCTCCCTTTGTAAAGGATTCGTCCCCGAATCTTCTAAGACTTGTAATACAATGGTATTCCCAAAAAGATTGTTCTCGGTTTCAATTTCTTCTTTACCAACCCATTGGTCATAATCATGTATCATTATATTTTGAGTTGGGCAGCCCATATCAAGATGGTCATTCGTAGTTTTCTCCATCTCTGAAGAAGAATCCGTGGCTGGTTAGGCTTCATCATTGTGAGCCGTGGGCTGTTAGGGACTTCACCTATTGGAGCCACGGGTGTTATTAGGGCTTCATCTCTTTGAGTCGTGGCTGTTCGGGCTACAATACGAGTCTCGGTTTCGTTTATCTCTTTTAATTCGTGCGTTATCTTGCGCATGTATTGTAGTATGGACTCCTTAAAAAGCTGATCTTCGGTCAAGAAATCGGATTACTTTGGTGAACTTTCCTGGGGAGACGTGTTAATCTTTCTTGAAAACACTCCAACTTTTTTCTTTTTTCTTTGAACTTACCCTTTTCTTGCTCGTAATTTATCAAGAATTCAAAGCTTAAAAGCTCTTCAATTCTTGACCTTGGATTTAATACATGGAAAACAATTAGAAAGGGGTGAACAAAAACCAATTCCCCGAGAGGAGTATTGAAGTACAATGAATCAAGAAGTTTGATTTCGGATTTTTTCATTAAATTTTCATTTAACTCTGACATCTTTTTTTCTATTTTATGCCGAATCTTTTTTTTTATCACGCCAACAAGAATTATTTTTTCAAGAAAGTGGTAAAGGTACACCAAGAAAGAGATAAACATTTTTCTCCCGATACAAACTATCATGCGAAACCGAGGTACATAATACCAAGATTCGGCTAAAGTTCCGATCTTTCTCTATCTCGAACAGCTTTTTGGGGAATATAATCAACAATCCTCCCGTAAGGTTAATTTTCAATGAGAGTCAGTAACACCACAATAAGTATAACCCAAACTTATGGATACAAGAACTCAAAGGGATGAATGAATTCTACATAGAGAATCAAACAAAAAGTAACTAAGGAATAACCTTAAAATTTCATATCAAGTCTCATTATTATCGTGGCTGAATTCCCTCTTAAATAGAGTGGCATTTCGGTTCCAAGAAACCCACAAAGGAAGAATCCTCCCTAATTAAGTTAGAACTCTTCTATCCTAAGAATAGTAAACTACTATAATCGAACTACTAATTAAACACATGGACAACGTGTCCTTTATTCTAGATAATGGCGCCTAATATAATTTAAGTAAATACTATAAAGATGGAATTGTAAATAAAGTCTAGAATAGACTTTAATTTACAAGTTTCCTAAAATTCCCTTTAACCGTTTTCCTTCCAATTCTGTATCTTGCCTTCAAATGCTATTAGATGGATTTGATCCTTGTGCCTTGCATTGTTGAGAAGCTTCTTTGTCTCTTGAGCCTTTAGATTAAATACTTTAATCACTTGGAACAAAGGCTTTGCTCGGAAGCTCGTATTTGGAATGCATGAGTTAAGTGGCTTGGTCATCCCTGATGAATGACCTCTTTTCTATTTTCATGGATGATCTCTCATCATTCCCTCATTCTGGATAATTTTCCTTATCATCCCCTCCCTTTGTAAAGGATTCATCCTCGAATCTTCTAAGACTTGTAATGCAAGGGTATTCCCAAAAATATTGTTCTCGGTTTCAATTTCTTCTTTACCAACCCATTGGTCATCATCATGTATCATTATATTTTGAGTTGGGCTGCCCATATCAAGATGGTCATTCGTAATTTCCTCCCACTCTGAAGAAGAATCCGTGGCTGGCTGGGCTTCATCATTGTGAGCTGTGGCTATTAGGACTTCACCTATTGGAGCCATGGGTGTTATTAGGGCTTCATCTCTTTGAGCCGTTGCTGTTCGGGCTACAATACGAGTCGCGGTTTCGTTAACCTCTTTTAATTTGTGCGTTATCTGGCGTATGTACTGTAATATGGACTCCTTAAAAAGCTGATCTTCTGTCAAGAAATCGGATTACTTTGATGAACTTTCCTGGGGAGACGTGTTAATCTTGCTAGAAAACACTCGAACAGTTTCTGGGGAATATAATCAACAATCCTCCCGTAAGGTTGATTTTCAATGGGAGTTGAAACACCACAATAAGTATAACCCAAACTTATTGATACAGTAACTCAAAGGGATGAATGAATTCTACATAGAGAATCAAACACAAAGTAACTAAGGAATAACCTTAAAATTTCATATCAAGTCTCATTATTATCGTGGCTGAATTCCCTCTTAAATAGAGTGGAATTTCGGTTCCAAGAAACCCACAAAGGAAGAATCCTCCTAATTAAGTTAGAACTCTTCTATCCTAAGAATAGTAAACTACTGTAATTGAAATACTAATTAAACAGATGGACAACATGTCCATTATTCTAGATAATGGCGCCTAATATAATTTAAGTAAATACTATAAAGATGAAATTCTAATTAAATACTAGAATAGACTTTAATTTACAAGTTTCCTAAAATGCCCTTTAACCGTTTTCCTTCCAATTCTGTATCTTGCCTTCAAATTCTATTAGATGGATTTGATCCTTGTGCCTTGCATTCTTGGGAGGCTTCTTTGTCTCTTGAGCCTTTAGATTAAATACTTTAATCACTTGGAAGAAAGGCTTTGCTCGAAAACTCGTATTTGGAATGCGTGAGTTAAGGGCTTGGTCATTCATTCTATTTTCATGGATGATCTCTCATCATTCCCTCCTTCTTGATAATTTTCCTTATCATCGCCTCCCTTTGTAAAGGATTCGTCCCCGAATCTTCTAAGACTTGTAATACAATGGTATTCCCAAAAAGATTGTTCTCGGTTTCAATTTCTTCTTTACCAACCCATTGGTCATAATCATGTATCATTATATTTTGAGTTGGGCAGCCCATATCAAGATGGTCATTCGTAGTTTTCTCCAACTCTGAAGAAGAATCCGTGGCTGGTTAGGCTTCATCATTGTGAGCCGTGGCTGTTAGGACTTCACCTATTGGAGCCATGGGTGTTATTAGGGCTTCATCTCTTTGAGTCGTGGCTGTTCGGGCTACAATACGAGTCTCGGTTTCGTTTATCTCTTTTAATTCGTGCGTTATCTTGCGCATGTATTGTAGTATGGACTCCTTAAAAAGCTGATCTTCGGTCAAGAAATCGGATTACTTTGGTGAACTTTCCTGGGGAGACGTGTTAATCTTTCTTGAAAACACTCCAACTTTTTCTTTTTCTTTGAACTTACCCTTTTCTTGCCTGCAATTTATCAAGAATTCAGGCTTAAAAGCTCTTCAATTCTTGACCTTGGATTTAATACATGGAAAACAATTAGAAAGGGGTGAACAAAAACCAATTCCTGAGAGGAGTATTGAAGTACAATGAATCAAGAAGTTTGATTTCGGATTTTTCATTAAATTTTCATTTAACTCTGGACATCTTTTTTCTATTTTATGACGAATCTTTTTATCACGCCAACAAGAATTATTTTTCAAGAAAGTGGTAAAGGTACACCAAGAAAGAGATAAACATTTTTCTCTGATACAAACTATCATGCGAAACCGAGGTACATAATACCAAGATTCGGCTAAAGTTCCGATCTTTCTCTATCTCGAACAGTTTTTGGGGAATATAATCAACAATCCTCCTGTAAGGTTAATTTTCAATGAGAGCTGTAACACCACAATAAGTATAACCCAAACTTATGGATACAGTAACTCAAAGGGATGAATGAATTCTACATAGAGAATCAAACAAAAAGTAACTAAGGAATAACCTTAAAATTTCATATCAAGTCTCATTATTATCGTGGCTGAATTCCCTCTTAAATAGAGTGGCATTTCGGTTCCAAGAAACCCACAAAGGAAGAATCCTCCTAATTAAGTTAGAACTCTTCTATCCTAAGAATAGTAAACTACTATAACTGAACTACTAATTAAACACATGGACAACGTGTCCTTTATTCTAGATAATGGCGCCTAATATAATTTAAGTAAATACTATAAAGATGGAATTGTAAATAAAGTCTAGAATAGACTTTAATTTACAAGTTTCCTAAAATTCCCTTTAACCGTTTTCCTTCCAATTCTGTATCTTGCCTTCAAATGCTATTAGATGGATTTGATCCTTGTGCCTTGCATTGTTGAGAAGCTTCTTTGTCTCTTGAGCCTTTAGATTAAATACTTTAATCACTTGGAACAAAGGCTTTGCTCGGAAGCTCGTATTTGGAATGCATGAGTTAAGGGCTTGGTCATCCGGATGAATGACCTCTTTTCTATTTTCATGGATGATCTCTCATCATTCCCTCCTTCTTGATAATTTTCCTTATCATCCCCTCCCTTTGTAAAGGATTCGTCCTCGAATCTTCTAAGACTTGTAATGCAAGGGTATTCCCAAAAATATTGTTCTCGGTTTCAATTTCTTCTTTACCAACCCATTGGTCATCATCATGTATCATTATATTTTGAGTTGGGCTGCCCATATCAAGATGGTCATTCGTAGTTTCCTCCCACTCTGAAGAAGAATCCGTGGCTGGTTGGGCTTCATCATTGTGAGCTGTGGCTATTAGGACTTCACCTATTGGAGCCATGGGTGTTATTAGGGCTTCATCTCTTTGAGCCGTTGTTGTTCGGGCTACAATACGAGTCGCGGTTTCGTTTACCTCTTTTAATTTGTGCGTTATCTGGCGCATGTACTGTAATATGGACTCCTTAAAAAGCTGATCTTCTGTCAAGAAATCGGATTACTTTGATGAACTTTCCTGGGGAGACGTGTTAATCTTGCTAGAAAACACTCGAACAGTTTCTGGGGAATATAATCAACAATCCTCCCGTAAGGTTGATTTTCAATGGGAGTTGAAACACCACAATAAGTATAACCCAAACTTATTGATACAGTAACTCAAAGGGATGAATGAATTCTACATAGAGAATCAAACACAAAGTAACTAAGGAATATCCTTAAAATATCATATCAAGTCTCATTATTATCGTGGCCGAATTCCCTCTTAAATAGAGTGGAATTTCGTTTACAAGAAACCCACAAAGGAAGAATCCTCCTAATTAAGTTAGAACTCTTCTATCCTAAGAATAGTAAACTACTATAACTGAACAACTAATTAAACACATGGAAAACATGTCCTTTATTCTAGATATTGGCGCCTAATATAATTTAAGTAAATACTATAAAGATGAAATTCTAATTAAAGTCTTGAATAGACTTTAAATTACAAGTTTCCTAAAATGCCCTTTAACCGTTTTCCTTCCAATTCTGTATCTTGCCTTCAAATGCTATTAGATGGATTTGATCCTTGTGCCTTGCATTCTTGGGAGGCTTCTTTGTCTCTTGAGCCTTTAGATTAAATAATTTAATCACTTGGAACAAAGGCTTTGCTCGGAAACTCGTATTTGGAATGCATGAGTTAAGGGCTTGGTCATTCGGATGAATGACCTCTTTTCTATTTTCATGGATGATCTCTCATCATTCCCTCCTTCTTGAAAATTTTCCTTATCATCCCCTCCCTTTGTAAAGGATTCGTCCTCGAATCTTCTAAGACTTGTAATGCAAGGGTATTTCCAAAAATATTGTTCTCGGTTTCAATTTCTTCTTTACCGACCCATTGGTCATCATCATGTATCATTATATTTTGAGTTGGGCAGCCCATATCAAGATGGTCATTCGTAGTTTTCTCCCACTCTGATGAAGAATCCGTGGCTGGTTGGGCTTCATCATTGTGAGCCGTGGCTGTTAGGACTTCACCTATTGGAGCCATGGGTGATATTAGGGATTCATCTCTTTGAGCCGTGACTGTTCGGGCTACAAAACGAGTCGCGGTTTCGTTTACCTCTTTTAATTTGTGCGTTATCTGGTGCATGTACTGTAATATGGACTCCTTAAAAAGATGATCTTCTGTCAAGGAATCGGCTTACTTTGATGAACTTTCCTGGGGAGACGTGTTTATCTTTCTAGAAAACACTCAAACTTTTTCATTTTCTTTGGACTTTCCGTTTTCTTGGCTGCAATTTATCAAGAATTCAGGCTTGAAAGCTCTTCAATTCTTGATCTTGGATTTTTCACTAAATTTTCATTTAACTCTGGACATCTTTTTTCTATTTTATGCCGAATCTTTATTTTTTTTTAAATTTTAATCAAGCCAACAAGAATTATTTTTCAAGAAAGCTGTAAAGGTACACCAAGAAAGAGATAAACATTTTTCCCTGATACAAATTATGATGCGAAACCGAGGTACACAATACCAAGGTTCGGCTAAAGGTCCGATCTTTCTCTATCTCGAACAATTTCTGGGGAATATAATAGACAATCCTCCCGTAAGGTTGATTTTCAATGGGGGCTGAAACACCACAATAAGTATAAACCAAACTTATTGATACAGTAACTCAAAGGGATGAATGAATTCGACATAGAGAATCAAACACAAAGTAACTAAGGAATAACCTTAAAATATCATATCAAGTCTCATTATTATCGTGGCCGAATTCCCTCTTAAATAGAGTGGAATTTCGTTTACAAGAAACCCACAAAGGAAGAATCCTCCTAATTAAGTTAGAACTCTTCTATCCTAAGAATAGTAAACTACTATAACTGAACAACAAATTAAACACATGGACAACATGTCCTTTATTCTAGATAATGGCGCCTAATATAATTTAAGTAAATATTATAAAGATGAAATTCTAATTAAAGTCTTGAATAGACTTTAAATTACAAGTTTCCTAAAATGCCCTTTAACCGTTTTCCTTCCAATTCTGTATCTTGCCTTCAAATGCAATTAGATGGATTTGATCCTTGTGCCTTGTATTCTTGGGAGGCTTCTTTGTCTCTTGAGCCTTTAGTTTAAATAATTTAATCACTTGGAACAAAGGCTTTTGATACGGTACCAACCTCGAGACTGCCCAACTCAAAAGATTGCTTACACGAACCAATGATGCGGCCTCGAACAAGGGACGTGATTCAACTAACCACATCATTGATTCGTATATTAAAGTACAAAGAGGATGCTAAGTTACATATAGAATATAAAAGGCAGCCTCTCAAGTTCACAAGTGTACAATTAGGCCCTATCAAGCAAAGAGGCTAAGAAGGGTATTTTAGTAATCATACAAGATGATGAGGGATTGGACAGGTTTACAACAGTTTGGTAGAATGGTCATAACTTTCTATCCAGTTATCTAATTGAGCTGATTCTAGTTGCATATTAAATATAAGAGGCAGATCTACAACTTTCATGAAGAACCCGAGATCAGATTATGCCTTCTTGACATCCGAAATCGTAGTGCAAGTTGGCCCAACAAGCTGTCCAGAATTGGGACGAATTTAAAAGGGCATTTTAGGCTTTTTGTGTACAATTAAAGTCTATACTAGACTTTAATTATATTTCAGCTTATTTAATTACTTAATTTCTTGTATAGCAAG
This sequence comes from Vinca minor, assembly GCA_026122235.1. Taxonomy (NCBI): domain Eukaryota; kingdom Viridiplantae; phylum Streptophyta; class Magnoliopsida; order Gentianales; family Apocynaceae; genus Vinca; species Vinca minor. The sequence goes on along the minus strand of JAOCZM010000259.1, from coordinate 688,874 downwards.
AAGTTGCTATAATAAAGGACATGTTGTCCATGTGTTAGTTAGTTTGTTAATAAAGAGTCCTAATGCAACTAGGACTCTTCATAGATTTGGTAGTTAGATTAGATTCTAGCCGCCACTTTATTGTTAGGTAGTTACTTGATAGCAAGTTGTTATTCAAGAGTCCTAATTCTTCAAGGACTCTTATTTGTTTTCAAGAGTCTTAATCCTTTAAGGACTCTTATTTCTTTTATTGGTTGTAACCGAAATCTCAACCTACTTAAGGGAGATTTCGGCCACTTTAATATTTACGTTAGATATATTGATATTTTTGTAAGGTTATTCCTTAGCTTCTCGTGTTTAAACTTCTAGATAGAAATTCATTCATTCTTGAGTTACTGTATCAACTAGCTTGTTTCTCTAGTTGTGGTGTTTCAGCCTCCATTGTTAATTAACCTCCCTTAGTGTTGCGTTGATTAAATTCCCATAGAAACTAGTTCGAGAATTGAAGAAAGATCGGGCTCAACTTAAGTCGAACCTTGCGGTTCTTCATCAGGTGGTATCAGAGCAAAAGGTTCTTCTCCAATTCCCGGTGTACCCTACGCACAAATTTTTTTTTCTTATTTGCAGGAATTGACAAAAAAAATACAAAAACAGCCGCGGCGTATTAGTAAAAATTGGGCTGCCGATTGTCATTAAAAGAAAAAGCCTCTCGGTCTAAAGAAATTGGTAGCCGAGTTAGTATAGATTGAATAGCGAACTATAAAGCCATAAGCAAACTTCTTGGATTGATAGCGATCGAGCCTCGTTCAAGAATTGGCAAACGTTCCTCCTTGTAATTTTGAGCCGACACACATACTATAAATCAAGTTTTGATAGCGATAGAGCCTCACTACTTGATAAATTCGGTCAAGATCAAGGGAAAATTCAAGCAAACAAGAAGATCAAGAAAACCAAGAACATCAAGAAGATCAAGATCATCAAGAACCGGTTTCTTTTCTCGATTAGGAATTCGTTTCTTCATCTTTTTCTTTCTAAAGCTTTTTGTTTAGGTCAAAGATAGGATTTCTTTCCTTATTTTTCAGCCTTGTGTCAACGCAACAAGTTAGGAACCCATTCTTTAAATCTAGAGTTTGAAGTTCTATACGAGCGGTGTTGGAATAAAGAGTGAAACTTTCTTTGCTATCTAACGTTTTTGAGTGTTTTCTTTTGTTTTTCTTATCTTATAACAATGTCTTTAGAAGGATCTCCATCAAAGAAAGGTGAAACCTTTGATCAAGAAAAGATGTACAAAATGATAGAAGATATGATGAGAAACATGGCTGCCATGACAAGTAAAATTGATTCGTTACAAGGCCAAATAGCCGTGATAAATCAACATGTTCAACAAATTGATGACTTAAAAGGTGAACTAGCCGAGAACAATCTTCAATTAGTTGATGAAGTTGAGCAGCCTAGGCCACCTCCAAATCCGCCACCAAATCGGTTGATCATCAATGGAATCTTTGAGCCGAGACGAGGGGACCAATTTCAGTGTTATGACAACAATCTTGGTTCCATCAAGACCAAGATTCCCCCTTTTGAAGGTACAAATGATCCCAAATTATTTTTTGATTGGATTTATAAAGTTAACCATGTTTTTTATGTTCATAACTATTCGGAGAAAACGAAAGTAAAGCTAGCAGCCATGGAGTTTTATGGATATGCTTCTAGTTGGTGGAATAATGAAACCAAGACACGGGTAAAAGTTGAACAACCAGAAATTGCAACTTGGGCCGAGATGAAAGCGGTGATGAAACGGCGTTTTGTTCCTCTAGATTACATAAAGGAACTTTACAACCGTTTACAAAGGTTAAAGCAAGGAGAGAGTTCGGTCGATGAGTATTACAAGGCAATGAAAATTGCAATGATTCGGGCCGATATTAATGAAGGAGATGAGGCAACAATGGCTCGGTTCTTGGCTGGTCTAAACGACCAAATCCGAACAAAGGTAGAACGTGCTAATCTTGATAATATTACGTCTATGTTATATTATGCAGAGCAGATCGAAAGACAGCAACAGGAAAAGAATTTAAGGGCAAAACCGGCAACTTTCCAACCTTGGAAGAAGCCGAATCCACCCCAGAATTTTTCTACTGTTTTGCCGAGCCAAAGCAAGGGTAAAGAGGTATTAAATGATGCAAAAACAGCCACGGGGCAGTTTGGGGCAGTAAGGTCACAAAATTCAACCGTTTCTGCCAATACAAAGAAATTCCATGAAGTCTTCCCTAAGGAGTTGCCGAGAAGGTTGCTTATTAGCCTTCAAAATCATGAAAGGTATAAACCATCTTCGGGTACAAATTAGCAAATTCAAAACCAGGGTGAGTTAATTTGTGCAAAGAAGGAGGTAAGTAAGTCTTTAAGTCCTTATTTTATTCCGGTAAATGAACCTAAGCATGAAAGGACTTTTAGAACATATACGGACAGTCTACATGTTAATCATATAACTTTTAAGTATAGACATCCGATTTATTGCTTTGATAATATATTTATTGATAGTGAAAACCGAGAGTGTTTTAGTAAACATCTTAGGGCTGTTTTTTCTATTATAAATACACACACCTTAGATGCTAAGATGGAAAAGTATATTTATTACACTCATTCTATTAACCTTCTTAGTTGCATCATGAGTTTTCAAAGTATTAAGGTTGAACCGGCAGAAGTTACAACAATTGAGAAATGGCCAAACACAACTTGTTCAAATCGCATTCGTTCATCATTTGAGTTGACAAGTTTTTGTAAGCGTTTTGTTCGTGATCGTAGCAAGCTTGCTGCCACAAGGGAGAAAAAAGAGATGCAATTCTTTTGGGACAGCCGTCATAAAATCTCTTTACAAGGTAAGTACGATGGACATTCTACTTTCTATATTTCTAACTTGCTCCCTTTTGCAATTGGTTCAGATTATGTGGCTGATCGTGGTGATGATTCGAGGACGAATCAGGCTTTTCAAGGGGGAGGGGATGATACGGTACCAACCTCGAGACTGCCCAACTCAAAAGATTGCTTACACGAACCAATGATGCGGCCTCGAACAAGGGACGTGATTCAACTAACCACATCATTGATTCGTATATTAAAGTACAAAGAGGATGCTAAGTTACACATAGAATATAAAAGGCAGCCTCTCAAGTTCACAAGTGTACAATTAGGCCCTATCAAGCAAAGAGGCTAAGAAGGGTATTTTAGTAATCATACAAGATTATGAGGGATTGGATAGCTTTACAACAGTTTGGTAGAATGGTCATAACTTTCTATCCAGTTATCCAATTGAGCTTATTCCAGTTGCATATTAAATATAAGAGGCAAATCTACAACTTTCATGAAGAACCCGAGATCAGATTATGCCTTCTTGACATCTGAAATCGTCGTGCAAGTTGGCCCAACAAGCTGTCCAGAATTGGGACGAATTTAAAAGGGCATTTTAGACTTTTTGTGTACAATTAAAGTCTATACTAGACTTTAATTATTTTCAGCTTATTTAATTACTTAATTTCGTGTATAGCAAGAAGTTGCTATAATAAAGGACATGTTGTCCATGTGTTAGTTAGTTTGTTAATAAAGAGTCCTAATGCAACTAGGACTCTTCATAGATTTGGTAGTTAGATTAGATTCTAGCCGCCACTTTATTGTTAGGTAGTTACTTGATAGCAAGTTGTTATTCAAGAGTCCTAATTCTTCAAGGACTCTTATTTGTTTTCAAGAGTCTTAATCCTTTAAGGACTCTTATTTCTTTTATTGGTTGTAACCGAAATCTCAACCTACTTAAGGGAGATTTCGGCCACTTTAATATTTACGTTAGATATATTGATATTTTGGTAAGGTTATTCCTTAGCTTCTCGTGTTTAAACTTCTAGATAGAAATTCATTCATTCTTGAGTTACTGTTATCAACTAGCTTGTTTCTCTAGTTGTGGTGTTTCAGCCTCCATTGTTAATTAACCTCCCTTAGTGTTGCGTTGATTAAATTCCCATAGAAACTAGTTCGAGAATTGAAGAAAGATCGGGTTCAACTTAAGTCGAACCTTGCGGTTCTTCATCAGCTTTGCTCGAAAACTCGTATTTGGAATGCATGAGTTAAGGGCTTGGTCATTCGGATGAATGACCTCTTTTCTATTTTCATGGATGATCTCTCATCATTCCCTCCTTCTTGAAAATTTTCCTTATCATCCCCTTCCTTTGTAAAGGATTCGACCTCGAATCTTCAAAGACTTGTAATGCAAGGGTATTTCCAAAAATATTGTTCTTAGTTTCAATTTCTTCTTTACCAACCCATTGGTCATCATCATGTATCATTATATTTTGAGTTGGGCTGCCCATATCAAGATGGTCATTCGTAGTTTTCTCCCACTCTAAAGAAGAATCCGTGGCTGGTTGGGCTTCATCATTGTGAGCCGTGGCTGTTAGGACTTCACCTATTGGAGCCATGGGTGATATTAGGGATTCATCTCTTTGAGCCGTGACTATTCGGGCTACAAAACGAGGCACGGTTTCGTTTACCTCTTTTAATTTGTGCGTTATCTGGTGCATGTACTGTAATATGGACTCCTTAAACAGATGATCTTCTGTCAAGGAATCGGCTTACTTTGATGAACTTTCCTGGGGAGACGTGTTTATCTTTCTAGAAAACACTCAAACTTTTTCATTTTCTTTGGACTTTCCCTTTTCTTGGCTGCAATTTATCAAGAATTCAGGCTTGAAAGCTCTTCAATTCTTGATCTTGGATTTTTCACTAAATTTTCATTTAACTCTGGACATCTTTTTTCTATTTTATGCCGAATCTTTATTTTTTTTTTAAATTTTAATCAAGCCAACAAGAATTATTTTTCAAGAAAGGTGTAAAGGTACACCAAGAAAGAGATAAACATTTTTCCCTGATACAAATTAAGATGCGAAACCGAGGTACATAATACCAAGGTTCGCCTAAAGGTCCAATCTTTCTCTATCTCGAACAATTTCTGGGGAATATAATAGACAATCCTCCCGTAAGGTTGATTTTCAATGGGGGCTGAAACACCACAATATGTATTACCCAAACTTATTGTTACAGTAACTCAAAGGGATGAATGAATTCTACATAGAGAATCAAACACAAAGTAACTAAGGAATAACCTTAAAATATCATATCAAGTCTCATTATTATCGTGGCCGAATTCCCCACTTAAATAGAGTGGATTTTCGTTTACAAGAAACCCACAAAGGAAGTATCCTCCTAATTAAGTTAGAACTCTTGAATCCTAAGAATAGTAAACTACTATAACTGAACAACTAGTTAAACACATGGACAACATGTCCTTTATTCTAGATAATGGCGCCTAATATAAGTTAAGTAAATACTGTAAAGGTGAAATTCTAATTAAAGTCTTGAATGGACTTTAAATTACCAGTTTCCTAAAATGCCCTTTAACCGTTTTCCTTCCAATTCTGTATCTCGACTTCAAATGCTATTAGATGGATTTGATCCTTGTGCCTTGCATTCTTGGGAGGCTTCTTTGTCTCTTGAGCCATTAGATTAAATACTTTAATCACTTGGAACAAAGGCTTTGCTCGGAAACTCGTATTTGGAATGCATGAGTTAAGGGCTTGGTCATTCGGATGAATGACCTCTTTTCTATTTTCATGGATGATCTCTCATCATTCCCTCCTTCTTGAAAATTTTCCTTTTCATCCCCTCCCTTTGTAAAGGATTCGTCCTCGAATCTTCTAAGACTTGTAATGCAAGGGTATTTCCAAAAATATTGTTCTCGGTTTCAATTTCTTCTTTACCAACCCATTGGTCATCATCATGTATCATTATATTTTGAGTTGGGCTCCCTTTGTAAAAGATTCGTCCTCGAATCTTCTAAGACTTGTAATGTAAGGGTATTTCCAAAAATATTGTTCTCGGTTTCAATTTCTTCTTTACCAACCCATTGGTCATCATCATGTATCATTATATTTTGAGTTGGGCTTCATCATTGTGAGCCGTGGCTGTTAGGACTTCACCTATTGGAGCCATGGGTGTTATTAGGGATTCATCTCTTTGAGCCGTGGCTGTTCGGGCTACAAAACGAGTCGCGGTTTCCTTTACCTCTTTTAAGCTAGTTGATACAGTAACTCAAGAATGAATGAATTTCTATCTAGAAGTTCAAACACGAGAAGCTAAGGAACAACCTTACCAAAATATTAATATATCTAACGTAAGTATTACAATGGCCGAAATCTCCCTTAAGTAAGGTTGAGATTTTGGTTACAACCCATAAAAGAAATAAGAGTCCTTAATGGATTAAGACTCTTGAAAACAAATAAGAGTCCTTGAAGAAGTAGGACTCTTGAATAACAACTTGCTATCAAGTAACTAACTAATAACAAAGTGGCGGCTAGAATCTCTTCTAACTACCAAATCTATGAAGAGTCCTAGTTGCATTAGGACTCTTTATTAACAAACTAACTAACACATGGACAACATGTCCTTTATTATAGCAACTACTTGCTATTACACGGCTAAAAGGGAAATAACAATACTTAAAATAATTAAAGTCTAGAATAGTCTAGAATAGGCTAAAATAGACTTTAATATGTAAAAAGACTAAAATGCCCTTTTTAGCCACTTTGCTTCTTTGGGCCGATTTGTATCTTCTTGAAAGTTAAGAGGTTGACTTTGTCATTATCTTCTAGTTGAAGGTTCACTTCCTCTTTAACTTTAATGTCTCGGATTAGGGCTGCCATATTCTTTAAAGTCTTTATCGATCTTGATCTTGTCATTGGTCCTTGAATGTTGACAAGAGGATCTTTGAAGTAGGGCTGCCCTTGTCTTGGTCTCATATCATCCCCTCCCCCTTGAAAAGCATGATTCGTCCCCGAATCATCATCGTGATCAGCCACCAATTCTTCATCAAAATCAAAAGGAGATAAGTCAGAAACTTTAAAAGTAGAATGTACGCCATACTCACCTTTTAAATCTATTTTGTATGCATTATCATTGACCCTTGAAACAACTTGGAATGGTCCATCGCCCCTTGGATGTAATTTACTTTTTCTTTCATTTGGGAAACGATCTTTCCGAAGATGTAACCAAACCCAATCACCAATATCAAAGGAAATGTGCTTGCGGCCCTTGTTGGCTTTATTTGCCATTTGTTGATTCCTTTTCTTGATATTCTCGGCTACTTGTTGATGTAACCTTTGTATATAATCAGCTCTAGAATCACCTTCTATATTATAATACTCATCAACAGGTAAAGGAGTTAAATCCAACGGGGTTAAGGGATTAAAACCATAAACAATTTCAAACGGAGAATTATTTGTAGTAGAATGTAGAGTTCTATTATATGCAAATTCAGCAATAGGTAAACATTTTTCCCATCCTTTTAAGTTCTTTTGAATTAAAGCACGAAGTAAGACCCCTACAGTTCTATTTGTTACCTCAGTTTGGCCGTCGGTTTGAGGATGACTAGATGTGGAAAATAGCAATTTAGTCCCCAGTTTATTCCATAATGTCTTCCAAAAGTAACTTAAGAACTTTACGTCCCTATCACTTACTATTGTTCTCAGAATTCCATGAAGTCGCACTATTTCTTTTAGGAATAAATCTGCCACATGACTTGCATTGTTTGTTTTCCTACAAGGAACAAAATGAGACATTTTAGAAAAACGATCTACGACGACCATGATACTATCATTACCTCTTTGAGATCTCGGTATCCTAAGATGAAATCCATGGATAAGTCAATCCAAGGTGAAGAAGGAACAGGTAAAGGCATATATAATCCATGAGCTTTGCTTGTACTTTTAGCTTGTTTACATTTGAAGCTGAGTTCACATATTTTCCTAACATCCCTTTTCATTTTAGGCCAATAAAAGTGTTCATGTAAAATATCTAAAGTTTTAACAACACCAAAATGACCCATTAAACCGCCACAATGTGTTTCCCTAACAATTAACTCTCTAATAGAACATGAAGGAATACACAATCTATTGTTTTTAAACAAGAAATCTTCAAATCTAAAATATGAATTTTGAGCCGAGAGCTCACATTGAGCATATAAATCTGAAAATTCTAAATCATCCTTATATAATGCTTTGATATGATCAAACCCAAGTAATTTAGCATGCATTAAAGAAAGTAAAGTATATCTTCTAGAGAGAGCATCGGCAACGATGTTTTCTTTACCTTTCTTGTATTTGATGATGTAAGGAAAAGTTTCGATAAAGGAAACCCACCTTGCATGTCTTTTATTCAACTTACTTTGGCCTTTAAGATACTTGATTGACTCATGATCGGTATGAATGACAAATTCTCTTGCGATCAAATAGTGTTGCCAAGTCTCCAAGGCTCGAACAATGGCATATAGTTCTTTATCATAAGTAGGATAATTAAGCGAAGCATTGCTTAATTTCTCGCTAAAATATGCTAAAGGCTTACCTTGTTGTTGCAAAACAGCCCCTATACCTAAACCTGAAGCATCACATTCAACTTCAAACATTAAATCAAAATTAGGTATAGCTAAAATGGGAGAACAAGTAAGTAATTGTTTCATCTTCTCAAAACATTCCTCTTGCGGCTTGTCCCAAAAGAATGAGACATCCTTCTTCATTACTTCATTTAATGGGGCAGCCATCGTGCTAAAATCACGAATAAAACGCCTATAAAAGCTTGCTAACCCATAAAACGATCTAACTTGTGTCACACTTGTTGGTCTCGGCCATTCTTGAATGGCTTGAATTTTAACCGGATCAACACAAATACCTTGAGAACTAACTATATAGCCAAGAAAGTTAACCGAATTAGTGCAAAAAACTCACTTTTCAAGTTTAGCATATAAGGTTTGTTCTCTTAAAACAGTAAAAACAGCTTTAAGATGTTCTAGATGCTCTTCTAGGCTTTTACTATAAACAAGAATATCATCGAAATAAACTACAACAAATTTGCCTAAATAGTGTCTAAATATGTAGTTCATCAATCTCATGAAAGTACTAGGTGCATTAGTAAGACCAAAAGGCATAACAATCCATTCATATAATCCATATTTAGTCTTAAAAGCGGTTTTCCATTCATCACCTTCTTTCATTCTAATTTGGTGATAGCCTTGAGTTAAATCAATTTTTGAAAATATTAAAGCGCCACTTAACTCATCTAGCATATCATCTAAGCGAGGAATCGGATGTCTATATGAATAGTTATTTTATTAATATCACGACAATCCGTACATAATCTGAAAGTCCCTTCTCTCTTAGGTACTAAAATGACAGGACTAGCACAAGGACTTAAAGATTCTCTTACCTGCTCCTTTTCAAGGAGTAAATCGACTTGCCTTTGTATTTCTCGGGTCTCATCCGGATTGGCTCGGTAGGCAGCCCGGTTTGGCAAACTTGCTCCCGGAATGAAGTCGATTTGATGCTCGATTCCTCGAATTGGAGGCAGCCCCCTCGGCAATTCTTTGGGAAACACGTCTTGGAATTCCTTCAAAAGATCAAAAGCAAGACTAGGAAGAGAAGATGATGTTAGATCACAAGAAAAATCATTAGAAAGGAGAGACCTTTCGGTTTCCCAGAATACCAACAAAACAAGTGGTTGTTTTGCTCGTATTGCTCTATCTACCTTTCCCGGGCTTATAAACAAACACTCTTTTCTCTCTTTTGTGGAACTTGCCTTTTGTCTCACTAAGCTCACGGCTTTTACCTCATTTTTCCTCTCGGTTTTTACCTCAAGGGTTGGGACACTCGGCTTTTTCCCCTCACTCTCTTTTATTTTCTTTTCTCTTTTCTCTCTATTGATGGCCATTTGTTTATGTATCTCACAAGCTGCATTTAAAGATAAAGGAATGAGTTTAAACTTTAAATCATCCTTTTGAAGTAAATATGTATTTTCTCTACCCATGTGATTTGCATTTCGATCGTATTGCCATGGCCTTCCCAAAATGATGTGACTTGCAGTCATCGGGACTACATCACATAAAACCGAGTCCTTATATCTCCCGATCTCGAACTCTATCTCAACTTGCTTATCCACCTTGATTTCACCATTATTATTCAACCACGATAATTTATAAGGCATAGGATGTGCCTTACATGGTAAATCAAGTGCGGAAACCATATCATAAGAGCAAACATTAGTACAACTTCCATTATCAATAATGACTAAAACAGATTGGCCTTTTACCTCACATTTGATTTGGAAGAGATTACTTCTATGTTGGTGAAGATCATCCAAAGGTTGAGAATGAAGAAGTTTCCGTGTAACCAAAATTGTACCACTACCCGAATCTTCCGCAATGTGTTCGGTTTCTTCCTCAAAATTGGGTGTCTCGGATTCTTCATCACTTACCCACGACCCATCGTCCAACATTATCATTGTATTCTTGTTAGGGCAGTCCCTAGCAATATGTCATTTGTCCCTACATTTAAAGCATTCACGAGGCACAAATGGAGTCGAAATTACCTTTGTATTGCCCGGATTTTATGGGTTTTGAGACCTTGCTGCCCCAAACTGTCCCGGGGCTGTTTTGCCCTCATTAAATACCTCTTTGCCCTTGCTTTGGCTCGGCAAAACAGTAGAAAATTGCTGAGTTGAATTCGGCTTCCTCCAAGCTTGGAAAGTTGCCGGTTTTGCATTTAAACCCTTTTCCTTTTGTTGCCTTTCAATTTGCTCAGCATAATATAACATGTCAGTAATATTATCAAGGTTAGCACGTTCTACCTTCATCCGGATTTTGTCATTTAGGCCAGCTAAGAACCGAGCCATTGTTGTGATACGGTACCAGCCATGAAGCTTAGAGAGGTCATTTGGATAAATGACCTCATCCTTAATTCATACACCCCAAATACGAGCTTCAAAGTCAAGCCTTTGTTCCAAGTGTTTAAAGTCTCTAATCTAAAGGTTCAAGAGGTAAAGAAACCTTCAAAGAAAGCTAGACACAAGGATCAAAGCCATCGAATATCATTTGAAGGAAAGATACATAATTGGAAGGAAAACGGTTGAAGGGGTATTTTAGGAAACTTGTAAATTAAAGTCTATTAAAGACTTTAATTATATTTTCAGCTTTATTGTTTATTTTAATTAGCCATGTTGGCCAAAATAAGCTAGCTAAATAATAGGACATGTTGTCCTTGATGTTAGGTAGTGTTTTTAGTTATCTAGGAGTTGTAGAGTCCTAATCTTTAAAGGACTCTTATTTGTGGGTTCTTTTTGGACGAAATTCCACTCTATTTAAGTGGGATTTCAGCCATGTTATTATTAGACTTGATATATTGATATTTTGATTTAAGGTTATTCCTTAGTTACTTTGTGTTTGATTCTCTGGGTAGAATTCATTCATGTTTGAGTTACTGTATCAATAAGTTTGGTTTATACTTATTGTGGTGTTTCAGCCCCCATTGATATTCAACCTTGCGGGAGAAAGGTTGTTTATATTCCCCCATAAACTGTTCGAGATAGAGAAAGATCGGGCATTCAAGCCGAACCTTCGTATTCGTACAACGGTTCATCATCATGTTGCCTCATCACTTTCACAAATATCGGCGCAAATCATTGCAATTTCCATGGTTTTATAGTATTCATCGACGGATTTGTCGCCTTGCTTTAATCTTTGTAGACGGTTGTAAAGTTCCCTTAAGTAATTTAAAGGAACAAAACGTCGCTTCATAACCGCCTTCATCTCTACCCAAGTAGAAATTTCCGGTTGTTCCATTTTTGCCCTTGTTTCGGATTCTTTGTCCCACCAAATGGATGCATATCCATAAAACTCCATGGCTGCAAACCTTACTTTCTTTTCTTCCGAATAGTTATGAACATCAAAAACATGGTTAATTTTACGAATCCAATCTAAAAATAACTCGGGATCATTTGTACCTTCAAAAGGGGGAATTTTGGTCTTGATGGAACCAAGATTGGCATCAACTTGCTGAATATAGTCCCCTCTTCTCGGCTGAAATACCGGATTGTTGTTAATCCGATTTGCTTGAATTGCCGGATTTACCACATTTACTCTCGGAATTTGTGGACCCCTTGGCGGTTCCATGTTTTCAACCCTTTGATCATGATTCTCGGCATTGTCTTGTTGAAGACGTTGCTGATTTGCAATTTGTTGAAAACCGACCATTTGTCCTTGCATTGAATCCATTTCGTCCCGACATTTCCGCCATCATTTGAAGCAACTTTTCCATATCAGAAAAACAAAAGAAAACACTCAAAAACGTTAGATAGCAAAGAAAGTTTCACTCTTTATTCCAACACCGCTCGTATAGAACTTCAAACTCTAGATTTAAAGAATGGGTTCCTAACTTGTTGCGTTGACACAAGGCTGAAAAATAAGGAAAGAAATCCTATATTTGACCTAAACAAAAAGCTTTAGAAAGAAAAAGATGAAGAAACGAATTCCTAATCGAGAAAAGAAACCGGTTCTTGATGATCTTGATCTTCTTGATGTTCTTGATTTTCTTGATCTTCTTGATGTTCTTGATTTTCTTGATCTTCTTGTTTGCTTGAATTTTCCCTTGATCTTGACCGAATTTATCAAGTAGTGAGGCTCTATCGCTATCAAAACTCGATTTATGGTATGTATTTCGGCTCAAAATTACAAGGAGAAACGTTTGCCAATTCTTGGACGAGGCTCGATCACTATCAATCCAAGAAGTTTGCTTATGGCTTTATAGTTCGCTATTCAATCTATACTAACTCGGCTACCAATTTCTTTAGACCGAGAGGCTTTTTCTTTTAATGACACTCGGCTGCCAATATTATAATGTCGTGGCTTTTTCTTTTATTTTTTGTCAATTTCTGCAAACAAGAAAAAAAATTTGTGCGTAAGGTACACCGGGAATTGGAGAAGAACCTTTTTCTCTGATGCCACCTAATGAAGAACCGCAAGGTTCGACTTAAGTTTGAGCCCGATCTTTCTTCAATTCTCGAACTAGTTTCTATGGGAACTTAATCAACGCAACACTAAGGGAGGTTAATTAACAATGGAGGCTGAAACACCACAACTAGAGAAACAAGCTAGTTGATACAGTAACTCAAGAATGAATGAATTTCTATCTAGAAGTTCAAACACGAGAAGCTAAGGAATAACCTTACCAAAATATCAATATATCTAATTGTAAGCCCTAAGGGCGAACAAACTCAGTTTTTGATAATGGACAAACATTTGATGTTGTGTCTAATGATTTCAATCTTTGTGATAGAATAATGGTTCTCATAATGGAAGCTCTAAGTACTTCAATCAAGCCATGATCAAGATTCAAAGTTATACTTAAAGGCGCATCTCATCGAGATTGAAGACTTAGGTTTGGTTAGGATAGCTTTGTCTTTATAAGTCGTTTATGTTATAAGCTCTAACCAATGCTCTTATGAACATAAACGTACATCACACTAGTCTTGCATGCATCACAAACACGTTTTCAAAAGGCTAAGTTTCAAAATGATTCTTATATGTGTTCGTATCTCAAAAGCCTTTTATTTCAAAGTCTAAGTCCTTTAAAATGGTTTTCTATATGTTCTTACTTGTTACCTTTTGGGAAAACCTTTTAGACTTCAATAGATTTCAAAACGTGTGAAAAATCAACATCTCTAAAAGCTCAGGAAGTCGGATCATCCGAGCTTTCCTCGGATCAACCGAACTCAAAACAAAGAGTTGAGTTTTGGAATCTGTCAAGCCTCGGTCATCCGAACCATCATCCGAGGTTTGCTTAGGTCGACCGAGGTCATGGACGGTCGACCGACCATATGCTTTGGTCATCCGAGGTGTTTTATTCGGTCAACCGAACTCTGTATAAACTAGCCGTTATTTGACCGTTGCAGAGTCGTTTTTCAGCATATTTTGAAATATATAAATACTCCAAAGCTAGAGAATGACTCTAGGACTTGCACATACAATATAGATTGATTTCTTATCAAGTCTCAAACACTTTCAAAGCAAATGCACTTCATCTTATGATCTAAATCATTCTAAAGTGTTCTTTCAAAAGCAAGACAAAGAGTGTGCATCAAATGTTCTAAGAGCTTAACATTCTTGTACTTCAAAGGTATTTATCTTTCACTTAGAAGAGTGAACAACCTTGTTCTTAAACTATCTCAATTCCCTTTCTTAGTGATAGGGTTATTCTGGTATAAGTCCTACTTTGTGTGGGCAAATTGAAAAGTCCTACTTTGTGTGGGCAAGTAACTCTTAGTGAGTTTTTGTATTGTGGTTGTGTTGTAAAACTCTTAGTGAGTTAGCCACAAGTGTAAAAAGTCTTCTTAGTGAAGTTGTTAAAATCCTTGGGTGTGGCTCAAGGTAGTGGACGTAGATTCTGAGTGAATCGAACCACTATAAATCCTTTGTCTTGTTGTTGGGTTTAGTTTTGCTTTTGCTCATCTTGCACAAACTTATACACTAGCATTGAATAGATTCGAAAAAGTTTGCAAGATTGATTAAAACCCAATTCACCCCCTCTCCCCCTCTTGTGTTTTACAATTGGTATCAGAGCCTCGTATTCACATTTAGCTTAACCGCTTGAAGTAAAGATTATGGCCAAAAATTCCGCCTTAGCGTTCTTAGAGGGGTCTTCCACTAATAGACCACCACTCTTTGATGGAAACAATTATGATGCTTGGAAAGACCGTTTCAAGATATATGTGTGCTCCATAGATTATTCTTTATGGCATATATTTGAAGAAGGTCCATATGTTCCCATGAAGATTGTTGATGGTATTCAAGTGCCAAAGCCGGACAGTGAGCTAAATGAAGTTGAGTCCAAGGAAATGACTCGAAATTATAAGGCAATGAACATTCTTAGTTGTGCCTTGGATCAAGATGAATACAACCGTGTCCGTGGAAGCAAATCCGCTCACTCTGTGGAAAATGCTAAGCACATGGGATCAAGAAGGGAGTGGTGATGAAGAAGAAGATGAAAATGCAAATGTTTGCTTCATGGCTTTTGGTAATGAGGTACATCTTTCTCCCTCCACTTCAAATTCTTATGATGATGATGAGGATGATCCTAATGATCTTTTAATTGATATGTATGATCAATTAAAAAATTGTGCAAAGCAAAACAAAGATATGAAGTTTAAAATTGAATCTTTGCTTGATGAAAGATCTAAGTTGCTTGATGAAAATAAAAAGTTGTGTGATGATGTTAATTGCTTGAAATCCGAAAATGAGAGTCTCATTACTACTTGCAATACATCTTCATTACAATACATAGAAGCTTGTGATAAATTGTCATCTCTTGAAAACAAGTTTGTTGAGTTTGATCATTTGAAAAACAAAGTTAATGATCTTACCTTTCTTGTTGAAAACTTTACTAAGGGTAAGAAAAATCTTGATCAAATTCTTGGTATGCAATGTGCTTCTCATGATAAACATGGCCTTGGTTATATTGCTAATCATGTTGATATTGCTAGCTCTTCTCTTATACATAAGAACCGTGTTGTAAATGCTAGAATGTCACATAGGTCAAATAGATATCTTGAGCATGCTCATAAATCTTCTAAGCCACATATTTGTTGCACATATTGTGGAAAACATGGTCACACTTGTGTTAGATGCATGTGAAGAAAAAGATTGAAAGGGGAGTTAAAACCATATGGAGAGTTAAGCGTACTTTAACTAACCCCCATGGACCCAAACAAAAATGGGTACCAAAAGTTACTCTTCCTTTGCTCTTATAGGTTCTTATAAGTTGAAGGGTAGACTCCTTGGCATTGGAAATGTTGGCAACTTTGTGATAATGGAGTCTCAAGGAAGAGGAAGAGTATTCCACAAAGCTTCAATGATATAGATTCGAAGAGAAGTGGCATTGGGATGGATCAAAGGAGATGTGCCAAAAGAAGAAATTCAAAAGCACTCCTTAACAATTGGATTCTCAAAGCTCAAATGTTAATCAATTGGAGAACCAAGTTGCTTAAATACTAAGAGCAAAGCATCAAGTGATGACAAGAGCCAAAGTGTCAATCCAATATCTTCATCACTTGGTAAGAAAGCAAAGGTATCAAAATCACTTTCTCTTAACACTTTAATTAAAGTGCTTATGTGTTTTTTGGTATATATATGCTTGCTCTTATATTTGTTACATCTCACATTCTTGAATTTTATATTCATAAAGATGACCTTTAGCATGCTCTTTATTGTCCATGTTTATTTAGCTAAGGTATCTATGAGATGTAGCATATGCAACTTGATTGATTCTTGTTTTGTCATGTCTTATTCATTTAAGAATCCATCTAGTTGGTGTGTTTATATTCAAGTCTATAGCATTAATCTTTTGTGGTTGATCGTCTAGATGCTTGACTTAGGATGTAAACTCATTATGTGATGTATGCTAAATTGCTCTTATCTTATATCATCACATCACTTGTTGGCTTGTTTTTCATCTTTCATGTTTTATAGCCAATATGTGTTAGTTATTTTGGGAGTTATACATGTTATACATGTTCATTTTCTACATGTGTTCTCCTTAATAACTTTGAGATCATATTCTTCATTTTCTTATCCGTTGTGATCTCATTAGAGTTTTTGGTTAGTCTTGCTTCAAGAGTTGTTACACTCATTTAGCTAACCATTAACTTGTTAGAGGGATGTACTCAAAATGTCATCTTATACTTCCTCTAAATTCTTTTGGTTGTGATACATGTGCTTAACTTATGAATTCATGGTATCACTTCCACTAGTACTTTATTAGCTATATTTTCAAACATGTTTTACAATTGGTCAATTGGTATCAAACTTGGTTTTATCTTAAATAGCTAACATCGTATGCTTGATAAACGGGGAGATTGTGCTTAAAGGTTATATTCCTATCTCCTTTGTTTTTAGCTTAGGTTTATATTCTTTTTGAGCCTTACATGACCATCTTTTGATTTATGTGTTATTATGGACTCCTTGTTTTTAGAAATCAACTAAGCTTATTCAAAATGATCATTCTTCAAATGATTTTTGGTCTTTAGATTTGATCCCTTGGTTCTTGTATTATCAATCTATTAGACCATCAAGATTCTCCATGGCATTAAAAGTTTTTTTTTTTATATGGGGAGAATTCTTACATATCATCAAGCTTCTTCACAATTTAATCTTTACTTTTCGTTAAAAGGCATTTCAAATATTCTTCAATGAAGAGGAGGAGCAAATGCTTTTCTTATTGGCGCTCTGATATCCTTTTTTGATTTTGACAAAAAGGGGGAGAGTTTTTAGTGTTGCAAATGTGCCAAGAGAAGTAATTTACAAAAGGAGAAAGCTTAGAACTTGCAAAATGGGAGAGATAAGGGATTCTTTAAAATAGGGGGAGTAGAATATTTTTTTTGAAAAACATCTACTTGCCTAGATCCTTAATATTCTTATCTCATGCTTTCATATTTATATGCTTTAAAGCTTTACTTTTTGCATATTATTCCCATTTGCATCAATGTTTTGTCATCATCAAAACAACATAGGATATTTTGCCCTTCGGGCTAACACTAACGTAAGTATTACAATGGCCGAAATCTCCCTTACGTAAGGTTGAGATTTCGGTTACAACCCATAAAAGAAATAAGAGTCCTTCAAGGATTAAGACTCTTGAAAACAAATAAGAGTCCTTGAAGAAGTAGGACTCTTGAATAACAACTTGCTATCAAGTAACTAACTAATAACAAAGTGGCGGCTAGAATCTCTTCTAACTACCAAATCTATGAAAAGTCCTAGTTGCATTAGGACTCTTTATTAACAAACTAACTAACATATGGACAATATGTCCTTTATTATAGCAACTACTTGCTAATACACGGCTAAAAGGGAAATAACAATACTTAAAATAATTAAAGTCTAGAATAGGCTAAAATAGACTTTAATATGTAAAAAGACTAAAATGCCCTTTTTAGCCACTTTGCTTCTTTGGGCCGATTTGTATCTTCTTGTAAGTTAAGAGGTTGACTTTGTCATTATCTTCTAGTTGAAGGTTCACTTCCTCTTTAACTTTAATGTCTCGGATTAGGGCTGCCATATTCTTTAAAGTCTTTATCGATCTTGATCTTGTCATTGGTCCTTGAATGTTGACAAGAGGATCTTTGAAGTAGGGCTGCCCTTGTCTTGGTCTCGTTTCACTTTCCCTTTTCTTGGCTGCAATTTATCAAGAATTCAGGCTTGAAAGCTCTTCAATTCTTGATCTTGGATTTCATACACGGAAAACAATTAGAAAGGGGTGCACAAAAACCAATTCCTAAGACGAGTTGATGAGGAACCTTGACGGAATCAAGATTCGACACAAGGAAAAAGGGATCTTTCTCTAACTTGAATTTAGTTTACGTGAATGCCTTACTACAACCTCCAAGCAGCGATAAGCACTTGACTACTATAGCAAAGGACTTTAAGAGTATTCGACACACTAGACCTCCAAGCAGCGATAAGCACTTGGCTACCTAGGCAGAAGAACACTAAATGGATGAAGAAACACCACAACAAGGAAACTAGCTTGTTGATTAGTAACAATGAAAGGAAGATCTAAAAAGAAATTCAATTCACAAAGCAACAAAGGAATAAACCTCACAATTATCATTAATCAAGTGTACCAATAAGTGGCCGAAACCTCTCTTTATATAGAGAAATATTTCGGTTTGAAATTCCCTAAATAAACTAAGTCCTAAATGAACTAGGATTTATACTTGCTAAAGAATATGCTATGGAATAAAGAATATGCTAAAGAATAAACTACTAGCTAAAGAATATGCTAAAGAATAAACTACTAGCTAAAGAATATGCTAAAGAATAAACTATTTATCACTTCCTTTATTTCAGCTAACTAAAATAAATAATTAAAAGTCTAACATAGACTTTTAATTGTACAAAATGTCTAAAATGCCCTTAGCCACTTTGTGTATTTGAGCCGTGAGCTTCTATCTTCAATGTGATGAGATGAACTTGTACTTGATCTTCCAAATGTAACCTTGCTTCTTCTTTGACTTGAGTCTCTCGGATAAAAGTTGATAACACTTGATTCAACCTTTCTCTTCTAGCTCTGGTCATGGGACCTTGGATGTTGATCATTGGATCACTAGAATAGCTTGGTCTATTGATCTCCTCATCACGAGTATTGTAGTACAATGAATCAAGAGGTTTGCTTTTGGATTTTTCACTAAATTTTCATTTAACTCTGGACATCTTTTTTCTATTTTATGCCGAATTTTTATTATTTTTTTTAATTTTAATCAAGCCAACAAGAATTATTTTTCAAGAAAGCGGTAAAGGTACACCAAAAAAGAGATAAACATTTTTCCCTGATACAAACTATGATGCGAAACCGAGGTACATAATACTAAGGTTCGGCTAAAGGTCCAATCTTTCTCTATCTCGAACAATTTCTGGGGAATATAATAGACAATCCTCCCGTAAGGTTGATTTTCCAAGGGGGCTGAAACACCACAATAAGTATAACCCAAACTTATTGATACAGTAACTCAAAGGGATGAATGAATTCGACATAGAGAATCAAACACAAAGTAACTAAGGAATATGAAGGGATTCATGGGCGGAAACTCGTTCCAAACACCCATGAGTCCTCCCCTGAAGGATCCGCTCATATGAAACAATTCGAAAACAGCGGTAAAAAACTTACAATTTTCGGATTCAAGAAGCTACTTCTTGAATGGAGGATGACGATTCTTGGAAGTTTTCTTTTCACCAACGGAATTCCCTTTGCAGAATTTCCCTCTACCGATATCCACGCGACTGAAACAAGCAAAGTGATTGCTAGCTCTTCGTCTTTCTCGAAGTTCGAGAATTTAGAGAGAAAAGGGGAAAAGCGAAAAGAAAACGTTTTTCCCTTTGTCGTATTGGTATTTCGACCGAATGGCTTGATCGCCTAGTGGTTTCGGCTAAGAGATGTTATATAGAGTGTGGGAGTTTGTTCCCTGCAACAACTCCCACGCCTACTCAACTTCTTCTCGGCCGTGGGAGACTCGACTCCCACGTCCCCTAGAATTACTGCCGGGTAGTGGGAGTCTTTATCGGATAACAACTCCCACTTAATCCCAGACTATAGTTAAATACCAAAATTGCCCCCAATCTCTAATTCGAATAATAAACACTTTATTATTTTTTCGAAAAAACAAATGTCGATACAATGAACCTAGACACATTCTAGATTCATTGAATCCGACATGAAGCTTGTTAGCTCGCCTATGCGTGTGACCCCCGTAGGTTCATATCACAATGGCAATGAAAACACACTTAGTAGTAGTGTGAGTTCATAAGTCACAAGCGCCCCTAGCAGGACATTGTGACTACCCAAGGTGAATGAATTTACAACTGAACCTATTGTCAATCCACTATTTAATCCCTTTGTCTCGCGATATCCTAATTAAGCATAAGGCATGGTGGTCGCCATCCTTATTAAGCTTAATTGTATTTATGCTCGATCTCTAGGTAGATCTGCTTTTGACAAATAGCATTTGATAACCACTTTATCAAATACATTTGAGCACGGCCATGCATTTAAACAGTCTTTCCCTATCGAGGGGCCCATGGATATCTCTCTCTAATAATAAAGAGGGACAAATTCCTTACAATGTCTCTCACATTCAAGCTATGATAGGACACTACATCCGATCATCAGTTGTATTGATTACTCGTTACAAGTAACGTCCGACTGAGTCAAAACGTGGCTCCATTCATACTAGAATCAATGAAGACATAAGGTCTAAGGATTCAAAAAATAGTATTGAGGAAGTAATACTTATGACTTAAGACCATGAAGTATTACTTCTCTGACGGATCACGCCCAATACAATGTATCCCTATATATTGCATCTATGATGTGATTCGTATCCATTACACATGATCAGTAAAACAAGATCATCAATCAACAATCATACTAGTTTTATTTCATAGTAATTAAGCATTACATAAAAACTAGGGACTTCTAGAATAGTAATTACATAAGCTAATGAGTTTTACTATCAAATCACACATTTGATAATCAAAAGCAAAATTAACTATTCAATTACATGCTCAAAAGATAATAAAACGCACAACATGTGCTAATGGTCCTAGTGGCACTACTAACAATCTCCCACTTGCCCTAGTTCCAATCATACATGATCCTCAATCCCATTGACCTAGTATGACACTCATGTTTAGCCGTGGGAGTGGCTTGGTCAATGGATCTCGCAATGTTGTCGCTCAGTATGTACTTTGCAAATACTAACGCCTCCTCCGTCGATGATCTCTCTAATCGATGGAAACGCCTCGAGAATGTGTTTGGATCGCTGGTGAGATCTAGGTTCCTTAGCTTGTGAAATGGCACCGAGACTATCACAATAGAGGTCCACTGGGTTCACAATGCTAGGGGACGACACCTAGTTCATCAACAAACTTCCCTGGTCCAAACAGACTTCTTTAGCCGCTTCAGAGGCAGCCTAGATACTCGGGTTTCCCATTGTAGAGTCGGCCACGGTTTCTTGCTTTGAGCTCTTCCAGCTCACAAAGCAGCTCCATTCAAACAAAACACAAAACCAGATTACGATCTATAATCATCTACGCTCGGTCTGAAGCTTAGCGTCTGTGTAACCATTTACAACCGGACTTCCTTCCCCGACCTCAGTAAACTAAGAACATATCTTTAGTCCTTCTCAAGTACTTAAGAATGCTCTTGATCTGCAAATCCAATGTGACTCGTCCGTGGTTAGATTGATATCTCGCTAGTCATACTTAAAGCAAATGAGACATTCAGGGCGAGTGCATATCATGGCGTACATAATAGACCCAGGGGCCAAGCATATGGGATCTTACTCATGCGCTCTTGGTCCTCCCTTGTGGAAGGTCCTTGAGTTCTCGCTGAAGTTTAACGCCATGTGACATGGGCAAGAATCCCTTTTTGGAGTCTTGCAACCGAACTGCTTTCAAGCATCTTGTCAATGTATCCACTCGCTCAGTGCCAATCATTTTGTTAGATCTATCTCTATAGATTCTAATACCCAAAATGTATGTAGCCTCGCCTAAGTCTTTCATGGAAAAGCACTTCCCCAACCAAGCTTTTACGCTTTGTAATGTGGGGATGTCATTTCAATCAGTAAGATGTCGTCCACATAAAGCACAAGGAACACTACTGCATTATTAGTTACTTTCTTATAAACACAAGGCTCGTCTTCGTTTTTTGATGAAACCGAATTCTTTAATACGTTCATCAAAGCGACGATTCCAGCTTCGAGATGCTTGCTTCAATCCATAAATGGACCTTTGAAGCTTACACACTTTGCTAGGATTTGCTGGATCAATAAACCCCTCAGGTTGTGTCATATACACATCCAAGAGAAGGTTTCCGTTAAGAAACGCAGTCTTAACATCCATTTGCCATATCTCATAGTCATAATATGCGGCTATGGCAAGTAAAATCCTAATTGACTTTATCATCACGACAGGGGAAAAGGTTTCGTCATAGTCAATACCATGAACATGTCTATAACCTTTAACTACTAGTCGCGATTTAAAAGTGTGTACATTACCATCCATGTCGGTCTTCTTTTTTATAACACCATTTGTTATCAATGACCTTGCACTCTTTCGAGTGGGTCAACCAAAGTCCATACTTGGTTGTCGTACATGGATCGCATCTCGACTTCATAGCTTCTAGCCAATTATCTCGACTCGAACTACAAATTGCCTCTTTTGTAGGTAGTGGGTTCATCTTGATCAATCGGGCTCAACTCGATGATCATCATCCACGAAATCCATATCTCTCGAGTCGTTGATGTACCCGACTCGACCTCCTCGGGCCTTGTGTCAAAGATCGAAGCTCGATGATCGGGACGTGAGCTTGCTTGAACTTCTAAAGTTGGTTCGGATGTTGTTTGGGGATCTTGAATTTCCTCAAATGGATCTTACTCCCACTATCCTCTTTGGAAATAAATTCCCTTTCAAGGAATAAACCATTACGAGCAACAAACACTTTGTTCTCTCGATGGAAGATAGAAGTAATATCCTTTAGTTTCTTTAGGATATCCCACAAACAAACACTTGTCGATTTGAGGGCGAGTTTATCAAATAACAAGCGCTTTTACATACGCCTCGCATCCCCGAATTTTTGAGAAAGGACAAACTAGGTCGTTTCCCTATCCCATATCTCATATGGAGTTTTCTGAACCGCTTTAGAAGGAACTCTATTTAATATGAATGCAAGTAGCTTTCTAGGGCGTAGCCCCAAAAGGAAATTGGAAGACTTGTTTGACTCATCATAGATCGAACCATATCTAATAAGGTGCGATTCCTCCGTTCTGACATGCCATTCCATTGTGGTGTGCCAGAGGAGTTAATTGTGAAACAATTCCACAACCACTAAGATGTTCGTCAAACTCTTGGTTAAGGTATTCGCCACCTCGATCTGATCGAAGTATTTTAATACTTTTACCAAGTTGATTTTGTACTTCATTTTGAAATTCTTTGAATCTTCCAAAAGATTCTGATTTATGTTTCATTAGATAGACGTAGCCATATCTACTGAAATCATCTGTGAATGTGATGAAGTACTGAAACCCTCCTCTAGCACTAGTGTTTATTGGTCCACAAACATCTGTATGTATGAGGCCTAATAAATCGGAAGCTCTCTCACTTTGTCCAGTAAAGGGAGCTTTAGTCATTTTGCCTAACAAGCAAGAATCATAAGTCTCATAAGACTCTAAGTCAAATGATGTCAAAATTCCATCTAAATGGAGCTTTGATATGCGTTTCTCATTTATGTGGCCCAAACGACAGTGCCAAAAGTAGGTCTGGCTTAAGTCATTTGATTTAAACCTCTTAGTATTAATGTTATAGATGGGCCTTTTATTGGAATCATCGAGGTTAAGAACATAAAGCCCATTCATCAAAGAGGCATCTCCATAGAAGATACGATCTTTATGAACGGTGCAAATTTTATTCATAATATTAATTTCAAAACCATCAATTAGGGTAAGGTCACTCGTATTTTTAACTCATCACTAAAAACTCCTTTTTCATCTCTCATTCTTTGATCTCTTCTCTCAACCATCTTTTTATGTACTTCACATACCTCACTAGGAGTTAATGGAAGCTTTTTTTACATATACAATTGATCGACATTCTTTCTACAATTATGGTTGGCAGTTCTGTCATATTTCCAAGGACGTCCTAGAATAAGATGGCTAGTAGTCATAAGAAAAATATCACAAAAGACATCAACTTTATATTTGCCCATCTAAAAAGGAACTGAAACTTGTCTAGTTACTCTTTTTCACCACTACGATTTTGCTAAAAAAGTTTATAAGGATGGGGATGTGGTATCCATGGTGAACTTCTTTACGATTGAACTTCTTTAAGATTTTCTTTCATTGTTATTGTATCAACGAGTTAGTTCCCTCGTTGTGGTGTTTCTTCATCCATTGGAGTTTTTCAGCCAGGGTTGCTAGGTGCTCATACTGCTTAGAGGTCTTTGGTGTCAAACTCCTTAAAGTCATTCTGCTAGGGTTGCTAGGTGCTCATGATGCTTAGAGGTTTTAGTGCCAGCATTCATGTGAACTAAACTCAAGTAAAGAGAAAGATCCTTTAATCCCTTTTGTGTTGAATCTAAATATATTCAATTTGTCAAGGTTCTTCATCAGATTGATATAAAAGCAACGGTTGATCTCTTTCTTGGTGTATCTTTTCTTACTTTCTTGATAAAAAAACATTCTTTATTTATTTTCAGCATACAAAAAAGAAAAAGAAAATAGCCAATTACTAAATTATTTTGTCTCTTGATTTTGGCAGAGAGAGAGAGAAGAAACAAACAAAGAGCAAGGACAAGAAAAGATTAGGAAACTTTCCAAAAGTTGTTTCCAAATCTAAAAAGGAAGATTGAAATCATTGAGTCCTAAACAGAAAGTGTGAAACCCGTACTTTTTCTAGGGAATAGATTGATTAAGTTTCATAGCTTTTGGGGCTAGAGTGATTAAATCATTTAACATTTGGACTTAGGGTTGATAATATCTATTAATTGGGGACTAATGTTGCAATTATTCTTCCTATATAATAATCTTTATGTTAGTCGTCAATCATTAATCCTACGTTATTTTTCATACGGCTGCAGACAAATCTCCTGAGACAAAAGTTGAGCAGACTCCGGAGTCAGAAACGCATATCGAAGACAAAAGTTGATTGATAGAGTTTTGTTTTATTTTTGTTAGGGCTTATGTTAGACTATCCGGTGATTCAAGACGCTTAAAAATTGATCACGGTAAGTATAGAACCCACTCTTTTCTTGGTAAAGATTATATTTTGGTAGAAAAATTGGGAAAATTCTGATGTATTTTTCTTCTATTTGAAATAATGATACAATCGATATATCATATACAATTTTCGAAATAAGAATCTGTTGCAGTAAACCTGTCATTGTGCGTAATCCATGATTTCCGAAAGAATTGTGAAGCCTCTGAAAACTGGATTTGAGTCGACTTGGTGTAAAATATCCAATATTCTACATTCTTATTATCTCGAAAATCGTGAATTGGCTATTGCTAGAAGTAAACTGAGGCATTTGAATGTTATTGAATCTCAAAGGTGAATGGACTTGAATTCTTATCCCTGAAGCTTTTGAATTTTGTTGAATCACAATGGCAGAGGACAGAATTCTTATTCCGGCCTCATGTTATTTTAATAATAAAATAAACCTTTGATGGCTTGCAATTTGGATGAAATCCGAGAAGATTATGACCATAACGTTCCTTTCTTTATTTTTTTTGCCAAACCTACTCACGGGTATTATAGTGATACGGGACCATCTAGAAAAATGCGTTTTTTGCACTAATTCTATTAACTTTCTTGGATATATTGTTAGTTCAAGTGGTATTAAGGTTGATCCGGTCAAAATTGAGTCCATTACAAGCTGGCCGAGACCAACATCAGCCACACAAGTCCGATCATTCTATGGTTTAGCAAGTTTTTATAGACGTTTTGTGCGTGACTTTAGCTCAATTGCCGCACCATTGAATGAAGTTGTGAAGAAAGACGTCTCTTTCTTTTGGGATAAACCGCAAGAAGATAGTTTCAATAAGCTTAAGCAATTACTAACTTCTTCCCCTATTTTATCTTTACCTAATTTTACACTAACTTTTGAAGTTGAATGTGATGCTTCGGGTATAGGTATTGGGGCTGTTTTGCAACAACAAGGGAAACCTTTAGCGTATTTTAGTGAGAAATTGAGTGGCGCTGCCCTTAATTATCCTACATATGATAAAGAGTTATACGCTATTGTTCGAGCATTGGAAACATGGCAACACTACTTGGTGGGCCGAGAGTTTGTGATTCACACGGATCATGAATCCATCAAGTATCTCAAGGGACAAAGTAAGTTAAACAAGAGACATGCAAGGTGGGTTTCCTTCATTGATACCTTTCCATATGTGATCAAATACAAGAAAGGTAAGGAAAACATTGTTGCCGATGCTCTTTCTAGAAGGTACTCTTTACTTTCTCTTCTACATACTAAATTACTTGGTTTTGAACATTTAAAAGCTTTGTATGTAGATGATAATGAGTTTTCAGATTTGTTTACATCTTGTCAAGTCTCGGCAAAACAAGATTTTTACATATTTGAGGGCTTTTTGTTTAAAGGTAACAAACTATGTATTCCATCATGTTCTATTAGAGAATTAATTGTTAGGGAGGCACATAGTGGCGGCTTAATGGGTCATTTTGGTGTTATTAAAACATTGGATATTTTACAAGAACACTTTTATTGGCCTAAAATGAAAAGAGATGTACAAAGAATTTGTGAGCGTTGTTTTAAGTGTAAACAGGCTAAAAGTACTTCAAAGGCTCACGGTTTACTCATGCCTCTTCCCATACCTTCTTCACCTTGGATTGATCTTTCCATGGACTTTATTTTGGGATTACCGAAATCCACAAGAGGTAATGATAGTATAATGGTTGTTGTGGATAGATTTTCTAAAATGGCACACTTTATTTCTTGTAGGAAGACAAATGATGCTAGCCATGTCATGGATCTATTCTTTAAAGACATCATTCGATTTACATGGTGTTCCAAAAACAATCGTAAGTGATAGGGATGTTAAATTCCTCAATTATTTTTGGAAGACCTTATGGAGCAAATTGGGAACAAAACTATTGTTTTCTACTTCTAGCCATCCACAAACCGATGGCCAAACTGAGGTAACAAATAGAACTTTAGGGGCTCTACTTAGGGCACTTATTCAAAAGAACTTGAAAAAGTGGGAAGAATGTTTACCTATAGCTGAATTTGCTTATAATCGTACTTTACATTCTACTACTAACAATTCACCTTTTGAAGTTGTTTATGGTTTTAACCCCCTTACCCCTTTAGATCTAATTCCTCTTCCTATTGATGAGTATTATAACATAGAAGGTGATTCAAGGGCTGACTTTGTTCAAAGGATACATTTCAAGTAGCCAAGAACATCAAGAAGACAAATGACCTGAATGCAATTAAATCCAACAAAGGCCGCAAGGTTATTAACTTTGAGATTGGTGATTGGGTGTGGATACACTTTAGGAAAGAAAGATTTCCAAAAGAAAGGCAGTCCAAACTACATCCAAGAGGAGATGGCCCTTTTCAAGTCATTAAGAAGATAAATGACAATGCATACCAAATAGACTTGCAAGGTAAGTATGGTGTTCATTCTACTTTTAATGTTTCTGACTTATCTCTTTTTGATGTTTCGGATTACATAGATGAAGATGATGATGATTCGAGGTCGAATCCCTTTCAAGAGGGAGGGGATGATACGGGACCATCTAGAAGGATACATGATCCTTTACAAAGGATCCATAGACCAATGACTAGATCAAGAACAAGACAAAGGAATCAAGAACTAACCACTTTGGTCCGAGAGTTGAAGTCCAAAGAAGAAACCAATCTTCATTTAAAAGTACAAGTTCAACTTCTAACTCTTGAAAGCATTGAAATCGGCCCAAACAAGCATTTTGGCTAAAAAGGGTATTTTAGTCTTTTCACATATTAAAGTCTATTCTAGCCTATTCTAGACTATTCTAGACTTTAATTATAGTAAATATTATTATTTTCCTAGTTTTAGCCGAGTTATAGCAAGTTTGCTAAATAAAGGACATGTTGTCCATAAGTTAGTTAGTTTGTTATTAAGAGTCCTAATGCAACTAGGACTCTTCATTATTTTGGTATTTATTTATATTAGTGTCACCAAGATAATAGGCACATGTCCCTATTATCTTGTTTAGGTAGTTACTTGATAGCAAGTTGTTATTCAAGAGTCCTAATTCTTCAAGGACTCTTATTTCCCTTTTCCTAGTTTAAGTTAGTTTGGTTCTCTTATAGCCGAATTCCTCTATTTAATAGAGCTTTGGGCAGCCATGTAACTTAGACTTGATATATTTATATTTTGATTAAGGTTAAACCTTTGTTACTTGTTTATGAACTTCCGGTTGAATTTCATAAACCTTTAAGTTACTGTATCAACTAGTTGGTTTCTCTAGTTGTGGTGTTTCAACATTCATTGATACTTAACCTTTCCGGGACTGTGTTAAGTATATTCCCATAGAAACCATTCGAGATAGAGAAAGATCTAAATTTCAGCCGAGTCTTGATATAACCCATCAAGATTCCGCATCATATAGCTTCCTTTGACGCATTATTAAAACAATATTTCTCACTATCTCCATATTGTGTAATGGTCTTTTCTCTTGATTAATTCTCTTGGACCATTAATTCTTGTGTCAGATTCTCTTGAACCGAGACCTGTGGTGTGAGGAAAATTTTAAAGAGAGCGTATTTCCTTGACCTTCTATCTACTGGCCCTATTGTATTTCTGTGGACGCAAGAAAAACCTTAAAGAAAATAACATGTTCCTTTTTAATTTGTCAAGAAACTATGTTTTGTTGGAAAATCTAATTTAGTATTTCTTAAACTGCCTTTAAAAGATTCTGATTGACGGATATTCTTATGTCCTTTATTTTATAAACAGGTTGGGAATACATTAATTCTGTTAAACATGTGATGTCATGCTATGGTATACTGTTGCCTATTGATTCAGTAAACCTATGATCCCGATCAAAGTATCACTCTGTATATTTTATTTTGTTCTACAACTGTTAAAATATTATAAATTTGTCTGAACTTCCGAAAGTTTCTGATAATACTTTTTCTGTCAAAAGATTTTGTTTAAAATATATTTCTTTACAATTCTGTTGGTTTTCTGAAAACTATATATATGTAACCGGATTTTTCCCGGGAGGTGTTTCTATATTTATTGAGTTGTAGCTCACTCCTTGATATTGTTGTTTTTACGGATAATGAGTTAGAAGGGTACGATAGGAAATACGAGAAGGACTGAGTGTAGAAGCAATTCTAAGCTACTATCGAAATCAAATTATGGGGTAGTACATTAAGAGTTTGTTTTTCTCCATTTCAATGTATTTAAGTTTATTGAGGAAATTTAATAGCTTCATGAAATGGATATTTATTATTATTTTGGAATAGATTCTCTGAATGTAAGGACCTTGTATTCTTGAATTTACTTTGAGAATACGGTCATGTTGGGTTTTCGGATCCGGACTTATAGACGCGGGTCCGGGGCCTGACACAAAGGGATACCCAAAAGTATTTATTTTTCATTTAGGTCTAGGATTCTAGCTTACCTTCTTTACCTTTAATTTTACTACTTTTCCAAATAGGTCTAGGACTTTTTCTTCTTTCCTATTCCTTTTTTCATTAAGTCTAGGACTTCTTATTCCTTCTTTTTTCTTTGAGCTTAAAGCAACACATAGGAAATCCAATTTCTGGCTTTCATTTTTAAAGCCTTATAGAGTTGAAGTTCTTATCACAAATTTTAAGGAAATTTGAGAGCATTTTACCATATAAACTTGAGTGATACACGAGAGTTTGGAGTTATCAAATATGTCTCAAGAAAAAGGAGAGACTTCATCATCCAAACAACTTGAAAGCTTGGATGATGACAAGCTTGCAAGGGAAGCTTCGGCTCAACAATTCAAAAGAATTATGGACA
This sequence comes from Vinca minor, assembly GCA_026122235.1. Taxonomy (NCBI): domain Eukaryota; kingdom Viridiplantae; phylum Streptophyta; class Magnoliopsida; order Gentianales; family Apocynaceae; genus Vinca; species Vinca minor. The sequence continues at coordinate 658,928 of JAOCZM010000259.1, read as the reverse complement.
ACAATTCAAAAGAATTAGTGACAAAACGATTGTCCATTGTTGAAGGAGATAGTGATGAGGAACCTTGACGGAATCAAGATTCGACACAAGGAAAAAGGGATCTTTCTCTAACTTGAATTTAGTTTACGTGAATGCCTTACTACAACCTTCAAGCAGCGATAAGCACTTGACTACTCTAGCAAAGGACTTTAAGAGTATTCGACACACTAGACCTCCAAGCAGCGATAAGCACTTGGCTACCTAGGCAGAAGAACACTAAACGGATGAAGAAACACCACAACAAGGAAACTAGCTTGTTGATTAGTAACAATGAAAGGAAGATCTAAAAAGAAATTCAATTCACAAAGCAACAAAGGAATAAACCTCACAATTATCATTAATCAAGTCCGCTTAATAAGTGGCCGAAACTATGAGAACTTATATACGGATCCTTTAAAGAATGATGAGGTTTGGGTAATGTCTAAAAGTAGATATAGGAGGCAAGATTTAACATCACATCACTCATTTTGGAGGCCCAAAAGACTCAAAAGAATGAAGACTATCATCAACTTGGATAAACATTAATTTCAGCTTTGTGACAGTTTGGTGTAATTGTCATAACTTGCGATCCAGGAATCCAATGAAGCTCATTCTAGATGATATGGAAAGATAAGAGGCATATCTACAACTTTCATGAAGAACACAAGATCAGATTATGCCTTTATGAAGTCCTAAATTGTCGGGCAACTTACTACACCATGCTGTCCAGATTTTCAGCGAGAATTAAATCTTGTTTTTCAAAGTTTAGCATTTATTTAATTTCCAGATTTTAGTATATTATTAATTTCGAAATATTACTTAAATAAAGGACATGTGGTCCATTTAGCAAGTAGTTTATTCTTTAGCATATTCTTTAGCAAGTAGTTTATTCTTTAGCATATTCTTTAACAAGTAGTTTATTCTTTAGGATATTCTTTAGCAAGTATAATCCTAGTCCATTTAGGACTTAGCTTGTTTAGGGATTTTCAGCCAAATCTTTCTCTATATAAAGAGAGGTTTCGGCCACTTATTAAGCGGACTTGATTAATGATAATTGTGAGGTTTATTCCTTTGTTGCTTTGTGAATTGAATTTCTTTTTAGATCTTCCTTTCATTGTTACTAATCAACAAGCTAGTTTCCTTGTTGTGGTGTTTCTTCATCCGTTTAGTGTTCTTCTGCCTAGGTAGCCAAGTGCTTATCGCTGCTTGGAGGTCTAGTGTGTCGAATACTCTTAAAGTCCTTTGCTAGAGTAGTCAAGTGCTTATCGCTGCTTGAAGGTTGTAGTAAGGCATTCACGTAAACTAAATTCAAGTTAGAGAAAGATCCCTTTTTCCTTGTGTCGAATCTTGATTCCGTCAAGGTTCCTCATCATATTGGTATCAGAGCTCAGGTTGATCTCTTTCTTGGTGTATCTTTTATTGCTTTGTCGATAAAAATAAAAATAAATACTACCCTATTTATTTTTTTAGCCGAGATAAAAGAAAAAGAAAGACAAGAACCAAATTACATATTTCTTGGTTTCTTGAATTTCTACAAAACAAGGAACTTTCCTGTTTTCCCCCATTTTCTAGTGTTACCGTCTTACCTCAAAATTATATTTATTTGAGCAACGATGAATTTCTCATATCAACAAAGAAAGTTAATACGTGATGATTGCTCAAAAATATTAGCAATCACAAAGAGGTTATCAAACAGTCTTGAACATTATTTACAATTGAAAGAAGAGACACGATTACAAGAAGAGGCAAGATTGCACACACAACCAAGGAATGATACACATCTTCAAAAGAGCAACCTCTTCCATACTAAGTGCCATGTTCAAGGCAAGGTTTGTCTTCTTATCATTGATAATGGTAGTTGTGCTAATGTTTGTTCTTCCGATTTAGTTAACACTCTTGACTTACCTTGGAAGAAACATCCACGTCCTTATAAGTTATCTTGGTTGTCAAATAATGGAGAAATAAGGGTGGAAAGGCAAGTTGAAATTACTTTCGAAATCGGCAAGTTCAAAGATAGTGTTCTATGTGATGTTGTGCCCATGACCGCTAGTCATATAATTTTAGGAAGACCATGGCAATATGATAGAGGTGCGGATCATGATGATAGAAAGATCCCTTTTTCCTTGTGTCGAATCTTGATTCCGTCAAGGTTCCTCATCAGATAGACCACAATTCCGCCAAAGGCAGCCCATTAGTCCTAGAAGAGGACGCCAAATAGAGGAAGAAAGAGGGCTCCTTTCATGATAAAATGTATGGCTCTCAACATTCGACAAATTCAAAGAGAGCAGATCATAGACCCCGAGGTGATTATTGGCAAGAGATGTCGAGAGGAAGGCCAAAAGTGGCTACTTTAGCTAGGTTTGTGTTGGGGTTAAATGATGTAATAAGGTCAAAAGTGGAAATAGCTAATCACATTGAGCTTCGTGATATGGTGTACTATGCGGAGCAAATTGAAAGGCAAATCAAAGAGAAAAAAGGGGCAAATTCGGCAAAATTCCAATCATGGAAAAGACCAAATCAGCCCCCTTATAGAATAGAGAACAAGGATCAATTTGGGGCAGCCAAAACAGCCACAGCTCAACTTGGGGCTTCCCAAACAGCCACGAACTCTTCTTCAACTTGGGGCTTCCCAAAGGCATGGCATCATATCTCAGTTAAACATATAGCATAGAAGGTGGATACATGATTACTTAAAGATGTATAAGTCATGCCATCAATTTATGTAATTAACACTACAAAGCTAGACTAACATGTTTTCTCGTTCTCCAAAAATATGATGAATAAAATACTCAAAACACATAGTTCACAAAACATGTTCATATCTTGAGCTAACATAACATACCATCAACTAAGTAAAACATACCAACAAAATAAGGTTATCATGATGATACAGTTAAAGCAAATAAATGTGGCTAGCATGTTAATAGAGTTCAAACAAGATATGTCGTTCTGTAAAAAGAATTACATAAACACATAATCACATAACATGATCCTATCTCAAGCTAACATAATATATCATCAACTAACTTAATTTAAAACAATAAACCAGATTAACATGATGACACAATTAAACAAATGAACTAAGTTTACATGTTAACACAGTTCATGCTATATAAAACAAGTTAAAACATATAACATATGAGGTAAACATGGTATATCATATCAAATAACGATATATATAAAGCAGTAAGTAAACACATATGTCCTATTCCAGAATCTCTACCCAAGAACGCATCTTAAGTTATCTAAGGAATCCATCCTATGTTCATTCCATACTTAACTTTCTAACTTAAAGATTTAAGCCTAAGGGTCAACCTGCTCTGATACCACTTATGTCACACCCCGTAACCAGATGGTGACCTGGCAATGCCTCATCTACCAATGATACAAAGAACCCTTAACAGAATATACTCTTCCAAGTCTTAAACTTAACGGAAAAATTAAATTTTATTATAAATTCATTAGTACTTAAAGGTAAATTACATAAACTTAGAACTAAAGTTATTCAACTTAATAAAGGTTCATCACTATACTATTACATGATCAATACTTCTTTAAGTTCTACTTGTCGTGCTCCCCCGTCCAAAGTCCCCTCATCAGCATCTTCAATAAAAGATAAGCATATAATAGGGTAAGACACACTAGCTAAGTAAGAATCGATCTCCCTTTGGGGTGAAGGACCAAAAGAGATTCCAAAACATTTCCCTGCTTCCCAAAACATGTGAAAATATCTTTGACTTGACATAACCTGTAACATCTTGAAATCATTGAAAAATAATTGAAAGCATAACATTATACTTCAGAGCTTGCATAATTTGATCATGACATAACTTGAAATGATCATAAACAAAGTAAAAAGACCTAGGGTGATAGAACATTATGTCGGGCGACCGATAGGGTCGTACAAGATCAACCGAGGACATTTTCAAGGCAAAATTTGTGAAGGATCATTTTCTGCACAATCTGAAATCCTAACCCAAAACACTGTTTTTTAGACTCTTTATAATACTTAGAAACAATACCAAATCATACAAATAACATGTCATAACAATACTTAACAAAATCGATCACATACATATCAGAAATCGTACTCCAAGTACTTAACATAACTTGACATACTCGTAGCCTTCCAATACATATAAACTTGACATGATTAGTACCAACATGACATGCAACAAGTAATTCTACAACCGATCAACTATCCAACCATAACTCTATCCAACTGTTAACAGCCCAAACTTTAATGCCGTTTAGGAAGGCCCTTACATTTTTTAACTTTTAACACATCATATCATAACTGGTAGGCTCAAAAAAATTCTATATAAGGACATATTCCTGTCATTATCCATCCTCGTGGACTGAATGACACAGTTAACAACCCTAACTTTTAAAACCTGCAAGGGACCAGGCATCATTGAGGACTGAAAGCGCTCCCGGGCAATTTTATCATAAATTTCGAATATATCCTAATCTAGGGTCATCATTAGACAAGAGCTCTAAATTGAGAATATGTATATGCTGACTCTCATGTAATGCATCCATCAATTTATTCAACAACATACGCAAGAATCAACAAGTATACGTATGCAACGATGCAAATTTCATTCGGTTCTTCATCCAGATTTTTATGCATTAAAACATGTGAAAACTTCATACACTCCATATCTTTAAAAAAAAGAATACTTCATGCATTTTTAGGACTGAAAAAAATGGGACGAAGGTGTTAGTAGTGCCCTAGGACCATTAGCACATGTTGTGCGTTTTATTATCTTTTGAGCATGTAATTGAATAGTTAATTATGCTTTTGATTATCAAATGTGTGATTTGATAGTAAAACTCATTAGCTTATGTAATTACTATTCTAGAAGTCCCTAGTTTTATGTAATGCTTAATTACTATGAAATAAAACTAGTATGATTGTTGATTGATGATCTTGTTTTACTGATCATGTGTAATGGATACAAATCACATCATAGATGCAATATATAGAGATACATTGTATTGGACGTGATCCGTCAGAGAAGTAATACTTCATGGTCTTAAGTCATAAGTATTACTTCCTCAATACTATTTTTGAATCCTTAGACCTTATGTCTTCATTGATTCTAGTATGAATGGAGCCACGTTTTGACTCGATCGGACGTTACTTGTAACGAGTAATCAATACGACCGATGATCGGATGTAGTGTCCTATCATAGCTTGAATGTGAGAGACATTGTAAGGAATTTGTCCCTCTCTATTATTAGAGAGAGATATCCATGGGCCCCTCGATAGGGAAAAGACTCGTTTAAATGCATGGCCGTGCTCAAATGTATTTGATAAAGTGGTTATCAAATGCTATTTGTCGAAACAGTCTACCTGGAGATCGAGCATAAATACAATTAAGCTTAATAAAGGTGACGACCACCATGCCTTATGCTTAATTAGGATATCGCGAGACAAAGGGATTAAATAGTGGATTGACAATAGGTTCCGTTGTAAATTCATTCACCTTGGGTAGTCACAATGTCCCTGCTAGGGGCCGCCAGTGACTTATGAACTCACACTACTACTAAGTGTGTTTTCATTGCCATTGTGATATGAACCTACAGTGGTCACACGCATAGACGAGCTAACAAGCTTCATGTCCAGATTCAATGAATCTAGAATGTGTCTAGGTTCATTGTATCTGACATTTGTTTTTCTGAAAATAATAAAGTGTTTATTATTCGAATTAAAGATAGGGGAAATTTTGGTATTTAACTATAGTTGGGATTAAGTGGGAGTTGTTATCCGATAAAGACTCCCACTACCAGCAGAAGTCTAGGGGACTTGGGAGTCAGAGTCTCCCACAGCCGAGAGAAGTTGAGTAGACGTGGGAGTTGTTCTGGGAACAAACTCCCACACTCTATATAACATCTCTTAGCCGAAACCCTAGGTAATTAAGTCATTCAGCCGAAATACCAATACATGAAAGGAAAAACGTTTTCTTTCTGTTTTTCCCTTTTCTCTCTAAATTCCCGAACTTCAGAAAGACGAAGAGCTAGCAATCACTGCTTGTTTCGTCGCGTGGATACCGGTAGAGGGAAATTCCGCAAAGGGAATTCCGTTGGTGAAAAGAAAACTTCCAAGAATCGTCATCCTCCATTCAAGAAGTAGCTTTTTGAATCCGAAAATTGTAAGTTTTTACCGCTGTTTTTCGAATTGTTTCATATGAGCGGATCCTTCAGGGGAGGATCCATGGGTGTTTGGAACGAGTTTCCGCCCATGAATCCCTTCAGAAGGGTTCTTACCTTGAACACGTAATCGGAAAATCAAAGGAAGATAGGAAAGCATAATTTTTGGTTTGTATAGGCGACTTCTAGATGCAATAACTCTAAATGGAATCGTTGAAGCATAATCTCCACCGTTCAAAAACTACTTCTATAAGTCTTATAACTTTAGGAAAAAGAATGAGGTTGATCAGGCTTCAATTGTTACTTCAACTTGATAATCTATCCTCAGCACTCTGATTCTACTCGAACTGCCACAACCTTCTACTCTGATGATGATATCTCTTAATCCAAAATTTAGAATGCAAATGCCTTTGGTCAGAATCAATTTTAGGGAGTCTAGTATATATGGTTAAAATATTAGAGTAATCCGAGATGATTTTCTATGTCTGCCAAAGTGTTCTTACTTGCTGTTCAGATTTTCCAACACTCTTATTTTCTGTCTTTTTCTTTCTTATTCTTTTCTTCCTTTCTCTATCTTTCTCCTCTATTAATATGCTACCAAAACTCTTGATTTATGGAAGGTTATAACTCTAAAGTAGGTAACCAATGAATAGGTACATCCCTCATCTTGACCTAATCTTAAATGGCACCCCTTCATACATTAACTTCCCTCCTAATATAACCAACAAAACTAACCAAAAAGTTTTTCTTGTCAATTAGGTCGTCTAACTTCTTATCCTAGCTAGTGCGCCCTAAGAATAATTAGAATAAAAAGTACAAATAACGTATAGAATATATAATCACATAAAACATGCTATAGAAAGGTCATGGGTATCACACTACCAATATCCACACTATCAACCTAGTGCTTGTTTGTCGAGCCACTGATGCTAGTCACGAGTGCGTCGAACATTGGAGACGATAATCAAGAGCTTTGTTGATATAGATATGTGAAAACAAACCCTGGAAAACAGAGACAAGAAAAACGATTTTTCCTTCTATTTTGTGCTATTAAGAGTTTGTTTTAGAGAGAGAATATTTCTCTTATTTATGAGAGTGATGAACAATTCATCATTTGGTGTTAGTGGAACCACTCACTAACTCCACACTCACACTTTTCTTTCTCGAATACTTCATTCGCGCACACACACACTCCCTCGCACATGTCTTTGCCGATTTTGACTAGGTCAAACTGGTCCGGTCGACCTGAGAAATTGTTCTCGGCTGACCGGAGTGACAAACCGGTTTAGTCGAGTAGAGACAGTTCTCGGTCGACCGGGTCCGGTTCTATCCAATCCAATTGAGCCCGCCCAATCTAATTGAGCACATATATCAAATGTAAACTCCAACAAGCCCAATCCAGTTTATTATAGCGTGCGACCCTTTAGGTATTTGCTATGTTGGTCGTGATTAGTACTGTCAAAATGGGTATGCCCGCCCGCCCCGTCATGGGCATGTCTTAAATGGGGATGGGCGGACATGCCCGCTTTTTTCTTGGGCCATCAAAAGGGATGCCCGTCCCCGCCCGCCGAATGCCCATGGGCAAATGGGCATGCCCGCAACCCTTACTATTAATTTATTATTTTTTTTTAAAAAAAATAGATTAAATCCGAAAAATTCAACAAAATTTATTTATTTCTCATTCACTTGCAGTTTATAGTTCTGTAAATGGTAAATAAATTTCCAAAATAGTTCAAGAACAATAAAATAAAAGTCCACAATATCCAAAATAGTTATAAAAAACAATCAAAGTCCATAATTTCAAAATTAAATCAAGATCAACTATCCAAAATTAACAAACATATTGATGAAGTCAAAACAACAAAAAATAGATATGTTTTTTTTAATATCCTCTATCTATTGATCTAGATCTTGAACACTAGAAGTATTATTTGAATCCACCTTACATAATTTTGATTCCTTCTCATCATCTCCACATATAAAACACACACAACTTGAAAAGTTAGAACTTAAAACATTATAAATGGTAAATGATAAGTTAGAACGTAATTTAATTACCTTCAGAAATGAAACTGTTAATATTTGGGTAATAGAAGTATAGAATGGCTTCAAGGGGCTTTGTCTAAGATATATAGCACGTAGTGCTGTCAAAGTGGGCCGAAGCCCGCGGACCGGCCCGCCCGGCCCCGCCCCGCCGTGGACCGGGTATGGACTTAGGAAATATTGATCCGCAAAAATGCGGGCTTTTTAGCCAGCGGCCCGCGCGGACCGGATCCGCGGATCACGGGCCGCCCGCGGGCTTTTTCATTTAAAAAAAAATACATATTATATATAATATTTTTGGGAATAGTATATATATTATATATAATATGGTATATATTAGCATATTTCCTACTCGCTTGATGGTAAAAATAAAAGTATACATATTATATATAATATTTTTTGGAATAGTATATATATTATATATAGTATGGTATATATTAACATATTTCCTACTCGCTTGATGGTAAAAATAAAAGTATACATATTATATATAATATTTTTTGGAATAGTATATATATTATATATAATATGGTATATATTAACATATTTCCTACTCACTTGATGGTAATAAAAAAAGTATACATAATAAAATAAAAGTATACATGACCTTAACTATTTTATTATTAATGGGTAAATCTTTATTTTTTTTTTAAAAAAAATAAAAAAATATTTGAGTTGGCCCGCGGACCTTGGGCGGTGCGGGTATGGGCATAGGTTTCAAGGGTCCGCAAAATTGAGTCCAGGCCCGCCCCGCCCCGTATTGCCTTGAGCCCGCACGGGCCGGCCCGTCGCGGACCGGCCCGGCCCGTTTCACAGTACTAATAGCACGGTTCAACTTTTATCTTTGGCTTTTAGGTTTTTTTTTCTTCTTTTGGCTCTCAAGTCTCAACTGTGAAAATTAATCCATATCCAAAATTTAAAAAAAAAATAACAAAGCGGGCATGCCCGGTTGCAACCCGCCCAAACCCGCATTGCCCGTTACCCGAAACGGGTATGCCCATTAATACCCGCATTTAAATGGGCATGGAATTCATAATCCCATACCCGCCCATTAAGCAAACGGGGCGGGCATACCCGTGGGCATATGCCCATTTTGACAGCTCTAGTCGTGATAACAATTGTCAATAGTAATGAGAGGTATCTAGCAACACATCATTACTCCCAATTCACAAATAGTCTGGTGATTCAAGTAATCACAAATATGATCTTTTATACTAATCCCTTTCTCTTTGATATCTAGATTGAACACAAGTAATGGAGAATGTCAAACTTGTATAGTTCAATCATTCAGTTTCTTGATTCCCGAGTAGACCAATCTCATATTAATTCATTTGTTCATGGCTATGAATTAGTCTCACTCCATCAAGGGGCCCAAGATATCACTCTTGTTATATATGAGGGACAAATCCTCTATCTATCACACCTCATCCTACACATGGTTCATAAATACACCCAATAAATGCCTATATAGCCCATCTAGTTACATACAACGTTTGACACCATCAAAGTATACCATTTGCCATGCAGGAAATCTTGTGTGATTTCAAGTCTAAAGATTCAGATACAAACAAAATGATTATAAGAACACTGTTGAAATTCATATAACAATCCATGAAGTGTTCTTATAAGTGGGTCAGTCCAGTATAAAATACCAATGTGTTTGACTTAATATCACCATATTTAATCACAACCATACTAGTCTCCAAACATTAGTGTTGTCCTCAACATTCCACAATAATGATTGACTAAGGAAATTTTAAAATAGTTCAATGTAACAATTACATAACTATCTAAGGAAGTTATTATGTTTCATTATGTTTGCACGGTCGTAATCAAAACAATATTAATGGAATTCATGCCTTTAATATTTCTTCACATGAAAAAGAAAATACAACAATCTCTCACTTGTACCAAAGACAACAACCTTGCCTTTTAGTGCATATTGTACATAAGAACTATCTCTAAGACAAGTCCTATTGGTATCTAATACCCATGCTACAAGTATGACGATCATGCTGCTGCAGTGTCAGAGGCTTTGTTAGTGGGGCGATGTTATCGTACGTATGTACTTTGTAAATCCTCACATATTCGCTATCAATCAACTCGCAGATCAGATGATACGACTGAATGGATTCATGGGCGGAAACTCGTTCCAAACACCCATGAGTCCTCTCCTGAAGGATCCGCTCATACGTAAACGAATCGAAAACCGTGAAAAAGACTTACGTTTTTCGGCTTAAAGGTTGTATTTTCGGCTCTCAGCAGCAACCACCTTGAGTCCTCCCTTGCGGAATTACTCCCTACCGGTATCCACGCGACGAAACGGGCAGCGAGTGAGCTCTTCGTCCTTTTGAGTTTTGGAAATTAGGAGAGAAAATGAGGCAGAAAACTGAAATCAGTATTTCAGAGTATTTGGTATTTCGCGGCCGAAAAAAAATTAACCCTAGAGTTTCGGCCCAGAGAGGTTTATATAGGGTGTGAGAGGTTGTTTCAAAAACAACTCCCACGTCCCTACCAACTCTCCCAGCAGTGGGAGTCTTTAACTCCCACGTCCCCTAAACTTCGGCTGGTAGTGGGAGTCTTTATCGGATAATAACTCCCACGTAATCCCAGCATGAACCAAATACCAAAAATGCCCTCCTTAATCTCTAATTCGAATAATAACGCTTTATTATTCTCAGAAGAATAAATGTCAGGTACAATGAACCTAGACACATTCTAGATTCATTGAATCTGGACATGAAGCTCGTTAACTCGTCTATGTGTGTGACCTTGTAGGTTCGTATCACAATGACAATGAAAACATACTTAGTAGTAGTATGTGTTCATTAATCACAAGCTGTCCCTAGCAGGACATTGTGACTACCCAAAGTGAATGAATTTACGGTGGAACCTAATAACAATCCACTATTTAATCCCTTTGTCTCACGATATCCTAATTAAGCATAAGGCATGGTAGTCGTCACCCTTATTAAGCTTAATTATATTTATGCTCGATCTCTAGGTAGACTGTTCCAACAAATAGTATCTGATAACCACTTTATCAAATACATTTGAGCACGGCCATGCATTTAGACAGTCTTTCCCTATCTAGGGGCCCATGGATATCTCTCTCTAATAAGAGAGGGACAAATTCCTTGCAATGCCTCTCACATTCAAGCCATGATAGGACACTACATCCGATCATCAGTCGTATTGATTACTCGATTAAAAGCAACGTACGACTGAGTCAAAATGTGGCTCCATTCATGCTAGAATCAATGGAGACATAAGGTCTAAGGATTCTAAAATAGTATTGAGGAAGTAATACTTATGACTAAGGACCATGAAGTATTACTTCTCTAACGGATCACGTCCGACTCTAACGGATCACGTCCGATACGATATATCTCAATACATTGCCTCTATGATACGATTTGTACTCAATACACATGATTAGTAAAACATAATCATCAATCAAACATCATACTAGTTTTATTTCATTGTAAAATAGATTACATAAAACTAGGGACAACTAGAATAGTAATTACATAAGCAAATGAGTTTTACTATCAAATCACGCATTTGATGTTCATAAGCAAAATTAACTATTCATATGAAATTCTCAAAAATATATAAAACGTACAACATATGCTAATGGTCCTAGGGCACTACTAACAATCTCCCACTTGCCCTAGGTCCAATCATACATGATCATCAATCCCATTGACCTAGTATTACTCTCATGTTTAGGCTGTGGGAGTGGCTTGGTCAATGGATCTACAATGTTGTCGTCTGTGTGAACTTTGCAAATACTAACATCTCCTCTGTCAATGATCTCTCTAATCAGAAGGAAACGCCTAAGAATGTGTTTGGATCGTTGGTGAGATCTAGGTTCCTTAGCTTGTAAAATGGCACCAGTATTATCACAATAGAGGTCTACTGGGTTCACAATGCTAGGGACGACACCTAATTCATCAACAAACTTCCTGATCCAAACAGCTGCTGAAACAGCTAGATACTCAGCTTCTGTTGTAGAGTCGGCTACGATTTCTTGCTTTGAGCTCTTCCAGCTCACAGAACCTCCATTCAAACAAAACACAAAGCCAGATTGCGTTCTATAATCATCTACGTAGGTCTGGAAGCCTCGTTTGTGTAACTATTTACAACCAGACTTCCTTCCTGACCTCCATAAACTAAGAACATATCTTTAGTCCTTCTCAAGTACTTAAGAATGCTCTTGACTGCAGTCCAATGTGACTCTCCAGGGTCAAATTGATATCTGCTAGTCATACTTAAAGAAAATAAGACATCGGGGCGAGTGCATATCATGGCGTACATAATAGACCCAATGGCTGAAGTATATGGGATCTTACTCATGCGCTCTTGGTCCTCCCTTGTGGAATGTCCTTGAGTTCTGCTGAGTTTAATGCCATGTGACATGGGCAAGAATCCTTTTTTGGAGTCTTGAAAACTGAACCGTTTCAGTACCTTGTCAATGTTTATGTATCCACTCTGGCTAAGGCCACTCATTTTGTTAGATCTATTTCTATAGATTCTTATACCCAAAATGTATGTATCCTCGCCTAAGTCTTTCATGGAAAAGCACTTCCCCAACCAAGCTTTTACGCTTTGTAATGTGGGGATGTCATTTCCAATCAGTAAGATGTCATGCACATAAAGCACAAGGAACACTACTGCATTATTAGTTACTTTCTTATAAACACAAGGCTCGTCTTCGTTTTTGATGAAACTGAATTCCTTAATACGTTCATCAAAGCGACGATTCCAGCTTCGAGATGCTTGTTTAAATTCATAAATGGACCTTTGAAGCTTACACACTTTGCCAGGATTTGTTGGATTAACAAAGCCCTCAGGTTGTGTCATATACACATCCTCGAGAAGGTTTCCATTAAGAAACGCAGTCTTAACATCCATTTGTCATATCTCATAGTCATAATATGCAACTATGGAAAGTAAAATCCTAATAGACTTTATCATAACGACAGGAGAAAAGGTTTCGTCATAGTCAATACCATGAACTTGTCTATAACCTTTAACTACTAGTCGAGATTTAAAAGTGTGTACATTACCATCCATGTCGGTTTTCTTTTTGAAACACCATTTGTTATCAATGACCTTACACCCTTCGGGTGGGTCAAACAAAGTCCACACTTGGTTATCGTACATGGATTGCATCTCAGACTTCATAGCTTCTAGCCACTTATCTGACTCAGAACTACGAATTGCTTCTTTGTAGGTAGTGGGTTCATCTTGATCAATCGGCTCAACTCCGATGATCACCAAACCAAGAGAAATCCATATCTCTCAGTCGTTGATGTACCCGACTCGACCTCCTCGGGGCCTTGTGTCAAAGATTGAAGCTCAAGACGCGACGTGAGCTTGCTTGAACTTCCAAATTTTGTTCAGATGTTGTTTGGGGATCTTGAATTTCCTCAAGATGGATCTTACTGTTAGAGGAATAACCGGGTCATACACATAAGCGCAGCGGAAATAACTTTGACCCGCCTCTATCAGGATCTTTCACGAGTAAGTACCTACGACTATGGGATAGTGTTTTACCTTATATGGATGCTAGAATGGCTGAAACGCTTTCAGCGGTTTGTTGTAACGAACGAACACCACGCTCGCAGCTCCGCCTCTTCCCAGTATCCACTCGATCTTCTGAGATGGTCTTCTACCGCTTGGTGCTAGCCAACGCCTTGTAGAAGCTTTGAAGACACTCTTCAATGGATGGAGTATGAACGACCTTTTCAAGAACAAGAAACAAGCTTTCTAACTTCTTTTCTATTAGCAAAACCGCAAGAAAAAAATCCGTAAATTTGTCTTGTCTTTTTCTCTCTAAAACTCACTTTTTTCTCTATTCTCTTAGCTTCAAAAAGGCTGGAGAAAACTGATTAGGAATGATAGGAAAAAATCTGAATTTTTCCTCTAGTCTATCAAGAGAGAGTGGGGTGAGATAATGGGGGAAGTGGGAGATCATGGAGAGAATTACTCCTCCACTCTCTCTACCACTTTCAACCACCATCAAGAGGGCTGAATTTATGTCTAACATTCCAGCCATAAGGTCGGGTCCAAACGGGTCGGTCGGCCCAATCATATTGGTCGGCCCAACCCGATTAAGGGCCCAATCCAATCCCTGCCCGGCCCTGCCCAATCGACTGGCGCACCTTAGATTAAATGTACTCCAACAAGCCCAATCCAGCTTGATCTATGAGTGCGACTCCAAGAGGTATCTATGATGTTGGCCGTGACATCATATGTCACAGTAATGAGAGGTATCTAGCAACGCATCATTACCCCCCAATTCATAAATATCTCGTGATTTATCATAATCACAACATTTGACATTTGTAGTTAAATCCTTTTGTCCTTGATATCTAGATTGAACACAAGTCATGGAAAAGTCACACTTGTATTGTCCAATCTTTTAGTTTCTTGATTCGCGAGTAGACTAATCAAATGACATCAATATCATATACCGATTCACTTGTTCATGGCCATGAATTAGTCGACTCCATCAAGGGGGCCCGAGATATCGCCTCCCGCTATATAGGAGGGACAAATCCTTTTTCGCATCCCACTCATCCCGAACAAGATTCGTGATATACCCAATAAATGCCTTTATTGCTCACCCAGTTACGGATAGCGTCTAACATTATCAAAGCATAACACTAGCCATGCAAGAACTCTTGTGAGACCTCAAGTCGAAGGATCTTTTATACAATCCAAACTAAAATTTTGAGAAACACCGTTGACTATTATATAACAACCCATGGTGTGTTTCTCATGTCTGGGTCTCGTCCCAAAGATAATGATTCTCTAATCATATATACCTATGTGACGATCCGATATCTTATATCAATCACTGCACATACTAGTCTTGCGCATTATTATTGTCCTCGAAGATTCCATAATAATGTTCGACTAGGGACGTTTCGGAATAGTATCTCATAACAATTATGAATACTATTCTAAGGACATATTATTTATGTATGTTTTTTAAGAACGCAGAAACATAATGAATAATACTGGAATTAATTGCCTTTTATTCATCAATTATTGAAAATTACATTAAATACGATACAATAATCTCCCACTTGCACTAAAGACCCAAATTACAATAAATGGTCTTTAGGGCATACTAATGACTGTCTCTAAAGATCAGCCCTCCGTATATCGGATACCCATGGAGCTAGTGTGACGATCATGCCGCCGCCGCGACAAAGTGGCTTGCTGCTGGATCGGCGACATTGTCTCGCCGAATCTACTCTACATATATGCACATCACCTCTCTCTATAATCTCACTGGATTATGTGAAATCGGCGTAGTACATGTTTGGACCTCTCGTGAGATCTAGGTTCCTTAGATTGGGAAATAGCCCCATTGTTATCACAATAGAGGTCTATCGGGTTCGCAATACTAGGAACCACATCGAGGTCTGAAATAAATTTCCCGATCCAAATCGCCTCCTTAGCCGCTTTCGCAAGTCGCTATGTACTCGCCCTCTGCCGTAGAATCTGCGATGGTTGATTGCTTTGAACTACGCCACCACAAGACCTCCATTCAAGTTAAACACATATCCCGATTGCGATCGGAAATCATCTCTCGCTGTTTGGAAACTAGCATCGTGTAACCACTTACAACGAGCTCATCCGCCTCTCCATAAATCAAGAATGTATCCTTAGTCCTTCGCAAGTACTTGAGGATATTCTTGACCGAGATCCAAATGACGCTCACCGTAATTAGATCGGGTATTTCGCTCGTAATGCTTAAGGCAAACGAGACATCTCGGGCGAGTACATATCATGGCGTATATGATGGATCCTATGGCGTAAGCATAAGGAATCTCTTTCATGCGTTCTAATTCGGCAAAGCGCTTTTAGAACACTGCTCCTTCGACTGTAACAGCACTCATGTGCCATAGGACAAAGTCCTTTCTTAGACTCTTGCATGCTAAACCGTTTTAGCACCTTGTCTATATATGTACTTTGACTTAGGCAATGAGTCTCCTGGATCTATCTCTATAGATCTTGACTCCCAGAATATAGCTGGCTTCGCCTAAGTCTTTCATAGAAAAACACGTACTCAACCAAGCCTTTACAGAATCTAATGTTGGTATGTCATTTCCAATGAGTAGTATGTCATCTACATACAAAACTAGGAATACGATTGAGCTCCCACTAACCTTCTTGTAAACACAAGGCTTATCCTCATTTCTAATGAAGCCAAACTCACGGACGGCATCATTAAATCGGATGTTCCAGCTTCGAGAAGCCTGCTTGAGTCCATAAATGGATCTCTCAAGCTTACATACTTTTCCAAAGATTCTCTCGGAGTGACAAAACCTTTAGCCGTGTCATATACACATCCTCATCAAGTTTTCCATTAAGGAAAGCGGTTTTGACATCCATTTGCCAGATTTCGTAGTCATAGTAAGCTGCAATAGCAAGCAAAATCCGAATGGACTTGAACATAACTACAGGGGAAAAAGTTTCATCATAGTCAATACCATGAATTTGTTTGAAACCTTTCGCGACAAGTCGCCCCTTTGTACGCTTTGTACATTTCCTTCCATGCTCGGCTTTTAATCTTAAAAACCCATTTGCACCCTATGGGAGTTACCCCTTCAGTGGATCAACCAAGATCCGGACTTGGTTAGTGTACATGGAGTCCATTTCGCATCTCATGGCTTCAAGCCATTTCTAATCTGGGCTATTAATTACCTCGCTTGTAGGTCGAAGGTTCATCGTGATTCACAAACATAACATCACCATGTTCTGCTATGAAAAATCCAAATTTTTCCTGGGAGGTGGACGACGTAACTCTACTGCACTCTACGCAATTCTTGTGTTTCTTGAATCGGTGCCGGGCCGCACAACCGCTTGTGGCACCCGCCGCACAACAACTTCGTGGAGTCTGCTCAATTTCCATCTCATCATTAGTGCTACTTTGTTCTCGTTAGGGATATAAAAGTAGTATCCTTTAGTTTCCTTAGGATAACCTACAAATATGCACTTTTCGTATTTTGGAGCTAGCTTATCGTAAGTCGAGCTGCTTTCACAAACGCTTCACAGCTCCCCAAATCTTGAGGAAAGACAAACCGGGACGCTTCCCTACCCATAACTCGTATGGCGCCTTTGCAACTCGATTTAGATGGAACGCGGTTAAGTGTTAAAGCTCGCTGCCTCTAGTGCGTGTCCCCAAAAGGGAATCGGGCGTGCTCTGTGACTCATCATAGAACGAACCATATCTAATAAGGTTTCTGTTCCTCCTTTCGTATACACCATTCCATTGTGGAGTAGTCGGAGGAGAAAGTTGTGAAACGATTCCACAAGCTTTTAGATAGTCACAGTACTCTTGACTCAAGTATTCTCCTCCTCGATCGATCGAAGAACCTTAATACTCTTGCCAAGTTGGTTTTCTACTTCAAGTTTAAACTCTTTAAACTTAGTAAATGCTTCGGATTTGTGTTTCATCAAGAACACATATCCATACCTACCCAAGTCATCGCAGAAAGGTAATGAAGTAGAGGTAACCACCCCTCGCATGTATATTAAAAGTGGCCACATACATCACTATGTATTAGTCCTAATAAATCATCACTCTCTCACCTAGCTTAGTGAAAGGTGATGCCGTCATCTTACCCAATAAACAAGATTCGCATCGATCATAAGACTCAAGTCAAATGATTCTAATAGCCCATCTTTACGGAGTTTGGATATGCGATCTTCGCTTTATGTGGCCTATGCGACAATGCCGTGAGGTATGCTCTGATAAGAATCATTAGTCTTAATCCTTTTGGTATTTATGTTTAAAATTGGCATATCAAGGTCTAAAATATATAGACCATTAATTAAAGAGGCGCTTGCATAAAACATATTATCCGTAAATAACGACAATCGTTGGTTTTTGATCGAAATTCAAAACCGTTTCTTGTCCAAACAAGAAACTCGAAATAATATTTTTTAATTAAACTAGGTACATAGAAACAGCTTTTCTAAACCTAAAACAAGCCCTCAAGGCAAAGTAAAAGTACAAGTCCCTACAAAGCTAGTGGTCGCAACACGTGCTCTGCTGCCGACTCGTAGTTCCACTTCACCTTTGCCAACTCTCTACTCCTTTGAAGTCCCCCGCACATTAGTACAAATGTGAGAACCACATCCGGTATCAAATACCCAAGAAGTAGTTGTATTTAAATTGATATCAATCATATTAACATCAATAACATAAATACCCGAGCCCGAAACAACAATTGCTTTCTCCTTTTGCAGCCTTTTTTGTTGCAAGATAGCTCTTGCAATTCCTTTTCCAGATGACCCTTCTCACCACAAAGTTGATGACAGATAGAGTCTTTGGCTACACCACCCCTTAGGTTTCAGTAGCATTGTTGAAAGTGGTTTGCTTGCCCTCGCGCTTACCATTCGGTTTGCCTTTCGATCTCACAAAACCTTTGCCTTTGCCCTTTTGCACCATCAAGATGGTGTTGGGCTTGGACTTGCCTATTTCCTTCTCGGCAGTCCCTTAGCATGTTCAACAACTCAGTAGAGGCTTGTCAATTTCATTCATGTGATAATTCGTAATGAACCGATCGAATGACTCGTGCAACGATTGCAAGATCAAATCAGCCGACACTTCTTGTCCCAAAGGAAATCCCAGCTTTTTCAAGGTTCTCAACATAACCTATCATCTTAAGAACGTGAGTTCCTACCGGCATTCCTCGTACATTTTTGCATCGAAAGAGAGATTTCGATACATCGAATCTCTCCCGCGCGCTTTGTCCCCCGATAGTAGTTGCTTCAGATGAGCCAACATCTCATAAGCCCCCCATGTCCTCATGTTGCTTCAAGCTCGTAGTTCATGGTGACAAGCATGAGGCTAGACACATCTAAAGCATCACTAACATGCTTCGATAAGCAGCCCCTATCAGCGTCAAGCGCGAGCCTCTCGTATAGCAGAATAGGTCGCTCCAAGACATACAGATTTTCTTTCATGCTTGAGAACGATTCTCAAGTTCTCGAACCACTGAGGAAGTTAACTCCCTCTAATTTGTCCTTCTCAAGCGACGTAACGCAGATGATAGTGTTTGGTTTGAATTTGCCATTTTTTCTACAACAAAAATATGCATCTACAAAAGTAAGTACCGATTAAAATCATTATTAGGTCTTTATCTTTGTAATGATTTCTCCCACTATTTTCTTCGAGTGAATAACCCTCAATATCAACTCGGAAAGTTCGTTAACTTTCTAGCGGGCCAAGATCCATATTTCACCTCGCTTTCGAGTCGCCTTTGGCCGATCGCCCAAAACTTAGTTATTTAGGTAAACAACGTTTGCCAATTACATCAAAATATGTAATTCTTGGTTAGTTGAGTGAATAACATTTATTCAAGCGTATCATTATACACTTTTCTCAACTCTTTTGCCTCTAGATCCTCAATCCATTTATCGAGATAATCCAAGCTAATTAGGACCCTAAGTTTTAGCCATGGATATCACAACTTATCCTTCGCGCCTCACCCTGATAGACATGTATGCACAGCTTTGGCATGTCCCATACTTATGTCGATCTAGGCCTTGACGAGGGCCAAACTTAGGAAGGCACTAATTAATATTTTAAATGAGGGATTTTGTTTTTTAACAATCTCACCGTAAAGCATAAATAAAACAGCTTTATGCTTATATACATATGCATCCAATACATAAAAGTAAAAATGCAATAGTAATCGCTAAGATCCTATTCGGTTTTTTCCAAGCCAATGGAAAAACCGTGAAGTCAATCTAAGGTGTGAAAAGAAAAACATCTATTCTACACCGTCTTGACCTTCAGCTTGGTTGCCTCCATATCTTCATCATCTCAGCTTGTACCTTCTCCTAATCTAGAATTACAAAATTTCTAAGGAAACCCTCGAGTTACATTCGAGGGGATATTCAAAGGAAAAATTACAACTTTTGATATTTAAAAGGCACGATACGCAGATCGTATTATAAAATAAAACCAACAGGTAAAGGCGATTACTATGCATCATGCTCAATTAACATAACAACTTATGAAAAATAATGAGCAAAACAAGAAATGAACATTTCATATTCTCGCTCGGGTTCGGCTTGACCGACCACCAAGCTCGATCGACCGAAAAGTACCGAGAGTACTTGCCGACCAAACAGCACTTCTGCCGATCAAGACCAACTCGGATCGACCAAGACCAACTCGGTTGATCCGAACCTAATACCATTTAGCTATCAGCCTTGCCTCTGTCGACCAAGATGAGTCCCTGACGACCAAGTGACAGAAACCGAGAGTTTTTCCAGCTTTTGAATGACTTCAAAAATGGAAATTCTCAATGTATATACTTACAAAAAGTCGGAAAAGCATGTCATACATGGTTTTAACAACATTTCTAGCAATCCTAAGGCATGCATAACATAGATTCAAAATCTATAAAAACACTATAGCACATTAAAGTCAATAGTGGTACTCGTGAGTGGCTCGATACCACCGTTAGAGGAATAACCGGTCATAAACATAAGCGCAAATGAAATAACTTTGACCCGCCTCTATCGTGATCTTTCACGAGTAAGTACCTACGACTATGGGATAGTGTTTTACCTTATATGGATGCTAGAATGGCTGAAACGCTTTTAAGCGGTTTGTTGTAACGAACTGAACACCACGCTTGCAGCTCCGCCTCTTCCCAGTATCCACTCGATCTTCTCGAGATGGTCTTCTACCGCTTGGTGCTAGCCAACGCCTTGTAGAAGCTTTGAAGACACTCTTCAATGGATGGAGTATGAACGACCTTTTCAAGAACAAGAAACAAGCTTTCTAACTTCTTTTCTATTAGCAAAAAATGCAAGAAAAAAATCCGTAAATTTGTCTTGTCTTTTTTCTCTCTAAAACTCACTTTTTTCTCTCTATTCTCTTAGCTTCAAAAGGCTGGAGAAAACTGATCAGAATGATAGGAAAAATCTGAATTTTTCCTCTAGTCTATCAAGAGAGAGTGGGGTGAGATAATGGGGGAAGTGGGAGATCATGGAGAGAATTACTCCTCCACTCTCTCCACCACTTCAACCACCATCAAGAGGGCTGAATTTATGTCTAACATTCCAGCCATAAGGTCGGTCCAAACGGGTCGGTCGGCCCAATCATATTGGTCGGCCCAACCCGATTAAGGGCCCAATCCAATCCCGGCCCGGCCCGGCCCAATCGAATTGGCGCACCTTAGATTAAATGTACTCCAACACTTACTCCCACTATCCTCTTTGGAAATAAATTCCCTTTCAAGGAATAAACCATTACGAGCAACAAACACTTTGTTCTCTGATGGAAGATAGAAGTAATATCCTTTAGTTTCTTTAGGATATCCCACAAACAAACACTTGTCAAATTTAGGGGCGAGTTTTCAGATAACAAGAGTTTTACATACGCCTCGCATCCCCAAATTTTGAGAAATGACAAACTTGGTCGTTTTCCAGTCCATATCTCATATGGAGTTTTCTGAACACTTTAGAAGGAACTCTATTTAATATGAATGCAGCAGTTTCTGGGGCGTAGCCCCAAAAGGAAATTGGAAGACTTGTTTGACTCATCATAGATCGAACCATATCGAATAAGGTGCGATTCCTCCGTTCTGACACGCCATTCCATTGTGGAGTGCCAGGAGGAGTTAGTTGTGAAACAATTCCACAACCTCAAAGATGTTCGTCAAATTCTTGGTTAAGGTATTCACCACCTCAATATGATCGAAGTATCTTAATACTTTTACCAAGTTGATTTTGTACTTCATTTTGAAATTCTTTGAATCATCCAAAAGATTCTGATTTATGTTTCATTAGATAGACGTAGCCATATCTACTGAAATCATTTGTGAATGTAATGAAGTACTGGAACCCTCCTCTAGCACTTGTGTTTATTTGTCCACAAACATCTGTATGTATGAGGCCCAATAAATAGGAAGCTCTCTCACTTTGTCCAGTAAAAGGAGCTTTAGTCATTTTGCCCAACAAGCAAGAATCACATGTCTCATAAGAGTCTAAGTCAAATGATGTCAAAATTCCATCTTATGGAGCTTTGATATGCGTTTCTCATTTATGTGGCCCAAACGACAGTGCCAAAAGTAGGTATGGTTTAAGTCATTTGATTTAAACCTCTTAGTATTAATGTTATAGATGGGCCTTTTAATGGAATCATCGAGGTTAAGAATATAAAGCCCATTCATCAAAGAGGCATCTCCATAAAAGATACGATCTTTATGAATGGAGCAAATTTTATTCATAATATTTAATTCAAAACCTTCAATATCCAAACAAGAAACTGAAATAATATTCCTACTCAAAATTGGAACATAAAGACAATTATTCAGTTCTACAATAAGGCCACTTGGCAAAACTAAATTAAATGTCCCGGTAGCTACAGCAACAACTCTTGCTGCGTTCTCTACTCTCAGGTCCACTTCTTCTTTTGCCAGTGATCTACTCCTTTTGAACCCCTGCACATTTGCACAAATGTGAGATCCACCACCGGTATCTAATACCCACGAAGTAGGAACAGACATGTTAATTTCAATAACATAAATACCTGGAGAGATAGTCAAACTGGCTTTCCCTTTTTTCTCTCTTCCAAATAGAGTTTGCAGTTCTGTTTCCAATGGTCTGGTTCGCCACAATGGAACCCCTTCCTTTGGTGCCTTGGCTTTGGGCTTGTCTTTGCCTTTGCCTTTGCCCTTCTTGGCCATGGGCTTTCCCCTTCCTTTCTTCTTGAAATTCCCTTTTTGAACCATTAAGACTTCAGGGGTTTTCTTAATGTTCAGTTCAGCCTGCTTGAGCATCCCGTGTATTTCATGTATGGTATTCTCCATGGCATGCATGTTGAAGTTCATAACAAATTGGTCATACTCCGGTGGGAGTGAGCCCAAGATCATATATGTGTCCATGTCATGACCTACGGGAGCCCCAAGTTTCTCAAGTTGGTCAAAATAGCCCTTCATCTTAAGAACATGTGCACTTACAGAGGTGCCAGGGGCCATTTTGCAACTATTCAACGCCTTAGTAGTGAGGAATCTTTCATGACGAGCTTGCTCTTGGAACATTTCCTTGAGCTGGCCCATCATCTGGAAAGCCTCAACTCCTTCAAACTATTTTTGAAGGTCAGTGCTCATTGTGACTAACATGAGACAAGTCACATCGTTAGAGTCATCAAAATGCTTCTTCCAAGCATCACTTTCAGCTCTAGGGACGTTGTTTGTAGGCTGTTCAGGAATGTCTGTATCAAGAACGTATAGCTTTCTTTCCTGCTTAAGGACAATCCTTAAGTTGCGGGCCCAATCAAGGAAATTGGTCCCGCTTAGTTTTTCCTTCTCAAGGACAGATCACAATGAATTGTGTGATGTGTTGGTTGCCATTAGCTACATTAAATTATTTGCAAAGTTATTAGTTTTGAGCAAAAAATCTTTCCACAATTTCAACACTTGATAAATAGTGGAAAATAACATTTTACGATAGTTATAAGTTAGCTTTGGCTTATCCCCATAATTAAAGTAAAATCAACCTATGAGAATGACATATATATGTAAAACAGCTCGCAGGCCGTATTATAAAATTACAACCAAAAATATGTAAAACAAGGGGTATAGTAGGCCATGCTATTCACCATGCTAAATCACATAAAGCACAATGAAATTAACAACGAGTACACATACAAAGTCTTAGGTCAGCGGAACAACGAAAATGCGCGACGCAGATGGCGGTCCCGCTAACCGGTTAGCGGGCGAGGGTCAAGGGGGCAACGCCCCTGGAAAAAAAATCTGATTCTACATCAGCTCATCGAATGAGTTTTTCTGTCCCCGATTTACCCCTCAATTGCCTTACTTACCTAATCAGATTATGCATTGGTTGATCAAATTATCGGCAGGAGACATACAATCAGTTTATGCGTAATAACTGAATTAATCAAATTAATTACAGATTAATCGCAAACAGTTTATGCAGTATAATCAGATTAATAACAGATTCATAAACAGTTCATGTATATAATCATTTTAATGACAGATGGTTAATCAGTTCATGCAATATTAATCAAATTAAAACATACATAACAGTTTATGCATATCAGATTATACAGAAACTTATATAACATGATTAGCCAAAATTCAGTTTATGCATATATCACATATATTGAACAAAATATACAATCTTTTCTGTTTTTCACACATACACATGCCAAATCGAAATTGATAGTGTTATGATGTGATTATTAATATCAAATTCGAATCATATGAGCAAGGCTCTAATACCACTGAAGGGATTCATGGGCGGAAACTCGTTCCAAACACACATGAGTCCTCTCCTGAAGGATCCGCTCATACGTAAACGAATCAAGAAACCGTGAAAAAGACTTACGTTTTTCGGCTTAAAGGTTGTATCTTTCGGCTTTCAGCAGCAACCACCCTGAGTCCTCTCTTGCGAATTACTCCCTACCGGTATCCACGCGACGAAACGGGCAGCGAATGCTAGCTCTTCGTCCCTTCCGAGTTTTGGAAATTAGAGAGAAAATGAGGCGTAAAAATCGAAATCGCGATTTCGTAGTATTTGGTATTTCGCGGCTGAAAAAAAAATTAACCCTAGGGTTTCGGCCAAGATAGGTTTACATAGGGTGTGAGAGGTTGTTTAAAAAACAACTCCCACGTCCCTACCAACTCTCCCAGCAGTGGGAGTCTTTAACTACCACGTCCCCTAGACTTCTGTGGGTAGTGGGAGTCGTTATCGGATAATAACTCCCACGTAATCCCAGCACGAACCAAATACCTAAAATGCCCTCTTTAATCTCTAATTCGAATAATAACGCTTTATTATTCTCAGAAGAATAAATGTCAGGTACAATGAACCTAGACACATTCTAGATTCATTGAATCTGGACATGAAGCTCGTTAACTCGTCTATGCGTGTGACCCTGTAGGTTCATATCACAATGGAAATTAAAACATACTTAGTAGTAGTATGTGTTCATAAATCACAAGCGGTCCCTAGCAGGACATTGTGACTACCCAAAGTGAATGAATTTACGGTGGAACCTAATATCAATCCACTATTTAATCCCTTTGTCTCGCGATATCCTAATTAAGCATAAGGCATGGTAGTCGTCACCCTTAATAAGCTTAATTATATTTATGCTCGATCTCTAGGTAGACTGTTCCAACAAATAGTATTTGATAACCACTTTATCAAATACATTTGAGCACGGCCATGCATTTAGACAGTCTTTCCCTATCGAGGGGCCCATGGATATCTCTCTTTAATAAGAGAGGGACAAATTCTTTGCAATGCCTCTCACATTCAAGCCATGATAGGACACTACATCCGATCATCAGTCGTATTGATTACTCGATTAAAAGCAACGTACGACTGAGTCAAAACGTGGCTCCACTCATGCTAGAATCAATGGAGACATAAGGTCTAAGGATTCTAAAATAGTATTGAGGAAGTAATACTTATGACTAAGGACCATGAAGTATTACTTCTCTAACGGATCACGTCCGATACGATATATCTCAATACATTGCATCTATGATATGATTTGTACTCAATACACATGATTAGTAAAACATAATCATCAATCAAACATCATTGTAAAATAGATTACATAAAACTAGAGACAACTAGAATAGTACTTACAGAAGCAAATGAGTTTTACTATCAAATCACGCATTTGATGTTCATAAGTAAAATTAACCATTCATGTGTAATGCTCAAAAAGATATAAAACGTACAACATATGCTAATGGTCCTAGGGCACTACTAACAACGGCCGCAGTATATGTTTGGACCTTTGATGAGACCGCGGTTCCTTTGATTGAGATATGGCCTCATTGTTGTCACAATAGAGATCAATCACATTTGAAATGCTATGTACCACACCAAGTTCAGAAATAAACATCCATATGCAATATGTTTCTTTAGCAGCAACTGATGCAACTATGTACTCGACTTCGGTTGTAGAATCAACAATGGTTTCCTGCTTTGAACTCCTACAGCTCACAACACCATCGTTTAGGCAAAATACATAACCTGATTGCGATCTAAACCCGTCTCTATCGGTTTGGAAACTAGCATCAGTGTAACCACTTACAATGAGCTCGTTTTCCCCACCGTAGATTAAAAACGTATCCTTAGTCCTTTGTAGTCCATATCTGATATGGTTTTGTTTTAACAGATTTAGATGGAACTCTGTTTAGTGTTAAAGCTGCTGCTTCTAAAGCATATCCCCAAAATGAGTTTGGAAGGCTCTCGTGACTCATCATTAATCGAACCATATCTAGTAGAGTTCTATTTATCCTTTCAGATACACCTTCATTCGTATACTCATTGATGTGTTGCTAGATACCTCTCAATTGTTGTCACGACCAACATAACAAATATCTAAAGGTCGCACACTATAATCAACTAGATTGAGCTTGTTGGAGTTTACATTTGATATAGGTGCTCAATTGGATTGGGCAGAACCGGACTCGGTCGGCCGAGAACTATCTTGGGTCGACCGAACAGGTTTGTCACTTCGGTTGGCCGAGAACCATTTATCCGGTTTACTGAACCAGTTTGACAAAGTCAAAACAGGCATATATTTTGTGTGAGGTAGTGTGTTTTTTTGGGCGAGAGATGTGGTGTTAGTGGGTAATTATCCACTAACACCACATGATGAATTGTTCATGTCTCACAATTCACTTCCACCATTCAATTCACTACTCTAGCTGGGAAAAAAAAAAAGACGAAAAAATTCTTTGAATTTTAACTCTCTAGAACACAAAAGAGAAAAGGAAAATCGTTTTTCTTATCTCTAGTTTCCGATTTTGTATTTCACCTTTCTATATGAACGAAGCTCTCGAAGATCGTCTTCAACGTTCGTAGTACTCATGACTAGCATTAGACGCTCGACGAACAAGCTCAAGGTTGATCGTGAGGATACCGGTAGAGACGGGAGTCCGAAGGCTTCCGTTGGTGATTGAAAGTAGTAGAATCCGGGCTATCTCGATGAGATCAAAAAAGGTATAACTCCTATCACAAATACTCGTTCTTTCTCGTGAATAGATCATGTAAAGGAACGAAAATCCATTTTACTTTCCGTTGCTTTTATGTGGGGATTCCGAATTTCTTCCTTTCCGACACCAAGTCAAAAATAGAAATGTGAATGATGTAACCGCCTAAAAGTGAAGAATCCACCATTATCTTAATACATCAAAAATGAAAATATGGAAATTAAACAATAACTATATATTAACCTAATTTGAAAAGCCTACAGATGGGCCCAGACCAAATTTTGCAAGAACAATATTTTCAGGGTGATGGAATTTTTCCACCTGCTCATCAAATTTACGGATGTACTTTTTAAAGAAATTATGATTTGGAAGGTCGGGATTAGAAGTCTATCACGAGACCGTATTTAAAACATTGGCAAGTTTGATTCGGTCCCCGTAGATATTACCCCTAATATGTCAATTGCGCAAAAACACAATGAGCTTTTTAAACAAGAAAATACTGATGTCCCGCACACGGGATCCTCTGATAAAAATTTTCAACGGGAAGAAGATTTTAGTCATATCCACTCACGTAAGGGTAAAAAGAAAGTTATAAATACTCCTATTGAATATCATATGGAGACTAGATATAAGTCTTTTAAGAGACGTTAGCTCTTAAAATAGTTACTAGTTTCTCTTTGATATTTTTCTAATAGACTACTAGGAATAATTTTTTGGTGTAGTATTAGATTTGTTTCCACCTTATGCTCGAGGTAAGATTTCGTCCCCACCATGTAGTTTCTGCTTCTATTCAATAAGCTACTAATTTAAAAAAAAACTTAAATCCAAAAAGATACATGCACATAATTAACCCTTCACTTTTGCCAATGAAGGTGAACAAGAATGAAAAAATTTCATCGAAACCATAATTTGATTGTTAACTAATCGGTACCAAACAAATACCAGATTCAAGAGTGTCATCTATAATAAAACTAATATTTGTTGATTCAAGCCCAAAAAATAAAATGAAACAAAAAACCCAAATCAAAATAAAATATCCCAAACTAAGATTTACAGAAATTTTATCTATTAAATAAAGTATCCCAAACATTTACAGAAATAAAGTATCCTAAACTAAAAATCTAATGGAACAAATTTCTACCCACAGCCCACTGCCCAATCCCAGCCTTACATCTTTTTGACGCCACGATGGGCGATTGTCCACTTTGGGGAGAGAGAACAGCCCACATTGGGGAGAGAGAACATCCTAGATAAGGGAGAATAAAAGCTTACCGCACGCAGGCGGAGGGTATCGAACCTGGGACCTCTAGGTCACGGGTCGGCCAATGCCCCACTGAGCTATTGGCCTCTTTCCTCCCAGCCTTACATCAAATTCAAAATTTTATGGTACATCAACAAAAATCAAATTCAAGATTCAAAAATAAATTCCAAGATATATTATACATCAACGTGATTCAGGTGGAAGATCCAAATTTTTTTAGGGCAAATATATTTTAGTATTATATTTTATGTAATCATGAACAAAAATTAGAAAGAGAATCCATGCCTTTAATTTATTAAAAAAAATATCAAATAAATTAAAGAAATATCAAATTTCAGAGAGAAGAATTGCAGAAAGAGGGAAAGGGAGACGGGGATATGGATTAGCAGAGAGACGAATATATTGAGTGGAGAGATAGATTTTTTTAAAAAAAATATATATTAATCCCCGCCACCACACTGCCCCTGATAAAACCCTGTGAATCCGTGATTAGCTGAGCCAATTTCTATCCCTAAGTATAACGTTGCCCGAGTAAATTTTTAAGGTCTTTTAAAATAAAATGTCAATTTATTTTTGGAGGTGGGGGGGTGGGAATTGTGTTAAACTTCAGTTTTATTGTCAAAATTTATTTTAAAGTTGGGGAACTGTCAATAATTAAATTTTGAAAACCTCCAAAATAGTAGTCAATTCTAATTAAAGCATATTGTGTAACTTATGTTATATTTGTAACTCCAAAAGAATTTAAAGTCATCAATACATATTATTTATAACATGAAATTAAATATTGTAACCTCCATATTTCAAATATTGTAACTCCTCATATTTTAATGGTGAAAGGAGTTATGAATGACCATTTTTCTATTATAAAAGGGGTATGAAACCAATGAGAATTTCGCCTATTAATGTAGGCACAAATACACTCTTCATTTTCTAAATACTATCATATTCTTTAAAGTTTTGTTTACTTTTACTTGGACAACTAAATTGAATGTGTTCTTGAGAAGTTTTCCAGTGAACATGCTAATTGCGGAGACAACAAGAAAATGAGTTTTATCTTGGAGTCGTGACTGACCGCTATCACCCGCACTTAGAAAGATCTTCACGTCTTTAAAACAGTGATTTTGTTATGTCTCCCATTTTTGTTTTCTTTTTCCGATTTCTCTTATATTTATTTTTTTACGTAAAATTCATATCATAAATATGATTTAAATATTGTTTTTATCACAAATCTGTAACAGTCTATTAACAAGTGTGATATCTTGTCATTGTAATCTGCTAGCAAAGTTAGGGTATTCCTGTGTGAGCACTATAAACACTAAACCTTTGTAACTCGTAGAGTTTGTGACTAGTAGATTGAATATTCTAGTTATTCCGCAAACGTGGGTCGGTTTGCCAAACTTCTTCAACAACTCTGTGGATTTATTGTTTATGCTTTCTGTAGTGATTAGTTTCTTGACAAGATGTAAAAAATAATTATTAGTTATTTTGTTCATCAGATTATTTTTGCGCTGCCAATTTTATATAATTTTACTTCTTTTAAAGTTTTTCATCTCAAATAATTTTACGAGCAGTCAGTTTTATCTTTTCAACAAAAAAAAATTGGATAAATTCTGTCTAAAACTGACTGCCCGTAAAATTGTTGGGATGAAAAAGGTTTTTGAAAAAAAGTAAAAAATGTTGAAACTGAGTGTGCGATAAAAAATTGATTTCCAAAATGACGAATAATTCGGTAAACATAATTTTCTTGAGTTCAGAATAAGAAGTTAAATTAATACTTGTGCAAACAACTGCTTAAATTCGACCATACAAATAAAATAAAAATGCTTGATATATTGAAGAGTTCACATTCCACAGAGTGAATGTTAGAAACGCTTAAAGATCGACAAGAACATCCTGATGCTACCAAAACGAGACTTCATATGACGAATTCTGAGGCGAATCCGTTTTATTACACTTGACATGTCCACTCTAATAAAAGATTTCCTCTCATTGCATGTGATCACTCGTAATGGCAATTGCCATAGGCTGCATGAAGAAAATCATCAAACATATCAAATTATGTCTTACAATTATTCTCTTTTGATAAAATCATGATTTGTCCTCAATTTGGTTTTCTCTTTCACTCTATTTTATTCCTTATTAATCTTTTTTACATGTAAATTATTTTTGGTTTATTAGTGATTTACATGATGGTTTCTGCCAACATGGCGGTAGTTGTTGCAACTTAATGGGAGATGCTGCCGATAACCACCATATAAATCACTAATTATGAAATTTAGTATAATGAAATAGTTTCTATGTAGAAAAAGATGAAAAAAACAACAAAAGTTGAAACAATTGGAGTACAATTATATTGATATTCTGTTTTTTCTTTCTAGAGAAAAAAGATAAAAAGATGAGTAAAAAGATTTACATGGATCATCGATGACTTCTATTCCGGCTTCAGTAGCGCATTCACCAAGAAGCTTAAAGAAGAGATTGAGGGCAAACGAAACATGATTTCTTAATGTATTGGGTATATAACAACGACCCCCTGGTTGGGTTGGTCTACAATTAATTCGCGTACAAGCAAATTTCATAAATTCTAACAAATCATCATCTGTTGCGCCAGGCTTTGCGACACACCATGTTTTAATTTTACCCTGCATCAATGAACCAATACTAACAAGTCTAAGCAACAATTCATATTTTTTTCTACACACATCATGAAAAGCATTTTATACATGCTATATTGTTACATGGTAGTAACTCATCACAATATTCAGTGAAAATCTCCATCATGTGTTGTAAAGCTAGAACTATATATGCATTTAAATAGATAAAAAAAAAGTTCTATTTTCCAAAAAACAATTATGAATTGATGCACCCATATTTTAAATGACAATGTAAAGAGAGAAGGAATAAAAGAAAATTACGGAGCTAGAAAAAGAGCTTCTAATGTCCAAATTAACGTTGTTCACCACATCCATTTTCAAAAATAATATAAAGAAAGGAATCAATGAAATGAAGTTAGATAAAAAATTTGGAATAAAATGTAAACAAATATAAAGAAAATAAAGATTTTTTTTTTAGAAAAGAGGGAAACAAATGTAAAATTACTTTTTTGATGTTGAATCGAGCAGCATTTGAACAAACTGCAAAGAAGAGAAGAAAAGCAAAGAAAAACAAGATCTTATGCATTCTTTCTAATACTAAATAGTTTATCTCGATGTGTTTGAATACATGCACCTAAACGTGGTCTTAATTTATAGAGCTGCTTTCCTACAACTTATTTATGAGCAACATTAATGTGAAATATTGACGGAATCTAAGCAGATATCTAAAATCTGTTAGATAAGGCTGGCGATACTGCCAAGTGGCAATGTTTATTTACATCCTGCATGAGATATCTTTAAAGTTATGACAGGAATGCCCTCCTCACTGGTTCTTATCAATCTTTCAATATCACTCTAATATTATTTTCTCTCTCCCTCTCTAATCTTTCGATCCTCTCTTCTTCTTCATTCGTTCTTGTGATACCCGTAACTATTTGAACTATGTGACTAGCATGCTTCGTGTTTAATTTTTTTACAATTATATGTTTATGTGTTATTTGTTAGTAATCTAGAGTTTGAGGGGCGTATTTGGTGAGACGGTAAGTTGGGAACCTATGTGTGGAGAGTTAGGAAGTTGAGGGACTATTTTTGGTAAGGGAATTTATGAGGAGTTATGTCTGGATTTCTAGGGGGAAGTTACAAGAATAGAAAATGAAAGAAAAAGAAAAGAGAAAGGAAAGAGAGAAGAGGAAGGTGTAGAATTCTGGAGTACTGTGAGGTTTAGCAAATAATCACCATAGCTACATAGGTCGGAATTAAGTGATTCCAATTGGGTTTCGAAGCCAACCGACGAGGCTACGTCTAGGATTTGACGGATTGAAGTTTGGAAATTGGTAGAGAGGGTATCACTGTTTGAGAAGGCTGATTTCTGCCATCTTTTGGAGATTTTGTGTTTTTGAAGTAATTGTTTAAGTTTGACAGGTACGGATCTTCCCCCTTGTTATTTTCTGTCATAAACTCATGAAATCAGTATTTTAAAGATAGTGAATTGTTTATGAAGTGATTTAGACATGTTTTATTTCATAAAAAATGGATGAAACGTCGAATTGTAATTGCATTGTGTTTTTATTCATTGAGTCTAGTTGCGTATGATACTTGTTGTTTTTACTGCGTTCTATCTGTGATAATTGCTATTTGAGAGTCTCCCCGATTTAGAGCTCTTGTCTAGGAATGACTCTATAGTAGGATCCATCCCTCTTATTGATCACTGATCACTGTTTACAGATCACTAATTATTGAATACTGTACTAACCAAATCATTGAGCCTTTCTCTAACGGGGTTTGCCGTGTTAGAGTTATTAACAGTCTGAAATGGGATGCATCCTTAAAATCACTGACCCTTCGCTCAGGGAGAATACTGGACCCATGAGTATATCACTGACCCTTCTTTAATTGGGAAAAATCATTAAGGGGCTGCTAATAGTTGCTTTAGAGTCGGGAATGGATAATTGAGCTCGGTTGTGTGGAATTATATATGTGTGTCTTGCATAAACCATATTCGTAAGATCCGAAGAACTGTATATCCGTCTGTACTGTTATGAGTGATTCATGGTGCTTGTAGCACGATTCCTATGTATACGCATTGGATTTGGAGAGCATGGTTCATTGCATTTGTTGTTCTTATTTTAGTCTTGTTTGTTATGTGGTAATTGCTCTAAAATCTGTATTTTCTGGGTTGGGAAAGAGTTGTGTAGACAAATGGATTTCATGTACAAAATTGTACATGAAAAACAAGATTATGAATCTCGCGGACAAAGCATTCATCCGCAGCTTCGCGTCCCGCAAGTGTGTGTTGGATCTATTTTCTGTTTTGTTCCGTTTTAAGTTCTTATTCCGATTCTGATTCCGTTCAATTTTAGTATTGTTTTAAATTGATTTTCAAATTAATTCAGTTCCGTTATATATATTTCATATGTTTTGGGATTTGGAAACATTTTTTTTGAGTCTATTTGATGTTTCATCCCAAGGGGGTTGATGCTTACTAAGCTATGTTAGTAGCTCAATCCTTTCCTATATTTTCATTTTGCAGATGTTCAGGTTGATGGTATCGATGATGGGGATTGGATCGAGGAAGATTATCGAAGGTTTTGAAATAGTTATAACTGTTCATTTTTTTCCAGTTAATGTTTAGTTCCCTTTGTAAGAACATCGTTGTATTTTAAGTATTTCGTGTATATAAGAACCTTTTCAGTTTCCTTTTAGGTTGAATTCTTTTGGAAGTTTCTCATTTCTGTTTGAGGGTTCGGTGTCCCATCGGCGTATGTAGCACTGCCCAGTTACCCTTGGGATACGGGGTGTGACATAAATGGTATCAGAGCAGGTCGAACCTTATGCTTGAACATGGTTACTCTAAGTATGGAATTAACATAGGTTGTGAACAGAGAGTAGACCATGGGGATAGTACATATGTAGGGCTGTTAGCGAGCCGATTAACTCGCAAATCGCTCGTTAATCGGTTCGTTAAAATCGGCTTGTTAACTCGCTCGGCTCGTTAACGAACCGGTTACGATTCGGTAAAATGGCTCGTAAATCGTTTTAAATCGCTCGTTAATCGCTCGTTAAACCGGTTAATAATATTCTCTACCTACCAATTACCATTGGTACGAAACAGATCCTTAAGTTCCTAAGTCTACTTTAATACACTAACACTCAAAACTCAAAAGACCTAATCTGCCTAAGTCTCTTAGTCTTTTAGAGAGGTTTCTCCGCCGTTTGCTCAGAGAGTTTGCCTGTAATTCCTTCTGTTTGCTTCTCATCACATCTCCCAAAGATTTGTATGGTTCATCTCATCATCCTTGCACGAATTGATCTTTTTCTTTTCTAATAAGAAATGAATTTTGCTATTTTTATTTCATTTATCTTAGTTTAGTTGTTGATAAATTTAGAATCTTGAACCTATCAAAGATGGGTTTTGTAGCTTTGTATACATTTTTTTGCAGTTGATAAGAAAAGCCATAGTACATGTTTATTGCATTTTTTATTTATTGCCTTTTTTTGATTGAATGGGTAATTGTTTAATGATGTAGTTAATTCATATTATATTAGTGTTTTTGTTAGGTTCAAAATGGTATTATATATGCAATTTGATAATTAAAGACTTATATTTAATACCTATTTTAGACTCAATAAATCTGTAAATCTGTAAATATGTTGTAATAAATTATTGATTATATATTTTCATGTTGTATTTTATTCATATTTCATTAATAATAGTTTATTAGAAAACAATTCTTGAGTTATGTCATTTGAAGATTCTTCAGTGACTCCTATGACTTCACCAGACTCATTTATGCAAATGGATGATGATGATGAGACCATTGGAGAATATGAGAAGGGAGAATATTTGGATTTAGTTGCTGGTGGTCATTTTGCCTCTGGTGGCCAAACTGAAGGATCAAATGCAGCAGGAGCATCTACCGGAGTGGGACAATCTCAGAATGATTCACAAGATGACCCGTTAAAGAATGCATATGGGAGGCGTGGTCGTGTAAAGACATCAATTATCCACAAACAGATGACTATTATTACTCTTCCTGATGGAAATTCGAAAAGGCGATGCAACTTGTGTGGGGCTCTATTTGCAGTTGATAAGAAAAGCCATAGTACATCAACTGCAAAAACTCATGTGGAAAATTGTCTCAAAAGGAAGCTTGGACAAAAAACTACATCAACACAAACAAAGATTAATATAAGTACAGTTGGTGATGATGATAATGTTCCAAGTCTTGAGACTTGGAAATATAATCATGCTAAAGTGAGGGAGTTGGCTGCCCATATGATACTCGGGCATGAATTTCCATTTTGCATAATGGAAGGTGTCATCTTCAACAAATTTTTGAAAGAAATCTATCCATGGTATATAAGAATAACTAGGCATACTGCGAAGACGGACTGTGAATCCTTTTATCTTGATGAGAAAGAGAGGATGAAAGAAGTGATGACAAGGGTGAATAGGATTGGTTTGACGACCGATTTGTGGTGGTCCGGGGAACAAAGGATTGGTTACATGGTTGTTACAGGCCACTTTATTGGCTCAAAATGGCAACTTCTTAAGAGAGTTTTAGCTTTCATGAATGTCCCTCCACCTCATAGTGGAGAGGTAATTGCTAGAACGTTGATTTGGGTCATGGAGGATTGGCGCATAAAGGATAAGGTGGTCTCTATTACTGTCGATAATGCATCAGCAAACGACAAATGCATCGCAAGGTTGAAATCAGATTTTACAAGTAAGAAAAAGCTAGTACTAGATGGTCAGTTGTTTCATGTGCGATGTTGTGCTCACATACTAAATTTGTTGGTTCAAGATGGTCTCGATGTCATAAAAAAGGTTGTAGACAAGATAAGAAGTGGTGTGAAATATTTATTGAATTCTGAAGCTAGATGTAAAGAGTTTGGAAAGATTGTCAACTTGTTAGAGCTTGAAGGCAGGCTACAAGTATTGGATACAAAAACAAGATGGAACTCAACATGGTTCATGTTGTCCACTGCTTGTTTCTATAGGACTGTGTGGCCAAGATATGCAGAGGTTAATGCATCATTTGTTCATTATTTGCCAACTGAAGCTGATTGGGAGAATGTCGTTGACATATGCGACTTCTTGGAAGTATTTGCGGATATCACTGACATCATTAGTGGTAGTCATTATCCTACTGTTAACTTATTTTTATCTGAGCTTTGGAGAGTCAAACAAATACTTGAAAGAAACATTCAATCAGATAAGCCGCATTTGCAAACGATGGCTCAAGAAATGAAGTTGAAGTACGACAAATATTGGTCTCAATGTGATATCTTATTATCGATTGGAGCTTTTCTTGATCCAAGGTAAATAACTATCACATTTGTCTGAGTAGTATATGCTTTGTTAGTATTCAACTAGTAGAAACAAGTTTGCTTGTATATGCTGTTCTCTCATTTCTCATGAAACTTTTAGGTACAAAATGGTTTTCATCAAATGGGTTTATCCTCACATGTACGGCGAAGATGCTACAAAAAATAAGGATATGCTCTTAAATAAGATATTGTGTTTGTTTAAAGAGTATGAAAAAGTATACAAGAAACCATACATTGGGGTGCAAAATATTGATAGAACTGTCGGACGTAATTCTGAATTTGGAAAGGGAAAGGGAAAAAGAAGCTATGAGATGTACCTCGACACTGTCAATGTAAATGATAATTCCATGTCTGATTTGGATTATTATATTGAGGAGAAAGTCTTTAAAGTGTCATCGGATGTAAATTTTGATGTGTTGCAGTGGTGGATGGTTAATGAAGCAAAGTATCCCATCCTTAGTAAGTTGGCTAAGGATGTTCTTTCGATTCCTGTGACAACTGTAGCTTCAGAATCAACTTTTAGTGCGGGGAGGAGGATTATTGATCCGAAGAGAGCGTCAATGAAAGTTTCTACTGTTGAGATGTTACTTTGTGGAAGCGATTGGGTGAAAGAATTATATGGAATCAAGAAGGGCAAGGGGAAAGGAACAAATGTTGTATGTTCATTTATTTTCTTTATCCTTCTTTTATTTCATAATGTTACATACATATGTTTTTGTTCTTTCTAAACATTTTTAAACTTGTGATTTGTGAACTAGCAGCTGGAAGTAGAAGAAGAGAAGTTGGAGTATGATTTCTCAAAATTAACATTGGTATAAGCTCTAATTTCATGGGTATTTTTGTTTAGTGTGAATTTGTTATACTAAACTTTTCACTTTTATTTGTAGGGGGAATCTGGAGCTACTTCAAATACTTGACTTATGGATTATGATATTGATCAATCCTTCAACCTACAAGAATTTATTGTCTTTGTTAACTTGATCATCGCTTTTGCTAGAAATATGATAATATGGTTGTGTTTCAAATACTTGATACTCCTCTTTTGGTAGAAATGATAAGCTCTGGAGCAAGCTTCTGTTGCTTTTTTGAATTAAGTTATTTGGGAGTGTTTTCACTGTTTTGTAATAGTATGATCCGATTAATGAACCGAATTACGATTTAATGCGAATTACGATTTTCGATCCGATTAGCGAACCGGTTTTGAGCGATTTGATACGGTTCGATTAACGAACCGGTTTTGTACGATTTTATTTCGAACCGATTACGAATTGAACAACCGAATCGGTTGACTAACGAACCGATTAACGATCGATTCGGTTTTCTTAACGATCCGAACCAATTTGGCCCAAAATCGGATCGATTCGGCTCGTTAACAGCCCTATACATATGTGTTTATTTAACGCTTTATATGTTATTGTTAAGTGTTATGCCATGCTTATTGTTCTGCTATGTCATACTATGTAAAATGTTATGTGACATCATGCTTAATTGTTTGGTATGTTTTGTTATGTTATTATATTATGCGATGCCATGTTCCCTTTTATGTTATTTTATGTTATGCCAACCGTTATGCCATGATATGTTGTTGTTATGCGAACAAGCCTATGTGGATTAATTGCTTAATTGTTGCTACATATGAGCTGTTTTGGGTAAGATGGATCGTCTAGGAGATAACAACCTGCCAACAGTTACTCCAACACACCGCTTGCGTCATACATATGTCGGGGTCCGATTAGAACTCGTAGACAGTATGTGGGGTCTTCAAGTCAGCGACAACAACAAAATCTACTCCCTCCACGTGCACCAATTAGGGGAGATGAAACTGAATATGAGATTGAGTATGAGGCAGCTCCATCTCCTCCACCGATCAATGCTCCACCACTACCTGAAGGGATTCATGGGTGGAAACTCGTTCCAAACACCCATGAGTCCTCCCCTGAAGGATCCGCTCATACAAAACGAATCGAAAAATACAAGAAAAGACTTATGTTTCTTGGCTCAAGAATCTGATTCTTGAATGCAAGATTCTGCCTTTATGCTCTCAGCAACGATCACCTTGAGTCTTCCCTTGTGGAATTACTCCCTACCGGTATCCACGCGACGAAACGTGCAGCGATTGCTAGCTCTTCGTTTTTCTGAGATTCGGGAATTAGAGAGAAAAGGGAGAGGTAGAAAACTGTTTTCTGGATTTCTTAGTATTTCGGCTGAAATTGTCTAACCCTAGGGTTTCGGCCAAGAGAGGCTTTTATAGGGAGTAAGAGGTTGTTTCCAGAACAACTCCCACGTCTACTCAACCTCTTATGGTAGTGGGAGTCTTTAACTCCCACATCCCCTAGACTTCTGCTGGTAGTGGGAGTCTTTATCGGATAATAACTCCCACGTAATTCCAGCTATACCGAAAATGCCCCTTATCTCTAATTCGAATAATAACACTTTATTATCCTCAGAAAAGTGAATGTCAGATACAATGAACCTAGACACTGATACGAGATCCTACCAAGGGCAGCCCTACTCCAAAGATCCCTTAAAGAACCTTCAAGGACCAATTCAAGATCAAGGGCAAAGATGACAATTGACAAAGTATCATCATTAATCCGAAGTATCAAAACTAAAGAGGAAACTAATCTTCAACTAGAAGAAGACATTCAATTCACCCTCTTAAGTTTTACAAGTGTTCAACACGGCTCAACCAAGCAAAGTGGCTAAAAGGGCATTTTAGTCTTTTTACATATTAAAGTCTATTCTAGCCTATTCTAGACTATTCTAGACTTTAACTATTTTTAGTATTGTTATTTCATATTCCAGCCGTGTTATTTAATAAAGGACATGTTGTCCATGTGTTAGTTAGTTAGTTAGTTAATAAAGAGTCCTAATGCAACTAGGACTCTTCATAGTTTTGGTAGTTAGAATCTAATCTAGCCGCCACCTTTATTGTTAGTTAGTTACTTGATAGCAAGTTGTTATTCAAGAGTCCTACTTCTTCAAGGACTCTTATTTGTTTTCAAGAGTCTTAATCCTTTAAGGACTCTTATTTCTTTATTTGGTTGTAACCGAAATCTCTACCTTACTTAAGGGAGATTTCGGCCATTGTAATACTTACGTTAGATATATTGATATTTTGGTAAGGTTATTCCTTAGCTTCTCGTGTTTGAACTTCTGGATAGAAATTCATTCATTCTTGAGTTCATCGTATCAACTAGCTTGTTTCTCTAGTTGTGGTGTTTCAGCCTCCATTGTTAATTAACCTTCCCTTAGAGTTGCGTTGATTAAATTCCCATAGAAACTAGTTCGAGAATTGAAGAAAGATCGGGCTCAACTTAAGTCGAACCTTGCGGTTCTTCATCAGGTGGTATCAGAGCAAAAGGTTCTCTCCAATTCCCGGTGTACCCTACGCACAATTTTTTTTCTTGTTTGCTAGATTGACAAAATAACAAAAAAAAATAAAAAAAAAGCCACGGCATATAAAGAAATTGGCAGCCGATTGTTATAAAGAAAAAGCCTCTTGGTGTAAAGAAATTGGCAGCCAAGTTAGTATAGATTGAATAGCGAACTATAAAGCCAATAGCAAACTTCTTGATCAAAACGAAAGCAACCCCGCTTCGTTCAAGAATTGGCAAACGTTCCTCCTTGTTTTTGTTTTGAGCCGAACCAATACCATAAATCAAGTATTGAAAGCAACCATACTTCACTCCTTGATACCGTCGGCCAAAAGCAAGGGAAAATTCAAGAACATCAAGAAAATCAAGAAAATCAAGAACATCAAGAACATCAAGAAGATCATCAAGAACCGGTTTCTTTTCTCGATTAGGACTTGTTCTTCATCTTTTTCTTTCTAAAAGCTTTTTGTTTAGGTCAAAGATAAGATTTCTTTCCTTATTTTTCAGCCTTGTGTCAACGCAACAAGTTAGGAACCCATTCTTTAAATCTAGAGTTTGAAGTTCTATACGAGCGGTGTTGGAATAAAGAGTGAAACTTTCTTTGCTATCTAACGTTTTTGAGTGTTTTCTTTTGTTTTTCTTATCTTATAACAATGTCTTTTGAAGGATCTCCATCAAAGAAAGGTGAAATTTCTGATATGGAAAAGTTACTTCAAATGATGGCGGAGATGTCGGGAAGAATGGATTCAATGCAAGGACAAATGGCCGCAACAAATAATAATGTTCAACAAATTGCAAATCAGCAACGTCTTCAGCAAGACAATGCCGAGATTTATGATCAAAGGGTTGAGAACATGGAACCGCCAAGGGCACCACAATTGCCGAGGGTAAATGTGGCAAATCCGGAAAATCCGGCAATTCAAGCAAATCGGTTTAACAACAATCCAATATTTCAGCCGAGAAGAGGGGATTGCATTCAGCAAATTGATGCCAATCTTGGTTCCATCAAGACCAAGATTCCCCCTTTTGAAGGTACAAATGATCCCGAATTATTTTTAGATTGGATTCGTAAAATTAACCATGTTTTTACTGTTCATAACTATTCGGAAGAAAAGAAAGTAAAGTTAGCAGCCATGGAGTTTTATGGATATGCATCCATTTGGTGGGACAAAGAATCCGCAACAAGGGCAAAAGTGGAACAACCGGAAATTTCCACTTGGGTTGAGATGAAAGCGGTTATGAAACGACGTTTTGTTCCTTTAAACTACTTAAGGGAACTTTACAACCGTCTACAAAGATTAAAGCAAGGCGATAAATCCGTCGATGAATACTACAAAGCCATGGAAATTGCAATGATTCGCGCCGATATTTGTGAAAGTGATGAGGCAACAATGGCTCGATTCTTGGCTGGCCTCAATGACAAAATCCGGATGAAGGTAGAACGTGCTAACCTTGATAATATTACTGATATGTTATATTTTGCTGAACAAATTGAAAGGCACCAAAAGGAGAAGGGTCTAAATGCAAAACCGACAACTTTCCAAGCTTGGAGGAAGCCGAATTCAACTCAGCAATTTTCTACTGTTCTGCCGAACCACAACAAAGGCAAAGAGGTATTTTATGAGGGCAAAACAGCCCCGGGACAGTTTGGGGCAGCAAGGTCTCAAAACACATCAAATCCGGGCAATACAAAGGTAAATTCGACTCCAATTGTGCCTCGTGAATGCTTTAAATGTAGGGGCAAAGGACATATTGCTAGGGACTGCCCTACGAAGCATACAATGATAATGTTGGACGATGGATCATGGGTAAGTGATGAAGAAGCCGAGACACCCGATTTGGAGGAAGAAACCGAGCAATATGAGGAGGATTCGGGTAGTGGGAACATTTTGGTTACACGGAAACTTCTTTATTCTCAACCTTTGGATGATCTTCACCAACATAGAAGTAATCTCTTCCAAATCAAATGTGAGGTAAAAGGTCAATCTGTTTTAGTCATTATTGATAATGGAAGTTGTACAAATGTTTGCTCTTATGATATGGTTTCTGCACTTGATTTACCATGTAAGGCACATCCTATGCCTTATAAATTATCATGGTTGAATAATAATGGTGAAATCAAGGTA
Source organism: Vinca minor (assembly GCA_026122235.1). Taxonomy (NCBI): domain Eukaryota; kingdom Viridiplantae; phylum Streptophyta; class Magnoliopsida; order Gentianales; family Apocynaceae; genus Vinca; species Vinca minor. Next base: position 616,994 of record JAOCZM010000259.1, on the reverse strand, counting down.
GATAAGCAAGTTGAGATAGAGTTCGAGATCGGGAGATATAAGGACTCTGGGTTCTATGTGATGTAGTCCCGATGACCGCAAGTCACATAATATTGGGAAGGCCATGGCAATACGATCAAGTGCAAATCACATGGGTAGAGAAAATACATATGTGCTTCAAAAAGATGATGTAAAGTTTAAACTAATTCCTTTATCTTTAAATGCAGCTTGTGAGATTCATAAACAAATGGCCATCAATAGAGAGAAGAGAGAAAAGCAAAGAAAAGTGAGTGAGGGGAAAAAGCCGAGTGTCCCAACCCTTGAGGTAAAAACCAAGAGGAAAAATGAGGTAAAAGCCGTGAACTTAGTGAGACAAAAGGCAAGTTCCATCAAAGAGAGAAAAGAGTGTTTGTTTACAAGCCAAGGAAAGGTAGATAGGGCAATACGAGCAAAACAACCCCTTGTTTTGTTGGTATTCCGGGAAACCGAAAGGTCTCTCCCTTCTAATAAATTTTCTTTTAATCTAACTTCATCTTCTCTTCCTAGTCTTGCTTTTGATCTTTTGAAGGAATTCCAAGATGTATTTCCCAAGGAATTGCCGAAGGGGCTGCCTCCAATTCTAGGAATCGAGCATCAAATCGACTTCATTCCGGGAGCAAGTTTGCCAAACCGGGCTGCCTACCGAGCCAATCCGGATGAGACCCGAGAAATACAAAGGCAAGTCGATTTACTCCTTGAAAAGGAGCAGGTAAGAGAATCTTTAAGTCCTTGTGCTAGTCCTGTCATTTTAGTACCTAAAAGAGAAGGAACTTTCAGATTATGTACGGATTGTCGTGATATTAATAAAATAACTATTAAATATAGACATCCAATTCCTCGCTTAGATGATATGCTAGATGAGTTAAGTGGCGCTTTGATATTTTCTAAAATTGATTTAACTCAAGGCTATCACCAAATTAGAATGAAAGAAGGTGATGAATGGAAAACTGCTTTTAAGACTAAATATGGATTATATGAATGGATTGTTATGCCTTTTGGTCTTACTAATGCACCTAGTACTTTCATGAGATTAATGAACTACATATTTAGACACTGTTTTGGCAAGTTTGTTGTAGTTTATTTCGATGATATTCTTGTTTATAGTAAAAGCTTAGAGGAGCATCTAGAACATCTTAAAGCTGTTTTTACTATTTTAAGAGAAGAAACCTTATATGCTAAACTTGAAAAATGTGTTTTTTGCACTAATTCGGTTAACTTTCTTGGCTATATAGTTAGTTCTCAAGGTATTTGTGTTGATCCGGTTAAAATACAAGCCATTCAAGAATGGCCGAGACCAACAAGTGTGACACAAGTTAGATCGTTTTATGGGTTAGCAAGCTTTTATAGGCGTTTTATTCGTGATTTTAGCACGATGGCTGCCCCATTAAATGAAGTAATGAAGAAGGATGTCTCATTTTTTGGGACAAACCGCAAGAGGAATGTTTTGAGAGATGAAACAATTACTTACTTGTTCTCCCATTTTAGCTATACCTAATTTTGATTTAATGTTTGAAGTTGAATGTGATGCTTCAGGTTTAGGTATAGGGGCTGTTTTACAACAACAAGGTAAGCCTTTAGCATATTTTAGTGAGAAATTAAGCAATGCCTCGCTTAATTATCCTACTTATGATAAAGAACTATATGCCATTGTTCGAGCCTTGGAGACTTGGCAACACTATTTGATCGCAAGAGAATTTGTCATTCATACCGATCACGAGTCAATCAAGTATCTTAAAGGCCAAAGTAAGTTGAATAAAAGACATGCAAGGTGGGTTTCTTTTATCGATACTTTTCCTTACATCATAAAATACAAGAAAGGTAAAGAAAACATCGTTGCCGATGCTCTCTCTAGAAGATATACTTTACTTTCTTTAATGCATGCTAAATTACTTGGGTTTGATCATATCAAAGCATTATATAAGGATGATTCAGAATTTTCAGATTTATATGCTCAATGTGAGCTCTCGGCTCAAAATTCATTTTATAGGTTGCAAGATTTCTTGTTTAAAAACAATAGATTGTGTATTCCTTCATGTTCTATTAGAGAATTAATTGTTAGGGAAGCACATTGTGGCGGTTTAATGGGTCATTTTGGTGTTCTTAAAACTTTCGATATTTTACAAGAACACTTTTATTGGTCTAAAATGAGACAAGATGTTAGAAAAATATGTGAACTTTTGCATTAAATGTAAACAGGCTAAAAGTACAAGCAAAGCTCATGGATTATACATGCCTTTACCCATTCCCTCTTCACCTTGGATTGACTTATCCATGGATTTTATCTTAGGCTTGCCGAGATCTCAAAGAGGTAATGATAGTATCTTGGTTGTCGTAGATCGCTTTTCTAAAATGTCGCACTTTATTCCTTGTAGGAAAACAAATGATGCAAGTCATGTGGCGAATTTATTCCTAAAAGAGGTGGTGCGGCTTCATGGGATTCCGAGAACCATAGTAAGTGATAGGGACGTAAAGTTCTTGAGTTACTTTTGGAAGACATTATGGAGTAAATTGGGGACTAAATTGCTATTTTCAACATCTAGCCATCCCCAAACCGATGGCCAAACGGAGGTAACAAATAGAACTTTAGGGGTGTTACTTAGAGCTTTAATTTCAAACAACTTAAAAAAGTGGGAAGAATGTTTACCTATTGCTGAATTTGCTTACAATAGAACTTTACATTCTACTACGAATAATTCTCCATTTGAAATTGTTTATGGCTTTAATCCCTTAACCCCATTGGATCTAATTTCTTTACCTGTTGATGAGTATTATAATGTAGAAGGTGATTCTTGGGTAGAATATATACAACAACTTCATCAACATGTTTCCGAGAGCATTAAGAAGAAAAATGCACAAACTTCAAAACAAGTCAACAAAGGCCGAAAGCAACTTTGTTTTGAAGTTGGAGATTGGGTTTGGTTACATCTTAGAAAAGATAGATTTCCAAAAGAAAGACAAAGTAAATTGCATCCGAGAGGAGATGGACCATTCCAAGTTATTTCAAAGATCAATGATAATGCATACAAAATAGATCTCAAAGGTAAGTATGGCGTTCATTCTACTTTTAACGTTTCTGACTTATCTCCTTTTGACCTTGATGTAGACTATGGAGCTGATCAGGAAGATGATTCGGGGACGAATCATGCTTTTCAAGAGGGAGGGGATGATACGAGATCCTACCAAGGGCAGCCCTACTCCAAAGATCCCTTAAAGAACCTTCAAGGACCAATTACAAGATCAAGGGCAAAGATGACAATTGACAAAGTATCATCATTAATCCGAAGTATCAAAACTAAAGAGGAAACTAATCTTCAACTAGAAGAAGACATTCAATTCACCCTCTTAAGTTTTACAAGTGTTCAACACGGCTCAACCAAGCAAAGTGGCTAAAAGGGCATTTTAGTCTTTTTACATATTAAAGTCTATTCTAGCCTATTCTAGACTATTCTAGACTTTAACTATTTTTAGTATCGTTATTTCATATTCCAGCCGTGTTATTTAATAAAGGACATGTTGTCCATGTGTTAGTTAGTTAGTTAGTTAATAAAGAGTCCTAATGCAACTAGGACTCTTCATAGTTTTGGTAGTTAGAATCTAATCTAGCCGCCACCTTTATTGTTAGTTAGTTACTTGATAGCAAGTTGTTATTCAAGAGTCCTACTTCTTCAAGGACTCTTATTTGTTTTCAAGAGTCTTAATCCTTTAAGGACTCTTATTTCTTTATTTGGGTTGTAACCTAAATCTCTACCTTACTTAAGGGAGATTTCGGCCATTGTAATACTTACGTTAGATATATTGATATTTTGGTAAGGTTATTCCTTAGCTTCTCGTGTTTGAACTTCTGGATAGAAATTCATTCATTCTTGAGTTACTGTATCAACTAGCTTGTTTCTCTAGTTGTGGTGTTTCAGCCTCCATTGTTAATTAACCTTCCCTTAGAGTTGCGTTGATTAAATTCCCATAGAAACTAGTTCGAGAATTGAAGAAAGATCGGGCTCAACTTAAGTCGAACCTTGCGGTTCTTCATCAGACACATTCTAGATTCATTGAATCTGGACATGAAGCTCGTTAGCTCGTCTATGCGTGTGACCCTATAGGTTCATATCACAATGGCAATGAAAACACACTTAGTAGTAGTGTGAGTTCATAAATCACAAGCGGTCCCTAGCAGGACATTGTGACTACCCAAAGTGAATGAATATACAACGGAACCTAATATCAATCTACTATTTAATCCCTTTGTCTCGCGATATCCTAATTAAGCATAAGGCATGGTGGTCGTCACCCTTATTAAGCTTAATTGTATTTATGCTCGATCTCCGGGTAGCCTGTTTCGACAAATAGCATTTGATAACCACTTTATCAAATACATTTGAGCACGGCCATGCATTTAGACAGTCTTTCCCTATCGAGGGGCCCATGGACATCTCTCTCTAATAAGAGAGGGACAAATTCTTTGCAATGCCTCTCACATTCAAGCCATGATAGGACACTACATCCGATCATCAGTCGTATTGATTACTCGATTAAAAGCAACGTATGACTGAGTCAAAACGTGGCTCCACTCATGCTAGAATCAATGGAGACATAAGGTCTAAGGATTCTAAAATAGTATTGAGGAAGTAATACTTATGACTAAGGACCATGAAGTATTACTTCTCTAACGGATCACGTCCGATACGATATATCTCAATACATTGCATCTATGATATGATTTGTACTCATTACACATGATTAGTAAAACATAATCATCTTTCAAAATCATACTAGTTTTATTTCATTGTAAAGTAGATTACATAAAACTAGGGACAACTAGAATAGTAATTACATAAGCAAAATGAGTTTTACTATCAAATCACGCATTTGATGTTCATAAGCAAAATTAACTATTTAGATGAAATGCTCAAAAAGATATAAAACGTACAACATATGCTAATGGTCCTAGGGCACTACTAACACTACCACCACCGATTAACATAGGGCTCTACTAACACTACCACCACCGATTAACATGTGGGAGTGGCTTGGTCAATGGATCTGCAATGTTGTCGTCTGTATGAACTTTGCAAATACTAATGTCTCCTCTGTCAAAGATCTCTCTAATCAGATGGAAGCGCCTGAGAATGTGTTTGGATCGTTGGTGAGATCTAGGTTCCTTAGCTTGTGAAATGGCACCAGTACTATCACAATAGAGGTCCACTGGGTTCACAATGTTAGGGACGACACCTAATTCATCAACGAACTTCCTGATCCAAACAGCTTTTTTAGCTGCCTCTGATACTCACCATCTGTTGTAGAGTCGGCTACGGTTTCTTGCTTTAAGATCTTCCAGCTCACAGCACCTCCATTCAAACAAAATACAAAACCAGATTGCGATCTATAATCATCTACGTCGGTGTGGTAGCTTGCGTCTGTGTAACCATTTACAACCAGACTTCCTTCCCGACCTCCGTAAACTAAGAACATATATTTAGTCCTTCTCAAGTACTTAAGAATGCTCTTGACTCGCAGTCCAATGTGACTCTCCAGTGGTTAGATTGATATCTCGCTAGTCATACTTAAAGCAAATGAGACATCCCAGGGCGAGTGCATATCATGGCGTACATAATAGACCCAATGGTCGAAGCATATGGGATCTTACTCATGCGCTCTTGGTCCTCCTTGTGGAAGGTCCTTGAGTTTTGCTTGAGTTTAATGCCATATGACATGGGCAAGAATCCTTTTTTGAGTCTTGCAACCGAATCAAGCTTTCAAGCACTTTCGCCAATGTATCCACTCGGCTTAGGCCAATCATTTTGTTAGATCTATCTCTATAGATTCTTATACCCAAAATGTATGTAGCCTCCCTAAGTCTTTCATGGAAAAGCACTTCCCCAACCAAGCTTTTACGGTTTGTAATGCTGGGGATGTCATTTCCAATCGTAAAGATGTCATCCACATAAAGCACAAAGAACACTACTGCATTATTAGTTACTTTTTTATAAACACAAGGCTCGTCTTCGTTTTTGATGAAACCGAATTCTTTAATACGTTCATCAAAGCGACGATTCCAGCTTCGAGATGCTTGCTTCAATCCATAAATGGACCTTTGAAGCTTACACACTTTGCTAGGATTTGTTGGATCAATAAACCCCTCAGGTTGTGTCATATACACATCCTCGAGAAGGTTTGCATTAAGAAACGCAGTCTTAACATCCATTTGCCATATCTCATATTCATAATATGCAGCTATGGCAAGTAAAATCCTAATAGATTTTATCATAACGACAGGAGAAAAGGTTTCGTCATAGTCAATACCATGAACTTATCTATAACCTTTAACTACTAGTCGAGATTTAAAAGTGTGTACATTACCATCCATGTCAGTTTTCTTTTTGAAACACCATTTGTTATCAATGACCTTACACCCTTCGGGAGGGTCAACCAAAGTCCACACTTGGATTGCATCTCAGACTTCATAGCTTCTAGCCACAAATCTGACTCGGAACTACGAATTGCCTCTTTGTAGGTAGTGGGTTCATCTTTATCAATCAGTTCAACCTGATGATCATCAGTCACGAGAAATCCATATCTCTTAGGCTGTTGATGTACCAGACTTGACCTCCTTGGGCCTTGTGTCAAAGATTGAAGCTCATTATCAGCACGTGAGCTTGCTTGAACTTCAAAAGTTGGTTCAGATGTTGTTTGGGGATCTTGAATTTCCTCAAGATGGATCTTACTCCCAATATCCTCTTTGGAAATAAATTCCCTTTCAAGGAATAAACCATTACGAGCAACAAACACTTTGTTCTCTGATGGAAGATATAAGTAATATCCTTTAGTTTCTTTAGGATATCCCACAAACAAATACTTGTCAGATTTAGGGGCGAGTTTATCATATAACAAGCGTTTTACATACGCCTCGCATCCCCAAATTTTGAGAAATGACAAACTAGGTCGTTTCCCAGTCCATATCTCATATGGAGTTTTCTGAACCGCTTTAGAAGGAACTCTATTCAATATAAATGCAGCAGTTTCTAGGGCGTAGCCCCAAAAGGAAATTGGAAGACTTGTTTGACTCATCATAGATCGAACCATATCTAATAAGGTGTGATTCCTCCGTTCTGACACGCCATTCTATTGTGGTGTGCCAGGAGGAGTTAGTTGTGAAACAATTCCACAACCTCTAAGATGTTCGTCAAACTCTTGGTTAAGGTATTCACCACCTCGATCTGATCGATGTATCTTAATACTTTTACCAAGTTGATTTTGTACTTCATTTTGAAATTCTTTGAATCTTCCAAAAGATTCCGATTTATGTTTCATTAGATAGACGTAGCCATATCTACTGAAATCATCTGTGAATGTAATGAAGTACTGGAACCCTCCTCTAGCACTGTGTTTATTGGTCCACAAATATCTGTATGTATGAGGCCCAATAAATCGGAAGCTCTCTCACTTTGTCCAGTAAATGGAGCTTTAGTCATTTTGCCTAACAAGCAAGAATCACATGTCTCATAAGACTCTAAGTCAAATGATGTCAAAATTCCATCTTGATGGAGTTTTGATATGCGTTTCTCATTTATGTGGCCCAAACGACAGTGCCAAAAGTAGGTTTGGTTTAAGTCAATATATTTAAACCTCTTAGTATTAATGTTATAGATGGGCCTTTTAATGGATTCATCGAGGTTAAGAACATAAAGCCCATTCATCAAAGAGGCATCTCCATAGAAGATACGATCTTTATGAATGGTGCAAATTTTATTCAGAATATTTAATTCAAAACCTTCAATATCCAAACAAGAAACTGAAATAATATTCCTACTCAAAGTTGGAACTGTTAGTAGTGCCCTAGGATCATTAGCAAATGTTGTGTGTTTTATTATCTTTTGAGCATGTAATTGAATAGTTAATTTTGCTTTTGATTATCAAATGTGTGATTTGATAGTAAAACTCATTAGCTTATGTAATTACTATTCTAGAAGTCCCTAGTTTTATGTAATGCTTAATTACTATGAAATAAAACTAGTATGATTGTTGATTGATGATCTTGTTTTACTGATCATGTGTAATGGATAAAAATCACATTATAGATGCAATATATAGGGATACATTGTATTGGACGTGATCCGTCAGAGAAGTAATACTTCATGGTCTTAAGTCATAAGTATTACTTCTTCAATACTATTTTAGAATCCTTAGACCTTATGTCTTCATTGATTCTAGTATGAATGGAGCCACGTTTTGACTCAGTCGGACGTTACTTGTAACAGAGTAATCAATACGACTGATGATCGGATGTAGTGTCCTATCATAGCTTGAATGTGAGAGACATTGTAAGGAATTTGTCCCTCTCTATTATTGAGAGAGATATCCATGGGCCCCTCGATAGGGAAAGACTCGTTTAAATGCATGGCCGTAGCTCAAATGTATTTGATAAAGTGGTTATCAAATGCTATTTGTCAAACAGATCTACTTGGAGATCGAGCATAAATACAATTAAGCTTAATAAGGGTGACGACCACCATGCCTTATGCTTAATTAGGATATCGCGAGACAAAGTGGATTAAATAGTAGATTGATATTAGGTTCTCGTTGTATATTCATTCACTTTGGGTAGTCACAATGTCCCCGCTAGGGACCGCTTGTGATTTATGAACTCACACTACTACTAAGTGTGTTTTCATTGCCATTGTGATATGAACCTACTGTGGTCACACGCATAGACGAGCTAACGAGCTTCATGTCCGCATTCAATGAATCTAGAATGTGTCTAGGTTCATTGTATCCGACATTCACTTTTCTCGAGGATAATAAAGCGTTATTACTCGAATTAGAGATAAGGGGCATTTTCGGTATAGCTGGAATTACGTGGGAGTTATTATCCGATAAAGACTCCCACTACCAAGTAGAAGTCTCAGGGGATGTGGGAGTTAAAGACTCCCACCGCGTAAGAGGTTGAGTAGACGTGGGAGTTGTTCCCGGGAAACAACCTCTCACTCCCTATAAAGCCTCTCTTGGCCGAAACCCTAGTGGTTAGACAATTTCACTCGAAATACTAAGAAATTCGTAAACAGCTTTTCCGCCTCTCCCTTTTCTCTCTAATTCCCGAATCTCGTAAAAACGAAGAGCTAGCAATCGCTGCCCGCTTTCGTCAGCGTGGATACCGGGTAGAGGGACTTTCCGCAAAGGGAGATCAATTGGTAGCAGATCCGATCCAAGAAACGCCATCCTCCATTTAAGAAGTAGCTTTCTGAATCCAAAACGTAAGTCTTTTTCTTGCTGTTTTCGATTCGTTTTGTATGAGCGGATCATTCAGGGGAGGACTCATGGGTGTTTGGAACGAGTTTCCGCCCATGAATCCCTTCAGGAACATAAAGTCAATTATTCAGTTCTATAATAAGGCCACTTGGCAAAACTAAATTAAATGTCCCGGTAGCTACAGCAACAACTCTTGCTCCGTTCGCTACTCTCATGTCCACTTCTCCTTTTGCCAGTGATCTACTCCTTTTGAACCCCTGCACATTTGCACAAATGTGAGATCCACAACCGATATCTAATACCCATGAAGTAGGAGCAGACATGTTAATTTCAATAACATAAATACCTGGAGAGACAGTCAAACTGGCGTTCCTCTTTTTCTTTTCTTCCAAGTAGATCTTGCAGTTCCGTTTCCAATGACCTTGTTCATTGTGTAAAACACAAGAGGGGGGGTGAATTGGGTTTTAATCTAACTTGCTAACTTTTTCGAATCTTTTCACTGCTAGTGAAAGTATAAGCAAGATGAACAAAGGCTAAAGCAAAACCTAATCAACAAGACAAAGGATTTATAGTGGTTCGATTCACTTAGAATCTACCTCCACTACCTTGAGCCGCACCCAAGGATTTCAAACACTTCACTAAGAAGATGCCCACACAAAGTAGGACTTTACACTAGTGGCTAACTCACAAAGAGTTTTACACACAACCACTATACAAGAAAACTCACTAAGAGCTTGCCCACACTAAGTAGGTCTTTTACAAGATTACCCTATCACTAAGAAAGGGAATGAAAAGGTTTAAGAACAATACAATTAAGTTCACTCTTCTAAGTGAAAGATTAATACCTTTGAAGCACAACAATTTATAGCTCTTTGAACATATGAAGTTCACTCTTTGTCTTGCTTTTGAAAGAACACCTTTGAAAGATTTTGATCTTTGTCAATGAAGTGTTTTTTCCTTTGAAAGTGTTTAGACTTGATAAGATTTCAATGAGAATGTTTGTCAAAGTCTATTGTAAGTATTAGAGTCATTCTAAAGCTTTGGAGTATTTATACCATTTGAAATCTCACTGAAAAAACGACTGCAGAGCGGTCAAATAACGGCTAGTAACAGTGCACCTCGGTTGACCGAACACAGTGCCTCGGTGGACCGAAGGAAAACTCGGTCGACCGACTTGGGACCTCGGTCGACCGACCTTGGTCATCTCGGTCGACCGAACCCGGATCTTGGTCTACCGAACCAAGACAACTCAACTCTCAAGTACTTTGTTCGGTTGATCCAGAAAATCTCGGTCGACCGACTTTCCGGGCTTTCGGGAGAAGTTGATTAAACACTTGTTTTCAAATCATTTGAAGTCTAAAAGGTTTTCCCAAAAGGTAACACATAAGAACACTTGGAAAACTTTTCTAAAAGACTTATACTTGAAATCAAAGGCTTTTTGGATAAGAACACATTTGAAACTTTTGCCTTTTGAAAACGTGTTTATGAAATCATGTATGCAAGACTAGAGTGAGAAGCTTATGTTCATAAGAGCTTTGGTTAGAGCTTTAAAGATTACGACTAATGACGACAAAGCTCAACTAACCAAACCTAAGTCTTCAATCTTCAATCTTCATAGATGAGCCTTGAATAGTATGACTTTGAATCTTGAACATGGCTTGATTGAAGTACTTAGTGCTTCCTACAAGAGTTCCAATATTCTATCACAAAGATTAAGATCATTAGACACAACATCATAAGTTTGTCCAATATCAAAAACAGAGTTCGTTCGCCCTTAGGGCTTACAATCTCCCCCTTTTTGATTATGACAAACTTTGATGTAAAAGGATAGAATATGGACAATTTAAGTACATGGAAGCATGGCAAAAGGATTTAAGAACAAATAAGTACAAAGACTAATGCTTAGAAGATACCGATTGTATACGATACCAATTGCAAAGACAAATATATGCAAAGACATAAGCACTAGCATTATAAGTTCTTTTGCCATATAAACTAGGGACTCATAGAAGAGCCCTATTTCCCAACCATCCTCCTTGCCTCCTTCCTTCCATCAAAAGGCAAGTTTTGAGACATAAGATATATACAAACATATAAAAGCTCCCCCTCAAAACATGCCGGGTGAAAAGATACAATATAGATAGAAACATGTTAAGAAGGCTCCCTAGATATCTTTTCCCCTTTTCTACATTCAAGCTAGAAGCATGTAAAGATAACTCCCTTAATTTCTCCCCCTTTGGCATAATCAAAAAGATTTCTAACACCAAATAAAATATAACAGTTAAGAACATGGGAACATGCTAATAACCAAAGCTTGAATTCATCCAACAACAAGAGTATGTAATAACCATAAAATTCTAGCACAACAACTACCGGCGACTTTAAAGTCCGCTTTGGTGGTGGAAAAAGGGATACACATGCTTGTTGTGAAGCTAAGACAAAAAAAGATAAGGAATAACACTTTAAAGTACAATCTCCCCTTTTATCAAAACATACCATGTTAGCTATTTGAGATGGAAACAAGTTGAATACCAATAGTAAAACATATAAACACATTGATATCAATTGTGAAACACATATGAGAATATAGCTAACACGAGTTGGTGGCAATACCTTAAATACATAAGTTAAGCATATGTATTGCAACCAAAAGATTTAGAGGAAGTATAAGATGACACTTCAAGTACATTCCTCCAATAAGTTAATGGTTAGCTAAATGAGTATAACAACTCTAGAAGCAAGCCTAACCAACAACTCTAATGAGATCACAAAGGGTATGAATACCAATTGTAAAGACTATGATCTCATGGTTATTTAAGAAGAACACATGTTAGAGTATGAACATGTATAACATGTGTAACTCCCCAAAAATAACTAACACATATTGGCTAAAAGGATATGAAAGAAGAAAAACCAAGCCAACAAGTGTTAATATCTCTAAATGATGCAACATTTTAACATGATGATCAAGGATGATAAAGATCAAGCACATCATGTTAAACATATGTAAATGAGGATCAAGCACCAAAGAGATATGGTATGTGCATTCTTGAAGATATTGATACCAATTGTGATTGTGTTTGTACTTTAAGCAATTAAGATCTTAAAAGTAGAACACAAGACACATTATCAAGATAAAAGAACCCATGCACATAAAAACAGAGAGTTTCAATAATCAAGTTTATGCTTTTAAATCATCATTCTTGTCAAGTTTGGAATGAACAATAAGCATATTGACAAGCAAAATATGATGTACATAAACCATAAGCAAAAATGCACAAACTCTCTTTGTCTTACAAAGACTAGAAGTATATCCTAAACTACTTGCACTAACAATCCACAAAGTGATCATGCAAGTTGAAAATTGAATGAGCAAATACTTCTTAGCCATTTAACTAAACTCATCATATAGGAATGTTATAGCTCATAAGGATCAAAAAACAACATAATGACCACTAATCAAAGGATGAGTTAAGCCTTGTACCTCAACGCTCTTTGAGCTTGGACTTCTTACCATTTTGGTAGATCTTATTTATCAACAAGTCCATTGAGGCCTTTTGTGTGATCACTTTCATTGATCATCACAATTTTGTAATCCTTAGCATTTGACTCTTTTCTTGGAGTCTTAGCTCACTTGTGCCATTCCTTGTAGTTCATATCTTCTTCTTGAAGGATAGAACTCTTTGTTACCTACAAGGAATTCTTGATGACAAATTTGGTACCTTTTTTAAAGGTCCTTCATGATTAGCTCAATATCATCAAGTAACACATATATGCTTAAGGATCATGGTTATCAAAAACCAAAACAACTAGATAGATTCTTAAATGAATATGACATAACAAAACAAGAATCAATCAAGTTGCATATGCTACATCTCATAGATACCTTAGCTCAATAGACATGAATAAACAAGAGCATGCTAAAGGTCATCTATATAATTATTGAATTCAAGCATGTGAGATGCAACATTTATATAAGAGCAAGCATGTATATATATCAAAAACACTTAACTCATTAATCAAAGTGTTATGAGAAGGTGATTTTGATACCTTTGCTTTCTTACCAAGTGATGAAGACATTGGATTGACACTTTGGCTCTTGTCATCACTTGATGCTTTGCTCTTATTATCTAACCAACTTGGTTCTCCAATTGATTGTCATTTGAGCTTTGAGAAACCAAGTGTTGAGGAGTGCTTTTGAATTTCTTCTTTTGGCACATCTCCTTTTACTTCTCCCCAATGCCACTTCTTTTTTTAATCAAGTCCATTGAAGCTTGGTGGCATACATCTAACTTATAAGAACCTATAAGATCAAGGGAAGAGTAGCTTTTGGTACCCACTTTTGTTTGGGTCCATGGGGGTTAGTTAAAAAACGTTTAACTTTCCAAACAGTTTTTACCCCTTTTTCAATCTTCTTCTTCACATGGCATCTAACACTAGAATGACCATGTTTTCCACAATAAGTGCAACAAGTGTGTGGCTTAGAAGATTTGTGAACATGCTCATAATATCTATTTTGCCTATGTGAGGAACTAGCATGCACAAAGTTATTCTTAGGCAACTTAGAAAAGCTAGCATGATCAAAGTGATTAGCATTATAACCAAGACCATGTCTATCATGTGAAGCACGTTGCATATCAAGAATATGATCAAGCTTTTGTGTTCCTTTGGAGAACTTGTCAACTAGTGAAGTAAGCTCAACAACTTTGATTTTCAAACTATCAAATTCAACAAGTTGACATTCAAGAGATGACATTTTATCACATGCTTCTTTGTATTGTAATGAAGATGTTTTGCAAGTAGTAATAAGATTTTCATTTTCACATTTCAAGCATTTAACATCATCACACAATTTTTCATTTTCATTAATCAACTTTGATCTTTCATCAAGCAAGGATTCAATTTTAAGCTTCATCTCTTTGTTTTGCTTTGCACATTTTTTCATTTGCTCATACATATCATATAAAAGCTCATTAGGATCTTCCTCATCATCATCATCATTAGAATATGAAGGGGAGGGATAAAGATGTACCTCATTACCAAAAGCCATGAAGCAAACATTTGAGTTTTCCTCTCCTTCTTCATTTTCACTCCCATCTTGATCCCATGTGCATAGCATGCCCTTTGCATTCTTTGATTTGAAGAATTTTTTTCTTTTTGTCTTCCTTGAGGCCCTTTGCTTTGGCGGTTGGGCAATTTCCTAAGAGATGTTGATTGCTTCCACACTCATAGCATTCCATCCCATTAGGATTTAGTTCTCTTCTATTTTGATGGAATTTTCTTCCTTTCCTGAAAACATCTTTTTCATTCGTTTTACCATTAAATCCATAGTCTCATCATCTAGGTTGATGTCTTCCTCATCACTTGAGCAATTTGATTCCTCTAGATCAAGAAAAGATTTTAGAGCAATACTCATCTTGGACTTGTCAATACGCTCTTCCTTTTTGTGAGTTAGCTCATATGTGAGAAGAGAACCAATAAGCTCCTCCGTAGGATATGTTTTCAAGTCCTTGGCTTCTTCAATGACTAGAGCTTTTCCTTCCCAACTTTTGGGAAGAGAGTTGAGAATCTTCCAATTTATTTCACCCAAAGTGTAATCTTTACCATATGACTTCAAACCATTTACCACATTGGTGAATCTTGTATTCATCTCATTGATTGATTCATTTGGCTTCATGGAGAATAGCTCAAACTCTCTAACTAACAAATTTAACTTTGACTCTTTCACTTGATTTGTGCCTTCATGAGTAACTTCAAGCATTTTCCACATAGCATGAGCCGATTTGCTTCCACGAACACGGTTGTACTCATCCGGATTCAAGGCACAACTTAGAATGTTCATTGCCATATAATTTCGAGTCATTTTCTTGGACTCAACTTCATTTAGCTCATTATCCGGCTTTGACATTAAAGTACCATCAACAATCTTCAATGGAATAAAAGGACCTTCTTCAAATATATGCCATAGAGAATAATCAATGGAGCACACATATATCTTGAATCGGTTTTTCCAAGCATTATAGTTGTTTCCATCAAAGAGTGGTGGTCTATTTGTAGAAGAACCCTCTTGGTAGGCTAAAGCGGAAATACCGGCCATGATCTTTACTTCTAGTGGTTAGACTAAAATTGAAGACGAGGCTCTGATACCAATTGTAAAACACAAGAGGGGGGGTGAATTGGGTTTTAATCTAACTTGCTAACTTTTTCGAATCTTTTCACTGCTAGTGAAAGTATAAGCAAGATGAACAAAAGCTAAAGCAAAACCTAATCAACAAGACAAAGGATTTATAGTGGTTCGATTCACTTAGAATCTACCTCCACTACCTTGAGCCGCACCCAAGGATTTCAAACACTTCACTAAGAAGATGCCCACACAAAGTAGGACTTTACACTAGTGGCTAACTCACAAAGAGTTTTACACACAACCACTATACAAGAAAACTCACTAAGAGCTTGCCCACACTAAGTAGGTCTTTTACAAGATTACCCTATCACTAAGAAAGGGAATGAAAAGGTTTAAGAACAATACAATTAAGTTCACTCTTCTAAGTGAAAGATTAATACCTTTGAAGCACAACAATTTATAGCTCTTTGAACATATGAAGTTCACTCTTTGTCTTGCTTTTGAAAGAACACCTTTGAAAGATTTTGATCTTTGTCAATGAAGTGTTTTTCCTTTGAAAGTGTTTAGACTTGATAAGATTTCAATGAGAATGTTTGTCAAAGTCTATTGTAAGTATTAGAGTCATTCTAAAGCTTTGGAGTATTTATACCATTTGAAATCTCGCTGAAAAAACGACTCTGGAACGGTCAAATAACGGCTAGTAACAGTGCACCTCGGTTGACCGAACACAGGCCTCGGTGGACCGAAGGAAAACTCGGTCGACCGACTTGGGACCTCGGTCGACCGACCTTGGTCATCTCGGTCGACCGAACCAGATCTTGGTCTACCGAACCAAGACAGCTCAACTCTCAGTACTTTGTTCGGTTGATCCGAGAAAATCTCGGTCGACCGACTTTCTGGGCTTTCGGGAGAAGTTGATTAAACACTTGTTTTCAAATCATTTGAAGTCTAAAAGGTTTTCCCAAAAGGTAACACATAAGAACACTTGGAAAACTTTTCTAAAAGACTTATACTTGAAATCAAAGGCTTTTTGGATAAGAACACATTTGAAACTTTTGCCTTTTGAAAACGTGTTTATGAAATCATGTATGCAAGACTAGAGTGAGAAGCTTATGTTCATAAGAGCTTTGGTTAGAGCTTTAAAGATTACGACTAATGACGACAAAGCTCAACTAACCAAACCTAAGTCTTCAATCTTCAATCTTCATAGATGAGCCTTGAATAGTATGACTTTGAATCTTGAACATGGCTTGATTGAAGTACTTAGTGCTTCCTACAAGAGTTCCAATATTCTATCACAAAGATTAAGATCATTAGACACAACATCATAAGTTTGTCCAATATCAAAAACAGAGTTCGTTCGCCCTTAGGGCTTACAATCTCCCCTTTTTGATTATGACAAACTTTGATGTAAAAAGGATAGAATATGGACAATTTAAGTACATGGAAGCATGGCAAAAGGATTTAAGAACAAATAAGTACAAAGACTAATGCTTAGAAGATACCGATTGTATACGATACCAATTGCAAAGACAAATATATGCAAAGACATAAGCACTAGCATTATAAGTTCTTTTGCCATATAAACTAGGGACTCATAGAAGAGCCCTATTTCCCAACCATCCTCCTTGCCTCCTTCCTTCCATCAAAAGGCAAGTTTTGAGACATAAGATATATACAAACATATAAAAGCTCCCCCTCAAAACATGCCGGGTGAAAAGATACAATATAGATAGAAACATGTTAAGAAGGCTCCCTAGATATCTTTTCCCCTTTTTTTACATTCAAGCTAGAAGCATGTAAAGATAACTCCCTTAATTTCTCCCCCTTTGGCATAATCAAAAAGATTTCTAACACCAAATAAAATATAACAGTTAAGAACATGGGAACATGCTAATAACCAAAGCTTGAATTCATCCAACAACAAGAGTATGTAATAACCATAAAATTCTAGCACAACAACTACCGGCGACTTTAAAGTCCGCTTTGGTGGTGGAAAAGGGATACACATGCTTGTTGTGAAGCTAAGACAAAAAAAGATAAGGAATAACACTTTAAAGTACAATCTCCCCTTTTATCAAAACATACCATGTTAGCTATTTGAGATGGAAACAAGTTGAATACCAATAGTAAAACATATAAACACATTGATATCAATTGTGAAACACATATGAGAATATAGCTAACACGAGTTGGTGGCAATACCTTAAATACATAAGTTAAGCATATGTATTGCAACCAAAAGATTTAGAGGAAGTATAAGATGACACTTCAAGTACATTCCTCCAATAAGTTAATGGTTAGCTAAATGAGTATAACAACTCTAGAAGCAAGCCTAACCAACAACTCTAATGAGATCACAAAGGGTATGAATACCAATTGTAAAGACTATGATCTCATGGTTATTTAAGAAGAACACATGTTAGAGTATGAACATGTATAACATGTGTAACTCCCAAAAATAACTAACACATATTGGCTAAAGGATATGAAAGAAGAAAAACCAAGCCAACAAGTGTTAATATCTCTAAATGATGCAACATTTTAACATGATGATCAAGGATGATAAAGATCAAGCACATCATGTTAAACATATGTAAATGAGGATCAAGCACCAAAGAGATATGGTATGTGCATTCTTGAAGATATTGATACCAATTGTGATTGTGTTTGTACTTTAAGCAATTAAGATCTTAAAAGTAGAACACAAGACACATTATCAAGATAAAAGAACCCATGCACATAAAAACAGAGAGTTTCAATAATCAAGTTTATGCTTTTAAATCATCATTCTTGTCAAGTTTGGAATGAACAATAAGCATATTGACAAGCAAAATATGATGTACATAAACCATAAGCAAAAATGCACAAACTCTCTTTGTCTTACAAAGACTAGAAGTATATCCTAAACTACTTGCACTAACAATCCACAAAGTGATCATGCAAGTTGAAAATTGAATGAGCAAATACTTCTTAGCCATTTAACTAAACTCATCATATAGGAATGTTATAGCTCATAAGGATCAAAAAACAACATAATGACCACTAATCAAAGGATGAGTTAAGCCTTGTACCTCAACGCTCTTTGAGCTTGGACTTCTTACCATTTTGGTAGATCTTATTTATCAACAAGTCCATTGAAGCCTTTTGTGTGATCACTTTCATTGATCATCACAATTTTGTAATCCTTAGCATTTGACTCTTTTCTTGGAGTCTTAGCTCACTTGTGCCATTCCTTGTAGTTCATATCTTCTTCTTGAAGGATAGAACTCTTTGTTACCTACAAGGAATTCTTGATGACAAATTTGGTACCTTTTTTAAAGGTCCTTCATGATTAGCTCAATATCATCAAGTAACACATATATGCTTAAGGATCATGGTTATCAAAAACCAAAACAACTAGATAGATTCTTAAATGAATATGACATAACAAAACAAGAATCAATCAAGTTGCATATGCTACATCTCATAGATACCTTAGCTCAATAGACATGAATAAACAAGAGCATGCTAAAGGTCATCTATATAATTATTGAATTCAAGCATGTGAGATGCAACATTTATATAAGAGCAAGCATGTATATATATCAAAAACACTTAACTCATTAATCAAAGTGTTATGAGAAGGTGATTTTGATACCTTTGCTTTCTTACCAAGTGATGAAGACATTGGATTGACACTTTGGCTCTTGTCATCACTTGATGCTTTGCTCTTATTATCTAACCAACTTGGTTCTCCAATTGATTGTCATTTGAGCTTTGAGAAACCAAGTGTTGAGGAGTGCTTTTGAATTTCTTCTTTTGGCACATCTCCTTTTACTTCTCCCCCAATGCCACTTCTTTTTTTAATCAAGTCCATTGAAGCTTGGTGGCATACATCTAACTTATAAGAACCTATAAGATCAAGGGAAGAGTAGCTTTTGGTACCCACTTTTGTTTGGGTCCATGGGGGTTAGTTAAAAAACGCTTTAACTTTCCAAACAGCTTTTTACCCCTTTTTCAATCTTCTTCTTCACATGGCATCTAACACTAGAATGACCATGTTTTCCACAATAAGTGCAACAAGTGTGTGGCTTAGAAGATTTGTGAACATGCTCATAATATCTATTTTGCCTATGTGAGGAACTAGCATGCACAAAGTTATTCTTAGGCAACTTAGAAAAGCTAGCATGATCAAAGTGATTAGCATTATAACCAAGACCATGTCTATCATGTGAAGCACGTTGCATATCAAGAATATGATCAAGCTTTTGTGTTCCTTTGGAGAACTTGTCAACTAGTGAAGTAAGCTCAACAACTTTGATTTTCAAACTATCAAATTCAACAAGTTGACATTCAAGAGATGACATTTTATCACATGCTTCTTTGTATTGTAATGAAGATGTTTTGCAAGTAGTAATAAGATTTTCATTTTCACATTTCAAGCATTTAACATCATCACACAATTTTTTCATTTTCATTAATCAACTTTGATCTTTCATCAAGCAAGGATTCAATTTTAAGCTTCATCTCTTTGTTTTGCTTTGCACATTTTTTCATTTGCTCATACATATCATATAAAAGCTCATTAGGATCTTCCTCATCATCATCATCATTAGAATATGAAGGGGAGGGATAAAGATGTACCTCATTACCAAAAGCCATGAAGCAAACATTTGAGTTTTCCTCTCCTTCTTCATTTTCACTCCCATCTTGATCCCATGTGCATAGCATGCCCTTTTGCATTCTTTGATTTGAAGAATTTTTTTCTTTTTTGTCTTCCTTGAGGCCCTTTGCTTTGGCGGTTGGGCAATTTCCTAAGAGATGTTGATTGCTTCCACACTCATAGCATTCCATCCCATTAGGATTTAGTTCTCTTCTATTTTGATGGAATTTTCTTCCTTTCGTGGGAAAACATCTTTTTCATTCGCTTTTACCATTAAATCCATAGTCTCATCATCTAGGTTGATGTCTTCCTCATCACTTGAGCAATTTGATTCCTCTAGATCAAGAAAAGATTTTAGAGCAATACTCATCTTGGACTTGTCAATACGCTCTTCCTTTTTGTGAGTTAGCTCATATGTGAGAAGAGAACCAATAAGCTCCTCCGTAGGATATGTTTTCAAGTCCTTGGCTTCTTCAATGACTAGAGCTTTTCCTTCCCAACTTTTGGGAAGAGAGTTGAGAATCTTCCAATTTATTTCACCCAAAGTGTAATCTTTACCATATGACTTCAAACCATTTACCACATTGGTGAATCTTGTATTCATCTCATTGATTGATTCATTTGGCTTCATGGAGAATAGCTCAAACTCTCTAACTAACAAATTTAACTTTGACTCTTTCACTTGATTTGTGCCTTCATGAGTAACTTCAAGCATTTTCCACATAGCATGAGCCGATTTGCTTCCACGAACACGGTTGTACTCATCCGGATTCAAGGCACAACTTAGAATGTTCATTGCCATATAATTTCGAGTCATTTTCTTGGACTCAACTTCATTTAGCTCATTATCCGGCTTTGACATTAAAGTACCATCAACAATCTTCAATGGAATAAAAGGACCTTCTTCAAATATATGCCATAGAGAATAATCAATGGAGCACACATATATCTTGAATCGGTTTTTCCAAGCATTATAGTTGTTTCCATCAAAGAGTGGTTGTCTATTTGTAGAAGAACCCTCTTGGTAGGCTAAAGCGGAAATACCGCCATGATCTTTACTTCTAGTGGTTAGACTAAAATTGAAGACGAGGCTCTGATACCAATTGTAAAACACAAGAGGGGGGGTGAATTGGGTTTTAATCTAACTTGCTAACTTTTTCGAATCTTTTCACTGCTAGTGAAAGTATAAGCAAGATGAACAAAGGCTAAAGCAAAACCTAATCAACAAGACAAAGGATTTATAGTGGTTCGATTCACTTAGAATCTACCTCCACTACCTTGAGCCGCACCCAAGGATTTCAAACACTTCACTAAGAAGATGCCCACACAAAGTAGGACTTTACACTAGTGGCTAACTCACAAAGAGTTTTACACACAACCACTATACAAGAAAACTCACTAAGAGCTTGCCCACACTAAGTAGGTCTTTTACAAGATTACCCTATCACTAAGAAAGGGAATGAAAAGGTTTAAGAACAATACAATTAAGTTCACTCTTCTAAGTGAAAGATTAATACCTTTGAAGCACAACAATTTATAGCTCTTTGAACATATGAAGTTCACTCTTTGTCTTGCTTTTGAAAGAACACCTTTGAAAGATTTTGATCTTTGTCAATGAAGTGTTTTTCCTTTGAAAGTGTTTAGACTTGATAAGATTTCAATGAGAATGTTTGTCAAAGTCTATTGTAAGTATTAGAGTCATTCTAAAGCTTTGGAGTATTTATACCATTTGAAATCTCGCTGAAAAACGACTCTGGAACGGTCAAATAACGGCTAGTAACAGTGCACCTCGGTTGACCGAACACAGGCCTCGGTGGACCGAAGGAAAACTCGGTCGACCGACTTGGGACCTCGGTCGACCGACCTTGGTCATCTCGGTCGACCGAACCAGATCTTGGTCGACCGAACCAAGACAGCTCAACTCTCAGTACTTTGTTCGGTTGATCCGAGAAAATCTCGGTCGACCGACTTTCTGGGCTTTCAGAGAAGTTGATTAAACACTTGTTTTCAAATCATTTGAAGTCTAAAAGGTTTTCCCAAAAGGTAACACATAAGAACACTTGGAAAACTTTTCTAAAAGACTTATACTTGAAATCAAAGGCTTTTTGGATAAGAACACATTTGAAACTTTTGCCTTTTGAAAACGTGTTTATGAAATCATGTATGCAAGACTAGAGTGAGAAGCTTATGTTCATAAGAGCTTTGGTTAGAGCTTTAAAGATTACGACTAATGACGACAAAGCTCAACTAACCAAACCTAAGTCTTCAATCTTCAATCTTCATAGATGAGCCTTGAATAGTATGACTTTGAATCTTGAACATGGCTTGATTGAAGTACTTAGTGCTTCCTACAAGAGTTCCAATATTCTATCACAAAGATTAAGATCATTAGACACAACATCATAAGTTTGTCCAATATCAAAAACAGAGTTCGTTCGCCCTTAGGGCTTACAATCTCCCCCTTTTTGATTATGACAAAATTTGATGTAAAAGGATAGAATATGGACAATTTAAGTACATGGAAGCATGGCAAAAGGATTTAAGAACAAATAAGTACAAAGACTAATGCTTAGAAGATACCGATTGTATACGATACCAATTGCAAAGACAAATATATGCAAAGACATAAGCACTAGCATTATAAGTTCTTTTGCCATATAAACTAGGGACTCATAGAAGAGCCCTATTTCCCAACCATCCTCCTTGCCTCCTTCCTTCCATCAAAAGGCAAGTTTTGAGACATAAGATATATACAAACATATAAAAGCTCCCCCTCAAAACATGCCGGGTGAAAAGATACAATATAGATAGAAACATGTTAAGAAGGCTCCCTAGATATCTTTTCCCCTTTTCTACATTCAAGCTAGAAGCATGTAAAGATAACTCCCTTAATTTCTCCCCCTTTGGCATAATCAAAAAGATTTCTAACACCAAATAAAATATAACAGTTAAGAACATGGGAACATGCTAATAACCAAAGCTTGAATTCATCCAACAACAAGAGTATGTAATAACCATAAAATTCTAGCACAACAACTACCGGCGACTTTAAAGTCCGCTTTGGTGGTGGAAAAGGGATACACATGCTTGTTGTGAAGCTAAGACAAAAAAAGATAAGGAATAACACTTTAAAGTACAATCTCCCCTTTTATCAAAACATACCATGTTAGCTATTTGAGATGGAAACAAGTTGAATACCAATAGTAAAACATATAAACACATTGATATCAATTGTGAAACACATATGAGAATATAGCTAACACGAGTTGGTGGCAATACCTTAAATACATAAGTTAAGCATATGTATTGCAACCAAAAGATTTAGAGGAAGTATAAGATGACACTTCAAGTACATTCCTCCAATAAGTTAATGGTTAGCTAAATGAGTATAACAACTCTAGAAGCAAGCCTAACCAACAACTCTAATGAGATCACAAAGGGTATGAATACCAATTGTAAAGACTATGATCTCATGGTTATTTAAGAAGAACACATGTTAGAGTATGAACATGTATAACATGTGTAACTCCCAAAATAACTAACACATATTGGCTAAAGGATATGAAAGAAGAAAAACCAAGCCAACAAGTGTTAATATCTCTAAATGATGCAACATTTTAACATGATGATCAAGGATGATAAAGATCAAGCACATCATGTTAAACATATGTAAATGAGGATCAAGCACCAAAGAGATATGGTATGTGCATTCTTGAAGATATTGATACCAATTGTGATTGTGTTTGTACTTTAAGCAATTAAGATCTTAAAAGTAGAACACAAGACACATTATCAAGATAAAAGAACCCATGCACATAAAAACAGAGAGTTTCAATAATCAAGTTTATGCTTTTAAATCATCATTCTTGTCAAGTTTGGAATGAACAATAAGCATATTGACAAGCAAAATATGATGTACATAAACCATAAGCAAAAATGCACAAACTCTCTTTGTCTTACAAAGACTAGAAGTATATCCTAAACTACTTGCACTAACAATCCACAAAGTGATCATGCAAGTTGAAAATTGAATGAGCAAATACTTCTTAGCCATTTAACTAAACTCATCATATAGGAATGTTATAGCTCATAAGGATCAAAAAACAACATAATGACCACTAATCAAAGGATGAGTTAAGCCTTGTACCTCAACGCTCTTTGAGCTTGGACTTCTTACCATTTTGGTAGATCTTATTTATCAACAAGTCCATTGAAGCCTTTTGTGTGATCACTTTCATTGATCATCACAATTTTGTAATCCTTAGCATTTGACTCTTTTCTTGGAGTCTTAGCTCACTTGTGCCATTCCTTGTAGTTCATATCTTCTTCTTGAAGGATAGAACTCTTTGTTACCTACAAGGAATTCTTGATGACAAATTTGGTACCTTTTTTAAAGGTCCTTCATGATTAGCTCAATATCATCAAGTAACACATATATGCTTAAGGATCATGGTTATCAAAAACCAAAACAACTAGATAGATTCTTAAATGAATATGACATAACAAAACAAGAATCAATCAAGTTGCATATGCTACATCTCATAGATACCTTAGCTCAATAGACATGAATAAACAAGAGCATGCTAAAGGTCATCTATATAATTATTGAATTCAAGCATGTGAGATGCAACATTTATATAAGAGCAAGCATGTATATATATCAAAAACACTTAACTCATTAATCAAAGTGTTATGAGAAGGTGATTTTGATACCTTTGCTTTCTTACCAAGTGATGAAGACATTGGATTGACACTTTGGCTCTTGTCATCACTTGATGCTTTGCTCTTATTATCTAACCAACTTGGTTCTCCAATTGATTGTCATTTGAGCTTTGAGAAACCAAGTGTTGAGGAGTGCTTTTGAATTTCTTCTTTTGCACATCTCCTTTTACTTCTCCCCAATGCCACTTCTTTTTTTAATCAAGTCCATTGAAGCTTGGTGGCATACATCTAACTTATAAGAACCTATAAGATCAAGGGAAGAGTAGCTTTTGGTACCCACTTTTGTTTGGGTCCATGGGGGTTAGTTAAAAAACGTTTAACTTTCCAAACAGTTTTTACCCCTTTTTCAATCTTCTTCTTCACATGGCATCTAACACTAGAATGACCATGTTTTCCACAATAAGTGCAACAAGTGTGTGGCTTAGAAGATTTGTGAACATGCTCATAATATCTATTTTGCCTATGTGAGGAACTAGCATGCACAAAGTTATTCTTAGGCAACTTAGAAAAGCTAGCATGATCAAAGTGATTAGCATTATAACCAAGACCATGTCTATCATGTGAAGCACGTTGCATATCAAGAATATGATCAAGCTTTTGTGTTCCTTTGGAGAACTTGTCAACTAGTGAAGTAAGCTCAACAACTTTGATTTTCAAACTATCAAATTCAACAAGTTGACATTCAAGAGATGACATTTTATCACATGCTTCTTTGTATTGTAATGAAGATGTTTTGCAAGTAGTAATAAGATTTTCATTTTCACATTTCAAGCATTTAACATCATCACACAATTTTTTCATTTTCATTAATCAACTTTGATCTTTCATCAAGCAAGGATTCAATTTTAAGCTTCATCTCTTTGTTTTGCTTTGCACATTTTTTCATTTGCTCATACATATCATATAAAAGCTCATTAGGATCTTCCTCATCATCATCATCATTAGAATATGAAGGGGAGGGATAAAGATGTACCTCATTACCAAAAGCCATGAAGCAAACATTTGAGTTTTCCTCTCCTTCTTCATTTTCACTCCCATCTTGATCCCATGTGCATAGCATGCCCTTTTCGCATTCTTTGATTTGAAGAATTTTTTTTCTTTTTGTCTTCCTTGAGGCCCTTTGCTTTGGCGGTTGGGCAATTTCCTAAGAGATGTTGATTGCTTCCACACTCATAGCATTCCATCCCATTAGGATTTAGTTCTCTTCTATTTTGATGGAATTTTCTTCCTTTCGTGGGAAAACATCTTTTTCATTCGCTTTTACCATTAAATCCATAGTCTCATCATCTAGGTTGATGTCTTCCTCATCACTTGAGCAATTTGATTCCTCTAGATCAAGAAAAGATTTTAGAGCAATACTCATCTTGGACTTGTCAATACGCTCTTCCTTTTTTGTGAGTTAGCTCATATGTGAGAAGAGAACCAATAAGCTCCTCCGTAGGATATGTTTTCAAGTCCTTGGCTTCTTCAATGACTAGAGCTTTTCCTTCCCAACTTTTGGGAAGAGAGTTGAGAATCTTCCAATTTATTTCACCCAAAGTGTAATCTTTACCATATGACTTCAAACCATTTACCACATTGGTGAATCTTGTATTCATCTCATTGATTGATTCATTTGGCTTCATGGAGAATAGCTCAAACTCTCTAACTAACAAATTTAACTTTGACTCTTTCACTTGATTTGTGCCTTCATGAGTAACTTCAAGCATTTTCCACATAGCATGAGCCGATTTGCTTCCACGAACACGGTTGTACTCATCCGGATTCAAGGCACAACTTAGAATGTTCATTGCCATATAATTTCGAGTCATTTTCTTGGACTCAACTTCATTTAGCTCATTATCCGGCTTTGACATTAAAGTACCATCAACAATCTTCAATGGAATAAAAGGACCTTCTTCAAATATATGCCATAGAGAATAATCAATGGAGCACACATATATCTTGAATCGGTTTTTCCAAGCATTATAGTTGTTTCCATCAAAGAGTGGTTGTCTATTTGTAGAAGAACCCTCTTGGTAGGCTAAAGCGGAAATACCGGCCATGATCTTTACTTCTAGTGGTTAGACTAAAATTGAAGACGAGGCTCTGATACCAATTGTAAAACACAAGAGGGGGGGGGGTGAATTGGGTTTTAATCTAACTTGCTAACTTTTTCGAATCTTTTCACTGCTAGTGAAAGTATAAGCAAGATGAACAAAGGCTAAAGCAAAACCTAATCAACAAGACAAAGGATTTATAGTGGTTCGATTCACTTAGAATCTACCTCCACTACCTTGAGCCGCACCCAAGGATTTCAAACACTTCACTAAGAAGATGCCCACACAAAGTAGGACTTTACACTAGTGGCTAACTCACAAAGAGTTTTACACACAACCACTATACAAGAAAACTCACTAAGAGCTTGCCCACACTAAGTAGGTCTTTTACAAGATTACCCTATCACTAAGAAAGGGAATGAAAAGGTTTAAGAACAATACAATTAAGTTCACTCTTCTAAGTGAAAGATTAATACCTTTGAAGCACAACAATTTATAGCTCTTTGAACATATGAAGTTCACTCTTTGTCTTGCTTTTGAAAGAACACCTTTGAAAGATTTTGATCTTTGTCAATGAAGTGTTTTTCCTTTGAAAGTGTTTAGACTTGATAAGATTTCAATGAGAATGTTTGTCAAAGTCTATTGTAAGTATTAGAGTCATTCTAAAGCTTTGGAGTATTTATACCATTTGAAATCTCACTGAAAAAAACGACTGAACTGGGTCAAATAACGGCTAGTAACAGTGCACCTCGGTTGACCGAACACAGGCCTCGGTGGACCGAAGGAAAACTCGGTCGACCGACTTGGGACCTCGGTCGACCGACCTTGGTCATCTCGGTCGACCGAACCAGATCTTGGTCGACCGAACCAAGACAGCTCAACTCTCAGTACTTTGTTCGGTTGATCCGAGAAAATCTCGATCGACCGACTTTCCGGGCTTTCGGGAGAAGTTGATTAAACACTTGTTTTCAAATCATTTGAAGTCTAAAAGGTTTTCCCAAAAGGTAACACATAAGAACACTTGGAAAACTTTTCTAAAAGACTTATACTTGAAATCAAAGGCTTTTTGGATAAGAACACATTTGAAACTTTTGCCTTTTGAAAACGTGTTTATGAAATCATGTATGCAAGACTAGAGTGAGAAGCTTATGTTCATAAGAGCTTTGGTTAGAGCTTTAAAGATTACGACTAATGACGACAAAGCTCAACTAACCAAACCTAAGTCTTCAATCTTCAATCTTCATAGATGAGCCTTGAATAGTATGACTTTGAATCTTGAACATGGCTTGATTGAAGTACTTAGTGCTTCCTACAAGAGTTCCAATATTCTATCACAAAGATTAAGATCATTAGACACAACATCATAAGTTTGTCCAATATCAAAAAACGAGTTCGTTCGCCCTTAGGGCTTACAATCTCCCCTTTTTGATTATGACAAAACTTTGATGTAAAAGGATAGAATATGGACAATTTAAGTACATGGAAGCATGGCAAAAGGATTTAAGAACAAATAAGTACAAAGACTAATGCTTAGAAGATACCGATTGTATACGATACCAATTGCAAAGACAAATATATGCAAAGACATAAGCACTAGCATTATAAGTTCTTTTGCCATATAAACTAGTGGACTCATAGAAGAGCCCTATTTCCCAACCATCCTCCTTGCCTCCTTCCTTCCATCAAAAGGCAAGTTTTGAGACATAAGATATATACAAACATATAAAAGCTCCCCCTCAAAACATGCCGGGTGAAAAGATACAATATAGATAGAAACATGTTAAGAAGGCTCCCTAGATATCTTTTCCCCTTTTCTACATTCAAGCTAGAAGCATGTAAAGATAACTCCCTTAATTTCTCCCCCTTTGGCATAATCAAAAAGATTTCTAACACCAAATAAAATATAACAGTTAAGAACATGGGAACATGCTAATAACCAAAGCTTGAATTCATCCAACAACAAGAGTATGTAATAACCATAAAATTCTAGCACAACAACTACCGGCGACTTTAAAGTCCGCTTTGGTGGTGGAAAAGGGATACACATGCTTGTTGTGAAGCTAAGACAAAAAAAAGATAAGGAATAACACTTTAAAGTACAATCTCCCCTTTTTATCAAAACATACCATGTTAGCTATTTGAGATGGAAACAAGTTGAATACCAATAGTAAAACATATAAACACATTGATATCAATTGTGAAACACATATGAGAATATAGCTAACACGAGTTGGTGGCAATACCTTAAATACATAAGTTAAGCATATGTATTGCAACCAAAAGATTTAGAGGAAGTATAAGATGACACTTCAAGTACATTCCTCCAATAAGTTAATGGTTAGCTAAATGAGTATAACAACTCTAGAAGCAAGCCTAACCAACAACTCTAATGAGATCACAAAGGGTATGAATACCAATTGTAAAGACTATGATCTCATGGTTATTTAAGAAGAACACATGTTAGAGTATGAACATGTATAACATGTGTAACTCCCAAAAATAACTAACACATATTGGCTAAAAGGATATGAAAGAAGAAAAACCAAGCCAACAAGTGTTAATATCTCTAAATGATGCAACATTTTAACATGATGATCAAGGATGATAAAGATCAAGCACATCATGTTAAACATATGTAAATGAGGATCAAGCACCAAAGAGATATGGTATGTGCATTCTTGAAGATATTGATACCAATTGTGATTGTGTTTGTACTTTAAGCAATTAAGATCTTAAAAGTAGAACACAAGACACATTATCAAGATAAAAGAACCCATGCACATAAAAACAGAGAGTTTCAATAATCAAGTTTATGCTTTTAAATCATCATTCTTGTCAAGTTTGGAATGAACAATAAGCATATTGACAAGCAAAATATGATGTACATAAACCATAAGCAAAAATGCACAAACTCTCTTTGTCTTACAAAGACTAGAAGTATATCCTAAACTACTTGCACTAACAATCCACAAAGTGATCATGCAAGTTGAAAATTGAATGAGCAAATACTTCTTAGCCATTTAACTAAACTCATCATATAGGAATGTTATAGCTCATAAGGATCAAAAAACAACATAATGACCACTAATCAAAGGATGAGTTAAGCCTTGTACCTCAACGCTCTTTGAGCTTGGACTTCTTACCATTTTGGTAGATCTTATTTATCAACAAGTCCATTGAAGCCTTTTGTGTGATCACTTTCATTGATCATCACAATTTTGTAATCCTTAGCATTTGACTCTTTTCTTGGAGTCTTAGCTCACTTGTGCCATTCCTTGTAGTTCATATCTTCTTCTTGAAGGATAGAACTCTTTGTTACCTACAAGGAATTCTTGATGACAAATTTGGTACCTTTTTTAAAGGTCCTTCATGATTAGCTCAATATCATCAAGTAACACATATATGCTTAAGGATCATGGTTATCAAAAACCAAAACAACTAGATAGATTCTTAAATGAATATGACATAACAAAACAAGAATCAATCAAGTTGCATATGCTACATCTCATAGATACCTTAGCTCAATAGACATGAATAAACAAGAGCATGCTAAAGGTCATCTATATAATTATTGAATTCAAGCATGTGAGATGCAACATTTATATAAGAGCAAGCATGTATATATATCAAAAACACTTAACTCATTAATCAAAGTGTTATGAGAAGGTGATTTTGATACCTTTGCTTTCTTACCAAGTGATGAAGACATTGGATTGACACTTTGGCTCTTGTCATCACTTGATGCTTTGCTCTTATTATCTAACCAACTTGGTTCTCCAATTGATTGTCATTTGAGCTTTGAGAAACCAAGTGTTGAGGAGTGCTTTTGAATTTCTTCTTTTGGCACATCTCCTTTTACTTCTCCCCCAATGCCACTTCTTTTTTTAATCAAGTCCATTGAAGCTTGGTGGCATACATCTAACTTATAAGAACCTATAAGATCAAGGGAAGAGTAGCTTTTGGTACCCACTTTTGTTTGGGTCCATGGGGGTTAGTTAAAAAACGCTTTAACTTTCCAAACAGCTTTTTACCCCTTTTTCAATCTTCTTCTTCACATGGCATCTAACACTAGAATGACCATGTTTTCCACAATAAGTGCAACAAGTGTGTGGCTTAGAAGATTTGTGAACATGCTCATAATATCTATTTTGCCTATGTGAGGAACTAGCATGCACAAAGTTATTCTTAGGCAACTTAGAAAAGCTAGCATGATCAAAGTGATTAGCATTATAACCAAGACCATGTCTATCATGTGAAGCACGTTGCATATCAAGAATATGATCAAGCTTTTGTGTTCCTTTGGAGAACTTGTCAACTAGTGAAGTAAGCTCAACAACTTTGATTTTCAAACTATCAAATTCAACAAGTTGACATTCAAGAGATGACATTTTATCACATGCTTCTTTGTATTGTAATGAAGATGTTTTGCAAGTAGTAATAAGATTTTCATTTTCACATTTCAAGCATTTAACATCATCACACAATTTTTCATTTTCATTAATCAACTTTGATCTTTCATCAAGCAAGGATTCAATTTTAAGCTTCATCTCTTTGTTTTGCTTTGCACATTTTTTCATTTGCTCATACATATCATATAAAAGCTCATTAGGATCTTCCTCATCATCATCATCATTAGAATATGAAGGGGAGGGATAAAGATGTACCTCATTACCAAAAGCCATGAAGCAAACATTTGAGTTTTCCTCTCCTTCTTCATTTTCACTCCCATCTTGATCCCATGTGCATAGCATGCCCTTTGCATTCTTTGATTTGAAGAATTTTTTTCTTTTTTGTCTTCCTTGAGGCCCTTTGCTTTGGCGGTTGGGCAATTTCCTAAGAGATGTTGATTGCTTCCACACTCATAGCATTCCATCCCATTAGGATTTAGTTCTCTTCTATTTTGATGGAATTTTCTTCCTTTCAGTGGAAAACATCTTTTTCATTCGCTTTTACCATTAAATCCATAGTCTCATCATCTAGGTTGATGTCTTCCTCATCACTTGAGCAATTTGATTCCTCTAGATCAAGAAAAGATTTTAGAGCAATACTCATCTTGGACTTGTCAATACGCTCTTCCTTTTTTGTGAGTTAGCTCATATGTGAGAAGAGAACCAATAAGCTCCTCCGTAGGATATGTTTTCAAGTCCTTGGCTTCTTCAATGACTAGAGCTTTTCCTTCCCAACTTTTGGGAAGAGAGTTGAGAATCTTCCAATTTATTTCACCCAAAGTGTAATCTTTACCATATGACTTCAAACCATTTACCACATTGGTGAATCTTGTATTCATCTCATTGATTGATTCATTTGGCTTCATGGAGAATAGCTCAAACTCTCTAACTAACAAATTTAACTTTGACTCTTTCACTTGATTTGTGCCTTCATGAGTAACTTCAAGCATTTTCCACATAGCATGAGCCGATTTGCTTCCACGAACACGGTTGTACTCATCCGGATTCAAGGCACAACTTAGAATGTTCATTGCCATATAATTTCGAGTCATTTTCTTGGACTCAACTTCATTTAGCTCATTATCCGGCTTTGACATTAAAGTACCATCAACAATCTTCAATGGAATAAAAGGACCTTCTTCAAATATATGCCATAGAGAATAATCAATGGAGCACACATATATCTTGAATCGGTTTTTCCAAGCATTATAGTTGTTTCCATCAAAGAGTGGTTGTCTATTTGTAGAAGAACCCTCTTGGTAGGCTAAAGCGGAAATACCGCCATGATCTTTACTTCTAGTGGTTAGACTAAAATTGAAGACGAGGCTCTGATACCAATTGTAAAACACAAGAGGGGGGGGGGTGAATTGGGTTTTAATCTAACTTGCTAACTTTTTCGAATCTTTTCACTGCTAGTGAAAGTATAAGCAAGATGAACAAAGGCTAAAGCAAAACCTAATCAACAAGACAAAGGATTTATAGTGGTTCGATTCACTTAGAATCTACCTCCACTACCTTGAGCCGCACCCAAGGATTTCAAACACTTCACTAAGAAGATGCCCACACAAAGTAGGACTTTACACTAGTGGCTAACTCACAAAGAGTTTTACACACAACCACTATACAAGAAAACTCACTAAGAGCTTGCCCACACTAAGTAGGTCTTTTACAAGATTACCCTATCACTAAGAAAGGGAATGAAAAGGTTTAAGAACAATACAATTAAGTTCACTCTTCTAAGTGAAAGATTAATACCTTTGAAGCACAACAATTTATAGCTCTTTGAACATATGAAGTTCACTCTTTGTCTTGCTTTTGAAAGAACACCTTTGAAAGATTTTGATCTTTGTCAATGAAGTGTTTTTTCCTTTGAAAGTGTTTAGACTTGATAAGATTTCAATGAGAATGTTTGTCAAAGTCTATTGTAAGTATTAGAGTCATTCTAAAGCTTTGGAGTATTTATACCATTTGAAATCTCACTAAAAAACGACTGAAACGGTCAAATAACGGCTAGTAACAGTAGCACCTCGGTTGACCGAACACAGGCCTCGGTGGACCGAAGGAAAACTCGGTCGACCGACTTGGGACCTCGGTCGACCGACCTTGGTCATCTCGGTCGACCGAACCAGATCTTGGTCTACCGAACCAAGACAGCTCAACTCTCAGTACTTTGTTCGGTTGATCCGAGAAAATCTCGGTCGACCGACTTTCTGGGGCTTTCGGAGAAGTTGATTAAACACTTGTTTTCAAATCATTTGAAGTCTAAAAGGTTTTCCCAAAAGGTAACACATAAGAACACTTGGAAAACTTTTCTAAAAGACTTATACTTGAAATCAAAGGCTTTTTGGATAAGAACACATTTGAAACTTTTGCCTTTTGAAAACGTGTTTATGAAATCATGTATGCAAGACTAGAGTGAGAAGCTTATGTTCATAAGAGCTTTGGTTAGAGCTTTAAAGATTACGACTAATGACGACAAAGCTCAACTAACCAAACCTAAGTCTTCAATCTTCAATCTTCATAGATGAGCCTTGAATAGTATGACTTTGAATCTTGAACATGGCTTGATTGAAGTACTTAGTGCTTCCTACAAGAGTTCCAATATTCTATCACAAAGATTAAGATCATTAGACACAACATCATAAGTTTGTCCAATATCAAAAACAGAGTTCGTTCGCCCTTAGGGCTTACAATCTCCCCCTTTTTGATTATGACAAAACTTTGATGTAAAAGGATAGAATATGGACAATTTAAGTACATGGAAGCATGGCAAAAGGATTTAAGAACAAATAAGTACAAAGACTAATGCTTAGAAGATACCGATTGTATACGATACCAATTGCAAAGACAAATATATGCAAAGACATAAGCACTAGCATTATAAGTTCTTTTGCCATATAAACTAGTGGACTCATAGAAGAGCCCTATTTCCCAACCATCCTCCTTGCCTCCTTCCTTCCATCAAAAGGCAAGTTTTGAGACATAAGATATATACAAACATATAAAAGCTCCCCCTCAAAACATGCCGGGTGAAAAGATACAATATAGATAGAAACATGTTAAGAAGGCTCCCTAGATATCTTTTCCCCTTTTCTACATTCAAGCTAGAAGCATGTAAAGATAACTCCCTTAATTTCTCCCCCTTTGGCATAATCAAAAAGATTTCTAACACCAAATAAAATATAACAGTTAAGAACATGGGAACATGCTAATAACCAAAGCTTGAATTCATCCAACAACAAGAGTATGTAATAACCATAAAATTCTAGCACAACAACTACCGGCGACTTTAAAGTCCGCTTTGGTGGTGGAAAAGGGATACACATGCTTGTTGTGAAGCTAAGACAAAAAAAAAGATAAGGAATAACACTTTAAAGTACAATCTCCCCTTTTATCAAAACATACCATGTTAGCTATTTGAGATGGAAACAAGTTGAATACCAATAGTAAAACATATAAACACATTGATATCAATTGTGAAACACATATGAGAATATAGCTAACACGAGTTGGTGGCAATACCTTAAATACATAAGTTAAGCATATGTATTGCAACCAAAAGATTTAGAGGAAGTATAAGATGACACTTCAAGTACATTCCTCCAATAAGTTAATGGTTAGCTAAATGAGTATAACAACTCTAGAAGCAAGCCTAACCAACAACTCTAATGAGATCACAAAGGGTATGAATACCAATTGTAAAGACTATGATCTCATGGTTATTTAAGAAGAACACATGTTAGAGTATGAACATGTATAACATGTGTAACTCCCAAAAATAACTAACACATATTGGCTAAAGGATATGAAAGAAGAAAAACCAAGCCAACAAGTGTTAATATCTCTAAATGATGCAACATTTTAACATGATGATCAAGGATGATAAAGATCAAGCACATCATGTTAAACATATGTAAATGAGGATCAAGCACCAAAGAGATATGGTATGTGCATTCTTGAAGATATTGATACCAATTGTGATTGTGTTTGTACTTTAAGCAATTAAGATCTTAAAAGTAGAACACAAGACACATTATCAAGATAAAAGAACCCATGCACATAAAAACAGAGAGTTTCAATAATCAAGTTTATGCTTTTAAATCATCATTCTTGTCAAGTTTGGAATGAACAATAAGCATATTGACAAGCAAAATATGATGTACATAAACCATAAGCAAAAATGCACAAACTCTCTTTGTCTTACAAAGACTAGAAGTATATCCTAAACTACTTGCACTAACAATCCACAAAGTGATCATGCAAGTTGAAAATTGAATGAGCAAATACTTCTTAGCCATTTAACTAAACTCATCATATAGGAATGTTATAGCTCATAAGGATCAAAAAACAACATAATGACCACTAATCAAAGGATGAGTTAAGCCTTGTACCTCAACGCTCTTTGAGCTTGGACTTCTTACCATTTTGGTAGATCTTATTTATCAACAAGTCCATTGAAGCCTTTTGTGTGATCACTTTCATTGATCATCACAATTTTGTAATCCTTAGCATTTGACTCTTTTCTTGGAGTCTTAGCTCACTTGTGCCATTCCTTGTAGTTCATATCTTCTTCTTGAAGGATAGAACTCTTTGTTACCTACAAGGAATTCTTGATGACAAATTTGGTACCTTTTTTAAAGGTCCTTCATGATTAGCTCAATATCATCAAGTAACACATATATGCTTAAGGATCATGGTTATCAAAAACCAAAACAACTAGATAGATTCTTAAATGAATATGACATAACAAAACAAGAATCAATCAAGTTGCATATGCTACATCTCATAGATACCTTAGCTCAATAGACATGAATAAACAAGAGCATGCTAAAGGTCATCTATATAATTATTGAATTCAAGCATGTGAGATGCAACATTTATATAAGAGCAAGCATGTATATATATCAAAAAACACTTAACTCATTAATCAAAGTGTTATGAGAAGGTGATTTTGATACCTTTGCTTTCTTACCAAGTGATGAAGACATTGGATTGACACTTTGGCTCTTGTCATCACTTGATGCTTTGCTCTTATTATCTAACCAACTTGGTTCTCCAATTGATTGTCATTTGAGCTTTGAGAAACCAAGTGTTGAGGAGTGCTTTTGAATTTCTTCTTTTGGCACATCTCCTTTTACTTCTCCCCAATGCCACTTCTTTTTTTAATCAAGTCCATTGAAGCTTGGTGGCATACATCTAACTTATAAGAACCTATAAGATCAAGGGAAGAGTAGCTTTTGGTACCCACTTTTGTTTGGGTCCATGGGGGTTAGTTAAAAAACGCTTTAACTTTCCAAACAGCTTTTTACCCCTTTTTCAATCTTCTTCTTCACATGGCATCTAACACTAGAATGACCATGTTTTCCACAATAAGTGCAACAAGTGTGTGGCTTAGAAGATTTGTGAACATGCTCATAATATCTATTTTGCCTATGTGAGGAACTAGCATGCACAAAGTTATTCTTAGGCAACTTAGAAAAGCTAGCATGATCAAAGTGATTAGCATTATAACCAAGACCATGTCTATCATGTGAAGCACGTTGCATATCAAGAATATGATCAAGCTTTTGTGTTCCTTTGGAGAACTTGTCAACTAGTGAAGTAAGCTCAACAACTTTGATTTTCAAACTATCAAATTCAACAAGTTGACATTCAAGAGATGACATTTTATCACATGCTTCTTTGTATTGTAATGAAGATGTTTTGCAAGTAGTAATAAGATTTTCATTTTCACATTTCAAGCATTTAACATCATCACACAATTTTTTCATTTTCATTAATCAACTTTGATCTTTCATCAAGCAAGGATTCAATTTTAAGCTTCATCTCTTTGTTTTGCTTTGCACATTTTTTTTCATTTGCTCATACATATCATATAAAAGCTCATTAGGATCTTCCTCATCATCATCATCATTAGAATATGAAGGGGAGGGATAAAGATGTACCTCATTACCAAAAGCCATGAAGCAAACATTTGAGTTTTCCTCTCCTTCTTCATTTTCACTCCCATCTTGATCCCATGTGCATAGCATGCCCTTTCGCATTCTTTGATTTGAAGAATTTTTTTCTTTTTTGTCTTCCTTGAGGCCCTTTGCTTTGGCGGTTGGGCAATTTCCTAAGAGATGTTGATTGCTTCCACACTCATAGCATTCCATCCCATTAGGATTTAGTTCTCTTCTATTTTGATGGAATTTTCTTCCTTTCGTGGAAAACATCTTTTTCATTCGCTTTTACCATTAAATCCATAGTCTCATCATCTAGGTTGATGTCTTCCTCATCACTTGAGCAATTTGATTCCTCTAGATCAAGAAAAGATTTTAGAGCAATACTCATCTTGGACTTGTCAATACGCTCTTCCTTTTTTGTGAGTTAGCTCATATGTGAGAAGAGAACCAATAAGCTCCTCCGTAGGATATGTTTTCAAGTCCTTGGCTTCTTCAATGACTAGAGCTTTTCCTTCCCAACTTTTGGGAAGAGAGTTGAGAATCTTCCAATTTATTTCACCCAAAGTGTAATCTTTACCATATGACTTCAAACCATTTACCACATTGGTGAATCTTGTATTCATCTCATTGATTGATTCATTTGGCTTCATGGAGAATAGCTCAAACTCTCTAACTAACAAATTTAACTTTGACTCTTTCACTTGATTTGTGCCTTCATGAGTAACTTCAAGCATTTTCCACATAGCATGAGCCGATTTGCTTCCACGAACACGGTTGTACTCATCCGGATTCAAGGCACAACTTAGAATGTTCATTGCCATATAATTTCGAGTCATTTTCTTGGACTCAACTTCATTTAGCTCATTATCCGGCTTTGACATTAAAGTACCATCAACAATCTTCAATGGAATAAAAGGACCTTCTTCAAATATATGCCATAGAGAATAATCAATGGAGCACACATATATCTTGAATCGGTTTTTCCAAGCATTATAGTTGTTTCCATCAAAGAGTGGTTGTCTATTTGTAGAAGAACCCTCTTGGTAGGCTAAAGCGGAAATACCGCCATGATCTTTACTTCTAGTGGTTAGACTAAAATTGAAGACGAGGCTCGATACCAATTGTAAAACACAAGAGGGGGGGTGAATTGGGTTTTAATCTAACTTGCTAACTTTTTCGAATCTTTTCACTGCTAGTGAAAGTATAAGCAAGATGAACAAAGGCTAAAGCAAAACCTAATCAACAAGACAAAGGATTTATAGTGGTTCGATTCACTTAGAATCTACCTCCACTACCTTGAGCCGCACCCAAGGATTTCAAACACTTCACTAAGAAGATGCCCACACAAAGTAGGACTTTACACTAGTGGCTAACTCACAAAGAGTTTTACACACAACCACTATACAAGAAAACTCACTAAGAGCTTGCCCACACTAAGTAGGTCTTTTACAAGATTACCCTATCACTAAGAAAGGGAATGAAAAGGTTTAAGAACAATACAATTAAGTTCACTCTTCTAAGTGAAAGATTAATACCTTTGAAGCACAACAATTTATAGCTCTTTGAACATATGAAGTTCACTCTTTGTCTTGCTTTTGAAAGAACACCTTTGAAAGATTTTGATCTTTGTCAATGAAGTGTTTTTTCCTTTGAAAGTGTTTAGACTTGATAAGATTTCAATGAGAATGTTTGTCAAAGTCTATTGTAAGTATTAGAGTCATTCTAAAGCTTTGGAGTATTTATACCATTTGAAATCTCACTAAAAAAACGACTGAACTGGCCAAATAACGGCTAGTAACAAAGCACCTCGGTTGACCGAACACAGGCCTCGGTGGACCGAAGGAAAACTCGGTCGACCGACTTGGGACTCTCGGTCGACCGACCTTGGTCATCTCGGTCGACCGAACCGGATCTTGGTCTACCGAACCAAGACAACTCAACTCTCAAGTACTTTGTTCGGCTGATCCGAGAAAATCTCGGTCGACCGACTTTCCGGGCTTTCGGGAGAAGTTGATTAAACACTTGTTTTCAAATCATTTGAAGTCTAAAAGGTTTTCCCAAAAGGTAACACATAAGAACACTTGGAAAACTTTTCTAAAAGACTTATACTTGAAATCAAAGGCTTTTTGGATAAGAACACATTTGAAACTTTTGCCTTTTGAAAACGTGTTTATGAAATCATGTATGCAAGACTAGAGTGAGAAGCTTATGTTCATAAGAGCTTTGGTTAGAGCTTTAAAGATTACGACTAATGACGACAAAGCTCAACTAACCAAACCTAAGTCTTCAATCTTCAATCTTCATAGATGAGCCTTGAATAGTATGACTTTGAATCTTGAACATGGCTTGATTGAAGTACTTAGTGCTTCCTACAAGAGTTCCAATATTCTATCACAAAGATTAAGATCATTAGACACAACATCATAAGTTTGTCCAATATCAAAAACGAGTTCGCTCGCCCTTAGGGCTTACAATCTCCCCTTTTTGATTATGACAAAACTTTGATGTAAAAAGGATAGAATATGGACAATTTAAGTACATGGAAGCATGGCAAAAGGATTTAAGAACAAATAAGTACAAAGACTAATGCTTAGAAGATACCGATTGTATACGATACCAATTGCAAA
The DNA here is from genome assembly GCA_026122235.1 of Vinca minor. Lineage (NCBI taxonomy): Eukaryota > Viridiplantae > Streptophyta > Magnoliopsida > Gentianales > Apocynaceae > Vinca > Vinca minor. Next base: position 577,186 of record JAOCZM010000259.1, on the reverse strand, counting down.
GACAAATATATGCAAAGACATAAGCACTAGCATTATAAGTTCTTTTGCCATATAAACTAGGGACTCATAGAAGAGCCCTATTTCCCAACCATCCTCCTTGCCTCCTTCCTTCCATCAAAAGGCAAGTTTTGAGACATAAGATATATACAAACATATAAAAGCTCCCCCTCAAAACATGCCGGGTGAAAAGATACAATATAGATAGAAACATGTTAAGAAGGCTCCCTAGATATCTTTTCCCCTTTTTTCTACATTCAAGCTAGAAGCATGTAAAGATAACTCCCTTAATTTCTCCCCCCTTTGGCATAATCAAAAAGATTTCTAACACCAAATAAAATATAACAGCTTAAGAACATGGGAACATGCTAATAACCAAAGCTTGAATTCATCCAACAACAAGAGTATGTAATAACCATAAAATTCTAGCACAACAACTACCGCGACTTTAAAGTCCGCTTTGGTGGTGGAAAAAGGGATACACATGCTTGTTGTGAAGCTAAGACAAAAAAAAGATAAGGAATAACACTTTAAAGTACAATCTCCCCTTTTATCAAAACATACCATGTTAGCTATTTGAGATGGAAACAAGTTGAATACCAATAGTAAAACATATAAACACATTGATATCAATTGTGAAACACATATGAGAATATAGCTAACACGAGTTGGTGGCAATACCTTAAATACATAAGTTAAGCATATGTATTGCAACCAAAAGATTTAGAGGAAGTATAAGATGACACTTCAAGTACATTCCTCCAATAAGTTAATGGTTAGCTAAATGAGTATAACAACTCTAGAAGCAAGCCTAACCAACAACTCTAATGAGATCACAAAGGGTATGAATACCAATTGTAAAGACTATGATCTCATGGTTATTTAAGAAGAACACATGTTAGAGTATGAACATGTATAACATGTGTAACTCCCAAAAATAACTAACACATATTGGCTAAAGGATATGAAAGAAGAAAAACCAAGCCAACAAGTGTTAATATCTCTAAATGATGCAACATTTTAACATGATGATCAAGGATGATAAAGATCAAGCACATCATGTTAAACATATGTAAATGAGGATCAAGCACCAAAGAGATATGGTATGTGCATTCTTGAAGATATTGATACCAATTGTGATTGTGTTTGTACTTTAAGCAATTAAGATCTTAAAAGTAGAACACAAGACACATTATCAAGATAAAAGAACCCATGCACATAAAAACAGAGAGTTTCAATAATCAAGTTTATGCTTTTAAATCATCATTCTTGTCAAGTTTGGAATGAACAATAAGCATATTGACAAGCAAAATATGATGTACATAAACCATAAGCAAAAATGCACAAACTCTCTTTGTCTTACAAAGACTAGAAGTATATCCTAAACTACTTGCACTAACAATCCACAAAGTGATCATGCAAGTTGAAAATTGAATGAGCAAATACTTCTTAGCCATTTAACTAAACTCATCATATAGGAATGTTATAGCTCATAAGGATCAAAAAACAACATAATGACCACTAATCAAAGGATGAGTTAAGCCTTGTACCTCAACGCTCTTTGAGCTTGGACTTCTTACCATTTTGGTAGATCTTATTTATCAACAAGTCCATTGAAGCCTTTTGTGTGATCACTTTCATTGATCATCACAATTTTGTAATCCTTAGCATTTGACTCTTTTCTTGGAGTCTTAGCTCACTTGTGCCATTCCTTGTAGTTCATATCTTCTTCTTGAAGGATAGAACTCTTTGTTACCTACAAGGAATTCTTGATGACAAATTTGGTACCTTTTTAAAGGTCCTTCATGATTAGCTCAATATCATCAAGTAACACATATATGCTTAAGGATCATGGTTATCAAAAACCAAAACAACTAGATAGATTCTTAAATGAATATGACATAACAAAACAAGAATCAATCAAGTTGCATATGCTACATCTCATAGATACCTTAGCTCAATAGACATGAATAAACAAGAGCATGCTAAAGGTCATCTATATAATTATTGAATTCAAGCATGTGAGATGCAACATTTATATAAGAGCAAGCATGTATATATATCAAAAACACTTAACTCATTAATCAAAGTGTTATGAGAAGGTGATTTTGATACCTTTGCTTTCTTACCAAGTGATGAAGACATTGGATTGACACTTTGGCTCTTGTCATCACTTGATGCTTTGCTCTTATTATCTAACCAACTTGGTTCTCCAATTGATTGTCATTTGAGCTTTGAGAAACCAAGTGTTGAGGAGTGCTTTTGAATTTCTTCTTTTGCACATCTCCTTTTACTTCTCCCCAATGCCACTTCTTTTTTTAATCAAGTCCATTGAAGCTTGGTGGCATACATCTAACTTATAAGAACCTATAAGATCAAGGGAAGAGTAGCTTTTGGTACCCACTTTTGTTTGGGTCCATGGGGGTTAGTTAAAAAACGCTTTAACTTTCCAAACAGCTTTTTACCCCTTTTTCAATCTTCTTCTTCACATGGCATCTAACACTAGAATGACCATGTTTTCCACAATAAGTGCAACAAGTGTGTGGCTTAGAAGATTTGTGAACATGCTCATAATATCTATTTTGCCTATGTGAGGAACTAGCATGCACAAAGTTATTCTTAGGCAACTTAGAAAAGCTAGCATGATCAAAGTGATTAGCATTATAACCAAGACCATGTCTATCATGTGAAGCACGTTGCATATCAAGAATATGATCAAGCTTTTGTGTTCCTTTGGAGAACTTGTCAACTAGTGAAGTAAGCTCAACAACTTTGATTTTCAAACTATCAAATTCAACAAGTTGACATTCAAGAGATGACATTTTATCACATGCTTCTTTGTATTGTAATGAAGATGTTTTGCAAGTAGTAATAAGATTTTCATTTTCACATTTCAAGCATTTAACATCATCACACAATTTTTTCATTTTCATTAATCAACTTTGATCTTTCATCAAGCAAGGATTCAATTTTAAGCTTCATCTCTTTGTTTTGCTTTGCACATTTTTTTTCATTTGCTCATACATATCATATAAAAGCTCATTAGGATCTTCCTCATCATCATCATCATTAGAATATGAAGGGGAGGGATAAAGATGTACCTCATTACCAAAAGCCATGAAGCAAACATTTGAGTTTTCCTCTCCTTCTTCATTTTCACTCCCATCTTGATCCCATGTGCATAGCATGCCCTTTCGCATTCTTTGATTTGAAGAATTTTTTTCTTTTTTGTCTTCCTTGAGGCCCTTTGCTTTGGCGGTTGGGCAATTTCCTAAGAGATGTTGATTGCTTCCACACTCATAGCATTCCATCCCATTAGGATTTAGTTCTCTTCTATTTTGATGGAATTTTCTTCCTTTCGTGGAAAACATCTTTTTCATTCGCTTTTACCATTAAATCCATAGTCTCATCATCTAGGTTGATGTCTTCCTCATCACTTGAGCAATTTGATTCCTCTAGATCAAGAAAAGATTTTAGAGCAATACTCATCTTGGACTTGTCAATACGCTCTTCCTTTTTTGTGAGTTAGCTCATATGTGAGAAGAGAACCAATAAGCTCCTCCGTAGGATATGTTTTCAAGTCCTTGGCTTCTTCAATGACTAGAGCTTTTCCTTCCCAACTTTTGGGAAGAGAGTTGAGAATCTTCCAATTTATTTCACCCAAAGTGTAATCTTTACCATATGACTTCAAACCATTTACCACATTGGTGAATCTTGTATTCATCTCATTGATTGATTCATTTGGCTTCATGGAGAATAGCTCAAACTCTCTAACTAACAAATTTAACTTTGACTCTTTCACTTGATTTGTGCCTTCATGAGTAACTTCAAGCATTTTCCACATAGCATGAGCCGATTTGCTTCCACGAACACGGTTGTACTCATCCCGGATTCAAGGCACAACTTAGAATGTTCATTGCCATATAATTTCGAGTCATTTTCTTGGACTCAACTTCATTTAGCTCATTATCCGGCTTTTGACATTAAAGTACCATCAACAATCTTCAATGGAATAAAAGGACCTTCTTCAAATATATGCCATAGAGAATAATCAATGGAGCACACATATATCTTGAATCGGTTTTTCCAAGCATTATAGTTGTTTCCATCAAAGAGTGGTTGTCTATTTGTAGAAGAACCCTCTTGGTAGGCTAAAGCGGAAATACCGCCATGATCTTTACTTCTAGTGGTTAGACTAAAATTGAAGACGAGGCTCGATACCAATTGTAAAACACAAGAGGGGGGGTGAATTGGGTTTTAATCTAACTTGCTAACTTTTTTTCGAATCTTTTCACTGCTAGTGAAAGTATAAGCAAGATGAACAAAGGCTAAAGCAAAACCTAATCAACAAGACAAAGGATTTATAGTGGTTCGATTCACTTAGAATCTACCTCCACTACCTTGAGCCGCACCCAAGGATTTCAAACACTTCACTAAGAAGATGCCCACACAAAGTAGGACTTTACACTAGTGGCTAACTCACAAAGAGTTTTACACACAACCACTATACAAGAAAACTCACTAAGAGCTTGCCCACACTAAGTAGGTCTTTTACAAGATTACCCTATCACTAAGAAAGGGAATGAAAAGGTTTAAGAACAATACAATTAAGTTCACTCTTCTAAGTGAAAGATTAATACCTTTGAAGCACAACAATTTATAGCTCTTTGAACATATGAAGTTCACTCTTTGTCTTGCTTTTGAAAGAACACCTTTGAAAGATTTTGATCTTTGTCAATGAAGTGTTTTTTCCTTTGAAAGTGTTTAGACTTGATAAGATTTCAATGAGAATGTTTGTCAAAGTCTATTGTAAGTATTAGAGTCATTCTAAAGCTTTGGAGTATTTATACCATTTGAAATCTCACTAAAAAACGACTCGAACGGTCAAATAACGGCTAGTAACAGCAGCACCTCGGTTGACCGAACACAGCCCTCGGTGGACCGAAGGAAAACTCTGGCCGACCGACTTGGGACCTCTGGCCGACCGACCTTGGTCATCTCGGTCGACCGAACCAGATCTTGGTCTACCGAACCAAGACAGCTCAACTCTCAAGACTTTTGTTCGGCTGATCCGAGAAAATCTCGGGCCGACCGACTTTCCGGGCTTTCAGAGAAGTTGATTAAACACTTGTTTTCAAATCATTTGAAGTCTAAAAGGTTTTCCCAAAAGGTAACACATAAGAACACTTGGAAAACTTTTCTAAAAGACTTATACTTGAAATCAAAGGCTTTTTGGATAAGAACACATTTGAAACTTTTGCCTTTTGAAAACGTGTTTATGAAATCATGTATGCAAGACTAGAGTGAGAAGCTTATGTTCATAAGAGCTTTGGTTAGAGCTTTAAAGATTACGACTAATGACGACAAAGCTCAACTAACCAAACCTAAGTCTTCAATCTTCAATCTTCATAGATGAGCCTTGAATAGTATGACTTTGAATCTTGAACATGGCTTGATTGAAGTACTTAGTGCTTCCTACAAGAGTTCCAATATTCTATCACAAAGATTAAGATCATTAGACACAACATCATAAGTTTGTCCAATATCAAAAACGAGTTCGCTCGCCTCTGTGGCTTACACATCGCAATGGAAGCAAACTCCTTCTTTGGTGCCTCGCCTCGGGTCTGGGGTCTGGGCTTGTTATCGCCTTTTCCCTTCTTTGCCATGGGCTTTCCCTTTCCTTTCTTCTTGAAATTCCCTTTTTGAACCATTAAGACTTCAGGGGTTTTCTTAATGTTCAGTTAGCCTGCTTGAGCATCCCGTGTATTTCGTGTATGGTCTTCTCCAGGGCATGCATGTTGAAGTTCATAACAAATTGGTCATACTTTGGTGGGAGTGAGCCCAAGATCATATCTGTGGCCATGTCATGACCTACGGTAGCCCCAAGCTTCTCAAGTTGGTCAAAATAGCCCTTCATCTTAAGAACATGTGCACTTACAGAGGTGCTAGGGGCCATCTTGCAACTATTCAATGCCTTAGTAGTGAGGAATCTTTCATGATGAGCTTGTTCTTGGAACATTTCCTTAGTCCTTCGTAAGTACTTAAGGATGTTCTTCACGACTATCCAATGACGTTTATCGTATATAGACTGGTATCTGCTCGTTATACTCATAACATATGAGACATCTGGTCGAGTACACAACATGGCATACATGATATATCCAATTGTCGAAGCATAAGGAATCTCACTCATGCATTCTTTCTCATCTAGTGTCTTAGCACACTGTTGTCTTGAAAGAACAGTACCAAGTGCTATATGACAAATGCCTTTTTTGGACTCTTGCATTGTAAATCGATTTAGCACTTTGTCTATATAAGTACTCTGACTTAGGCCAAGAAGTCTATGTGATCTATATCTATAGATCTTGACTCCTAAGATGAAGCTTGCTTCACCTAATTCCTTCATAGAGAAACATTCCCCCAACCAGACCTTTACAGATTCCAAGGTTGGAATGTCATTCCCTATGAGTAGTATGTTATCTACATACAAAACCAGAAATACCACGGAGTTTCTACTAAACTTCTTATAAACACAAGGTACATCAACATTCTTGATAAAACTGAACTATCGTACGGCTTCATCAAAACGTCGATTCCAGCTTCTAGAAGTTTGTTTGTGGGTTGTAGGTTCATCGTGATCAATAAACACAACATCTTAATGTTTTGTTACGAAAAATCCAAACTTTTCGAGTGGTCTAAGAACTCTACTAGACCTACGCAATTCTTGTGTTTCTAGAACTGGTTCCACAACACCTTGTGTAGCTTGTTCCAATTCCACCTGGTCACTTGTGCGTGGAACTTCACCAAGTTCCCTTGGAATTTTACCAAACTGTGGAACTTCATTAAGTTCCACGTGGCTCCAACTTGTTTTCCAATAAAGAAATTCCTCTTCCAGAAAAAACTCAGTTACAAGCAACAAACACTTTGTTCTCGTTCGAGATACAGAAGTAGTACCCTTTAGTTTCCTTAGGATACCTCACAAAAGTGCACTTGACCGACTTTGGGCTGAGCTTGTCCAAAGTTGGACGTTTCACAAACGCCTCCCAACCCCAAATCTTTAGGAAAGACATACTAGGATGCCTCCTAGTCCATATCTGATATGATGTCGTTTCAACAGATTTAGATGGAACTCTGTTTAGTGTTAAAACTGCTGCTTCTAAAGCAAATTTCCAAAAAAAGTTTGGAAGGCTCGCATGACTCATCATTGGTCTAACCATATCTAATAGAGTTCGATTTCTCTTTTCGTATACACCATTCCATTGAGGACTAGCCGGAGGAGAAAGTTGTGAAACAATTCCACAACTCTGTATATAGTCACAAAATCCTTGACTTAAGTATTCCCCACTTTGATCGGATCGAAGCATTTTTATACTTTTGCCAAGCTGGTTTTCTAATTCATTCTTGTGTTCTTTGAACTTTTCAAAGGCTTCAGACTTGTACTTCATAAGAAATACGTATCCAAAATGACTGAAATCGTCAGTAAAAGTAATGAAATATAGATAACCACCTCTTACATGGATATTGAAGGGACCACATACATCACTATGTACTAGTTCCAACAACTCCTTTGCTTGTTCTCCAGTTCTAGTAAAAGGATAAGCAGTCATCTTACCCATGGAAATAATGGAAACAATTTCCATCCTTAACCACAACGCCCTTGGGCTTCAGTGTTTTCTCATAATGGTTAGGCTTGCCCTTAGGATTACCAAAACCCTTGGCCCTGTTGTTGTTAACCATGTAAATGGCCTTGGACTTGACTATTTCCTTTCTCGGCAGTCCTCAACATGATCAACAATTCTGGGAGAGGTTTATCTTAATCGCATTCGTGTTGTAGTTTAGTACAACCTGACTGAATAATTCAGTCAACGATTGCATAATCAAATAAGTGGATAGCTCCTGGCCCAGAGGAAATACCAGTCTTTCGAGGCTCTAAATATAGCCTATCATCTTCAGAACGTGAGTTCCAACTGGTGTTCCCTCTGCCATTTTACACTAAAAAGAGACTTCGACACATCAAATCTCTGCTGGCGGACTTGACACTGAAAGAGTTGTCTTAGATGATTAATTATATCGAAAGCTCCCATTTCCTCATTTGCTTATGAAGCTCAGAGGTCATGGCTACTAACATAAGACTAGACACATCTAATGCATCATCTAAGTGCATTTATTTCAGCGACAGTAGCCCCTGCGACTGGTGGATCAAGAATTTGTTCCTCGAGAACGTACAGATTTTTCTCGTGCTTGAGAATGATTCTCAAGTTTCGATACTAGTCGAGGAAGTTTCCTCCCTCAAGTTTGTCCTTCTCAAGGATGGATCGAAATTAAAGTGAGTTTGATGCAACAATTGCATTTGCCATTTTATCTACAAAGAAGAATTTGCAAAGTTTTAGTTGTCATATTTTAAAATCATTAAAATGACTTTATTTAATGATTCTCCCTCTATTTTCTTCAAAATGAATAACCCTCAAATATTCATTCGGAAAGTCCAAGACTTTCTAGTAGGACCAAGATCCATATTCCATCATTCTCTAGGTAGCTTTGGCTACTATACTCAAGAAGACGCATTAGGTAAGCAACGTTTGCTAATTACATCAATTATTTGACTCTTGGTTGGTTAAGTAGGTAACGATTACCCTCAATACATAAATGCCTATCTTACCCTTTTGCCTCCGGATTCTCAACGATTGTGGTAATCCGGTTAAGTATAGCCCAAAGTTGACTGGCGGATAGCACTAACTTATCATTCGCGCCTCACCAGGATAGACAGGCGCTTATTCCACTCGGACGTGAAGGGATTCATGGGCAGAAACTCGTTCTAAACACCCATGAATCCTCCCTTGAAGGATCCGCTCATACTATAGGAATCGAAAAACAGACGAAAAATACTTAAGAATTTTCGTTAATGGATTCTGACTTCGGATTCTGTGCTGCGACCACCAAAGCCTTCCCTTGCGGAATTGCTCTCTATCGGTATCCACGCGACAAAACGAGCAGCGAGTGCTAGCTCTTCTTTTTCTGAGTTTAGGAAATCTAGAGAGAAAGGAGGTAGAAATCTTTATTTCGGGTAAAAGGTTTTTGCGGCTATAAAAGTGTAACCCTAGGGTTTCGGCCAATAGAGATTATATAGGCGTGAGAGTTTGTTCTGAAAACCAACTCCCACGTAATCCCAACCTCTTCTGGTAGTGGGAGTTTTTATCGTATAATAACTCCCACGTATTCCCAGCAAAATCCAAAAACCGAAAATGTCTCTAATTCGAATAATAACATTTTATTATTCTCCGAAAACTAAATGTCAGATACAATGAACCTAGACACATTCTAGATTCAATGATCTAGACATAACTCTCTTTAAATCGTCTATGCGTGTGACCCTGTAGGTTTATATCACAAAGGCAATGAAAACACACTTAGTTGTAGTATATGTTTATAAATCACTAGCGGTCCCTAGCAGGACATTGTAACTGTTAGCAGTGCCCTAGGACCATTAGCATATGTTTTACGTTTTATATCTATTTGAGCATTTCAGATGAATAGTTAATTTTGCTTATGAACATCAAATGCGTGATTTGATAGTAAAACTCATTTGCTTATGTAATTACTATTCTAGTTGTCCCTAGTTTTATGTAATCTATTTTACAATTAAATAAAACTAGTATGATGTTTGATTGATGATTACGTTTTACTAATCATGTGTAATGAGTACAAATCATATCATAGATGCAATGTATTGAGATATTTTGTATCGGACGTGATCTGATGCGAAACCTTGATGGGTTATATCAAGATTCGGCTTAAAAGAAGATCTTTCTCTATCTCGAATAGTTTCTATGGGAATATACTTAACACAGTCCCGGAAAGGCTAAGTATCAATGGAGGTTGAAACACCACAACTAGAGAAACCAACTAGTTGATACAAGAATTTAAAAGGAATATGAAATTCAACCTAAGTTCATAAACAAGTATCAAAGGATTAACCTTAATCAAAATATCAATATATCAAGTCTAAGTAAATAAGGTGGCCGAAATTCCCTTTAAGTAGAAGGAAATTCGGGTTCCAACTCAAACTAGAAAGGAAATAAGAGTCCTCGAAGAATTAGGACTCTTGAATAACAACTTGCTATCAAGTAACTACCTAAACAAGATAATAGGGACATATGCCTATTATCTTGGCGGCATAAAGTAAAGTAACTACCAAAATAAAGAAGAGTCCTAGTTGCATTAGGACTCTTAATAACCAACTAACTAACACATGGACAACATGTCCTTTATTATAGCAACTCTTGCTATACACGGCTGAAATTAATAAAATAACAATACTAAAAATAATTAAAGTCTAGAATAGTCTAGAATAGGCTAGAATAGACTTTAATGTGTGAAAAGACTAAAATGCCCTTTTTAGCCACTTTGCTTATTTGGGCCGATTTGAATGCCTTCAAGAGTTATTAGTTGGAGTTGAACTTCATCTTCTAGATGTAGCTTTGATTCTTCTTTGTGCTTTAGCTCTCGGATCAATGTAGACATTTGTTGATTAACTTGCTTAGCTCTTGATCTAGTCATCGTCCTATGATGTCGATAAGTGGATGCCTTTTATGAGGCAGCCCTCTAGATGGTCCCGCATCATCCCCTCCTTCTTGAAAAGGATTCGACCTCGAATCATCATCGTGATCAACATCATATGAATCGAATTCAAAAGGAGATAAATCAGTAACATTAAAAGTGGAATGTACTCCATACTTACCTTCCAAGTTGATTTTGTATGCGTTGTCATTAATCTTGGACACAACTTGAAATGGTCCATCTCCACGGGGATGGAGTTTACTTTTCCTCTCTTTAGGAAATCTCTCCTTCCTAAAATGTATCCAAACCCAATCACCCGGTTCAAATGTAATTGGCTTGCGGCCTTTGTTGGTTTGTATGGCAATACGCTCATTCTTCCTTTTGATATTGGCGGCAACTTCAAGATGGAGTCTTTGAACAAAATCAGCCCTTGAATCACCTTCTCGGTTTGTCCATCGGTTTGGGGGGTGAGATTGTTTTTGGAACACCATGCAACCGAATGACTTCTTTGAAGAATAGATCCGAAACATAGCTTGCATCATTTGTTTTCCTACAAGGTATAAAATGAGCCATTTTTTAAAATCTATCAACAATAACCATTATACTATCATTACCTCTTCTAGATGTTGGTAAACCAAGAATAAAGTCCATGGAAAGATCTATCCATGGTGAAGATGGAATTGGTAAAGGCATAAGCAATCCGTGAGCCTTGGATGTGCTTTTTGCTTGTTTACATTTAAAACAAATATCACAAATTCTCATAACATCCTTTTTCATTTTAGGCCAATAAAAGTGTTCTTGTAAAATATCTAATGTTTTAACAACACCAAAATGTCCCATTAAGCCGCCACTATGTGCCTCTCTTACCATTAATTCTCTCATAGAACAAGATGGTACACATAATCTATTGCCTTTAAACAAGAAATCTTCAAATATATAAAAATCCTTTTTAGCCGAGACATGGCAAGCTGAGTATAAATCATAAAAATCGTTATCATCTTTGTACAATGCTTTCAAATGTTCAAAACCAAGTAATTTAGTTTGCAAAATTGAAAGTAAAGTGTACCTTCTAGATAGAGCATCCGCAACAACGTTTTCCTTACCTTTTTTGTATTTGATGACATAAGGAAAGGTATCAATAAAAGAAACCCACCTTGCGTGTCTCTTGTTTAGCTTACTTTGTCCTTTGAGATACTTGATTGATTCATGATCCGTGTGGATTACAAATTCTTTTGCAATCAAGTAATGCTGACATGTTTCTAAAGCTCTCACAATAGCGTACAACTCCTTATCATATGTAGGATAATTAAGTGAAGCGCCACTTAATTTCTCACTAAAATATGCCAAAGGTTTGCCTTGTTGTTGTAAAACAGCCCCAATACCTATACCTGAAGCATCACATTCAACTTCAAAAGTTAGATTAAATTGAGGTAAAGATAAAATAGGGGAAGAAGTGAGTAATTGCTTAAGCTTAATGAAGCTTTCTTCTTGCGGCTTATCCCAAAAAAAAGGATACATCTTTCTTCACAACTTCATTCAATGGTGCGGCTATTGAGCTAAAATCACTGGACAAATCGCCTATAAAAGCTTGCTAAACCATAGAATGAACGAACTTGTGTTGTCGATGTTGGTCTCGCCAACTTATGATTGACTCAATTTTGGCCGGATCAACTCGAATACCACTTGAACTAACAATGTATCCAAGAAAGTTAATAGAATTAGTGCAAAAAAATGCATTTTTCAAGCTTGGCATACAATGTTTGCTCTCTTAATATAGTAAAAACAGCCTTAAGATGTTGAACATGCTCTTCTAAGGTTTTACTATAAACAAGAATATCATCAAAATAAACTACAACAAATTTACCAAAACAATGACGGAATATGTAGTTCATTAATCTCATGAAAGTACTAGGTGCATTACTTAGACCAAAAGGCATTACAATCCATTCATATAATCCATACTTAGTCTTAAAAGCAGTTTTCCATTCATCACCTTCTTTCATTCTAATTTGGTGATAGCCTTGAGTTAAATCAATTTTAGAAAAGATTAAAGCACCACTTAACTCATCTAGCATATCATCTAAGCGAGGTATAGGATGTCTATATTTAATAGTTATCTTATTAATATCGCGACAATCCGTACATAATCTGAAAGTGCCTTCCCTTTTAGGTACCAAAATAACCGGACTAGCACAAGGACTTAAAGATTCACGTACCTGCTCTTTTTCTAAGAGTAAATCGACTTGCCTTTGGATTTCTCGGGTCTCATCCGGATTTGCTCTATAGGCTGCCCTATTTGGAAGATTTGATCCCGGAATGAAGTCGATTTGACGTTCAATGCCTCGGATTGGAGGTAAACCTTTCGGCAACTCCTTTGGAAAAAGGTCCTTGAATTCCTTCAAAACATCAATACATACATTAGGAAGAGAAGAAGTTAAATCATCAAAATTGAAAGTGTTAAGGAGAGTTAACCTTTCGGTTTCTCTAAAAACAAGTAAAACAAGGGGTTTATTTGCACGTAACGCCCTTTCTACCTTTGCAAAATTAATGAATAAACACTCTTTCCTATCTTTTAGGGGACATGACTTCTTCCTCATAATGTTCTCGGTTTTGTCATCCCTTTTTACTACTGGGCTTTGTACCTTAGTGGATAGGTTCGCTTCTTTTTTTTCAACTCTTGTTCTTTTAACCTCTTTTCCCTCCCCCTGCTAGTAGTCTTTGAGTCTCACAAACCCGATTCGGTGTCATAGGATGCAATGTGTACCGAATGTTATCTTTGGTAACCTTGTAGACATTCCTTCGGCCAATATGATCCGCGAACCTATCATATTGCCAAGGTCTTCCTGCAATAATGTGACTTGCGGTCATAGGTACCACATCACATAAAACAGTATCTTTAAAGTTCCCAATGCCGAAGTCAAATTCCACTTGCTTATCCACTTTAATCTCCCCGCTATTGTTTAACCATGAAAGCTTGTATGGCATTGGATGTGCTTTCGTAGGTAAATCTAAAGCGGTTACCATCTCATAAGAACAAACATTAGTGCAGCTACCATTATCAATAATAACCAAACATGTTCTATCTTTAATAGTGCACTTAGTTTGAAAAAGATTACTACGGTGTTGATGCAAATTATCTAATGGTTGAGAATGTAAAAGTTGCATATTGACCAAAAGAAAATTACCATCATCTACGGGAAACTCACCATTGCCCTCGGCTTCATCTCCCAATAATGTGTCCTCGGCTTCCTCTTCATCACTTTCCCAAGTTCCATCATCCATCATGATCATGGTACTTTTATTAGGACAATCCCGAGCAAAGTGACCCTTACCGTGACACTTAAAACATTCCCGATCATTTGTTGTTGTTGATTTAGCCCTCAAATCGGTTGGTTTTGAAGTGTTTGATGTCCTTGCTGCCCCAAAAGAAGCCGTGGCTACTTTTGTATTCCCCAAACTGCCCTTAGCATTATTTGGGCTCGGCAAAACAGTAGAATTGTTTAGGGACTGATTTGGCCGTTTCCAAGATTGGAAATTGGCCGAATTAGTCCTTGAACTCTTCTCTTTTTGCTGCCTCTCAACTTGTTCAGCAAAATAAACCATATCAATAAGAGAAGTAAGGTTAGCTTTTTCTCTTCAGAATAATTATGGACATAAAAAACAAGGTTAACTTTTCGTGTCCAATCAAAAAATAAATTAGGATCATTAGTACCTAAAAAAGGAGGGATCTTGGTCTTTATAGACCCAAGATTATTATCATACCTTTGAGCTTGATGGATTGCTCTCGGCTCAAATGTATCTTCATTAAAAAAAGGTCTAGTATCATACCTTTGGGCTGGTTGGTTTTGCCTCGGCTCAAACCTCTCATTAGTACCAAAAGGTCTCGGATCATACCTTACATCTTGTTGATTTTGCCTCGGTTCATAGGCAGAATTGTCCATCATTCTTGGAACAACTTTCGGCTGAAAATCAAGATTGTGCCGAATGTTGTTTCTTGAAGTATGTTCAATGGATTCTTGGAAATCTTGATTATCTTGATCAACTTTTGCTGCCCCTTTGCCTTTATCCGAGTTGGCTTTGATTTCAAGATATTCCAACCGATCTTTTATCTCATCCATGGATTGCATCAATTTTTGCATTGTTTGATGCATTGACTCTCGAAAAAGTTTGTCTTCTTCCATGGCACCTTGCTGCGAAGTACCTTCACTAAAAGACATTATCTTTGCAAAAACTTCACAAAAGAATCGTTAGTAGAAAAAGATATTAAAGATTGAATCTTTTCACAAAATCTGTGAATAGTAATATGTGAATAGTGTTCTGTGAATAGTAATCCGTGAATAGTAATATGTGAATAGTAATCAGATTTTGTATTCTCTCAATATCCCTCAAAATACTTGTCAAGAACTTCCAACTTTGAATGATTGAATGGTTATAAGGATGGAAGGCTGAAAAAATATTGCAAGAAGTACTTTCTTGATCTAACTAAAAAGGTAAGAAAGAAAAAGAGTAATCTTTAAAAAGATGTAACCTTTACGCTTCTTGATTTCTTGAAAATATACTTTGAATTTTCGGATGAATAGTGCTGTGAACAGTAACCGAAAATTTTAAAATCTTGAAAACCTTGTTTTCTTGATTTCTTTCTTTACCTTATACCTTTAGACTTACCCTTTTCTTGGCCGCCTTTATCAAGAGCTCCGTGTCAGGAAGATATTACCTTGATTTGATGAGTTTGATGGCGACTAATTCAAGAACAAGAGGGAACAAGAGCCAATTCCTTTGTGTCCAAGCGGACAAGGAAGTTTGCTTTTGGTTTGATCCGTGTCTAGGATAACCCGGCTGCCAATTTCTTTACTTCCGGGTGGCTTTTGCGTATGGTAGTAATAAATTTTTTTTGTTATCTTTCTCGGTCTATTCCAAGCAAACAAGAAAAAATTTTGAAAAGCGTAAGGGTACACCAAGATAGAGATCAATCTTTTGCTCTGATACCACTTGATGCGAAACCTTGATGGGTTATATCAATATTCGGCTTAAAAGAAGATCTTTCTCTATCTCGAATAGTTTCTATGGGAATATACTTAACACAAATTCCTAAAGGCTAAGTATCAATGGAGGTTGAAACACCACAACTAGAGAAACCAACTAGTTGATACAAGAACTTAAAGGAATATGAAATTCAACCTAAGTTCATAAACAAGTATCAAAGGATTAACCTTAATCAAAATATCAATATATCGAGTCTAAGTAATAAGGTGGCCGAAATTCCCTTTAAGTAGAAGGAAATTCGGTTCCAACTCAAACTAGGAAAAGGAAATAAGAGTCCTTGAAGAATTAGGACTCTTGAATAACAACTTGCTATCAAGTAACTACCTAAACAAGATAATAGGGACATATGCCTATTATCTTGGCGGCATAAAGTAAAGTAACTACCAAAATAAAGAAGAGTCCTAGTTGCATTAGGACTCTTAATAACCAACTAACTAACACATGGACAACATGTCCTTTATTATAGCAACTCTTGCTATACACGGCTGAAATTAATAAAACAACAATACTAAAAATAATTAAAGTCTAGAATAGGCTAGAATAGACTTTAATGTGTGAAAAGACTAAAATGCCCTTTTTAGCCAATTTGCTTATTTGGGCCGATTTGAATGCCTTCAAGAGTTATTAGTTGGAGTTGAACTTCATCTTCTAGATATAGCTTTGACTCTTCTTTGTGCTTTAGCTCTCGGATGAATGTAGACATTTGTTGATTAACTTGCTTAGCTCTTGATCTAGTCATTGGTCCTATGATGTTGGATAAGGGATGCCTTTTATGAGGCAGCCCTCTAGATGGTCCCGCATCATGATCCGTTAGAGAAGTAATACTTCATGGTCTTTAGTCATAAGTATTACTTCCTCAATACTATTTTAGAATCCTTAGACCTTATGTCTCCATTGATTCTAGCATGAATGGAGCCACGTTTTGACTCAGTCGTACATTGCTTTTAATCGAGTAATCAATGCGACTGATGATCGGATGTAGTGTCCTATCATGGCTTGAATGTGAGAGGCATTGTAAGGAATTTGTCCCTCTCTTATAAGAGAGAGATATCCAAGAGAGATATCCATGGGCCCCTCGATAGGGAAAGACTGTCTAAATGCATGGCCGTGCTAAAATGTATTTGATAAAGTGGTTATCAGATACTATTTGTTGGAACAGTCTACCTGGAGATCGAGCATAAATACAATTAAGCTTAATAAGGGTGACGACTACCATTACTTATGCTTAATTAGGATATCGCGAGACAAAGGGATTAAATAGTGGATTGATATTAGGTTCCACCGTAAATTCATTCACTTTGGGTAGTCACAATTTCCTGCTAGGGACTGCTTGTGATTTATGAACACATACTACTACTAAGTGTGTTTTCATTACCATTGTGAGATGAACCTACAGGGTCACACGCATAGACGAGCTAACGAGCTTCATGTCCAGATTCAATGAATCTAGAATGTGTCTAGGTTCATTGTATCTGACATTTATTTTTCTGAGAATAATAAAGCGTTATTATTCGAATTAAAGATAAGGGGCATTTTTGGTATTTGGTTAATAGCTGGGATTACGTGAGAGTTATTATCCGATAAAGACTCCCACTACCAGTAGAAGTCTAAGGGACGTGGGAGTTAAAGACTCCCACTGACGAGAGAAGTTGAGGATGTGAGAGATGGTTATGGGAACAAACTCTCATACCCTATGTAATGATCTTTTGGCCGAAACCCTAGCTAATTAAGCTTTTAGCCGCAATTAACCAAAGAACACCCGAAATCAGATTTCGGATTCTGCCTTCTCCCTTTCTCCATAATTCCAGAAACTCAGAAAAACAGAGAGCTAGCACTCACTGCTCGTTTCGTCGCGTGGATACCGGTAGGGAGTAATTCCGCAAGGGAGGACTCAAGGTGATCATTGCATCCGAGCCATAAAGACAGGATCTTCCATTCAAGAATCGGATTCTTGAGCCAAAAATTGTAAGTCCTTTTCTCGGTTTTTCGATTCGTTTACGTATGAGCAGATCCTTCAGGGGAGGACTCATGGGTGTTTGAAACGAGTTTCCACCCATGAATCCCTTCAGTAACTACCCAGAGTAAATTAATGTACGGTGGAACCTAATATCCACTATTTAATCCCTCTGTCTCATGATATCCAAATTAAGCATAAGGCACCGTAGTTGTCACCCTTATAAAGCTTAATTTTATTTATGCTCGATCTCCAGGTAGACTGCTCTAAAAAATAGTATTTAATAACCACTTTATTAAATATATTTGAGCACGTCCATGCATTTAAACAGTCTTCCCTATTGAGGGCCCACAAATCTCTCTCTAATAAGTGAGGGACAAATCCCTTACAACGCCTCTCACATTCAAGTCATGGTAGGATACTACATCTGATCATTAGTTATATTAATGACTCGATTAAGAGTAACGTCCGACTGAGTCGAAACGTTGCTCCACTCATGCTAGAAACGATTGAGACATAAGGTCTAAGGATTCCAAATAGTATTGAGGAAGTAATACTTATGACTAAAGAACCATGAAGTATTCATTACTTCTCTTTCGGATCACGTCCGATACAATAAATCCCAATATATTATATCTATTATATGATTTGTATCCATTACATATGATCAGTAAAACGTAATCATCAATCAAACATCATACTAGTTTTATTTCATTGTATAGAACATTCCATTAAACTAGGGACAATCAGAGAAGAAATTGCATAAGCTAATAAGTTTTACTATCAAATCACATATTTGATGTTCTAAAGCAAAATTACATATTCAAATGACATGCTCAATATACATATATATATATATATATATATATATATATATATATATATATATATATATATATATATATATAACGTACAACATTTGCTAATGGTCTTAGGGCACTACTAACAAGAAGTTCACACTACTGTCGATCTTGGCCTTGACAAGGGCCCCGCTTGGAAGGCAATAAACTTAATATTTAAAATTTGAGAGATTTTTAAAATTTTGTCTCACCAAACGGTGTATAATCTGATTACACGTTTGAATATGCATAACACACTAAAATTAATGTAAACATGCATCAGACATCTAATGCAAAATACATAAAACAGTAAATTAACGTGACATAGTAATAGCCCCTATGCGGATTTTCTGAGCCAACAGAAAAATTCTAGGTCAATCTAAAGGTGGAAAGTAATACATCATATTTATTGTCTTCCGCCTTCTTCTGGTTTCCTCCATCTGATGGACGCCTTTCTTCATCACATGTTACATATGTAAAATAAATGGAATCCTATTCTAAAACTTTTACATAATTGAAGGAATGCTCGAGTTACATTCCAGATTAAAAAAAATTGCAACAATATATAATAGATAAGGCACGACACGCAGACCATATTATAATTAAAAATCACTGGTCAAAAGCTATTACTATGCACCATGCTCAAAACAAACACAAAATCATGCTAAGAGCGCAAATATACACTGTCTGCCCCTTTCCGATCGACCTAGGCCATACTCCCGGTCGACCGCGATAAGGCAGTAACCAAAACAGTGTAAAAATTAGGCCACCTCGGTCGACCCAGAACACTTCTGTTCGACCGACATGAAAAAAGACTAGCCTCGATCGACTGTGACTGCTCACCGGTCGTCCGAAATCTTGGCAGTAGCAAAATCCTATTTTCTAAATCATGCCCGGTCTGCTGCGAACCTCTTCCGGTCGACCGAATATTTTCCAGAGAACAGAAAACCGCCAAAAACACCAATGTTACAATTCGTTCAGAGATTTGTTTAACACTTAAACGACTTCCCAGAGGCTGCACAAGGTAAAACTTCCTATTACATGCATTATAAACTACTAAAACAGCAAGATAGAACATAATCAAGATTATTGGGTTCTCGTGATAGGCTCTAATACCACTTGTAGGAAAAATTCGTAATTCCCAAAACGCAATGGAATTAAAAGTGCGGGATTACTTTCCTTTAAAGGATCTACTCACGAGAAAGAACCAAAACATTTTGTTCGGAATTTATACCTTTTATGTCGATCTAATCGACGATGCCCAAATTCTGCTACTAGAAATCACCAACAACATCCAAATGACTCATTTCTCTACTGGTATCAACACACCAACCTTGAGCGTGTTACTCCGTGCTCCAGATGCTAGTCTAATAACTACGAATGTAGAAAACACTTTTCCCGAAATCCACAAAGTATAGGCTACTTAGGAAAACCGAAATTTATTCTTGAGAGTGCGTTTATAAGAGAGATAGAAAATCAGTATTTTCTCCTTCTTTTGGTTCGGTTAGAGTAGAGAGAAAATGAGAGAATCTTAATTGATGAGAGTGTTAGAATGAAACCCAATTTTCATCTAATGTGGTGTAAGTAGAATTACCCACTCACCCACTCGCCCCTTATTTCTCTCCCACTCCACACACTCCCTCACACATGTAGATGTGCCTGTTTTGACCAAGTCCAACTGGTTCGGTCGACCGGAGTGACAATAAGTTCGGTTGACTCTAGGCAACTCTTGGTCGACCGGGCATTTTACCCAATCCAATTGATCCTGCCCAATCCAATTGAGCATTTATATCAAATGTAAACTCCAGCACATATTACGATGGACTACGTGGTCGTGTTACCTTAGGATAAGACCGGGATGGATACAATTTGGGTGATTGTGGACCGACTCACGAAATCAGTTCATTTCATATCGATGAAGATTACAACGACTATAGATACCTTAGTTCAGCTCTACATGGATAAGATTGTTCTCCTACATAGGGTACCGGTTAGCATTATTTCAGATCGGGACACACGATTCTGGAAGAGTTTCATCGAAGCTATGGGAACAAAGTTTTCTTTGAGTACTGCTTATCATCCTCAAATCGATGGGCAGTCTGAGAGGACGACTTAGACCTTGGAGGATATGCCACGGGGATGTGCTTTTGATTTCAAGGGTAGCTGGGTAGACCACTTGACCTTGGTGGAATTTTCCTACAGCAACAATTACCAGACTAGTATTGGGATGGCACCGTATGAAGCGTTGTGTGGGAGGAAGTGTAGATCACCGGTATGTTGGGATGACATCAGGGAAAAGGTGATAATGGGTCCTGAATTGGTTCAGGTAACTATGGAGAAGGTACCGTTGATTCAAAAATGAATCAATGCAGCTCAAGACCGGCAGAAGAGTTGGGTTGATAGTAAGCGTAGGCCGATGGAATATCAGCTTGGTGATAGAGTTTATCTTCGGGTTTAACCAACGAGGGGAGTTATGAGGTTCGGGAAGAGCGGGAAGCTAAGCCCGAGGTATATCGGTCCGTTCGAGATTCTAGAGAAGGTCGAAGATTTGGCATACCGTTTAGCTTTGCCACCAACGTTGTCACGGGCGTAACGTATTCCATGTGTTGCAATTGAGGCTGTATATGCCTAACCCGAATCATGTTTTGGAAGCTGAGCCGTTGGAGAATGAGAGGATCTGTCCTTCGAGGAAATGTCGTTTCGGATCGTGGATAGGAAGGATCAAGTCCTGAGGCGCCGGACTATAACATATGTTCGACAACCCAGGTTAGTAAGTTTCGGGGACGAAACTTCTGTAAGGGAGGGAAAGATGTGATACCCGAGAATATTACATATATGAATTATATGAGTTATGTGTGTAATTGCGTAATTATATGATTTATAATTAATTCCATGATTAAATGCAATGTGCTAGATGATTTTCTTTTTCATGTGTTATATATGTTATGTGTTAATTAAGTGTACGGGGACATGAGCGTAATTAAGAAAAGAGAGAGGGACCCAATTTGTAATTATCCTAAACTTAGTCACCACTAGGTTGAGGGGTCATGGGGGTTGGTTTTCAGTTACGCTAAAATCAGATACAGACGATAGAGATAGATAGATAGATAGAGAGAGAGAGAGAGAGAGAGAGAGAGAGAGAGAGAGAGGAGAAAAAAGAGTTTATTCTGCCCAGAACTTCAAGAGGACGTTTGAGGGGGATACCGACGTAAGTTTTTGACCCACATAGTATCAAATCGAAGATAATCGAAAGGCCTTCGAGTGAGAGCAGACGTAACACAATTCGGGAATCGGAGCAGAAAGGTATCGCTCCGTGAGTGAATCTGCCAAGCTGATTTCGGGTTTGCCCTCATTTTTGTCTTTGTTAAGGACCCAATTCCCTGTTAATTTCTTCCTGGATTAATATGTAGATTGTTGGGTATTGTTATGGAATGAATTTAGAACTGATTGGGAGATTAAATTGCATAAACAGTGACTACGAATCAATCGCATGTTTCGTTTTTACCGTTGGGTTATTTCATTTCTTCCATGAATTGGATTAATTCTACTTGCGAATATAACCTGTATTTCAACTGATGCCATTTAATTGTTATACATATAAATTTTGAATCGTGTATTTGTTTCTGAATTGTGAATCGTAGGGATCCTTACTGTACTTGCCTTATTGTTGTCATTATTTGGGTTGTCGTTGTTTCAGTCCTATATGGTTATGGTCGACTTAGTCATCGCCCCCTATGGAGCTCTTGTCTAGGAACAATTAGCTAGCAGGATCCATTCGATTATACCTGTATAACTATTCTGTTTTGCCTCTATGATCCCGAGAAATCTTTTGTTCTATTCTGCCCTTCACCTGATTAGGAAAACATTGGGACGGTAGTGGTTTTGTGGAGTCCCTGGTGGGGGATGATGATGCAATGTAATGGATGGATCCTTAAAATTTGTGATCCGTCGTTTGGGGGTACTACCAAACCCTGTGTTGTTCTGAACCGTCTTAGTTTGGTTGATAACTGGGACCATTACTGTTACTGTTGAGTATGAGTGATTAGATGATTGAGCTCATGTTGTGGGATTGTTGTGTCATAGTAAGAGTGATGTTCTGAGTGTCTATGCGAGGTTGTGATCAGGTGTACCGGATGGGCAATGCGTGGTGCTTGTCGTACACTTGGTTATGAAAGCGTTTAGGTGCGAAGAATGTGGCTATCTAGCTTACTCGCTACGTTTCACTTGTTGTTCTTGTTTTGGTCATTACTTGTTGCTTGAAATTGAGTCTTTATGTTTACTTCTGGTTTTGGGATGTTTTGGTGTAGAATCGGTGCATTTGTGCACAAGTTTTACACCTGTTTTTCTGAAAATCGCAGGTCGCGGTCAACCATTCGTCCTAGGTTTAGTCCGCAGAGAGACAGTAGCTACTGTCTTACCACATACGATACCACGGCCGAAACATTCGTCCGCAGAAACCCGCGGACAATACTGTCCACAACTATGCAGAATTCTATTATGTTTTGTTCTGATCTGTACTGTTCTGTCTCGTTCTGTTCTAAGTCCTGTGGGACTTGTGTGGTGTCGTGTTACGTATTGTTTTCAAAAGGCTTTTGGGAAACGAGAATCTGCTGTGTCTTTCTGTTATATTATGTTGTATGATATTTTGGTCCTTACTAAGCCCCGAAGTTCAGTCAGTCCATTCGCTCTTTCTTGTTATGCATATGATTTAGGTGATGACCAGTATTATGATGATGGCACCACGGAAGGGGATTACGAAGAGAGATCCTAAATTACTTAGCTATAGAACTGAAGGGATTCATGGGCGGAAACTCGTTCCAAACACCCATGAGTCCTCCCTTGAAGGATCCGCTCATACGAAACCGAACCGAAAACAGCGATAAAGAACTTACATGTTTCGGATTCAAGAAGCTACTTGAATGGAGGATGACGCTTGATCGGGCTTGCCACCACCGGATTTCCTCGTGAATATCCTCTATCGGGTATCCACGCTGACGTAAACGAAAGCAACGATTGCTAGCTCTTCGCCTCTCTCAAGTTCGGGAATTAGAGAAGGAAAAAGGGAAGGCGTAAAGAAAAAACGGTTTTTTCTTTTTCGGGTCTAGGTATTTCGGCCGATAACAACTCGCTACCTAGTGGTTTCGTGTTAAGAGATGTTATATAGAGCGTGGGAGTTGGTTCCCGTAACAACTCCCATGTCTACTCAACTTCTCTACCGTGGGAGACTCGAATCCCACGCCCCTAGACTTCCGCCGGTAGTGGGAGTCTTTATCTGACAATGGCTCCCACGTAATCCCAGCCTACGTTAAATACCAAAATTGCCCCCTATCTCTAATTCGAATAATAAACACTTTATTATTTTCGTAAAAACATATGTCGATACAATGAACCTAGACACTTTCTAGATTCATCAACTGACACGAAGCTCGTTAGCTCGCCTATGCGTGTGACCCCGTAGGTTCATATCACAATGGCAATGAAAACACACTTGTTAGTAGCGTGAGTTCATAAGTCACAAGCTGCCCCCTAGCAGACATCGTGACTACCCAAAGTGAATGAATTACAAACTGAACCTAATGTCAATCCACTATTTAATCCCTTTGTCTCACGATATCCTAATTAAGCATAAGGCATGGTGGTCGCCACCCTTATTAAGCTTAATTATATTTATGCTCGATCTCCGTGTAGACTGCTTTCGACAAATAGCATTTGATAACCACTTTATCAAATACATTTGAGCACGGCCACGCATTTAAACAGCTTTTCCCTATCGAGGGGCCCCATGGATATCTCTCTAATAATAGAGAGGGACAAATTCCTTACAATGTCTCTCACATTCAAGCTATGATAGGACACTACATCCGATCATCACGTATTGATTACTCGCTACAAGTAACGTCCGACCGAGTCAAAACGTGGCTCCATTCATACTAGAATCAATGAAGACATAAGGTCTAAGGATTCTAAAATAGTATTGAGGAAGTAATACTTATAACTTATGACCATGAAGTATTACTTCTCCGACTGATCACGCCCAATACAATGTATCCCTATATATTGCATCTATGATGTGATTTGTATCCATTACACATGATCAAGAAAACAAGATCATCAATCAACAATCATACTAGTTTTATTTCATAGTAATTAAGCATTACATAAAACTAGTGGACTTCTAGAATAGTAATTACATAAGCTAATGAGTTTTACTATCAAATCACACATTTGATAATCAAAAGCAAAATTAACTATTCAATTACATGCTCAAAAGATAACAAAACGCACAACATGTGCTAATGGTCCTAGTGGCACTACTAACAATCTCCCACTTGCCCTAGTTCCAATCATACATGATCCTCAATCCCATTGACCTAGTATGACTCTCATGTTTAGGCCATGGGAGTGGCTTGGTCAATGGATCTCGCAATGTTGTCGCCTCGTATGAACTTTGCAAATACTAACGCCTCCTCTCGCCGATGATCTCTCGAATCGATGGAAACGCCCGAGAATGTGTTTGGATCAGCAGAGATCTAGGTTCCTTAGCTTATGAAATGGCACCAAGCATTATCACAATACAGTCCACTGGGTTCACAATGCTAGGGACGACACCTAGTTCGTCAACAAACTTCCCGATCCAAACAGCCTTCCTTAGTCGCTTTCAGAGGCAGCCCAAATACTCACCTTCATGTAGAGTCGGCCACGGTCTCTTGCTTCGAGCTCTTCCACCACAAAGACCTCCATTCAAACAAAACACAAAACCAGATCGCGATCGATAATCATCTACGCCGCCTCGAAGCTTGCGTCTCAGGTAACCATTTACTACTGTACTTCCTTCCCGACCTCCGTAAACTAAGAACATATCTTTAGTCCTTCTCAAGTACTTAAGAATGCTCTTGATCGCAGTCCAATGTGACTCACTGTGGTCGATTGATATCTCGCTAGTCATACTTAAAGCAAATAAGACATCTCAAGCGAGCGCATATCATGGCGTATATAATAGACCCAATGGCCGAAGCATATGGGATCTTACTCATGCGCTCTCGTCCTCCCTTGTGGAAGGTCCTCGAGTTCTCGCTGAGTTTGACGCCATGTGAAATGGGCAAGAATCCCTTTTTGGAGTCTTGCAACCGAACTGCTTCAAGCACCTTGTCAATGTATCCACTCGCTCAGTGCCAATCATTTTGTTAGATCTATCTCTATAGATTCTAATACCCAAAATGTATGTAGCCTCGCCTAAGTCTTTCATGGAAAAGCACTTCCCCAACCAAGCTTTTACGCTTTGTAATGCGGGGATGTCATTTCCAATCAAGCAAGATGTCGTCCCACATAAAGCACAAGGAACACTACCGCATTATTAGTTACTTTCTTATAAACACAAGGCTCGCCTTCGCTTTTTGATGAAACCGAATTCTTTAATACGCTCATCAAAGCGACTGATTCCAGCTTTTCGAGATGCTTGCTTCAATCCATAAATGGACCTTTGAAGCTTACACACTTTGCTAGGATTTGTCGATCAACAAACCCCCTCGTGTCTGTGTCATATACACATCCTCGAGAAGGTTTCCGTTAAGAAACGCAGCCTTAACATCCATTTGCCATATCTCATAGTCATAATATGCGCTATGGCAAGTAAAATCCTAATTGACTTTATCATCACGACATGGGGGAAAAGGTTTCGCCATAGTCAATACCATGAACTTGTCTATAACCTTTAACTACTAGTCGCGATTTAAAAGTGTGTACATTACCATCCATGTCGGTCTTCTTTTTATAACACCATTTGTTATCAATGACCTTGCACCCTTTTCGAGCGGGTCAACCAAAGTCCATACTTGGTTGTCGTACATGGATCGTGATCTCTGACTTCATAGCTTCTAGCCACTTATCTCGACTCGTAACTACGAATTGCCTCTTTGTAGGTAGTGGGTTCATCTTGATCGATCAGCTCAACCCGATGATCATCACCACGAAATCCATATCTCTCGAGCCGTTGATGTACCCGACTCGACCTCCTCGGGGCCTTGTGTCAAAGATTGAAGCTCGAGACGCGACGTGAGCTTGCTTCGACCTTCTAAAGTTGGTTCGGATGTTGTCTGGGGGATCTTGAATTTCCTCAAGATGGATCTTACTCCCACTATCCTCTTTGGAAATAAATTCCCTTTCAAGGAATGAACCATTACGAGCAACAAACACTTTGTTCTCTCGATGGAAGATAGAAGTAATATCCTTTAGTTTCTTTAGATATCCCACAAACAAACATTTGTCGATTTAGAGGGCGAGTTTATCGATAACAAGCGCTTTTACATACGCCTCGCATCCCCAAATTTTGAGAAAGGACAAACTAGGTCGCTTCCCACCCACATCTCATATGGAGTTTTCTCAACCGCTTTGAAGGTACTCGCTTAATATAAATGCAAAGTAGCTTTCTATGGCGTAGCCCTCAAAAGGAAATTGGAAGACTTGTTTGACTCATCATAGATCGAACCATATCTAATAAGGTGCGATTCCTCCGTTCGACACGCCATTCCATTGTGGAGTGCCGAGAGGAGTTAATTGTGAAACAATTCCACAACCACTAAGATGTTCACAAACTCTTGGTTAAGGTATTCGCCACCTCGATCCGATCAAGTATCTTAATACTTTTGCCAAGTTGATTCTCGTACTTCATTTTGAAATTCTTTGAATCTTCCAAAAGATTCAGATTTATGTTTCATTAGATAGACGTAGCCATATCTACCGAAATCATCTCGTGAATGTGATGAAGTATCGAAACCCTCCTCTAGCACTAGTGTTTATCGTCCACAAACATCCGTATGTATGAGGCCCAACAAATCTAAGCTCTCTCACTTTGTCCAAGAAAGTGAGCTTTAGTCATTTTGCCCAACAAGCAAGATTCACACGCCTCATAAGACTCTAAGTCAAATGATGTTAAAATTCCATCCGTATGGAGTTTTGATATGCGTTTCTCGCTTATGTGGCCCAAACGACAAAGGCTAAAAGTAGGTTTGGTTTAAGTCATTTGATTTAAACCTTTTAGTATTAATGTTATAGATGGGCCTTTTAATGGAATCATCGAGGTTAAGAATATAAAGCCCATTCATCAAAGAGGCATCTCCATAAAAGATACGATCTTTATGAATGGTGCAAATTTTATTCATAATACTTAATTCAAAACCTTCAATATCCAAACAAGAAACTCGAAATAATATTCCTACTCAAAGTTGGAACATACAAACAATTATCTAGTTCTATGATAAGGCCACTTGGGCAAAACTAAATTAAATGTCCCCCGTAGCTACAAAGAACAACTCTTGCTCCGTTGGCTACTCGAGGTCCACTTCTCCTTTTGCCGCTGATCTACTCCTTTTGAACCCCCCGCACATTTGCACAAATGTGAGATCCACAACCGGTATCTAATACCCATGAAGTAGGAGCAGACATGTTAATTTCTATAACATAAATACCCTGGAGAGACAAACCAAACCGGCCTTTCCCTTTTTTCTTCTCTTCCAAATAGAGTTTGCAATTCCGCTTTCCAATGGCCTCGGTTCGCCACAATGGAAGCAAACTCCTCCTTTGGTGCCTCGCTTTGGGTCGGGGCTTGGGCTTGTCATTGCCTTTGCCTTTGCCTCTCTGGCCATGGGCTTTCCCTTGCCTTTCTTCTTGAAGTTCCCTTTTTGAACCATTAAGACTTCGGGGGTTTTCTTAATGTTCGGGCTCACTCGCTTGAGCATCCCGTGTATTTCATTTATGGTCTTCTCCATGGCATGCATGTTGAAGTTCATAATGAATTGGTCATACTCCGGTGGGAGCGAGCCCAAGATCATATCTCGTGGCCATGTCATGAGTTACTGGAGCCCCAAGTTTGTCAAGTTGGTCAAAATAGCCCTTCATCTTTAGAACGTGGGCACTTACAGAGGTGCTAGGGGCCATTTTGCAACTATTCAATGCCTTTGTAGTGAGGAATCTTTCATGACGAGCTTGCTCTGGGAACATTTCCTCGAGCCGCCCATCATCCGGAAAGCCTCAACACCTTCAAACCGCTTTTGAAGATCGGCGCCATTGTGACCAACATGAGACAAGTCACGCCGTTAGAGTCATCGAGTGCTTCTTCCAAGCATCTCTCTCACTCGGGGGGCATTGGGTGCAGCTGCTCAGAATGTCCGTGTCAAGAACGCATGCCTTCTTTTCCCCGCTTAAGGACAATCCCTAAGTTGCGGGCCCAATCAAGGAAATTGGTCCCGCTCGCTTTTTCCTTCTCAAGGACTGGGATCGCAGTGAGTTGTGTGATGAATTGGTTGCCATTATCTATATTAAATTATTTGCAAAGTTTATTAGTTTTGAGAAAAAATATTTTCCACAATTTCAACACTTGATAAATAGTGGGTAAAAACCATTTTACAATAGTTATGGGAAAGCTTTGGCTTTACACCCATAATTAAAGTAAAATCATCTAACGGGATTGACATGTATATGTCCCTGCTTATTCCCATTCTATGCCCTAGGCCCAAAACTATTTTGATAGCCTAGTTAAGTCGGACCATGTCTAAGCATTATGGAAATCACTATTTTCCCATCTCCCTTTACTTAGGTAACCACTTTATCTCGCTGCTTTGGCAAGCGTAAAAATGATGATCCAAGCTTATGGAGTGCTTAGGTTATGGTAGGCACTTTAAGACTTAATTAAAACCATTTAATGTGACGTTTAAAGTAAATCCATCCGTACATAAAATAAACATCACACGCAAAGATATAAAGCTGAAAAATGTAAATGTGATATAGCATGGCCTATTCCTATAATGACTCCCACGAGCCTTGTGGAGAGTCAAGTGGTCGATCTAGGTCAAAAATCCATCTCATGGATAATGTCTTCGATCCAAGAAATTCTCCGGGCCTTGTTACATAATTGCATGGGCATACCCAACTCTTCAATGACTAATCTAAGAAAGCATGTACAATTTTACATCATAGAGAAAAACGACTCAGTAGTCGTATTATAAAATTACAACCCAAATATGTAAAACAAGAGGTATAGTAGGCCATGCTATTCACCATGCTAATAATCACATAAAACATAGCATAAAAATTTCGCGGATATAAACACAAATTCATATGTGTTGCCACTACGCAGAGCTGGCGGCGGTCCCAGATTTACATCAGCTCATCGAATGAGTTTTTCCTCCCAGATTTACCCCTTCAATTGACTTACTTACATAATCAGATTATGTATTGGTTAATCTAATTAACCGAAACAGTTTATCCCAATTAATCAAATTAAATACTGTAGAAACTCAATCATGCTTTGGCAGCTCATGCATAATCAAGAAACTCAAATCAGCTTTATACCGAATTTCACAAAACCGTACAACACAACAAACCGAGAGCAATTTATGCATATATCACATATATTCATCAAAAGATACATTCTTTAAATTCAATTAAACAGTTTATGCAATATTAATCGAATTAATAATATATCCGTAAACAATTTATGCATATAATCTGATCATCAAACAGTAATCACGTAAACATGCAAAAACAAACAAAGAAACAATCTTTTATGTTTTTTTTCATACACACGCATACCAAATCGAATTTGATACCCGTTATGATTTGATTAACAATGTCGACTCAATCATATGAGCAAGGCTCGATACCATCGAAGGGATTCATGGGCGGAAACTCGCTCCAAACACCCATGAGTCCTCCCTCAAGGATCCGCCATACGAAACCGAACCGAAAACAACGATAAAGAACTTACATGTTTCGGATTCAAGAAGCTACTTCGAATGGAGGATGACGCTTTCTTGATCGGGCTTTCTTGCCACCACCGGATTTCCCTTTGTCGAATATCCTCTATCGGTATCCACGCTGACGTAAACGAGCAACGATTGCTAGCTCTTCGCCTCTCTCAAGTTCGGGAATTAGAGAAGGAAAAAGGGGAAGGCGTAAAGAAAAAACGGTTTTTCTTTTCGTCTAGGTATTTCGGCCGATAACAACCGCTACCTAGTGGTTTCTGGGTTAAGAGATGTTATATAGAGCGTGGGAGTTGGTTCCCGTAACAACTCCCATGTCTACTCAACTTCTCTCACCGTGGGAGACTCGAATCCCACGTCCCCTAGACTTCCCGACTGGGTAGTGGGAGTCTTTATCTGATAATGGCTCCCACGTAATCCCAGCCTACTGCTAAATACCAAAATTGCCCCTATCTCTAATTCGAATAATAAACACTTTATTATTTTCGTAAAAACATATGTCGATACAATGAACCTAGACACTTTCTAGATTCATCGAATCTGACATGAAGCTCGTTAGCTCTGCCTATGCGTGTGACCCCCGTAGGTTCATATCACAATGGCAATGAAAACACACTTGTTAGTAGTGTGAGTTCATAAGTCACAAGCGGCCCCCTAGCAGACATCGTGACTACCCAAAGTGAATGAATTACAAACTGAACCTAATGTCAATCCACTATTTAATCCCTTTGTCTCGCGATATCCTAATTAAGCATAAGGCATGGTGGTCGCCACCCTTATTAAGCTTAATTATATTTATGCTCGATCTCCGTGTAGATCTGCTTTCGACAAATAGCATTTGATAACCACTTTATCAAATACATTTGAGCACGGCCATGCATTTAAACAGCCTTTTCCCTATCGAGGGGCCCCATGGATATCTCTCTCTAATAATAGAGAGGGACAAATTCCTTACAATGTCTCTCACATTCAAGCTATGATAGGACACTACATCCGATCATCGCCGTATTGATTACTCGCTACAAGTAACGTCCGACTCGAGTCAAAACGTGGCTCCATTCATACTAGAATCAATGAAGACATAAGGTCTAAGGATTCTAAAATAGTATTGAGGAAGTAATACTTATAACTTATGACCATGAAGTATTACTTCTCCGACTGGATCACGTCCCAATACAATGTATCCCTATATATTGCATCTATGATGTGATTTGTATCCATTACACATGATCGAGAAAACAAGATCATCAATCAACAATCATACTAGTTTTATTTCATAGTAATTAAGCATTACATAAAACTAGGGACTTCTAGAATAGTAATTACATAAGCTAATGAGTTTTACTATCAAATCACACATTTGATAATCAAAAGCAAAATTAACTATTCAATTACATGCTCAAAAGATAACAAAACGCACAACATGTGCTAATGGTCCTAGGGCACTACTAACAAGAACGTTTTCCATTTCTAGTTATTTCTTTTAGAACATTGTTTTTCCCAATTCAATAAATGTTATACGTAGAAACGTATCTTGCTAATACTTTAGACTACCGATGTTGCACTTTACATTTTATTGACTATATCATAATGAATTAATTAATAGTAATCTCTGTTGTGGGCTTTGGTGATTCATTATCCAATGAGACACTGCGATGTCACCAATCCGGTTTCAGGGTGTGACATAATCTGGATACAAGCGTTTTAGGTTGTGTAATTTTATTTTATTTTTTTTACTCCTGCAGCTGTTATGGCGTGTATTTCTTGCCACTTGTATTACAAAACTTGGGGTTGAGAGAGAGAGAGAGAGAGAGAGGGGGGAGTGAATTAGGGTTTTAAAAAGTTTTTAACTTTTCTAAAACTTTTTTTTGCCTAAGTGTTCACCTTAACAACAAGTATGTTGTTTAAGCACATAAGGTGATTCGATTATTTTCAAGACAACTTAGTTGACTAAGTGAAGCAATTGTATAAAGCAAGGAAGCATGCTGGAGTTTTCTATCCTAAGCAAATTGTTCATGTAAATAACTTATAGCAATTCATGAACTATAAAGTAAAGGAGTAGGAATAAAGAAAACTAACACAAGGATTTATAGTGGTTCAATTCACAAATAATCTACATCCACTACCTTAGGACAAACCCAAGGATTTCAACATCCACTAATGGATACCCTTCACAAAAAATACAAGGTGGATTCTACTTTTTACAATGCCCCAACAAATGAGGACTTGTGCTTCACTAAGAAGACTTCACTCACAAAGGGCTAATATCACCAATGAGATAGTTGCCTCGCAAAGAGGACTTTTGCTTCACTAAGACGGCTCCACTCACAAAGAGTGTTTTTCTAGTTCTCCAAAGAACTAAGCTCACTATGAGCCAATCTCTCCAAAGAGATACCTCTCACAAGAGGATTTATGCCTCACCAATTAGGACTTAGAAACACTCACAAAGAGCTTTTTTCTATCTCACAAAGAACTAGTTCTCACAAAGCGAAATTTGGGTAACTAGCCTCTTACAAAGGAGACTTTACAATTAAGCTCACTACAAAGAATTCCCTATTGGAATATATTTACAACTGAAGCTCTAATCACTCTTTGAGAATAGAAGAGATAGATAAAGTTTAAGCTCAACTCAAAATATGTTTTTGAAGGATTTGGAAATAAAGCTTAAAAGTGTTTAATTGCTTGTTTATGAAGTGTATATGATATTCCCTCTAATGGCTTCATTAGTTATGAAAATTCAGCTTTAGAATCTATTTATAAGGAAAGAATACACAAGCATTGTTTGTCACAACGGCTATAATTTTGGCCTTGAAATGACATCTTCGGTCGACCGCTACTAGACAGTAGGTTGACCAGAGTGCCTTAAATAATAGGTTAAAGGCACTCTGTCCTCATCTCGGTCGTCCGAAGAGAATATAATCGTTGGAGCATTGGAACATTCAAAACTTGAATAAGGACAAAAACACACTGGTCGACCGACTCAACACTGGTCAGTCGACTGACTGCTTCTGGTCTTCCGATGCTAAGCTTATGTCGACCGGATTGCAGTCCCAAAGTGGTTTTTCCACTTAGTTAAGTTTTCAATGTTCTTATGTACATACCTAAGTGTTTTGTAAGGATATAAAACACATTTTAAAGTACTTAGGCATTGACCAACACTTAAACAAGTTTTCAAATACCTTTTCAAAGAATTGAATAAAGTAAAACATGAGGTTTTGAAAACATTCAGAGTTGAGCTTTAAACATCTATGTATCCTAGTATTCTCAAGGGAAAGATTAGTCACAAAGGTTACCTATAAAGCTTAGACTAATCTTCCTAAGGTCTTTAAGTCTTCAAGTTGTTTATTCTTTTGGAGCTTGGACTTTGAAAGCCTTTGATCAACATATTCGTTGAGTGATGAAGTCCTCTAACAATCTTGAGTTGTAGTGTATTGGACTTCACACTTATTCTTGTCAAGGAGTCTACCAATTGATTGTACTATTGTTGGATTGAGTAGCGCTTGACATGTTGATCTTCCTTCTTCATGACTTTGCAAGTACTTCCATAGCATGTGGATTGACTTCATGTTTGTGCTAAGGAGTCTTGTAAAGTGTTGCTTCTTTGTTTGTATGATTATACCTTTGATATACACAAGGACCTAACTTACCATTTTCATCAATGTTGGTGTGAGTGCTAATGATCCTATCATTAAGAACATGCTCAAACAAACATTAAAACTAGCAATGATTTGTTATCATCAAAACAAGATTGATCACTTTGCCCTTATGGCTAACAGGGGTCACTCGGACATGGATCCACTCTTGTGGGACTGGCCCCGCTGCCCTCTCACATGAGTTAGTGCGGGATCTATCTGCGCAGTAAATTACGCCCCAACTCATGTAAGAGGGTTGTGAGATTAGTCCCACAATGGCGGCTCTAAGTTGGAATTTTCCCAAAACATGTACTTGTTTCTTTCTTGGAATTCAAATAAACTTGTTGCTTTATATTTAAATTAGTTTCCGTGCATTTAATCGATGAGTTGTGCTGTGGATTTTATCGGCACCAATCGCATGCCATCCAATAAATGGGCGACAGATGGCAGAAAAAAACTAGCAATAGTAGGCTACTAATTTTGTTTTGGTTTTAGATTTTTTTTTTAAAATCAGAAGTGACAATTCGTTGTTGGACACATCATGAGAGGCTGTTGACCTGTTAATGGCTAACCAGGTCAGCAGCTATTATTTAACTTGAATTTATATTGAATTTTTTTTTTCAGTAAGTTTTATAATTTTACGGGCAAAATTTATGTAAAAAGTGTTGAATTTGACAATAAATTGGTAGGTTTTAAATATTACTATCAATTATAATTTTAATTTTAATTTTAATTTTAATATCTTTATTACAGATTTTTA
This sequence comes from Vinca minor, assembly GCA_026122235.1. Taxonomy (NCBI): domain Eukaryota; kingdom Viridiplantae; phylum Streptophyta; class Magnoliopsida; order Gentianales; family Apocynaceae; genus Vinca; species Vinca minor. Next base: position 542,648 of record JAOCZM010000259.1, on the reverse strand, counting down.
CCATTATAAGTTCGTTGAAAAAAATCCAATAAGATTCAAGACACAAAGAGTAACTTTTTTCGATATAACTAATAATTTAATGGAAAAAATAAACTTATCATTTAATAAATAAAATTGAACTTTTAAATCTAATCCTACTGTTTTTATCTTGAATTTTACTAATTTAGAAACGATTTTTTTTACAATAAATTCAATAAGTTCATTTATATAAAGTATAAAATTTCTTAATCAATTAATAATTTATTAAAAATAAGAAATTTCCCTTCCAAGGAAAAAAAAGAACGAAAGAAATTTCACTTAAGAGTTAAAATTCACCACTTTTAGTGAGAACCTTACCCTCCTAGATGGAGTCCTACTATTTTATAAAATGTTAAAGTTATGAAAATTAGACTTGGCCTCTTCCAATACATCTTCTAATACACTTTATAATACACAAATCATATTGCTCCACATGTAATGATGTCAATTGCCCATAATGAATTATGTACATAGACTATTCACATCGTTCCATATGTAATGATATAGTTGGTATACAAGAAAATGTATTAGAAGATCTGGATAAATCGTAGATTGTTAAATAATTGTTATCTTGCACTACAGAAATAACTTATATGTAATTGGCCAATTTACCCTTTTTTCCTAACTAATTTGCCCTTTTTTATATCATTTCTAATACTATAATTTTCTTAAAAATAGTAAGTCTCATTTGACAAAAAAGTTACTTTAACGTATAATTTATATAATAATAAATTTAACTATTTTATTGTAGCTTTTGTTTTGTTTATGGAATTAAGTTATTGTAACTTAGTAAAAATAAATAAAACTTGTACGTATTGCAATTAGAACATTACGATTATGTATCTTCCCATACTTTTTTAGTATATAATCTTCTACACCAATGAAATTACTCGACACAACAATACTATTGGACCAAAGTGAATACAAAAATTTAGACTAACACATCATTCTACATGTGATAATTTCATTAGTACACTAGACAATATACTAATAGATGTACTAGAAAATCAAAAGTCGAATATTATCGGTTCATCAATCTTGACTTTTATTGTGATACCCGTAATTTTTTGCTTATGTGTTTGCATGTCTAGTATTTATTTTTGTGCGACTTAGTTGTTATAATATGTTTTAATAGGCTATATGTTAGTGTTAAAGAGTTGAGGGACCTAAGTGTTGAAGTTAGAAACTTAAGGAGCAGATTTGTAAGGGAGTTAGTGGGAGTAAAGAGAGAGTTATTGATGGGACTTTAAGAGGGGAAGTAACAAGGAAAGATAAAGAGAAGAGAGAAAAGATTTTGGAAAAACTGAGTGTGGTGAGTTCTTTTGCATATTTGAGATAGTAAACAGTGTCGGATCAAAGTGATTTCAGCGGCGTTAGAAAGTCGATTGAAAGAGCTGCGTTTGGGCGGTGACAGATTAGCATTTAAAATTTTCAGTAGAAAGTTATTGCTCCGAGAAGTAGACTAATTTTCTGGGTTTTCTAGTAGTGTTCTTGATTCTTTGGAGTATTTTGTTTTAAGAATCTAAGGAAAGGATGTTAGTAGTGCCCTAGGACCATTAGTATATTTTGTACGTTTTATATCTTTTTGAGCATGTCTTTGAATAGTTAATTTTGCATTTGAACATCAAATGTGTGATTTGATAGTAAAACTCATTAGCTTATGCAATTACTATTCTAACTATCCCTAGTTTTATGTAATGTTCTTTACAATGAAATAAAACTAGTATGATGTTTGATTGATGATTATGTTTTATTGATCATGTGTAATTAATACAAATCATATCATAGATACAATATATTGGGATATATTGTATCGGTACGTGATCCGTTAGAGAAGTAATACTTCATGGTTCTTTGGTTATAATTAGTATTACTTCCTCAATACTATTTTGAATCCTTAGACCTTATGTCTCCATTGTTTCCAGCATGAATGGATCTACGTTTTGACTCAGTCGGACTTTACTTTTAATTGAGTAACCAATACGACTGATGATTGGATGTAGTATACTATCATAGCTTGAATGTGAGAGGCATTGTAAGGAATTTGTCCCTATCTTATTAGAGAGAGATATCCATGGGCCCCTCGATAGGGAAGACTGTTTAAATGCATGGTCGTGCTCAAATGTATTAATAAAGTGGTTATTAAATACTGTTTGTTGGAACAGTCTACCTGGAGATCGAGCATAAATACAATTAAATTTTATAAGGGTGCAACTGAAGGGATTCATGGGCAGAAACTCGTTCTAAACACCCATGAGTCCTCCCCCGAAGGATCCGCTCATACAAAACGAATCGAAAAATACAAAGAAAAACTTACGTTTCTTGGTTCAAGAATCTGATTCTTGAATGGAAAGGTTCTGTTTTTGGCTCTCGGCAGCAATCACATTGAGTCTCCCTTGCGAAATTACTCCCTATCAGTATCCACACGACGAAACGATCAGTGAGTGCTAGCTCTTCTGATTTTTCTGAGTTTCGGGAATATAGCGAGAAAGGGAGGCAGAGAACAAGAAATATGATTTCTTGGTATTTCGGTATTTTGTGTGGCTCAAGCATTAGTCTCCAGGTTTCGACCAAGAGAAGTTTATATAGGGTGTGAGAGTTTGTTCCAAGAACAACTCCCACGTCCTATCCACTTCTTCTGGCAGTGGGAGTCTTAAACTCCCACGTCCCCTAGACTTCTCCCCGGCAGATGGGAGTCTTTATCTGATAACAACTCCCACATAATCCCAAACTATACCGAAAATGCCCCCCTTATCTCTAATTCGAATAATAACGTCTTATTATCCTCGTAAAAATAAATGTCCTATCTAATGAACCTAGACACATTCTAGATCCATCAATCTGGACATGAAGCTCGTTAGCTCGCCTCATGCGTGAGACCCCCGTAGGTTCATATCACAATGGCAATGAAAACACACTTAGTAGTAGTGTGTGTTCATAAATCACAAGCGGTCCCTAGCAGGACATTGTGACTACCCAAAGTGAAAGAATTTACGGTGGAACCTAATATCAATCCACTATTTGATCCCTTTGTATCGCGATATCCTAATTAAGAATAAGGCATGGTAGTCGTCACCCTTATAAGGCTTAATTATATTTATGCTCGATCTCCTAGTAGACTGTTCCATCAAACAATATTTAATAACCACTTTATTAAATACGTTTGAGCACGGCCATGCATTTAAACAGTCTTTCCCTATCGAGGGGCCCATGGATATCTCTCTCTAATAAGAGAGGGACAAATTCCTTACAATGCCTCTCACATTCAAGCCATGATAGGACACTACATCCAATCATCAGTCGTATTGATTACTCAATTAAAAGCAACGTACGACTGAGTCAAAACGTGGCTCCATTCATGCTAGAATCAATGGAGACATAAGGTCTAAGGATTCCAAAATAGTATTAAGGAAGTAATACTTATGACTAAGGACCATGAAATATTACTTCTCTAACGGATCACGTCCGATACGATATATCTCAATATATTGCATCTATGATATGATTTGTACTCATTACACATGATTAGTAAAACATAATCATCAATCAAACAACATACGAGTTTTTATTTCATTGTAAAGTAGATTACATAAAACTAGGGACAACTAGAATAGTAATTACATAAGCAAATGAGTTTTACTATCAAATCACGCATTTGATGTTCATAAGCAAAATTAACTATTCATATGAAATGCTCAAAAAGATATAAAACGTACAACATATGCTAATGGCCCTAGGGCACTACTAACAACAACTACCATGCCTTATGCTTAATTTGGATATCGCGAGATAAAGGGATTAAATAGTGGATTGATATTAGGTTCCACCACATATTCATTCACTATGGGTAGTCACAATGTCCTGCTAGGGACCGCTTGTGATTTATGAACACATACTACTACTAAGTGTGTTTTCATTGCCATTGTGATATGAACCTACAGGGTCACACGCATAGACAAGTGAACGAGCTTCATGTCCAGATTCAATGAATTTAGAATGTGTCTAGGTTCATTGTATCTGACATTTATTTCTCTGAGAATAATAAAATGTTATTATTCGAATTAGAGATTAAGGAAGTGCATTTTCGGTATTTGGTTATAGCTGGGATTACGTGGGAGTTATTTTCGTCGTGTGGATACCGGTAGGGAGTAATTCTGCAAGGGAGGACTCTGGTGGTTGCAGCTAAGCACCCGGAAAAATAGAATCTTTAACCAAAAAAAGTAAGTCCTTTTCGTATTTTTCGATTCCTATGGTATTAGCGGATCCTTCGGGGGAAGATTCATGGGTGTTTAGAACGAGCTTCTGCCCATAAATCCCTTCCAAAGATCTCCACCTTTGTTTTTATGTCCTAAAAAACATGAATTGAGTATTTTAAAGTTTCTGAATTGTGACGAAATGGTTTAGACATGTTTTATTGCGTTGAAAATAGACAAGTGTCGAATCTTATTTGCATTCTTGTGTGGTTGATCGTCATGTCAATTTCGGTATGATATATGTTATACTTGTTGATGTTGCATTTTAATTGTTATATTTGTGTTTGAGAGTCTACCCAATCTATAGCTTTTTTCTAGGAATGGCTCTATTGCAATATATATGGAGAGAGAGAGAGAGAGAGAGAGAGAGAGGGACAAAGAGATCCCATATTAGCTTGTTCTGCCATATAAGTATCTCCATATTCTGCTGAGTAGGGTTCGATAATGGGTTTGGGTTAGCGATTGAAAACTTCATTTTCTTGATCTCGATACGCCCTTACGTACTTTGGCATTCGCTTGTCACCCGTAATCCAAAAAGAATGACCTTAATAATGTTCAGAATCAGACATTAAATCCAGATCGAGATAATACCTGATATAGGATTCATCTACGCTTATATATATATATATACAGTCAAACCCGTGTTGTTATGTGGGGCCCGTCTCTAATTGAGCGAAGCATTAGAGCTACTAACAGCTGAAATATGGTGTATCCTTAACTTTTGGCCCCAGTTGTCCAAGGGGAATGACTGGATCCATGATTATTTTGTTAGCTAAGAGTTTAGTGGCTGTTAGTAGTACTTTAGAGTCGAGATTAGACGATTGACCTCGATTGTGTGGAATTTATGTGTCTAACATGAACCATATTCGTAGTATCTAATATTTTGCATGTCCATCTGATCCGTTATGAGTAGTTCATGGCGTTGATAGCACATTTCCGATGTATAAGTGTTAGATACAAAAAGTATGGTTCATTGCATTTGTTGTTCGTGTCTTTATCATATTTCGTGTGTGAAAGTGTGTCAAAATGTGTCATTTTAGGTTGGGACCTCTGGGGATTTCAAAAAATGCATTTTCATAAGTTATTTTGCACTAAAAATGACATGTTCTGAAGTTCGGACCAAACTACTGCGACTACTACCCAAATCTCGGAAGGGCTTCGATGGACCAGACCCAAATATTGGAAGGGCTCCGGTCGAACGGACCTAGGTTCGGAAGAGGTCCAGATGACCTCCTCAACCACAATTTTGATATGACTCTGTTTTAATCCGTCTTGACTTCCGTTTGGTTCGTTTTCAAAGAAAAGTCTTTTGTAAGTTATATGAGGTATATTCTAAGTTTTTTAAAGGTTATTTCAAGCTATGTTAAGTTATGTTATGCTTTCAATGATTTTGGGAAAGTCATAAATGTTTTGTGTCCCATTTGATATTTCATCCTAAATGATGTTGATCCTTACTGAGCTAGTTTAGTAGCTCATTCATTTATTCCTTTCGTTTACATATACTAATGAGGATGATATATGGGTTGAGGAATGATGTATGAACTGATGTAATAGTTAGGCTTGTTCTTTTATGTTTCGTATTGTAAGAACATGTATTCACTTTTGAGATCCTTTAAGTTTTATGTAAGATTCTAAGATATCATAAGTATTGTAATGAAGTTATTTTGGATTTTAGTCATTTCTATTTTGGGTTTGGTGTCTCATTGGTAGATGAGACACTGCTAGGTCATCACTCGGGCACAAGGTGTGACATTTATAAACAAGGCTTCAAGATATTCAATTTAATTATAAATAAACAAGTTTGTTATCTAGTAATGTATACGGAGAAAATATCAATGAGACACTGCCAGGTCATCACTCGGGCACAAGGTGTGACATTTATAAACAAGGCTTCAAGATATTCAATTTAATTATAAATAAACAAGTTTGTTATCTAGTAATGTATGCGAAGAAAATATAATTAAACTTATGAATCAATTGATAAAGCTATCTATTAAAATCATTTGAAAATTCTGATTCAAGTCTTATCATCTTATAAAATGAAAATATTTTTAATTCTCATGATATAAATTTTAAAATTATCAATTAACCGATAACATTGGGCGTGGAGATGAACTGAGATAAGACTTACTAAGTTTGCTCAAATATTTCTCAATTCATATTTGACGTGAGCCAATGTTTTTTAGCTCAAACTCAACTCATTGGTAGTTCCCAAACAACTTAACTCATTTATCAACAAATAATAAAAAATAAATTCTTAGTGACATAAAAATTTATTGAAAATAGAAGTAACAATGATAGAATTTGCCTCAAAACATAAGTGAATTTCCTAACTAACTGGGAATATAATCTCAGAACTAGAGAACTAAGAAATAATTAGAATGAATCCATGAAAGAACTAATATAGTCTACACTAAATGGTGAGATTGGAACCCCCCCCATTGATGCCTTTCGGCCTGAAGGAATTGAGAGATGTTGAAGAGCAAATTTTGTGATGATTGAAAGATTTGTGCTTTGTTTTGATCTTCTTTCTTTTATAGAAAAGAAACATATAAACGATGAAATGTGTCATGTGAGATAGTGTGGCCTGGACCCTAGCGTGAATAAAACATTAGAGGCTGCTAACAGTTAGTTGTGGAACTCCTCAAGCTAAGGAATGACAAAACGGAACATTTCCTAAACTCGTCCCTGTAATCCGGGGGGTCAAAATGTCGGGACCCTAGAATGTGATAGTTTGTGGTACACCTTTCTCCTTATGTGTTTATTTGAGATATGATGAGAACAAAATTGTATTAACATGCTAGCTTAGTTTTTATTGCTTTATGTATTGTTACTGGTTTGTGGGATGAGATGGTCAGACTTCGCGGGGTGTATGTTAGCATTATCTAAATCGAGGTGTGTAAGTTTCGAGGACGAAACGTTTGTAAGGAGGGGAGTATGTAATACCCGTAACTTTTAGGTTCTAGTATATTAGAATTATTTTTCTTTAATTGTTTTAATTTCTTTTAACTTTGTGTTCTGGGTGTTATGGGTTTGGTATTAGAAGATCAGGGACCTAAGTGGCTACATATTTTGAGTTAGTAGTTAGAGGGAGTAGAGGTTAGGAAGTTTTGGGGAGTTTGGATAGTTAGTTTTGCAGAAGTTTTGTAGAGAACACAGAGAGAGATCTGAGAGAAACAAAGAAAGAGTGGGAAAAGAAAGAAAGAGAGAAAAGAAAAAAATATAGAAATCCTAGAATGTTTTTCCTGCGCAACGATCTTAAGACTTTCGGCAGAGTGATCATTTGTGCTCCGATCGGGCTCAAAGTTTTACTGGAGATAACAAACATAAATGCTACCTGTTTGATATTTGAGTATATGCTCTAGTTTGGTAATTTTTTAAAGTATGAAAGTTGTACATTCCTAATATTAAGCCCTTGTTTACAAATGAATATATAGCATGATGTGTTCCAATTTTATATCGCTTGAATCTGGGAGTTCGCGATTGTAAGCTCTAAAGGCTAATGTGATCAATCTTGGTTTGATGATAACATGAAATTGAGAAGCTCTATTGTTTGTGTGATTTTTTTTTCCAATGATAGGATATTATACACTCACACTTACATTGAAAGATAGCTTCTTATGGACATCAAAGATAACTCTACAACAAGAAGAAGCTACATTTTGCAAATCTGCATGGCACAAGCTCAAAAGGTCATTGACAATGCCATTATAAGATATTGCAAAATCAAAATAAGGTCTTCTTGTAGAATTCAAACCATTCTACAACAAGAAGAAGCTACGTTTTGCAAGTCTCCATAGCACAAGCCTAAAGGTCCCCCACAATGCTAATGGAAGATATTGCAAAATCAAAGGAAGATCAACAAGTGATGCAGTCCAAGATGCTACAACTTGAGAAGACAAAATAGGACTTCATCACAAGAAGAAGTTGATCAAAGGCTTCAAGTCCACACTCAAAGAAGATCTCATCTTGAAGATTTCGAAGACAACTACATAGGTAATCCTTGTTGTTGGAGTTTGCATTTGATATAGGTGCTCAATTAGATTGGGCGGGCTCAATTGTATTGGGGAGTTCAATTGGATTGGGCTGATTAATACTGGAATAATCAAACTGATCTGGTTGAACCGAACCCGGTCGGCCGCAGACTGTTTCTGGTTGACCGAACTGGTTTGTCAATCCGGTCGGCCGAGAACCTCTTTCTGAAGGAAAAATTCATAATCCCCAAAATGCAGCGAAAATTAAAGCGCGGGATTACGTTCCTTTAAAGGATATACTCACGCGAAAGAACAAAAACCATGTGTTAGGAATTATACATTTATGTCAATCTAATCGACGTTGCACAGATTCTGCTACTAAGAACCACCACCAACAACCTTCAGACTCCTGTCTCTACCTGTCTCCACACACCAACCTTTAAGCTTGTTACTCCACATCTCAGATTCTAATCCAAAGAGCTCCGAAGTTTGGAAACACTTTTCCCGGAATCCACAAAGTATAAGAACTTAGGGAAACCGGAAATATAAGAACTAGAAAAATCATATTTTTCTTGTCCCTTGAAGTGTTCTTGGGAATGTGTAAAATCAAGAAAAGAAACCAGATTCTTCTTCCATATTTTCGGCTGATATGATGTAGAGAGTAAAAAGAGAGACATTCTTATTTGAGAATAATAGAATGGGAATAATGAATATTTCATCATCATGTGGTGTTAGTGGAATCACCCACTAACTCCATACACAAGTACACTCCCTCACACAAGTAATATACCGGTTTGGACCTGGTCCAACTGGTCTGGTCGATCGGAGTAATAGTATTCGGTCAATCAGAGTGACAAACGGTTTCGGTCGACCGAGATAGCTCTCGGTCGACCAAATCCGGTCCAGCCGGGTCCGGTTTTTCCCAATCCAATCGAGTGACCAATCCAATTGAGCACCTATATCAATTGTAAACTCCAACCGGCCCAATCCAGTTGATTATAGTGTGCGGCCTTTTAGGTATTTGCTATGTTAGTCGTGACAACAATTGTCAATAGTAATGAGAGGTATCTAGCAACACATCATTACTCCCTATTCACAAATAGTCCTATTTATTCAAGTAACCACGGATATGATCTTTTGCACTAATCCCTTTGTCCTCGATATCTAGATCGAACACAAGTCACGGAGTATGTCAAACTTGTGCCGTTCAATCAGTTAGTTGCTTGATTCCCGAGTACACTAATCAAATGACATTAATATCTCATATTAATTCACTTGTTCATGGCCATGAATTAGTCTCACTCAATCAAGAGGCCCAAGATATCACTCTTGTTGTATAGGAGGGACAAATCCTCTATCTATCACACCTCATCCTAACATGGCTCATAAATACACCCAACAAATGCATTTATAGCTCATCTAATCTCCACAACACATACTAGTCTCCACACATTATTGTTGTCCTTAAATTCCACAATAATGATTGACTAGGGACATTTTAGAATAATTCAATATAACAATTATATAACTATCTAAGGACATTATTATATGTTTTAATACAAAATGCACAACCGTATTCAAAACAATAATAATAGAATTCATGCCTTAAAATTTCATCACATGAAAAAAATACAACAACCTCCCACTTACACTAAAGACAACAACCTTGCCTTTCAGTGTATATTGTACAATTGAACTATCTCTTAGACCAGTTCTCTTGGTATGTAATACCTATGCTACAAGTATGGCGATTCTGCTGCAGTGTTGTCAGCGGCTTCGTCAGTGGGTGGCCGTGTTACTGTCCGTATGAAATTTGTAAATCTTCACATCTCCTCTATCAATGATCTCTCAGATCAGGAGATACCACCGCAGTATATGTTTGGACATTTGGTTAGACCGTGGTTCCTTTGATATATGGCTCCATTCACAATGGAGATCAATCGCATTTGACATTCGAAATGCTAGGTACACTACACAAAGTTCATCAACTAAACATTCGGATCCAAATCTCCTAAGCAACATCTAATGCAGCTATATACTCGGGTTTATGTTGTAGTTTAGGCAAGACACATATCCTGATTGCGATTTAAAGTCATCTCTATAGGTTTGGAAACAAGCTTCAGTGTAACCACTTACAATGAGCTCGTCTTCCCCACCATAGATTAAGAACATGTCCTTAGTCCTTCGTAAGTACTTCAGGATGTTCTTGGCGGCTATCCAGTGACGTTCACCGTATGTAGACTGGTATCTGCTCGTTATACTCAAAGCATACGAGACTTTTGGGGCGAGTACAGAACACGGTACACATTAAAGGTCCAATTGCCGAAGCATATGAAATCTCACTCACGCGTTCTTTCTCATCCAGTGTTTTAGCACACTATTGTCTTGAAAGAACCATACCAAGTGTTATAGGGCAAAGGTCCCTTTTTGGACTCTTGCATGCCTAGCCGATTTAGCACTTTGTCTATATAAGTACTCTTACTTAGCCTAAGAAGTCTATGCTATCTATCTCTATAGATCTTGTGTCATAATATGAAGCTTGCTTCACCTAATTCCTTCATGGAGAAACATTCCCCAACCAGACCTTTACAGATTCCAAGGTTGGAATGTCATTCCCTATGAATAGCATGTCATCTACATACAAAACCAGAAATACCATCGAGTTTCCACTAAACTTCTTATAAACACAAGGTTCATCAACGTTCTTAAAAAAACCGAACTCGCGTGCGGCTTCGTCAAAACGTCGATTCCAGCTTCTAGAAGCTTGTTTGTAGGTTGTAGGTTCATCATGCTCAATAAACATAACATCTCCATGTTTTGTTACGAAAAATTAAAAAATTTCAGGTGATCTCGAACTCTACTAGACCTACGCAATTCTTGTGTTTCTGGAACTGGTTCCACAACAGCTTGTGTAGCTTGTTCTAATTCCACTTGCTGGTCATTCGTGCCGGGAACTTCACCAAGTTCCCTTGGCATTTCACCAAGCTATGGACCTTCATTAAGTTCCACGTGGCTCCCACTTGTTTTCCAAGAAAGAAATTCCTCTTCTAGAAAAACTCCGTCGCGAGCAACAAACACTTTGTTCGTTCGGGATATAGAAGTAGTACCCTTTAGCTTCCTTAGGATACCCCACAAAAGTGCACTTTACCGACTTTGGGCTGAGCTTATCTAAAGTTGGACATTTCATAAATGCCTCACAACCCCAAATCTTCAAGAAAGACATACTAGGACGCTTCCCACTTCATATATGGTATGGTGTCGTTTCAACAGATTTAGATGGAACTCTGTTTAGTGTTAAAGCTGGTGCTTCTAAAGAAAATCCCCAAAAGGAGTTTAGAAGGCTTGCGTGACTCATCATTGATCGAACCATATCTAAGAGTTCGATTTCTACTTTCGGATACACAATTTCATTGAGGAGTGGCCGGTGGAGAAAGTTGTGAAACAATTCCATAACTCTTTAAATAGTCACGAAATTCATGACTTAAGTATTCCCCACCTGGATCAAATCGAAGCAACTTAATACTTTTGCCAAGCTGATTCTCTACTTCATTTTTGTTCTCTTTGAACTTTTCAAAGGCTTCAGAATTGTATTTCATAAGAAATACGTATCCAAAATGACTGAAATCATCAGTAAAAGTAATGAAATATAGATAACCACCTCTTGTATGGATATTGAAGGGACCATATACATCACTATGTAGTAGTTCCAACACTCCTTTGCTCGTTCTCCAGTTCTATTAAAAGGAGATGCAGCCATCTTACCCATTAAACAAGGTTCGCATGTATCATATGATTCAAAATCAAATGATTCCAGCAATCCATCTTTATGGAGTTTGAAAATGCGGTTTTCGTTTATACGGCCTAAGCGACAATGTCAGAGATATATAGGATTAGACTCTTTACTCTTTATCATCTTTGTATTTATGTTATAATCCGGTGACTCTAGGTCTAACAAATATAAACCATTCACCAATGTAGCACTACAATAAAAGACATTATTTAACGATTACGACATTCGTTGGTTTTTAATATGAATTTCAAAACTTATCTTGTCCAAACAAGAGATCGAAATAATATTCATTGTTAAAGCAGGTACATAAAGACAATTGTCTATATCTAGAACAATTCCAGAAGGAAAACTAAGACTATATGTTCCTACAGCTAATGCAACAACTCTTGCTCAATTGCCAACGCGTAGGAGGTTCACGTCGTATTTTACCAGCTCCATACTCCTTTGTAGTCCCTGCACATTCATGCAAATGTAAGAACCACATCCGGTGCTAATACCCATGAGGAAGTAGTAGTAGACAAGTTAATCTCAATAACATAATAACCTGAGCCAAAAGCAACATTTTCTCCCTTTCCAAGCTTTTTACCGGCAAGATAACTAGGGTAGTTTCTCTTCCAGTGTCCTTTCTGTCCACAATGGAAACAATTTTCATCCTTATCCACAGCGCCCTTGGGCTTCAGTGCTTTCTCAGAATGGTTAGTCTTGCCCTTAGGTTTAACTGAAGGATTGCCCTTACGCTTAGCAAAACCCTTGCCCCTGTTGTTGTAGACCATGTAAATGGCCTTGGACTTGCCTATTTTTTTCTCGGCATTCCTCAACAGGTTCAACAATTCTGGGAGAGGTTTGTCTATCTCATTCATGTTGTAGTTTAGTACAACCTGACTGAATGATTCAGGCAACGATTGCATAATTAAATCAGTGGATAGCACTTGGCCCACAAGAAATCCAGTCTTTCGATGCTCTCAATATGGCATATCATTTTCAGAACGTGAGTTCCGACTGATGTTCCCTCCACCATTTTGCACTAAATGAGAGACTTTGACACATCGAATCTCTCTTGGCAGGCTTGACCCTGAAAGAGTTGCTTAGATGATTAATCATATTGAAAGCTCTCATTTTCTCATGTTGCTTTTGAAGCTCAGAGGTCATGTTTACTAACATAAGAGTAGACATATCTAATGCGTCATCTAAGAGCTTACGATAAGCATTTCTTTCAACGGTCGGAGCCCCTGCGACTGGTGGATTTGGAATTTGTTCCTCGAGAACATACAACTTTTTCTCGTGCTTGAGAACGATTCTCAAGTTCATATACCAGTCCAGGAAATTTCCTCCCTCAATTTTGTCCTTCTCAAGGACGAATCGCAATGATAGTGAGTTTGATGCAACGATTCCATTTGCCATTTTATCTACAGAGAAGAATTTGCAAAGTTTTAGTTGTCATATTTTAAAATCATTAAAAGGACTTTATTTAATAATTCTCCCAATATTTTCTTCAAATGAATAAACCTCAAGTACTCATTCGGAATGTTCAAAACTTTCTAGTAGGACCAAGATCCATATTTCGTCATTCTCAAGACAGCTTTGGCTACTATACTCAAGAAGACGCTTTAGGTAAGAAACGTTTGCTAATCAAATCAATTATGTGACTCTAGGTTGGTTAAGAATGTAACGATTACCCTCAGTACATAAATGCACATCTTAACCCTTTTGCCTCCGGGTTCTCAACAATTGAGGTAATCCGGTTAAGTATAACCCAAAGTTGACCCGTGGATATCACTAACTTATCCTTCACGCCTCACCAGGATATACATACGCTTATTCCACTCGGAAGTTCACACTACTGTCGATCACGGCCTTGACGAGGGCCCCGCTTGGAAGGCAATAAACTTAATATTTCAAATTTGAGGATTTTTTAAAATTTGTCTCACCAAACGATGTATAATCTGATTATACGTTTGAATATGCATCACGTGTTAAAAAATACTGTAAACATGCAACAGACTCTCATGCAAAATACATAAAACAGTAAATAAACGTGGCATAGTAATAGCCCCTATGCGGATTTTCCTAGCCAAATGAAAATCCTTGGTCAATCTAAAGGTGGAAGAGCAATAAATCCTATCTATTGTCTTCCGCCTCCTTGCGGTTTCCTCCATCTGATGGACGCCTTCTTCATCACTTGTTACATACGTAAAATAAATAGAATCCTATTCTAAACTTTTACATAATTGAAAGAATTCTCGAGTTACATTCGAGAATAAAATTACAACAAGAGATAATAGATAAGGCACGACACGCAGACCGTATTATAAAAAAACCACTGGTCAAAGGCTAAACAGTCGTTCTTGAGTATAGTAGCCAAAGCTGCATTGAGAATGGTGATATATGGATCTTGGCCTACTAGAAAGTTTTGAACTTTCCGAATGAATACTTGAGGGTTATTCATTTGAAGAAAATTATAGGAGAATCATTAAATAAAGTCATATTAATGATTTTAAAATATGACAACTAAATTGTGATCATTAAATAAAGTCCTATTCAAACTCTTTATCATTGTGATCCATCCTTGAGAAGGACAAACTCGAGGGAGGAAACTTCCTTAACTGGTATAGGAACTTGATAATCGTTCTCAAGCACGAGAAAAAGCTGTATGTTCTCGAAAATCCTATTCCTGAAAAACCAGCCACTAGAGCTTCGGTCGATGAAAGAAATGCTTATCGTAAGCATTTAGATGATGCATTAGATGTGTCAAGTCTTTTTTTGGTGACCTTGAACTCTGAGCATAAAAAAAACGCGAGGAAATGGGAGCTTATGACATGATTAATCATCTAAGACAACTCTTTCAAGGTCAAGCTCGCCAGGAGAAATTCGATGTTTCAGTTCAAAATGGCAGAGGAAACATCAGTCGAAACTCAGGTTCTGAAGATGTTAGGCTATATTGAGAGCCTCGACAGGATGAGATTTCCTATTAGCTAGGAGCTATCCACTTACTTGATTATACAATCGTTGGCTGAATCATTCAGTCAGATTGTATTGAACTACAACATGAACTAGGTAGACAAACCCCTCCCTGAATTGTTGAACCTGTTGAGGACTAACGAGAAGGAAGTAGGCAAGTCCAAGGCCATTTATATGGTCAATAACAGGGACGGCAAGGGCTTTGGTAAGAATAAAGACAAGCCTTCGGGCAAACCTAATGGCTAACCTAGCCATTCTGGGAAAGCAATGAAAGCCAAGGGTAGTGTGGCTAAGGATGACACATGTCACCATTGTGGTGAACGAAGACATTGGAAAAAGAATTGTAAGAGCTATCTTGCATGAAAAAAGCTTGGAAAGGCAAGAAATGTTGCTTCTGGCTCAAGTATTTATATTATTGAGATCAATCTGTCTACTACTACTTCCTCATGGGTATTATATACCGGATGTGGTTCTCACATTTGTATGAATGTTCAGGGACTACAAAGGAGTAGGGAGCTAGCAAAGGGAGAAGTGGACCTACACATTGGCAATAGAGCAAGAGTTGCTGCATTAGCTGTACGAACATTTAGTCTTAGTTTGCCATCTGGAATTGTTCTATCATTAGACAGTTGTTTGGACAAAATGGGTTTTGATATTCATATTAAAAACCAATGAATGTCATTATCGTTAAATGATATCTTTTATTATAGTGCTACTTTGGTGAATAGTTTATATTTATTATACCTCGATTCACCGGTTTATAACATAAATACAATGGGGATAGAGACTAAAGAGTCTAATCCTACTTACCTCTGGCATTGTCTCTTAGGCCATATAAACAAAAACCGCATTTCCAAACTACATAAAGATGGATTGTTGGAATAATTTGATTTTGAATCATATGATACATGCCAACCTTATTTAATGGGTAAGATGACTGCTTCTCCCTTTACTAGAACTGGAGAATGAGCAAAGGATGTGTTGGAACTAATGCATAGTGATGTATGTTGTCCATTCAAAATCCATGCGCACCACAACAAAAAAAGGTCTATTGCGACGTTTGTCATATGTCGCAATAAGGCAAAAAAACACCGATATAGATCTATACCAACGTTTTTAACAAATGTCATATAAATGACGCATTTGCCTATGTCGTTATGGTTTTTTACGACATTTGTAACAAGCGCCGATACCTATCTATTACGACGCTTGTTGCCTCATTTTAAAGTGTATCAAAAGATTTTTTTACCGTCATTCATAAATAGTCGCAACAAGTCGCCAATTCCGACGTTTATATATAATGTGAATAAGTAGTTATTCCGACATTCGTTACGTCATTTTAAAGTGTATCAAACGATATTTGTCCCGTCATTTTAAAATAGTCGCAACAAAATATCTATTCCGACATTCATATACAGTTGGAATAAATTGTTATCGCGACTTTTGCTACGTCATTTGTCTGTGTAACAAAATATTTTCTCCGACATTTGTAAATAGTCGCAAAAGGAAACCTTATACAACATTTATAAATAGTGGGAATAAATATTTGTTCCGACGTTTATTATGTCTTTTTAAAGTGTATCAAAAGAAAGGTTTTCCAACACTTTTAAATAGCCATAATAAGACATCTCTACCGACCTTTGTAAACAGTCGGTATACATATTTATTCCGACGTTTGTAATGTCAATTCAAAGTGTTTCAAAAACGGTTTCTTTCAACAATCGTAAATTTTGTTGAAAATCCCATTTGCGACATTTGTAAATAGTGGTAATGTTTATTTATTACGACTTTTTTGACGTCATTTTGAAATTTATCAAAAAGTATTTGTTCCGACATTTATAAAGTGTTGGAATAAAAATTTATCCTGACATTTTTTTCGTCATGTTAAATTGTATCAATTAGTCCTTTTTCGACATTTATAAATAGTTTCAATAAAGACATACATTCAAACATCTATAAAAAAAATAAAAAAAATTATTAATCCAACATTTGTAAATAGTATAAATACATAATTTTCGCTGCATTTGCAGTGTCATCTCAAATTGTGTCAACACATATTTATCTCGACAATTGTAGATAATCACATTAAATAAAGTAGAAAAACACAAATGTAACAATATATATATATATTTAATCATGTGACATAAAATCACAAATATATATGATACTTGATCAACAATTAAAATGAACCTAAAAGTGTAAATTACTAACTTGCAAAATATCTACAACTAAAATAAATGACTCCTCTAACTGTAGAATCTCTAACTTGCCAAATGAGTAAATAAAAGCTTCAATTCTTTCTAATGGTGTATGAACCTTCATGGTAAAGTCGCGTCTGGAAAAAAACGAATTGGGAGTAATGATGTGTTGCTATATACCTCTCAATACTGTTGACAATTGTTGTCAGATACAATATAGAAAATACCTAAAGGATCGCACGCTATAATCAACTATATTGGGCTTGTTGGAGTTTACATTTTATATAGGTGCTCAATTAGATTGGGCATAACCGGACCCGATCGACCGAGAACCATTTCTTCAGTCGACCGAACCAGTTGGACCAAGTCAAAGCCGACAAAGAAATGTGTGAGGGAGTGTGTGTGTGAATGGAGTAGTGGGGAGAGAAAAGTATGAGTATGGAGTTAGTGGTGGTTCCACTAACACCATATGATGAATTGTTCATCACTCTCAATTTATCACACACTCATGCTTGCCAAGAAAAAGAGAAATATTATCTAAATTTTCTATCTCTAAAACATACTCTCAAGAACACAAAAGGGAAAGAAAAATTGTTTTTCTTTTCTCTATTTTCCATTTTTTTGTTTTTCACATATCTATATCAATGAAGCTCCCGAAGTTCGTCTTCAAAGCTCGATGCACTCGTGCCTAGCATCAGAGGCTCGACGAACAAGCACTAGGTTGATAGTGTGCATACCGTTAGAGGCGGGAGTTTGACACGATGTCATTGGTGATTCAAAGTAGCAGAATATGGGCTCTATCTATTAGATGGAAAAAAGTAATATTCATATTCACAAGATACTGGTACTTTCTCGTTAAAAGATCATGTAAAGGAACGAAATCCTATTTTATTTCCGATGCTGTTCTGTGGGGATTCCGAATTTCTTCCTTTTATGGTGCACAGTAATAGCCAAAGACTAAGTGATTTTATTATAATACGTCATGCGTGTCGTGCCTTATCTCTTCATTCATGTTGTAATTTAAATCTCGAATGTAACTTGAGAATTCTTTCTAGTTATGTAAAATTATAGAATATGATTTTATATTTTGCATATGTAAGTGATGAAAAAAAAGGCGTTCATCAGATGGAGGAAATACAAGGAGGCGGAAGACAATAGATAGGATTACCAAAACATTTGCCCTTTTTTGTGGTTAACCATGTAAATGGCCTTGGACTTGCCAATTTCCTTCTCGGCAGTCCTCAACAGGTTCAATATTTCAGGGAGAGGTTTGTTTATCTCATTCATGTTGTAGTTGAATACAACCTGACTGAATGATTCAAGCAACGATTGCAGAATCAAATCAGTGGATAATTCTTAGCCCAGAGGAAATCCCAGCCTTTCAAGGCTCTCAATATAGCCTATCATTTTCAGAACGTGAGTTCCGACTGGTGTTCCCTCTGCCATTTTTCAAGCTTGTCCTTCTCAAGGACAGATCGTAATGAGGCAATGATTGCATTTGCCATTTTATCTACATAGAAGAATTTGCAAAGTTTTAATGTTCATATTTTAAAATCATTGAAAGGACTTTATTTAATGATTCTCCCACTATTTTCTTCAAATGAATAAATCTCAAGTACTCATTTGGAATGTTCAAAACTTTCTAGTAGAACCAAGATCTATATTTCATCATTCTCAAGGACGCTTTGGCTACTATACTGAAGAAGACGCTTTAGGAAAGAAACACTTGCTAATCACATCAATTATGTGACTCTTGGTAGGTTAAGTATGTAACGATTACCCTCAGTACATAAATGCACATCTTAACCCTTTTGCCTCCGGATTCTCAACAATTGAGATAATCCGGTTAAGTATAACCCAAAGATGACCGACGAATATCACTAACTTATTCTTCGCGCCTCACCATGATAAACACGAGCTTATTCCACTCGGAAGTTCACATTAATATTGGCCTTGACAAAGGCCCCGCTTGGAAGGCAATAAACTTAATATTTAAAATATGAGGGATTTTTAAATTGTCTTACCAAATGGTGTATAATTTGATTATACACGTGAATATACATCACATGCTAAAAATACTGTAAACATGCATCAGGCATCTCTTGCAAAATACATAAAACAGTAAATAAACCGTGACATAGTAATAGCCCCTATGCGGATTTTTTCGAGCCAACGGAAAATCCTAGGTCATTCTAAAGATGGAAAAGCAATAAATCATATCTATTGTCTTCCGCCTCCTTGTGATTTCCTCTATCTGATGGACAGCTTTCTTCATCACTTGTTGCATATGTAAAAAAACATAAAATCCTATTCTATACTTTTACATAATAGAAAGAATTCTCGAGATACATTCGAGATTAAAGTTACGACAAGAATTGATAAGATAAGGCACGACACGCAGGTCGTATTATAATAAAACCACCAGATCAAAGGCTATCACTATGTACCATGCTCAAAACAAACACAAAATCATGCTAAGAACATAAATACACACTGCCTGCCCTTTCCAGTCGCCCAGGCCATAATCTCGGTCGACCGCGATAAGGCAGTAACCAAAAAAGTGTTAAAATTAGGCCTCATCGGTCGACCCAGAACATATATGATCGATCGGACTCAAAACAAACTAGCCTCGGTCGACCGTGACTGGTCACCAGACAGTAGCAAAATCCCATTATCTAACATATGTTCTGTCTGCCGCGAACCTCTTCCGGTCGACCAAAATTTTGCCAAAAAATAGAAAATAGCCAAAAACACGAATTTACAATTCGTTAGGGGATTCGTTTAACACTTAAACGACTTCCCAGAGGCTGTACAATGGTAAAGACATCCTATGACATGCATTATCAGACTAATTAAAATCAAGATAACACAATCAAAGTTATTGGGTTCTCGTGATAGGCTCTGATATCACTTGAAGGAAAAAATCGTAATCTCCAAAACGCAGCAGAAATAAATAGCGCGGGATTACATTCCTTTAAAGGATCTACTCACGAGAAAGAACCAAAACTCTATGATAGGATTTATACCTTTTATCGAACTATTTGATGTTGCCCGGATTCTGCTACTAAGAATCACCAACATCAGCCTTCTGACACGTGTCTCTACTGGTATCCACACACCAACCTCTGAGCCTGTTACTACGCGTCTCAGATGCTAGTCCGAAGAACTCTGAAGTTTGAAAACACTTTTCCCGGAATCCACAAAGTATAGATAACTTAGGAAAATCGGAAATCAAAGATATAAGAAAATCATATTTTCTTCTCTTTTGATTGTTCTTAAGAGTGTGTAAAGAGAGATGAAAATCAGTATTTTTCTTCTCTGGGGTTCGGCAAGGAACTAGAGAGAATAGAGAGAAAATCAACTTCTAGAGAATGTGTATAATGATGAATATTTCATCATCTTGTGGTGTTAGTAGAATCACCCACTAACTCCACTTCCCCACTATTCTCTCACACTACTTTCTTACAAACACACACACTCTCTATCACACAAGATATGTGGCGGTTTTGACCTGGTCTACCGGATAAATGGTTCTCGGCCTACCGGTGTGACAAACTGGTTCGGTTGACACGAGACAACTCTCGGTCGACCGAGTCCGGTTTTGCCCAATCCAATTGAGCACCTATATCAAATGTAAACACCAACATACTATACATAAGAACTACATCTAAGACTAGTTTTCTTGGTATCTAATACCCATGCTACAAGTATGACGATGTTGCTGCTATGCGACCGGCTTCGTCAATGGGTGGCCGTGTTACCGTTCGTGTGAATTTTGCAAATCTTCACTTCTCCTCAATCAATGATCTCACATATCAGATAATATCTCCGTAGTATATGTTTAGACCTTTGGTGAGACCGTGGTTCCTTTGATATATGGCTCCATTCACAATGGAGATCAATCGCATTCGACATTCGAAATGCTGGGTATACCATACCAAGTTCATCAAATGAACTTTCATATCCAAATCTCCTAAGAAACATCTAATGCAGCTATATACTCGACTTTGGTTGTAGTTTAGGCAAGACACATATCCTGATTGCGATCAAAAGTCATCCATATCGGTTTGGAAACTAGCATCAGTGTAACCATTTACAATGAGCTCGTCTTCCCCACCATAGATTAAGAACGTGTCCTTAGTCGTTCACAAGTACTTAAGGATGTTCTTGACGGCTATCCATTGACGTTCACCGTATGTAGACAGGTATCTGCTCGTTATACTCAAAGCATACGAGACATCTGGGTGAGTACACAACATGGCATACAAGATAGATCCAATTGCCGAAGCATATGTGATGAAGAACCGTGAGGTACTAAGTACCAAAAGGTTTGACAGCATAAGTTGTGCCGGATCTTTCTCTAATTCTTGAACTAGTTTCTAGGGTATATAATCAACGCAACGCTAAGGAAGGCTAATTATCGATGGAGGCTGAAACACCACAACAAGAGAAACTAAACTTGTTGATACAGTAACTCAAAGAATGAATGAAATTCTACATAGAAGTTCAGACACGAGAAGCTAAGGAATAACCTTACCAAAATATTAATATATCTAACGTACCGTACCGTACCTTACATCTTGGCCGAACCCTCCATTATATAGAGTAATAATTCGGTTCCAAGCAACAACAAATAAGAGTCCTTGAAGAATTAGGACTCTTGATTTAACAACTTGCTATCAAGTAAAACACTTAAACAAGAAGAGTCCTAGTAGATGTGGGACTCTTAACAACTAGATAACCAACTAACTAACACATGGACAACATGTCCTTTATTATAGCAATACTACTTGCTATACACGAAAATAAGCCTAAATATAGTAAATAATATGCTGAAAATAATTAAAGTTTAGAATAGACTTTAATGTACAAAAGACAAAAATGCCCTTTAAATTTGTCCCTATTCTGGACAGATTGTTGGATCAGGTTGCACGACGATTTCGGATACCAATAAGGCAGAATCTGATCTCGTGGTCTTCATGAAAGTTGTAGATCTGCCTATTATCTTTAATATGCAACTGGAATCAGGCCCATTAGATACATAGATCGAAAGTTAGGATCATTATACCAAACTATAGCAAAGCTGTCCATTCCTTGTATATTTGTGACACTTAAGAGGTTGGCTTGTACAACATTCCTATGTGTAACTTAACATCCTCTTTGTAATTTAATACACGAACCAATGATGTAGTTAGTTGACTCACGTCCTTTGTTCTAAGCCTCATTATTGGTCTATGTATGTGATCCTTTGAATTGGGTAACCGTGAGGTTGTTACCGTATCATCTCCTCCCCCTTGATAAGCTTGATTCGTCCTTGAATCATCATCACAATCATCTTTACAATCTGAAAAAATATTAAAAGGGAACAAGTTAGAAATGTAGAATGTAGAATGTTCACCGTACTTACCTTTTAAAGAAATTGTCTTGCTGCTGTCCCAAAATAATGGGATATCGGCCTCTCAATTGCATTTAATGTGGTAGTAAGCTTGCAAAAATCATGAACAAAATGTTTGTAAAAGCTTGCTAACTCATATGAAGAATGCATTTGAATTGCACTTGTTGTTTGCGGCCATTCCTCAATTGTTGTAACTTCTGCCGGTTCAACTTTAATACCTTGAAAACTCATGATGCAACTAAGAAGGTTATTAGAATGAGTGTAATAAACATACTTTTCCATCTTAGCATCCAAGGTTTGTGTATTTATAATAGAAAAAACAACCCTAAGATGTTCACTAAATTGCTCTCGGTTTTGATTATAAATAAATTATCAAAGCAAGAATTCGGATGTCTATCTTTAAAAGTTATGTGATTAATATTTAGACTATCCGTATATATTCTAAAAGTCCCCTCATGCTTTAGTACCATGTTTCCCGGGTTAATATAAGTATTTATAGACTTACTGACCTTCTTTTTTGCAAGCATTAAATCATCTTGGTAATGAATTTTCTGATTTTTACCCGAAGATGGCTTATACCTTTCACGATTTTGAAGGCTAATAAACATCTTTCTCGGCATTTCCTGGGGAAAGGTTTCCCGAAATTCCTGAAAAATCGCAACACTAGATGTAGAAAAAGATGTTATGTTAAAAGAAAAGATGTTAGTAAAAAGGTTCCTTGCGGTTCCTTTCAAATTTAACTAAACAACAAGTTGTTTTGCTTGAATTTCCCTATCTGCCTTTCCGGGATCAATAAACAAACATTCTTTTCTCACTTTTAGAGTGATTGCTTTTTTTCTCACTTTTGGCTCGGCTTTTTCTATGACTTTTACCTCAGATTTTACCACATGGGTAGGATCACTCGTATTTTTCCTCTCGCTCTCTTGTCTTTCTTTTTCTCTCTTCTCTCTATTTATGGTCATTTGTTTATGAACCTCACATGCTGCATTTAAAGACAAAGGAGTTAGAAGAAACTTTAAATTATCCTTTTTAAGGCTATATGTATTTTCTCGTCCCATATGATTGGCACTTCGATCATACTGCCATGGGCTTCCCAATATCATGTGACTTGCGGTCATCGGGACCACATCACACAAAACCGAATCCTTATATCTCCCGATTTTGAACTCTATCTCTACTTGCTTATCCACTTTGATTTCACCATTTATTATTCAACCAAGATAACTTATAAGGCATAGGATGTGCCCTACATGGTAAATCAAGTGCGGAAACTATATCATAAGAACAAACGTTAGTACAACTTCCGTTATCAATAATAACTAAAATTGACTTGCCTTTAACGTCGCACTTTGTATGAAAAAGATTACTTCGATGTTGATGTAGGTCATCCAAAGGTTGAGAATGAAGTAGCTTCATGGTAACTAAAAGTTGATTCTCAAAGACTTCACCTTTCTTCGATGGAGATCCCTGAAAAGACATTATAATCTCAAGAAAAACACTCAAAAACGTTAGATAGCAAAGAAAGATTCACTCTTTATTCCAACACCGCTCGTATAGAACTTCATACTCTAGATTTAAAGAATGGTTGCGTTGACACAAAGCTGAAAAAATAAGGAAAGAAATCCTATCTTTGACCTAAACGAAAAGCTTTAGAAAGAAAAAGATAAAGAAACGAAATCCTAATTGAGAATGGAAACCGGTTCTTGTCTTTCTTGATGTTCTTGAATTTTCTTGATTCAGATGAATAGTATTCTGTGAACAGTATCTGTGAATAGTAAACGTGAATAGTAAAATTTCTTGAATTTTTCCTTACCTTTGGCCGAGAGTTATCAAAGAATGAGGCGCCTACGCTATCAATTCTTGATGTATAATAATGTTAAAATACGGCTCAAAATAAAGGAGGAACGTTTGCCAATTCTTGGATGAGGCGCCGACGCTATCAATCCAAGAAATTTGCTTTTGGCTTTATAGTTCGCTATTCAATTTATACTAACTCGGTTGCCAATTTCTTTACACCGAGAGACTTTTAAAATCGGCTGCTTTTTATATATACCGTAATGCTTTTTCTGATTTTCTGTCAATTTCTGCAAACAAGAAAAAATTTATAAAAAAAATGATAAAGGTACACCGGGAATAGAGATAAACCTTTTGCTCTGATACCACCTGATGAAGAATCGTGAGGTACTAAGTACCAAAAGGTTCGACAACGTAAGTTGTGCCGGATCTTTCTCTAATTCTCGAACTAGTTTCTAGCGAATATAATCAACGCAATGCTAAGGAAGGCTAATTATCGATAGAGGCTGAAACACCACAACAAGAGAAACTAAACTTGTTGATACAGTAACTCAAAGAATGAATGAAATTCTACATAGAAGTTCAGACACGATAAGCTAAGGAATAACCTTACCAAAATATAAATATATCTAACGTACCTTACATCTTGGCCGAACCCTCCATTATATAGAGTAATAATTCGGTTCCAAGCAACAACAAATAAGAGTCCTTGAAGAATTAGGACTCTTGATTTAACAACTTGCTATCAAGTAAAACACTTAAACAAGAAGAGTCCTAGTAGATGTGGGACTCTTAACAACTAGATAACCAACTAACTAACTAACACATGGACAACATGTCCTTTATTATAGCAATACTACTTGCTACACACGAAAATAAGCCTAAATATAGTAAATAATATACTGAAAATAATTAAAGTCTAGAATAGACTTTAATGTACAAAAGACAAAAATGCCCTTTAAATTCGTCCCCTATTCGCGGGATGATTGTTGGATCAGGTTGCACGACGATTTCGGATACCAATAATGCAGAATCTGATCTCGTGGTCTTCATGAAAGTTGTAGATCTTCCTCTTATCTTTAATATGCAACTGGAATCAAGTCCATTGGATACATAGATCGAAATTATAATCATTATACCAAATTATCACAAACCTGTCCATTCCTTGTATATTTGTGACACTTAAGAGGTTGTCTTGTACTACATTCATATGTGTAACTTAGCATCCTCTTTGTACTTTAATACACAAACCAATGATGTAGTTAGTTGACTCACGTCCTTTGTTCTAAGCCTCATTATTGGTCTATGTATGTGATCCTTTGAATTGGGTAGCCTTGAGGTTGGTACCGTATCAATATGGAATCTCATTCATGCGTTCTTTCTCATCCAGTGTCTTAGCACACTGTTGTCTTGAAAGAACCGTTCCAAGTGTTTAGGACAAAAACATATTTTGGACTCTTGCATGCTAAACCGATTTAGCACTTTGTCTATATATGTACTCTGACTTTGTCCAAGAAGTGCACGTGATCTATCTCTATAGATCTTGACTCCTAATATGTAGCTTGCTTCACCTAAGTCCTTTATAGAGAAACATTGTCTCGACCATACCTTTACAGATTCCAAGGTTGAATGTCATTCCCTATGAGTAGTATGTCATTTACATACAAAAAAAAATAAAATACCACCGAGTTTCCACTAAACTTCTTATAAACACAAGGCTCATCAACGTTCTTGATAAAATTGAACTTGCGTAGCTTCGTCAGTCCATAAATTGACTTCAATATCTTACATTCTTTATTGACGTTATTTGGATCGATAAAACCTTCAGGTTGTATCATATACACGTCATCATCTAGGTTTCCGTTATGGAAAGCTTTTTTGACATCCATTTGCCAGATTTCATAATCGTAGTATGCAGTTATAACGAGCAAGTTACGAGTGTATTTGAACATAACTACGGGGAAAAGGTCTCATCATAGTCAATACCATGAATCTATTTAAAACCTTTCGCGACATGTCGCCCCTTGTACGTTTGAACATTCTCTTCCATGTCAGTTTTCAATTTGAAAACCCACTTGCACCCTATTGGGGTTACCCCCTCAGACGCATCTACCAAAATCAATACTTGGTTAGTGTACATGGAATCCATTTTGGATCTCATGGCCTCAAGACATTTCTCAGAATCTGAACTAGTAATTGCTTGGTTGTAGGTTGCAGGTTCGTCGTGATCAATAAACATAACATCTATGAAATACCCTTTTGGTGTATAGAACATAAGGGGGGGGTGGTGAATTAGTTCTTACAAACTTTTTAAGCTTTTATAAAACCTTTTTTCCTAAGTGTTCACCTTAACAAAAAGTGTGTTGTTTAAGCACATAAGGTGATTCAATTATGTTAAAGGAAACTTAGATGACTAAGTGAAGCAATTGTATAAGGCAAGGAAGCATGTGATAGTTTCTATCCTAAGCACACATTTTCAAATAATCAAATAGGCAAGTTATAACCAGCATATGAACAATGAAGTAAAGGAGTAGGGATAGAGAAAGCTAACACAAGGATTTATAGTGGTTCGATTCACAAGAATCTACATCACACTACCTTATGGCAAACCCAAGGATTTCAACATCCACTATTGGATACCCTTCACAACAAATGCAAGGTGGGTTCTACCTTTTATAACTGCCTCAACAAATGAGGATGTTTGCTTCACAAAGAAGACTCCACTCACAAAGACGACTTTTGCTTCACTAAGAAGCCTCCACTCACAAAGAGTGTTTGCCTCATAAAGAGGACTTTTGCCTACACATAGGATTTTCAAACACTCACCAAGAGTGTAGCTCACAAAGAGTTTTTTTCCTAGTTCACAAAGAACTAGTTCTCAACAAATTGAGAAGGTTGGGTAACCACCAATCTCTTTCAAAGGAGATTTTACAATTTAGCTCACTACAAAGAATTTCCTCTTATAATGGGTTTACAATTTAAGCTCTAATCACACTTTGAGAATAGAAAGATAGATGAAGTTTATCGCTCAACGCAAATGCTTTTGAAAGATATGAATATAAGCTAAAAAATGTTTGGTTGTGTGCTTATGAAGTGTATATACCTATGCCCTCTTATGGCTTGACTAACTGTGTAAAGTTCAGCTTTATAAGCTTTTTATAGGGCTAGAATACATAAGCTTTGTTGGTCACAACGGCTATAATTTTGGCCTTGAAATGACAGCTTCGGTCGGCCGCTACTAGACAGTAGGTCGACTGGAGTGCCTTAAATCTTAGGTTAAAGGCCCTCTGTTCTTATCTCAGTCGAGCGAATTCATGGGGTCAAGTCTACCGAAGCAATGTCGGTCGACCTATCTTATATCACTGTCGTCCGGATAGAATATAGTCATTGGAGCATAGGAACATTTAAAACTCCAATAAGGACAAAATCTCACTATCGACCGCATCAACACTGGTCGGTCGACCGGACATATCTGGTCATCCGAGGCTAAGCCTAGGTCAACTGGAGTGCATTCCTAAAGTGGTTTTTACACTTAGTTAAGTTTCTAACGTTCTCATTTACATGCCTAAGTGTTTTGTAAATATATAAAAACACATTTTAAAGTACTTAGGCATTGACCAACACTTATCTATGTTTTTAAAAACCTTTTCAGAGAATTGAACAATGCATTGTTGAGCTTTAAACATCTATTCTAGTATTCTCAAAGGAAATATTTGTCACAAAGGATTACCTATAAGCTTAGACTAATCTTCCTAAGGTCTTCAAGTTGTTTCTTCTTGGAGATTGGACTTGAAGCCTCTGATCAACATCTTCTTGAGGTGATGAAGTCCTATAACAATCTTGAGTTGTAGTGTATTGAACTTCACACTTATTCTTGTCAAGGAGCATACTACTTGATTGTATTCATGTTGAATTGAGTAGCTCTTGATATGTTGATCTTCCTTCTTCATTGACTTTGCAAGTACTTCCATAGCATGTGTATTGACTTCATACTTGTTCTAAGGAGCCTTGCAAAGTGTAGCTTCCTTGGGTGTATGATCATACATTTGATGTACACAAGGAGCTAACTTACCATTTTCATCAATGTTGGTGTGAGTACTAAGGATCCTATCATTAAGAACATGCTCATACAAACATTAGAACTATCAATCGTTTGTTTTCATCAAAACAACATTGATCATTTTTCCCTTCGGGCTAAATATTTCCATGTTCTGTTACGAACTCTGCTAGACCTACACAATTGTTGTGTTTCTGGAACAGGCTCCACAACAGCTTATGTAGCTTGTTCCAATTCCACCTGGTCACTTGTGCCTTGAATTTCACCAAGCTGCGGAACTTCATTAAGTTCCACGTGGCTCCCACATGTTTTCCCAAAAATGAATTACTCTTCTAGGAAAACTCTGTTACGAGCAACAAACACTTTGTTCTCGTTCGGGATGTAGAAGTATTACCCATTAGTTTTCTTAGGATACCCCACAAAGGTGCACTTGACCGACTTTGAGCTGAACTTATCCAAAGCTAGACGTTTCACAAACGCCTCACAACCCAAAATCTTTAAGAAATACATACTAGGAGGCCTCCCAGTCTATATCTGATATGGTGTCGTTTCAACATATTTAGATGAAACTCCATTTAGTGTTAAAGCTGCTGCTTCTAAAGAAAATCCCCAAAAGGAGTTTGGAATGCTCGCGTGACTCAGATTGATCGAACCATATCTAATAGAGTTCGATTTCTCCTTTTGGATGCAACATACCATTGAGAAGTGGCGGGAGGAGAAGTCGCGGGAGGAGGAAGTTGTGAAACAATTCCACAACTCTTTAGATAGTCACAAAATTCTTCACTTAAGTATTCCCCACCTCGATCGGATCGAAGCATCTTAATACTTTTGCCAAGCTAGTTTTTCTACTTCATTCTTATACTCTTTTAACTTTTCAAAGTCTTCGGACTTGTATTTCATAAGAAATACGTATCCAAAAGGACTAAAACCGTCAGTAAAAGTAATGAAATATAGATAACCATCTCTTGCATGGATATTGAATAGACCACATACATCACTATGTATTAGTTTCAACAACTCCTTTGCTCGTTCTCCAGTTCTAGTAAATGGAGAAGCAGTCATCTTACCCCATTAAACAAGGTTCTCATGTATCATATGATTCAAAATCAAACGATTCAAACAATCAATCTTTATGAAGTTTGGAAATGCGGCTTTCGTGTATATGGCCTAAACGAAAATGCCAGAGGTATGTAGGATTAGACTATTTATGATAAAAATAAATAGTCTAATCCTACATACCTCTGACATTGTCGCTTAGGCCAAATAAATGAGAACCGCATTTCCAAACTCCATAATGATGTATTATTGGAGTCATTTGATTTTGAATCATACGATACATGGGAACTACTTATCTTTTTACTAGAACTGGAAAATGTGCAAAGGTTTTGTTGGAACTAATACATAGTGATGTATGTGGTCCATTCAATATTCATGCGAGAGGTTGTTATCTATATTTCATTACTTTTACTGACGATTATAGTCATTTTGGATACGTGTTTCTTATGAAACACAAGCCTGAGGCCTTTGAAAAGTTCAAAGAGTATAATAATGAAGTAGAAAAATAGCTTGACAAAAGTATTAAGATACTTCGATCCGATCGAGGTGGGGAATACTTAAGTCAAGAATTTCGTGACTATCTAAAGGGTTGGGGAATTTTTTAACAACTTTCTCCATCAGCTACTCCACAATGGAACGGTGTATCCAAAAGGAGAAATCGAACTCTATTAGATATGGTTCGATTCATGATGAGTCACGCGAGCTTTCCAAACGCATTTTGGGGACATGGTTTAGAAGCAACAACTTTAACACTAAACAGAATTCGATTTGTTGGAGTTTAAATTTGATATAGGTGCTCAATTAGATTTGTCATGCTCAATTGGATTGGGCAAAATTGGACCCGGTTGGATCTGAACCGTCGAGCGAGAGCTGTCTCGGGTCGACCGAACTGGTTTGTCACTCCGGTCGATCGAGAACCATTTCTCTAGTCAACCGGACCAGTTGGGCCAGGTCAAAACCGGCACATCTACTTGTGTGTGTGTGTGTGTGTGTGTGTGTGTGTGTGTGTGTGTGAGAGAGAGAGAGAGAGTGTGAGTGTGTGTGTGTAAGAGGGTAGTGGGAGAGAAAAGTAGGGATGTGGAGTTAGTGAGTGATTCCACTAACACCACATGATGATGAAATGTTCATCATTATCTACATTCATGAGTGGTTGAAACACTCTCTTTTCTCTCTAACTTAGCCAAACCAAAGAGGAGAAAAATAATGATTTTCATCTCTCTTAAGAACAATCAAAAGAGAAGAAAATACGATTTTCTTATCTCTTTGATTTCCGGTTTTCCTAAGTTACCTATACTTTGTTGATTCCGGGAAAAGTGTTTTCAAACTTCGGAGTTCTTTAGACTAGCATCTGAGACGCAGAGTAACAAGCTTAGAGGTTGGTGTGTCGATACCAATAGAGACATGAGTCTGTTGTTGGTGGTTCTTAGTAGTAAAATTCGGGCAACATCGATTAGATCTATGAAGGTATACTTCCTATCACAGAGTTTTGGTTCTTTCTAGTGAGTAGATCCTTTAAAGGAACGTAATCCCGCTCTATTTATTTCTGCTGCGTTTTGGGAATTACGAATTTTTCTTCACCATCTAAATCTGTTAAAACGACACCATATAAGATATGGACTTGGGAGGCATTCTTTTATGTCTTTAATAAAGTTTTAGGGTTGTAAGACATTTGTGAAACGTCCAGCTTTGGACAAGCTCAGCCCAAAGTCAGTCAAATACATATTTGTGGGGTATCCTAAGGAAACTAAAGGGTACTACTTCTACATCCCTAACGAGAACCAAATGTTTGTTGCTCGGAACAGAGTTTTTCTGGAAAAGGAATTCCTTTATGGTAAAAAATGTGGGAGCCACGTTGAACTTAATGATTCTCCGGAACTTGGTGAACTTCCAGGCACAAGTGACCAGGTAGAATTGGAACAAGCTACACAAGGTGTTGTGGAGCCGGTTCTAGAAACACAAGAATTGCGTAGGTCTAGTAGAGCTTGTAGATCACCAAAAAATTTGATTTTTTCATAACAAAATATGGTGATATTATGTTTATTGATCATGATGAGCCTACAACCTACAAACAAGCAATTACCAGTCCAGATTCTTAGAAATGGATTGAGGCCATGAGATCCGAGATGGATTCCATGTACACTAACCAAGTATAGATCTTGGTTGATGCGCCTGAGGGGGTCACCCCAATAGGGTGCAAGTGGGTTTTTTATTTAAAAACTGACATGGAAGAGAACGTTCAAACGTACAAGGGGCGACTTATCACGAAAGGTTTTAAACAAATTTATGGTATTGACTATGATGAAACATTTTCCCCTGTAGTTATGTTCAAATCCATTCGAATCCTGCTTGCTATAGCTGCATACTATGATTATGAGATCTGGCAAATGGATGTCAAAACAGCCTTCCTTAATAGAAACCTTGATGAGGACGTGTATATGATACACCCTGAAGCTTTTGTCCATCCAAATAATGCCAATAAAGTATGTAAGCTAATGAGGTCAATTTATGGACTAAAGCAAGCATCTAGAAGTTGGAATCAACGTTTTGACAAAGCTGTACGGGAGTTTAGTTTTATCAAGAATATTGATGAACTTTGTGTTTATAAAAAGGTTTAGTGGAAACTCGGCCATGGGCTTTCCCTTTCCTTTGTTCTTCTTGAAACTGTGGAAAGTTTTTGCTCAAAAACCTAATTAATGACTTTGAAAATAATTTTTAATGTAGATAATGGAAACCAACACTTCGCATAATTCATTGCGATCTGTTCTTGAAAAAGAAAAATCGAGTGGGTCCAATTTCCTTGATTGGGCCCGCAACTTAAGGATAGTCCTTAAGCTGGAAAGAAAGCTATATGTTCTCGACACTGATATTCCCGAACAGCCTGCAAGCAACGCCCCTAAAGCTGAGATAGATGCTTGGAAGAAGCATGCAGATGATTCTGACGATGTGACTTGTCTCAAGTTAGCCACAATGAGTTCTCAGGTTCAAAAATAGTTTGAAGAGATTGAGGCTTTCCAGATGATGGGCCAGCTCAAGGAAATGTTCCAAGAGCAAGCCCGTCAAAGAAGGTTCCTGGAGAGATTTTCTGGTTGAGAAATATTGTCAATCGTACCCTCATCCTACTATAGTTCCTTCCCGACCCATGGATTCCCCTGTTTGGCGCAGGCTTCTTACGGTTCGTACTTCGGCAGAGGCTCACATGGGCCTTCTGATTCGAGATGGTGGGTCTTTGTTTTGGTATGAAAATTTCACGTTGCAGGGATCTTTATTGCGAACTATAGGAACAACAGTGGACTCTTCGGCCATTAGGGAACATTTGGGGGACGATGGCTGGTCTGCGGTAGAGACTTTAACGATGACTCAACGACATGACCTTCCACTAGTTCGGCTATCCCCAGGTCTTGATATTCGTATATGGAGCCTTGTCCCAACTGGGAAATTCACAGTTTCTTCTATTTTGCAGACTTTACAACCAAGTGGAGTTTCACAGCTCTCTCGCACACAGGTTTGGCAATCCTTGCTACCATTGGCGCAGAAATTGTTTCTCTGGCGGCTGCTCAATAGTTTTCTAGCTCTAGACGAAGTAAAGAGACGTTGGGGTGTATCTTTGGTCTCAAGGTGTCATTGTGGACATGGGGAGGATACATTCGCGCACATTTTTACAGAATGTCAAATGGCTACAAGATTGTGGAAGTATGGATGTGCTTTGGTTGGAATTGCATGGCATACTCTCAGGTTTGACTCTTATCTATCTCTTTTGA
Organism: Vinca minor; assembly: GCA_026122235.1. Classification (NCBI taxonomy): domain Eukaryota; kingdom Viridiplantae; phylum Streptophyta; class Magnoliopsida; order Gentianales; family Apocynaceae; genus Vinca; species Vinca minor. Next base: position 509,397 of record JAOCZM010000259.1, on the reverse strand, counting down.
AACTGTTGTGGTGGAAAGGAAAAGACAAGTGGCGTGATATTAATTTCATAATCTTTACGAGTGTCTCTTGGGTCCTTTGGAGGGCCCGTTGTCGTTTTATTTTTTATGGTAAAACATCGGTATTTAGGAGCATTTTACATGAATTTGACAGCTACTATATTTCTTTGTTGAAATGTGCGGGTTTGTTTGAGGAGTTTACGGGAGGCACCTACTCTACAGGATTGAGCCGAGTTAAGGCCATTACTTGGAGGAGTAGTTTGGTTCCCTCGGTCATTCTAAATATAGATGGGGCTTCTAGGGGTAATCCGGGTCCTGCAGGTGCGGGTGGTATTGTTCGCACTTCTTCAGGCTCTTTTATTGGTGCTTTCTCTAATTTCCTTGGCTTAAATCTCTCAAACTTTGCGGCTGAAATGGAAGCAATGATCATTGGTATACGGTATGTTACTTCATTGGGATTTAATGATATCTGTGTTCAATCGGATTCAAAGTTTCTATGTGATTCTTTTAACAAAGGCCGAATTTCTTCTTGGAAGCTTGATTCTCTTTTTCAATGTTTACTCCGCATTTCCGATTCTGCAAGAGTTCACCATATTTACAGGGAAGCGAACCAGGTCGCGGACAGTTTGGCAAATGAAGCGTGTGACTCTCGAAATACGGTGGTTTATTCACAGTTTTCGTCATTACCTCGAATCACTAGGGGTAAGTGTCTCCTTGATCATGCAGGAACTCCATATCTACGGAAAATCAAAGGATAAATTCCTTAGCATTTTATTTGATGAATACTAGTATTGTATAGCTGGTTACTGCTTTGCATATTAGATTAACCATATTTTGTCTCATCCTTGCATATATATATATATATATATATATATAAATGCTCAAGGTTGCACTTTTTGCATATTTGTATTTGGGAGGTCAGGTTTTATGTCCTCCTCTCATCACTTCTTCCTGTTTGGCAATTATTAATAAAACGGGGGTCCGCCCCCACCACGCTAGTGGCTTTATTAAAAAAAAAAGAAGGTTCCTCACCACAAAGACGTTGAATAGTTACAAGATGGCCCCTGACACCTGTGTGAGTGCACATGTTCTTAAGATGAAGGGCTATCTTGACCAATTTGATAAACTTGGGGCTCCCGTAGGTCATGACATGGCAACATATATGATCTTGGGCTCACTACCACCTGAGTATGACCAATTTGTCATGAACTTCAACATGTATGCCATGGAGAAGTCCATACATGAGATACACGGGATGCTCAAACAGGTTGAACTAGACATTAAGAAGACCCTTAATCTCTTAATGGTTCAAAAAGGGAATTTCAAGAAGAACAAAGTAAAGGGAAAGCCCATAGCCAAGAAGGTCAAAGGTAACAACAAGCCCAAGCCCAAAACCCAAGGCCAAGGCACCAACGGAAGGGGTTTGCTTCCATTGCAATGAACCAGGTCATTGGAAACGGAACTTCAAGCTCTACTTGGAAGAGGAGAAAAAGGAGAAAGCTAGTTTGACTGTCTCTCCAGGTATTTATGTTATTGAGGTTAACATGTCTTCTCCTACTTCATGGGTATTAGATACCTGTTGTGGATCTCACATTTGTGCAAATGTGCAGGGTTTAAAATATGACCAGATCCCTGGCAAAAGGAGAAGTGTACCTGAGAGTAGCGAATCCAGCAAGAGTTGTTGTTGTAGCTACATGGACATTTAATTTAGTATTGCCAAGTGGCCTTATTATTGAACTGGCTAATTGTCTTTATGTTCCAACTTTGAGTAGGAATATTATTTCAGTTTCTTGTTTGGATATTGATGGTTTTGAAATAAATATTAAGAATAAAATTTGTACCCTTCATAAAGATGGTATCTTTTACACTACAAGAAAACTGTGTTACAGAGACGGACATTTTCGTCGCCAAACTGAGTTTAGCGACCGACTAACGACCGAATGACGTGGTCGTGTATTTTTCGTCGCAAAGCAAATTACCGACAGAATACTGACGGAAAGTCTAGCGACCGAATATTCGGTCACTATTTACCGACATAATAATGACCGAAAGGTCAACATTGTTGACTTTTGACTTTGACTATGTAACGACCGAATACCGACGTAATATTTAGCGACCGAATATTACACCTCTATTTACCGACCGAATGGTCAACATTCTTGACCTTTGACTTTGATTATATAACGACTGAATACCGACAGAATTTGCAGTCGCTAAGGGCCAACCAAATACCGACCTCATGGTCAACATTGTTTACTTTTGACTTTGACTATGTAACGACCGACTACCGACGTAATATGTCGCGACCGAAGATGTAGTTTCTATTTACCGACCGAATGGTAAACATTGTTTGACTTTTGACTTTGACTGATTAACGACCGAAGACCTACGGCTGGTTTAGCATCCGATATTCGGTCGCTAAATGATTTTTTATTTAAAAAATAAATCTGAAATTTAATTAAATCCCTGTTATAAAAAACAGCTGCACAGAAATACAAACCAGAAACAGTATTAATAAGATCCCAAATAGCAAAAATAATCAATAAACCCAAAAATAACATTACATAACCAAGTTTACACTTCTCATTTACAATACAACACTCACAATCAAAGTCCGCACTTCTCATTACATTACAATACTCACAATCAAAGTGCACACTTTGAATTACAACTATCACAATCAAAATGTGCACTTGTCATTACATTATAATACTCACAATCAATTGGTATGTTCGATTATCAATTATTTAATTATTGAAACTAAAATGATATAATTAGCCTACATTCCAATAATTAAAAATGGAAATCCCTAAAACTTAAAAAAATCGGGGAGATAATACAAAGATAGAAAAGTCAAGGAAGACAATACAAAGATAGAAAAATCGGGATATAATACAAAGATAGAAAAACATGGGAGAGAATACAAAGATGCAACATGAAAGAATTTTAAGGTTCTTTTAAGCATATCATCAAACACCTTAAATCCAACCCAAAAAATAAAAGGTAAAATGTCCTAAAGCAACTAAGATTTCACTGAATGCCCATATGCATCCAAATCTTTGTATCCTTCCAACCCAAAGGTTTCATTCTTACAACTAGGGGTATTATAATTTTAGGAAAAAAACATGAATTGTGACCAATTTTGTCAAACTCTCTCAAATGCAAGATTCTCACCTAAACCCTAAAAAACCTTAGAGAAGAAATGGTATAAGATCATGAATTTAAACATTAATAACAATATAATAAATAGAAATGATATAAGATCATGAATTTAAACATTAATAACACTATAATAAATAGAAAAAACAAGATCTCACCTTAACCCTAAAAAACCCAACTGAAATCGGAGATGGGTGCGACTCTTGGAGGTGCCGGAGGTGGTGGCGACGTCTTGGAGGCGCCAGAGGTGGTGGGGATGGGAGGAGGGAGGGGTTTCGTGGTGGACTTGGGGGGAAATCACCAATAGGTGAAGGTGGAGGTGGAGGTCGCGGCTGGCAGAATGAAGAAACAGGGAGAGGCTTCTTGCCTTAGGGATATTTAGAGAAATAAAACGCAAGAAGCGACGTCGTTTACTCCTTTCTTATTGGCGACCGAATAGTGATCGCATTGTCAAAATCGGTCGGTATTCGGTCGCTCATTTTAAATGCAACAACTGATAAACAACGATATCGTTTAACTCTTTAGGTATAACGACCGAATGGCGACCGAATGCCTAGCGACGGAATGGCGACGGACCGTGTGGAAAAATTAAAAACCCGAGGACCGACTGCGTTCAGAATGCGAGTACGAACTAATACGAATCTTTTAGTAATTATTTGTTTATTGATAATCAATTATTAAAATTTAAATTACATTACTCAATTATTATTTTAAATGTAAACACAAAGTATTACTTAAATTGTTCTACTACAAGTCTATTTATGGATTTCGTGAATAAGTATAAGTTTTACGTGTTTGACTATTAAAGTTAATGTTTATACAAATATATATTAGTAATAAGAAAATAAAAATAGGCAGAATATTACTATATATACTTAAAAGCCCCGCTTTAATAATAAAAACGGAAACCGGAAAAATACCGACCGAATGGTGACCACACAGCCAAGTTCTGTCGCTATTCCGTCGCCTCCTCTATGCCTAGCTACGCAATGGCGACGGATCGTGTGGAAAAATTAAAAACCAGAGGACCGACTGCGTTCTGAATGCGAGTACGAATTAATACGAATCTTTTAGTAATTATTTGTTTGTTGATAATCAACAACAACAACAACAACAACCAAGCCTTAGTCCCAATATATTGGGGTCGGCTACATGAACCAAAGTAAGAATCACGTAAGGTCATCCACATGGATGCATTCTCTCCATTTCCTTCGATCCCAAACACAACTTTCATCTAGTTCTAGCAGATTCATATCTCCTTTTATCACCTCCGTCCAAGTCTTCCTCGGTCTCCCCCTACCTCTTACGCCCTCAATATTACATAATCCTTCAATTCTCCTAACCGGAGCATCACTTGGCCTTCTTCTAATGTGCCCAAACCAACGCAAACGGTTCTCTCTCATCTTGTCTTCAATAGGTGCTACACCGACCTTCTTCTGAATCGTCTCATTCCTCACTTTATCCATTCTCGTATGCCCACACATCCATCTTAACATACGCATCTACGCTACATGCATTTTCTGAATATGACACCTCTTAGTTGCCCAACATTCTGTACCATATAACAATGCCGGTCTAACAGCGGTTATGTAAAACTTTCCCTTCAATCTCATCGGTACATTACGATCACACAAGGTATTACACAAAGTATTACTTAAATTGTTCTGCTACAAGTCTATTTATGGATTTCGTGAATAAGTATAAGTTTTACGTGTTTGACTATTAAAGTTAATGTTTATACAAATATATATTAGTAATAGGAAATAAAAATAGGCAGAATATTACTATACATACTTAATAGCCCCGCTTTAATAATAAATAAATAAACGAAAAATACTGACCGAATGGCGACCGCACAGCCGAGTTCGGTCGCTATTCCGTCGCCCACTATATGCCTAGCGACGGAATGGCGACGGACCTATTCTGTCGCCAAGCCCTAACCCTTAACCCTAACACGGTCGCTATTCCGTCGGCATTCGGTCGGCACAAAGCATTCAAGTAACATATAACAGAAACCATAAAAGTCTCCCTGCCACAATTCAGTATATCCACAATTCAACACAAAACAGACCCCCTGCCACAATTAAGTATATCCACAATTCTCCAGAAAACAGACCCATATAAATTCCAAAATTATAAAAAAAAAAACAGAACGCAAAAAAAAATAAAGCATACAATAGTTAAATAATCCGTTTACAAATTGATACAACATAAACTAAATAATCTATTGACTCCCCAAAACATCATCTACAGTTAAGGGGTCATCGTCATGGTCTGATTCTAACTCATCGTCTAAGGTACTAATCAATTTGGCTTCTATCTCAGAGGCACTTAAAACAATATTGTCCCTATTTGTTAAAATATCTGCTAAGGTACTAGCTAATGACTTGTTTCTCTTCTTTGCTCTCATCTTGAATTCTCTTTTTTGCTCAGCCAATTTAGTTTCCATCTCATTCTTCCAATTGGCTTCCATTTCGTTCCGCACTTATTCCATAGATGAATGCGAGACTGCTTGGCTACCTCGCTTCATTGTCTTTACCACTTCGGTGAACGAACCAAGTCCTTGAACACGTCCCTTTCTTAGCCCGCCCATTGCCTCAGCAGATAGCTCAATCTGAGTCGGCAAATCTGGAGGAGACTGGCCTAATTGAGTTGCTTGGCTCGCGGCGGCGTCATAAACCGCATGGAACGCCCCCTGTCAAATAAAATGTCAGGTTATAACAGTAAAGAACTAATATCAAAAAATGGACAAAAATGAATGAAATACTTACAAACAACTCTCTAGAATCTTCATCAACCCATTCGCCTTTCTTTGGGCCGATATGGTGTTGATGAAGATGATCGTAACTGGCCGGGAATGGGACTGCATGTCCGGTCTCCTTTTCTTGTCAACAAAAATCATTAAAACATTTAAGTTCACACATAAAATAAAAGACAAAATGAATGTGTAAAATAATATAATCAATTACCAGTCTCATGTGGTGCTCAATGTGGCTGAGCGAACCGCCCGTGTGTTTCATCGGGCCTTTGCCACCCCTCCCTTCTTTCCGATTTTTTGAGGCCTGTGCAGACTTGGCTTTAAATTCCGGAGTCTGTAAGTACTCTCGAAGATGCGCCCAATCGGTCTTACAAACCCATGAGGGCCTCTTTTTTATTTTTTATTTTGCGTGCGTCGCTCATAAGGCCGCTGAGTCTCCTCGTAACTAATATACGCTAACTTGACTTGACGTCTGCCTCATGCTCAGGAGCCCATCGGTACCTTTTCTGCATTTTTAAACAATGTTAGATAATTATTTTGTTAATTAATTTATTTACCTTGAACTCGTCCCACCACAATTTTTCTTCTTCCTGGGGAACATCCTTTATGGTGTTGTATGGCCCCTTGAAATGATCTTGAAATATTGAAGTAATTACGGCGGAACAGCTGGATGCCAATCTAAATCTATAATAGCCAGGAAAAAATTCAATTAGTTACTAAAATGATTACAAGAAGTATAATTAACTTAAAGGCAATAATTAAAATATTTACTTACGTGCCAATGGTAGGTTGCAGGAGAGTACGAGTATCTAGTGTAGCCGCAACTCCACCAGTACAAGTATCAGTCGCCGTCTGTGGGACAGTAGACTGGTGAGTCGCAGATCCTGCAACCGGCGTAGACTCAGTCGCCGGTACTGACGCAGACGCATCCCGAGATGCATGTGTATCAGCATCCCGCTCGGGGGCAGATGGTGGAGTAGAAAACGAGTCCCCTGATGGACCTGGTGGGGAAGTAGGGACGTAGAATACGCTGGTGACTGACTAAATGGTAATCGAACAGCTTTCTTTGGAGGTATCTCTGAAATACAGATTAAGCGGATTAAGGAGTAGCAATAAACGACAATTGAAGAAAAAATAAAGTAACATGAATTCAGAACAGTAAAATGAGAAAATGGAAATGAATTGTAAAATAATTATGCTTATCAAATATTTACAAAATCAAGGAAACCCCATGTATGTAAGTATGACATTTAAAGTCTTTGGAACTCGGAGGCTATTTCCATGTATGCAAGTATGACATTTAAAGTCCAACAGGGTAAACCTGAAAAACTCGCAACGGGATATATTTGTAAAAAACATAACAGAACAAATGCGACTTACATAGTCTGCCAAAAACTCACTGCACAAAACTAAAACCTCTATGCAAGCTCAATCTAAACCATTTGAACGCAAGCTATTCAAATTCAAAATTCACATCCTTCAGATTTACATCATTTATTAATGCTTTAACCACCACTCAAACACTGAAAAAAATAGCTCTTTCTCACTCTTCCAATTCACTTTCTCTCTCAAAATCCCCTGTTGTTTGAGTATATGATTTTGCATATTTTCATGGGAACTTTTCGGAGCCCAACAGATATTTTGTGCTGAGAAAGGTTTTTTGAAGATCTTGAAAAGGACTGGAAACTGTAAGTTGGTGAAATTTATTTTTCAGTTTGTTTTTCTTGATTTTTGACTGAAATTAGGATCAGGATTCTTTAATTTTTTTTTTAAGTTTTTATTTTTGTCAATTTGGTGTTTTGAGTGATTAATTTTTGTGTTCTGTTTTGTTTCTTCAATTATAGTTATTGTATTTGATTATATAAGAGGTTTGAATTGGGATCAAGGTTTCTGTTTTTCATGTTTTTTTTTTAATTTCTTGTTTTAGTAAATTTAGTGTTTGGAAGGTCGTGCTTGGTGCGAAAAGCGCAATAATCAAGTATGCCGTCGGTAATCGGTCGGTACATTCCGTCGGTAGTCGGTCGTTATATATTCCGTCGGTACACGGTCGTTAACTTCCGTCGGTAGTCGGTCGTTAAGTGTGAACAAAGCGATGGCATTTCAATCTGGTCAACGGGACCGATGTGGCCGACGGAATGGCGACGAGATAACGACCGTTAGGTTTTCGGTTTCCATTCAGTCGTTATTACGTCGTTACAATTGTGACCTACAATTTCGGTCGTTATTTAACTATTTTCTTGTAGTGTTATGGAGATGCCTCTATGATGAATGGGCTTTATATTCTTAACCTCGATGAATTCATTAAAAGAACATCTATAACATTAATACAGAGAGGGTTTAATCAACCTACTTTTGGCATTGTCGTTTGGGCCACATCAACGAGAAACGCATATAAAAACTCCATCAAGATGGGATTTTGGCATCATTTGACTTAGAGTCTTATGATACATGTGATTCTTGTTTGTTAGGAAAAATAACTAAAGCTCCCTTTACTGGACAAAGTGAGAGAGCTTCTGATTTATTAGGCCTCATACATACAGATGTACGTGGACCAATAAACACTAGTGTTAAAGGAGGGTTTCAGAACTTCATCACATTCACAAATGGTGTATGTAGATATGGATATGTCTATCTAATGAAACATAAATCATAATCTTTTGGAAGATTAAAGAATTCCAAAATGAAGTAAAAATTAACTGGGTAAAAGTATTAAAATACTTCGGTTAGATCGAGGTGGTGAATACCTTTACCCAGAGTTTGATGATCATCTTGGAGGTTGTGGAATTGTTTCACAATTAACTCCTCCTGGCACACCAAAATGGAATGGTGTGTCTGAACGAAGAAATCAAACCTTACTAAATATGGTTCGATCTACGATGAGTCAAACCAGTCTTCCAATTTCCTTTAGGGGCTACGCCCTAGAAACTGTTGCATTCATATTGAATATAATTCCTTCTAAAGCGGTTCAGAAAACTCCATATGAGATATAGACTGGGAAACGGCATAGTTTGTCATTTCTTAAAATTTGGGGATGCGAGACGTATATAAAACGTTTATTATCTGATAAATTGGCCCCTAAATATGACAAGTATTTGTTTGTGGGATATCCTAAACAAATGGCAAATGGATGTTAAGATTGTGTTTTTTAATGGAAACCTTCTCGAGGATGTGTAAATGCCACAACCTGAGGGGTTTGTTGATCCATCAAATCCAAACAAGGTGTGTAAGCTTCAAAGGTCCATTTATGGATTGAAACAAGCATCTCGAAGCTGGAATCTTCGTTTTGATGAAGCAATTAAAGAATTTGGTTTCATAAAAAATGAAGACGAGCCTTGTATTTATAAGAAAGTAACTAATAATGCAGTAGTGTTCATTGTGCTTTATGTGGATGACATCTTACTTATTGGAAACGACATCCCCACGTTACAAAATGTAAAAGCTTGGTTGGGGAAGTGCATTTCCATGAAAGACTTAGGCGATGTTACATACATTTTGGGTATAAGAATCTATAGAGATAGATCCAACAAAATGATTGGCCTAAGCTATAGTGGATACATTGACAAGGTATTGAAACAGTTCAGTTAGCAAGATTCCAAAAAGGGATTCTTGCCCATGTCACACGTCATTAAACTCAGCAGAACTGAAAGACCTTCCACAAAAGAAGGCCAAGAGCGCATGAGTAAGATTTCATATGCTTCAGTCATTGGGTCTATAATGTATGCCATGTTATGCACTCGCCTGGATGTCTCACTCGCATTAAATATGACTGGAAGATATCAATCTGACCCTAGAGAGTCAAATTGGACTGCAGTCAAGAGCATTCTTAAGTACCTAAGAAGGACTAAAGATATGTTCTTAGTTTACTGTGGTCAAGAAGGAAGTCTGGTTGTAAATGGTTACACAGACGCAAGCTTCCAAACCGATGTAGATGACTATAGATCGCAACCTGGTTTTGTGTTTTGTTTGAATGGAGGAGCTGTGAGCTAGAAGAGCTCGAAGTAAGAAGTCATGGCCGACTTTACAACAGAAGCTAAGTATGGGGCTGCCTCTGAAGTAGCTAAAGAAGTTGTTTGGATCAGGAAAATTTGTTGATGGACTAGGTGTCATCCCTAACATTGTGAACCCAGTGGACCTTTATTGTGATAATTCTGGTGCCATTTCACAAGCTAAGGAACCTAGATCTCACCAACGATCCAAACACATTCTCATGCGTTTCCATCTGATTAGAGAGATCATTGATAGATGAGACGTTAAAATTTGCAAAGTTCATACAAACGAAAACATTGCAGATCCATTGACCAAGCCACTCCCGCAACCTAAACATGAGAGTCATACTAGGTCAAAGGGATTGAGGATCATTTATGATTGGACCTAGGGAAAGTGAGAGATTGTTAGTAGTGCCCTAGGACCATTAGCATATGTTGTACGTTTTATATATTTTGAGCATGTCATTTGAATAGTTAATTGTGCTTTTGAACATCAAATATGTGAATTGATAGTAAAACTCATTAGCTTATGCAATTGCTATTCTGATTGTCCCTAGTTTTATGTAATGTTCTATACAATGAAATAAAACTAGTATGATGTTTGATTGATGATTATGTTTTACTGATCATCTGTAATGGATGCAAATCATATCATAGATACAATATATTAGGATATATTGTATCAGACGTGATCCGAAAGAGAAGTAATATTTCATGGTTCTTTAGTCATAAGTATTACTTCCTCAATACTATTTGGAATCCTTAGACCTTATGTCTCCATCGTTTCCAGCATGAATAGAGCTACGTTTTGACTCAGTCAGACGTTACTTTTGATCGAGTAATTAATACGACTGATGATCGGATGTAGTATCCTATCATGGCTTGAATGTGAGAGGCATTGTAAGGGATTTGTCCCTCTCTTATTAGAGAGAGATATCCGTGGGCCCCTAGATAGGAAAGACTGATTAAATGCATGGATGTGCTCAAATGTATTTAATAAAGTGCTTATTAAATACTATTTATTGGAACAGTCTACGCGAGACACATGGAATTAATATAATAAAATTCTATAAGGGTGACAACTACCATGCCTTATGCTTAATTTGGATATCGCGAGACATAGGGATTAAATAGTGGATTGATATTAGGTTTTATCGTACATTCGTTCACTTTGGTAGTCACAATGTCGTGCTAAGGACCACTTGTTATTTATGAACACATAATACTACTAAGTGCGATTTCATTGCCATTGTGATATGAACCTAATGGGTCACACGCATAGACGAGTCAACGAGCTTTATGTCCAGATTCAATGAATCTAGAATGTGTCTAGGTTCATTATATCTGACATTTTTTTTTTCTGAGAATAATAAAATGTTATTATTCTAATTAGAGATTAATGAGGGACATTTTCGGTATTTTGTTTTCACTGAGATTACGTGGGAGTTATTATGCGATAAAAACTTCCACTACCAGAAGAGGTTTGGACTACTTGGGAGTTGGTTCTCGGAACAAACTCTCACGCCCTGTATAATCTATTTTGGGGCAAAACCCTAGACATACTTATGAGAGCCGCAAAAACCCAACATCCCAAAATCGGATTTCTGCCCTTCTCTTCTCTTAGATTCCCGAAACTCAGAAAAACGAAGAGCTAGCACTCGCTACTCGTTTAGTCGCGTGGATACCGGTAGAAAGCTATTCTGCAAGGGAAGGCTTCTGGTGGTCGCAACACAACATCAATTTTCATAAACTATTAATCGAACATCGTAAGTATTTTCTTCTGTATTTCGATTCCTATGGTATGAGCGAACCCTTCAGGGGAGGATTCTTGGGTGTGTAGAACGAGTTTCTGCCCATGAATCCTTTCACTCTTGCGGTCAACCAACATGAGAACAGAAGCCTTTGAACTTAACTTCGGAAGCACTTCAAACGACCTACTCCCTAGTTCGGTGGACCGAGGTTGTCTTGTCAAGGAAAAAATATAGCCGTTGTAACTCGATTTGCTTGCATATTTTTTGGAACCTTTAAATAGGTTTTAAGGCTGATTTTTATTTTTCTTGCGCAAGCCAATAGAGGGGCCTTAGTATACAAGTTTTAGACAAGCAAATCAAACACTTTCATGAGCTAAATTCTTCCAATCATTCATCAAAACATTTCTATTTGAGAAAGATCTTCATCTACTTATTATTTCATTCTCAAATATGAATTAGAGATATCATTGTAATATCCAATCCTTAGAGGGATGTATTTTGTTGAGCTTAAATGTAAAATCTCATGTGTTGAGATTATCTTCATTTGTAATGGGTTGAGTGGAAAGGCTTGTTTGTGAGAGTGGTGGTTTTGGACCTCAAATGAGTTGGTGTGGATCTTTCTTGTAATCGTAGGAACTAGAGTGAATGGTGAACCCGAAATAGAAGTAGGGGTTTATGTGTTTTTAAAACCTCCTCATTTAGTAGACAATGTTAGAGAAAGAGTTCCCGAGGGTGGAAGGTTACATGAGTATGTAAAAGACCATTAGTTAGTTTGTCCTTATAATCTCTCAAGACAATATAGTGTAAATTTGCCAAAATCCTTTGATACGGTACCAACCTTGGGGCTGCCCAACTCAAGGGAACGTGTGTTATGATACAAAGAGGACTCTAAATTACATCTAGGAATGTTGCCCAAGTCAACCTCTTAAGTATCACAAGTGTACAAGGAATGGACAGCTTTGCTACTGTTTGGTATAATGATCATATCTTTCGATATAGGCATCCAATGAAGCTGATTCTAATTGCATATTAAAGATAAGAGGCAGATCTACAACTTCTATGAAGATCACAAGACCAGATTCTTCCTTCTTGATATCCATTATTGTCGTACAAGTTGGCCCAACAAGCTGTCCAGAATTGGGACGAATTTAAAGGGCATTTTAGTCTTTTTGTGTACAATTAAAGTCTATACTAGACTTTAATTATTTTCAGCATATTTAATTACTATAATTTCGTTTATAGCAAGTAGTTGCTATAATAAAGGACATGTTGTCCATGTGTTAGTTAGTTGGTTAATAAGAGTCCTAATGCAACTAGGACTCTTCATAGATTTGGTAGTTGCTTTTATTTTAGCCGCCAAGATAATAGGAACATGTGCCTATTATCTTGTTTAGGTAGTTAGTTACTTGATAGCAAGTTGTTATTCAAGAGTCCTAATTCTTCAAGGACTCTTATTTCCTTTTCCTTGTTTATGTTGGAACCGAAATTCCTCTACTTATAGAGTAATTTCGGCCACCTTTTAATTAGACTTGATATATTAATATTTTGATTAAGGTTATTCCTTAGATACTTGGTTATGAATTTCCGGTAGAACTTCATATTCTTTTGAGTTACTGTATCAACTAGCTTGTTTCTCTAGTTGTGGTGTTTCAGCCTCCATTGATACTTAGCCTGCCCGGGGTTGTGTTGAGTATATTCCCACAAAAACTAATTCGAGATAGAGAAAGATCTGCTTAAAAGCCGAACCTTGATATAAAACATCACGGTTTCGCATCAAGTGGTATCAGAGCAAAATGTTGATCTCTATCTTGGTGTACCCTTACGCTTTTCATTAAATTTTTCTTGTTTGCTTGGAATAGACCGAGAAAGATAACAAAAAAAATTATTACTACCATACGCAAAAGCTACCCGGAAGTAAAGAAATTGGCAGCCGGGTTATCCTAGACACGGATCAAACCAAAAGCAAACTTCCTTGTCCGCTTGGACACAAAGGAATTGGCTCTTGTTCCCTCTTGTTCTTGATATAGTCGCCATCAAACTCATCAAATCAAGGTAATATCTTCATGACACGGAGTTCTTGATAAAGGCGGCCAAGAAAATGGTAAGTCTAAAGGTATAAGGTAAAGAAAGAAATCAAGAAAACAAGGTTTTCAAGATTTTAAAATTTTTGGTTACTATTCACAGCACTATTCATCCGAAAATTCAAAGGCTATTTTCAAGAAATCAAGAAGCGCAAAGGTTACATCTTTTTAAAGATTACTCTTATTCTTTCTTTCTTAACTTTTTGAATAGGTCAAGATAGGATTTCTTTCCATTTTTTTTCAACCTTCCATCAACAAAACAATTCAATTTACCTAAATCATCTAGAGTTGGAAGTTCTTGACAAGTATTTGTGGAATCTTGAGAGAAATATCAGTTTACTATTCACAGATTACTATTCACAGGCTACTATTCACTGATTACTATTCACTGACCACTATTCACAGATTACTATTTACAGAATACTATTCACAGACAACTATTCACAGATTACTATTCACATATTTTGTGAAAAGATCCAATCTTTAATATCTTTTTCTACTAACGATTCTTTGTGTGAATTCTTTTTCTTTGCAAAGATAATGTCTTTTATTGAAGGTTCATCACAGGAAACTGATATTGAAGCGGATAATGATGACTCAATATATTTTAGTGAGGAAGAAACCGAGGAGGCAAATTGGGAATTTGAGGCCGAAAGTTTTGAAGTTGAAGCCGAGGTCAATGATCAATATCCGGATGAGGAAAGTCATCTTTTGGTAAATATGAATCGCTTACAATATCAACAATTAGATGATTTGCATCAACAAAGAAACAATCTTTTTCAAACAAAGTGCACTGTTCAAGGCAAGATTTATTTACTTGTTATTGATAGTGGTAGTTGCACTAACGTTTGCTCTTTTGATATGGTTACCGCTTTAGATTTACCCTTGAAAGCACATCCGACGCCATATAAGCTTTCTTGGTTAAATAATAGTGGTGAGATTAAAGTGGATAAACAAGTTGAGATTCAATTCAGCATTGGGCAATATTTGGATTCGGTTATTTGTGATGTAGTCCCTATGACCGCAAGTCACATAATTTTGGGAAGACCTTGGCAATATGATAGGTATGTGGATCATATTGGTCGAAGGAATGTTTACATGGTTACAATGGATAATATTCGATATACTTTACATCCTATGTTACCAATTCAAGTTCGTGAGCATCAAAAGTTATTAGCCGAGGGTAGAGAGAAAAGAATGAAAGAGCGTGAGTTGCAAAAAACGAGTGATCCTACCCAAGAGGTAAAAAACGAGGAACAAAAGGACAAAAAAACCGAGCTAAAAGTGAGAAAAAAGGCAATAGCTCAAAAAGTGAGAAAAGAATATTTGTTCATTAAATCCGGAAAGGTAGATAGGACAATTCAAGCAAAACAACTTGTTGTTTTGTTAGATTTGAAAGGAACCACAAGGAACATATTTACTAACACTTTTTCTTTTAGCCTTCAAAATCGTGAAAGATATAAACCATCTTGGGGTACAAATCAGCAACTTCAAAACAAAGGTGAGTTAATTTGTGCAAAGAAGGAGGTAAGTAAGACTTTAAGTCCTTATTTTAATCCGGTAAACATTGAATCTAAGCATGAAAGGACTTTTAGAACATATACGGATAGTCTACATGTTAATCACATAACTTTTCAGTATAGACATCCAATTTATTGCTTTGATAAAATATTTATTAATAGTCAAAACCGAGAACATGTTAGTACACATCTTAGGGCTGTTTTTTCTATTATAAATGCACAAACCTTGTATGCTAAGATGGATAATTATATTTATTACACTCATTCTATTAATCTTCTTAGTTACATGATGAGTTTACAAGGTATTAAAGTTGAACTGGCAAGAGTTAATACAATTGAGGAATGGTCAAATTCAACTAGTACAAATCTACATCGATAATCATTTGAGTTAGCAAGTTTTTGTCAACGTTTGGTTCATAATCTTAGCAAGCTTGCTGCCTTGAATGCAATTAAGAAAAAAGATTTCTTTTGGGACAGCCGCCATAAGATCAAGTTAAAAGGTAAGTATGATGTAATTTCTACATTCTATATTCCTAACTTGCTCCCTTTTATTCATTTTTCAGATTATAAAGCTGATTTTTAGGATGATTCGAGGACGAATCCTTTTCAAGAGGGAGGGGATGATACGGTACCAACCTTGGGGCTGCCCAACTCAAGGGAACGTGTGTTACGATACAAAGAGGACTCTAAATTACATCTAGGAATGTTGCCCAAGTCAACCTCTTAAGTATCACAAGTGTACAAGGAATGGACAGCTTTGCTACTGTTTGGTATAATGATCATATCTTTCGATATAGGCATCCAATGAAGCTGATTCATATTGCATATTAAAGATAAGAGGCAGATCTACAACTTCTATGAAGATCACAAGACCAGATTCTGCCTTCTTGATATCCATTATTGTCGTACATGTTGGCCCAACAAGCTGTCCAAAATTGGGACGAATTTAAAGGGCATTTTAGTCTTTTTGTGTACAATTAAAGTCTATACTAGACTTTAATTATTTTCAGCATATTTAATTACTATAATTTCGTGTATAGAAAATAGTTGCTATAATAAAGGACATGTTGTCCATGTGTTAGTTAGTTGGTTAATAAGAGTCCTAATGCAACTAGGACTCTTCATAGATTTGGTAGTTGCTTTTATTTTAGCCGCCAAGATAATAGGAACATGTGCCTATTATCTTGTTTAGGTAGTTAGTTACTTGATAGCAAGTTGTTATTCAAGAGTTCTAATTCTTCAAGGACTCTTATTTCCTTTTCCTTGTTTATGTTGGAACCGAAATTCCTCTACTTATAGAGTAATTTCGGCCACCTTTTAATTAGACTTGATATATTGATATTTTGATTAAGGTTATTCCTTAGATACTTGTTTATGAATTTCCGGTAGAACTTCATATTCTTTTGAGTTACTGTATCAACTAGCTTGTTTCTCTAGTTGTGGTGTTTCAGCCTCCATTGATACTTAGCCTGCCCGGGGTTGTGTTGAGTATATTCCCATAGAAACTAATTCGAGATAGAGAAAGATCTGCCTAAAAGCCTAACCTTGATATATGGTTGTGTCCTAAGGTAGTGGATGCAGATCTTTGTGATCAAACCACTCTACATCCTTGTGTTTGATCTTCTAACTCTATCTCTCTACTTTCAAGTTCTTACATTATACTTGTGCTTATATTGTATGAGCTTTAATTGATTACATAGATTTATATCAATTGCTTGCTATATCTTCGCTTGGCTTGGGCATAGGAATTTCATTTTGAGATTTTAATGACTTTATATATATCTTGCTAGATGCTAGTCCTCTTGACTTGTGTGTTTGATCTTACAAGATTTGCATATATGAATCTTTACCTAGACAATAATTGATCATATTCATTGTCTTGTATTCCTATGTGTTGCATTTACCCACATAAGTCATCTAAGTGATAATCCTTTAATTCACCGTGTAAGCTTAATGAACATAATTGTTGTTAAGGTGATCACTTGGGAAAAGATTATGGTAGAAAAGTTTAAATTATTTAAGAACCTTATTCACCCCCTAAGGTTTTTCCCTAATAGGACTACCAAATAGGGACTGTTAGCAGTTTTTATAAAGTTTGGAACGGACAATTGAGGTCGGTTGTGTGGATTATGTGTGATGTGTGTGTGTGTGAAAATTGTCAAATGAAGGGTGCTCGGAGCACCGAATTTGTAGAAAGTGTGATGTGTTTGAATGCGTATGAAGTTATGTGAAAGTGTTTGAAGTTTGTCTGTTTGAATTGTCAAATTCTGGATTTTGGGAAATAAGACGTTTGATTGCAGAAAATTTGAATATTTGTACTGAAAAAGTGTCATTTATGAATGCTACGGACGAATGCTTCGTTCTCGGATTCGTCCTAGGATTCGTCCTCATTGATACTTGGGATCTCTGAAATCTTGGGGACAAGGGCGCATACGAATGCTTCGTCCTCAACTTCGTCCTAGGCTTCATCTAAAGATGTCTGAGAATTTGTGTATTGTTCCAAAGTCATTTTTAAAGCCTTCCTTACTTCTAAAATATGTTCCAAACTTTCTAAATTGTATTTTGGATATGTTTTGACTTGAAGTTAAGTCATCATACATAAATTATTTTTGGAAAGTGGGAAAACCTTTTTTAGTCTAACAATGATTCATCCCAAGGGTGTTTGAACTTTACTGAGCTAGTGTAGTAGCTCATTCCTTATTATTTGCAGATGCTCTTGTGTACGATTATGAGGTAGAAGCATGAGATAAGGATTATAGGAGGTTCGAGAAGTCTAAATCGGTGAAAATGCACTTGTACAACAAGGGATTCATACAAAACTATTTGAACTGGACATGTCATGGTGAACAAATTATCCTACGGCATCAATCGTCAGTTGTAGGAACTTCTAGCAGATAAGTATCTAGGAATCTACTTCATGAGATGGTACTAAAGGCATATGGACCATGCTGAGAATGAGAGTGAAATTGGAGTTTACATTAGATATAGGTGCTCAATTAGATTGGGCAGACTCAATTGGATTGGGTAGAACCAAACCTGGTTGACCGGACCCGGTCTACCGAACTGGTTTGTCACTATAGTCAGCCGAGAACCATTTCTTCGGTCGACTGAACCAGTTGGACCAAGTCAGAACTGGAAAAAGACATGTGTGAGGTAGTGTGTGTGTGAAGGGAGTAGTGGGTCAAGAAAAGTGGGGATGTGGAGTTAGTGGGTGGTTCCACTAACACCACATGATGAATTGTTCATCATTCCAACAAAAAAAAAAACTCTAATTTCACTCTCATTCTCACCAAGCAAGCCGAGAGCAGCTAAGAAAAATCGATTTTCTTGTCTATACTTTTTTCGGGTTTTACTTTATCCATCATATATCACCAAAGCTCTTGAAGATTGTCTTCAACGTTCGACGCACTTGTGACTAACATCAGAGGCTCGAAGAACAAGCACTAGGTTGGTTATGTGGATACAGATAGAGATTGGAGGAGTTTGACACTCTGTCGTTGGTGATTCAACGTAGCAGATCCGGGCAGACTTTGGCTCATTTCGGTTTACATATAAAGGTATTATTCCTATTCACAAGGTATTGGTTCTTTTTCGTGAAAATATCCTGTAAATGAACGGGATCCCATTTGATGAAGAACCTTGAGGTACTAAGTACCTAAAGGTTCGACAACGTTAATTGTGCCGGATCTTTCTCTAATTCTCGAACTAGTTTCTAGGGAATATAATCAACGCAACGCTAAGGAAGGTTAATTATCGATGGAGACTGAAACACCACAACAAGAGAAACTAAAATTGCTGATACAGTAACTCAAAGAATGAATGAATTCTTAAAAGAAGTTCAGACACGAGAAGCTAAGGAATAACCTTACCAAAATATCAATATATCTAACGTAAATAACATGTAGGACGAAGTATCTCTTAAATAGAGAGTTTTCGATTCCCAACAACAAATAAAAGAAGAGTCCTTGAAGAAATAGGACTCTTGGAAAATAACTTGCTATCAAATAAACTACCTAAACAAGATAATGGACAACATGTCCTATTCTCTTGTTTCTAGGCGGCTAAAACAAATAACAAAGCTGAAAATTAACTAAATAGGTGAAGAGTCCTAATAGATGTGGGACTCTTAACAACTAGATAACCAACTATGGACCACATGTCCTTTATTATAGAAACTACTTTCTATACATGCCTAAATAATCTAAATAAAGTAAATAATATAGATGGAAAATAATTAAAGTCTAGCATAGACTTTAATTGTACAAAAAGACTAAAATTCGTCCCTAATTCTGGACAGATTGTTGGATCAGGTTGCGTGACGATTTCGGACACCAAGCTGGCAGAATCTGATCTTGTGGTCTCATCAAAGTTGTAGATCTGTCTCTTATCTTTAATATGCAACTCTGGAATCAGGTCAATTGGATACATATATCGTAAGTTATGATCATTATACCAAACTGTCGCAAAACTGTCCATCAACTTGTAAGATTACTAAAATGCCCTTCTTAGCCTCTTTGCTGGATATGGCCTAATTGTACACTTGTGAACCTTGAGATGCTGCCTTGTACTTTATATTCTATGTGTAACTTAGCATCCTCTTTGTACTTTATTATACGAACCAATGATGTAGTTATTCGATTCATGTTCCTCATTCTAAGCCTCGTCATTGGCCTATGTGTGTGATCCCTTGAATTGAGGAGCCTCGAGTTTGGTACCGTATCACCATTTTATCTCCGCTGCTATTCTGTGGGGATTTCGAATTTCTTCCTTTATGAAGAACCTCTCATTCATGAGGCTCAAGAGTTTTATGACATGTTAAAGGCGTTAGATGTAAGAAAGAATTCGGATCCTAAAAAAAAATGGCAACAAAATAAAACATGATCTGTTTCTTACTAGGATCATCATGAGTAAGAGCCAATTAGTTTTTGTTAGGATTTGTACCTTTAAGATAAAGAATTCTGAATGCTTTTTGAGATGGAATTTGTCTGAATCAGAAGCAAGACTCGAAGCGACCTTGCCATAATGGTATCCACACGATCTACTGGAATAGAGCGTTCTTGCATTTAGTGCTCGCCAGAAAATGATGAAAAAGAACTTGAAGACCGTGATGAAGGGATTCATGGGCGGAAACTCGTTCCAAACACCCATGGATCCTCCCCTGAAGGATCCGCTCATACATAAACGAATCGAAAAACAGTAAGAACTTACGTTTCTTGGATTCAAGAAGCTGCTTCTTGAATAGAGGATGACGTTTCTTGGATTCAATCTGCCACCAATTGATCTCCCTTGCGGAAAGTCCCTCTACCGGTATCCACGCGACGAAACGGGCAGCGATTGCTAGCTCTTCGTCTTTTCTAATTTTCGGGAATTAGAGAGAAAAGGGAGAGGCTTAAACTGAAATCTAATTTCAGAGACTTGGTAATATTTCGGCTGAAAAACCTAATCTAGGGTTTCGGCCAAGAGATCATTATATAGGGTGTGAGAGTTTGTTCCCATAACCAACTCTCACATCCCCAACTCCTCTCGGCAGTGGGAGTCTTTGACTCCCACGTCCCCTAGACTTCTGCTGGTAGTGGGAGTCCTTATCGGATAATAACTCCCACGTAATCCCAGCTATAGGTAAAATACCGAAATTGCCCCTATCTCTAATTCGAATAATAAACACTTTATTATTTTCAGAAAGACAAATGTCAGATACAATGAACCTAGACACATTCTAGATTCATTGAATCGGACATAAAGCTCGTTAGCTCGTCTATGCGTGTGACCCACGTAGGTTCATCTCACAATGGCAATGAAAACACACTTAGTAGTAGTGTGAGTCCATAAATCACATGCGGTCCCCTAGCGAGGACATTGTGACTACCCAAAGTGAATGAATATACAACGGAACCTAATATCAATCCACTATTTAATCCCTTTGTCTCGCGATATCCTAATTAAGCATAAGGCATGGTGGTCGTCACCCTTATTAAGCTTAATTATATTTATGCTCGATCTCCGGGTAGATCTGTTTCGACAAATAGCATTTGATAACCACTTTATCAAACACATTTGAGCACGGCCATGCATTTAAACAGTCTTTCCCTATCGAGGGGCTCATGGATATCTCTCTCTAATAATAGAGAGGGACAAATTCATTACAATGTCTCTCACATTCAAGCTATGATAGGACACTACATCCGATCATCAGTCGTATTGATTACTCTGTTACAAGTAACGTCCGACTGAGTCCAAACGTGGCTCCATTCATACTAGAATCAATGAAGACATAAGGTCTAAGGATTCTAAAATAGTATTGAGGAAGTAATACTTATGACTTAAGACCATGAAGTATTACTTCTTTGACGGATCACGTCCAATACAATGTATCCCTATATATTGCATCTATGATGTGATTTGTATCCATTACACATGATCAGTAAAACAAGATCATCAATCAACAATCATACTAGTTTTATTTCATAATAATTAAGCATTACATAAAACTAGGGACTTCTAGAATAGTAATTACATAAGCTAATGAGTTTTACTATCAAATCACACATTTGATAATCAAAAGCAAAATTAACTATTCAATTACTTGCTCAAAAAGATAACAAAACGCACAACATGTGCTAATGGTCCTAGGGCACTACTAACACGTGATACGCAGGACCTTTCGATAACATGTTTTATATGCTTATGTATTTTATGTGTTATATGTTACTTTTATTTGGATTAGTCTTAGGGGTGCACTAGCAAGCATAGAAAGTTAGAGGACCTAAGTAATAAGATGAATTTGTTGGTTAGTTTTGTTAGTTATATTTGGAGGGAATTTAGTCAGTGTGAAGGGGTGCCATTTGAGATAGGATCAAGGAGGTTGCTAAGGGTGGTTTTAGAGTTGTAACTTTCCAGAAATCTGGACTTATGAGGCTATAAATAGAGGACATAAGAAGGAGGAGAAGGGGAGAAAGAACAAGAAAGAAAAGTGAGAAAACCATAGTTCTGGAAAATCTAGACAGCAAGCGAAACCCTTTAGCAGACATAGTAAACGATCTCTGATCATTCTCATGTTTTAACCATAGATGCTAGACTCCATAAACTAGATTCTGGCCGAAAAATATTGGATTATAACGGCCGAATTAAAATATATCAACATCATAGTACAAGGTTGTGGCAGTTCGAGTAAAACCAGAGTGCTGAGGATAGATTCTTAAGTTGAAGTGTCGTACGGTATCTGATCGGAGTGATTCTTGTTTCTAGAGTTTACGGACTACATTATGAACAGTGGAGATTAGATTCTAACTGTTTAATTAAGAGTTATTGCCTCAGGAAGTAGAGACTGTGAATCTGATTTCTGGTTTTCTGTTCTTCATTTGGAGTTTCGATTAAGTATATCAAGTAAGGATCCTTCACTCTTGTTTTTCTGTCCTAAAATGCATGAACTAGTCTTTTAACAAGTTATGAAATGTATGAAGTTTTCTCTGTTAGTAGTGCCCCAGGACCATTAGCATATGTTGTACATTTTATTTCTTTTGAGCATGTCTCTGAATAGTTAATTTTGCTTTTGAACATCAAATGTGTGATTTGATAGTAAAACTCGTTAGCTTGTGCAATTACTATTCTAGTTGTCCCTATTTTATGTAATGTTCTTTACAATGAAATAAAACTAGTATGATGTATGATTGATGATCATGTGTAATGGATACAAATCATATCATAGATGCAATATATAGGGATACATTGTTTTGGACGTGATCCGTTAGAGAAGTAATACTTCATGGTCCTTAGTCATAAGTATTACTTCCTCAGTACTATTTTGGAATCCTTAGACCTTATGTCTCCATTGATTCTAGCATGAATGTAGTCACATTTTGACTCAGTCGGACGTTGTTTTTAATCGAGTAATCAATACGACTGATGATCGGATGTAGTGTCCTATCATGGCTTGAATGTGAGAGACATTGTAAGGAATTTGTCCCTCTCTGTTAGAGAGAGATATCCATGGGCCCCTCGATAGGGAAAAACTGTTTAAATGTATGGTCGTGCTCAAATGTATTTGATAAAGTGGTTATCAAATACTATTTGTTGGAACAGTCTACACGGAGATCGAGCATAAATACAATTAAGCTGAATAAGGGTGACGACTACCATGCCTTATGCTTAATTAGAATATCGCGAGACAAAAGGATTAAATAGTGGATTGATATTAGGTTCCACCGTAAATTCATTCACTATGGGTAGTTACAATGTCCTGCTAGGGACAGCTTGTGATTTATGAACTCACACTACTACTAAGTGTGTTTTCATTGCCATTGTGATATGAACCTACAGGGTCACACGCATAGACGAGTTACCGAGCTTCATGTCCAAATTCAATGAATCTAGAATGTGTCTAGGTTCATTGTATCTGACATTTATTTTCTGAGAATAATAAAACATTATTATTTGAATTATAGATTAAAGATGGGCATTTTCGGTATTTGGCTATAGCTGGGATTGTGTGGGAGTGATTATGCGATAAAGACTCCCACTACCAGCAGAAGTCTAGGGGACGTGGGAGTTATAGGCTCCCATTACCGGAAGAGGTTGAGGACGTGGGAGTTGGTTCTGGGAACAAACTCTCACATCCTATATAAACCTCTTTTGGCCGAAACCCTAGATAATTAATGCTTGAGCCGCAATAAACTAAAATTCTCCCGAAATCAGAATTCTTGAAATTCTGCTCTTCTCTTCTTTCTATATTCCCGAAACTCAGAAATGAAGAGTTAGCACTCGCTGCTCGTTTAGTCGCGTGGATAACGGTAGAAAGCAATTCCGCAAGGGAAGGCTTTTGGTGGCAGCAACACACATCTGAAAGACAACATCTTTAGCCAAAAAATGTGAGTAATTTTTCGCTGTTTTCGATTCGTTTTAGTATGTGCGGATCCTTCAGGGGAGGACTCATTGTGTTTACAACGAGTTTCTGCCCATGAATCCCTTCATTCTCATGTTTTATTACATAAAAATCTTGATGAAGAACCGAATGATATTTGCATCATTATACTTGATGATTCTTGCATATGTTGTTGTATAATTGCTGGAAGCATTACATGAGAGTCAGCATGTGCATATTCTCAATCTAGAGCTCTTGTCTAACGATGACCCTAGACCAGGATATATTCCGAATTTACAAGTATAAGTGCCCCGGAGCGCTTTCAGTCCCCCACGAGGCCCGGAACCTTCCGGGATTAAAAAGTTAGGGTTGTTAATAGTATTATGGAGTTCACGAGGATGAACGATGATATGACATGAGTATATCCTTAAATAGCCTTTTCTAAGCCTTACAAGTTATGTTACAAGTATGAGGGTCTTTCTAAACGACATTAAAGTTTGGGGATGTTAACAATTGGATAGTGTTATTGTCAGATAATTGAGCTCGGTTGTAGAATTATTTGTTGCATGTCATTTTGATAATAATCATGACAAGTTATATGTATCGGAAGACTACGACGAGTATGTCAAGTTATGTTAAGTACTCGAAGTACGATTTATGATATGCATGTGATCGATATGGTTAAGTATTGTTATGACATGTTATGTATATGTTTTGATATTGTTTCTATGTGTCCAAGTCAGTCAAAAGAAGTGTTTTTGGGTTGGGATATTTAAAGGTGCAGAAAATGACTTTTCTTTCACAAATTTTTCTTTGAAAATGACTTCACCTAATCTCGGTCGAAGGGTTCGGTCGACCGGATTAGATGCTAGTCGTCCGGACCAAACTACTGGGGTTCATTGTGGATGACCAGTGTTGGATTGCGGTCGACCGGGCCATAAACCCTCTCGACCGGAGCTATTGCGATCGACCAATCTGCCTTATTGGTCAACCGGACTTTTTGTCAAAGTTTATGTCTTCATCTTAGACGGCCCTTCGGTCGACCGGGTTGTCTTTACCATCATTCGAGATTTTCCAGAATGTTGTTTCCTTTTAAAGTCATGTTATGTACTAGTTATGCAAGCTCTGAACTTCCATCATATGTTTTCAAGTCATTCATAAGTTATTTTAATATATTTACAGGTTATGTCAAGTCAAAGGTATTTTCATATGTTTTGGGAAACAAGGGACGTTTTGGAGTCACCATTGGTCCTTCATCCCAAAGGCAATCGATTCTTACTAAGCTAGCGTGGCTTATCCTATTATCTTCTTATGTTTTGTAGATGGTGTTGATAAGAAGACTTGGAACGGGGAACATGACAAGTAAAACTTAAAGAAGTAATGATGATGTAATAGATATGAACCTTATTTAAGATTGAACAAGTTTAGTATTAATTTTATGTAATTTCTGATGATGACGATATTTTAATAACATTTAAGTTATTCCGTTAAGTTTATGGTTTGGAAGAGTATATTATGTTATGGGTTTTTTGTCTCATTGTCTGATGAGGCATTAACAGGTCACCTTTTGGTTACGGGGTGTGACATAAGTGGTATCAGAGCAGGTCGAACCTTAGGCTTAAATATTTAGTTAAAAAGTTAAGTATGTAATGAATATAGGATAACTTAAGAACACATCAATCGTACTTACCTTTTAGGTTGACCACTCACTCTAGTTCCTAAAATTACAAAAAGATCCACTCCAATAAGCAGACCCCAAACCACCACTCTCACAAACAAGCCTTTCCACTCAACCCTTTCCAAATAAAGATGAGCCTCAACAAGTGAGACTTTACAATTTCATCTCAGGTAGAAAAATCCCTTAATGGATTGCATAGATACAAACGAAAGATCTAATTCAATATTTAGAATAGAAGAATATGTTGTGGGAGTTTACATTTGATATATGTGCTCAATTAGATTGGGCAGACTCAATTGGATTGGGCGTTCGATTAGATTGGGCAAAATCGGACCCAAATCTCGGTCGACCGAGCCGGTTTGTCACTCCGGTCGGTCGATAACAATTTCTCGGGTCGACCAAACCAGTTGGACCAGGTCAAAACTGGCATATCAACTTGTGTGAGGAGTGTGTGTGTGTGTGTGTCCAATGTGTGAGTACTTGTAGTAGGAGAGAAATAAGGGGAGAGTGGATAATTCCACTAACACCACATTTGATGAAGAATTGTTCTACATTATTGATTATTCTCTCTAGCTCTCATTAACATTCCTAGCCGGAAAAAATTCTCTGAATTTTGTCTCTCTTACGCACTCTCAAGAATAATCAAAAGAAAAGAAAATACGATTTTCTTATCTTTTTGATTTCCGGTTTTCCTTAGTTTCCTATACTTTGTGGATTCCGGGAAAGATGTTTCTAAACTTCGGAGCTCTTTGGACTAGCATTTGAGATGCGAAGAACAAGCTCTTGGCTGGTGTGTGGATACCAGTAGAGACAAGAGTCTGAATGCTGCTGTTTGTGGTTTAACGTAGCATAATTCGGGCAACATCGATTAGATCGATAAAGGTACAATTCCTATCACAAGGTTTTGGTTCTTTCTCGTGAATCAATCCTTTAAAGGAACGTAATCCCACGTTATTTTATTCCGATGGGTTTTGGATATTACGAAATTTTCCTTTCAAGTAGTATCAGAGCCTAGCACGAGAAGCCAATTACTTTGTTTATGTGTTATCCTGATTTTTGTATTCTGATAATGCATGTCATAGGATGTCTTTACCTTTGTACAGCCTCTATAAAGTCGTTTAAGTGTTAAACGAATCCCGGAACGAATTGTAATTTCGTGTTTTTGGCTGTTTTCTATTTTCTGGAAAAAGTTTGGTCGACCGGAAGAAGTTCGCGGTAAACCGAACATGCGTTGGAAAATGGGATTTTCTACTGCCTAGATTTTGGACAATCGATGAGAAATCACGGTCGACCGAGGTGGCCTATTTTTACCTTATTTTTGTTACTGCCTTATCACGGTCGATCGGGGCTATGGCCTGGGTTGACCGTAAAGGAGCAGGCAGTGTGTATTTGCGATTTTAGAATGATTTATTTGAGCATGGTGCATAGTAATTGCCTTTGACCCAATGGTTTTTATTATCGTACAGCCTGCGTGTCGTGTCTTGTCTAATCAATTCTTGTTGTAATTTTAATCTCGAATGTAACTCGAGAATTCTTTCAATTATGGTAAAGTATAGAATAGGATTTTATTTTTTTACATATGTAACAAGTGATGAAGAAGGGCGTCCATAAGATGGAGGAAACCACATGAAGGCGGAAGACAATAGATATGCTTTATTGCTTTTCCACCTTTAGATTTACCTAGGATTTTCCGTTTGCTCGGAAAATCCGTATAGGGGCTATTACTACGTCACAGTTTTATTTACTGCTTTTGCATGAGGTGCCTGATGCATGATTTGCTACTTTTTATTGCATTGTTTAAGACGTATAATCAAATTATACACCGTTTGGTGAAACAATTTAAAAACCCTCAATTTTAAATATTAAGTCTATGCCTTCCATGATTGGCCCTCGTCAAGACCAAGATCGATAGTAGTGTGAACTTCCGAGTGGAATAAGCGTATGTCTATCATTGTGAGGCGCGAAGGATAAGTTAGTGATATCCGCCTGTGCAATCATGTGTCATACTTAACTGGATTGCCAATACCGAGCTTTGTAGCCAAAGATGCCTCGGTATTGGGTAGGGAGGCAAAGAGTTGAGATGTGCATTTATGAACTTAGGTTAAGTGTTACCTACTTAACCAACCAGAGTCACATAATTGATGTGATTAGCAAATGTTGTTTACCTAAATAACCATTTCTCGAGCTTTGTAGCCAAAGCTGCCTCGAGGTTGGTAATGATGAAGAACCGAATGGTACAATGTACCAAAGAGTTCGACTTTTATTTGAGCCCGATCTTTCTCTAATTCTCGAACTAGTTTCTAGGGAATATAATCAATGCAACGCTAAGGAAGGCCAATTATCGATGGAGGCTGAAACACCACAACAAGAGAAACTAAACTTGTTGATACAGTAACTCAAAGAATGAATGAAGTTGTACATAGAAGTTCAGACACGAGAAGCTAATGAATAACCTTACCAAAATATCAATATATCTAACGTAAATTACATGTAGGCCAAATCATCTCTTAAATAGAGAGTTTTGGTTCCTAACAACACTAAAAGAAGAGTCCTTGAAGAAGTAGAACTCATGGAAAACAACTTGCTATCAAGTAAACTACCTAAACAAGATAATGGACAACGTGTCCTATTATCTAGCATCTAGGCTTCTAGAATAACAAACTAAGGCTGAAATTAACTAATCATGTGAAGAGTCCTTCAAGAAGTAGAACTCTTAACAACTAGATAACCAACTCCTTAACCACTATGGACAACATGTCCTTTATTATAGCAACTACTTGCTATACACGAAAATAAGCCTAAATATAGTAAATAATATGCTGAAAATAATTAAAGTCTATAGACTTTAATTGTACAATGACTAAAATGCCCTTTAATTTCGTCCCAATTCTGGACAGCTTGTTGGGCCAACTTGCACGACGATTTCGGATATCAAGAAGGCAGAATCTGATCTCGTGATCTTCATGAAAGTTGTAGATCTGCCTCTTATCTTTAATGTGCAACTGGATCGAAAGTTATGACCCTTATACCAAACTGTTGTAAAGTTGTCCAATCCCTCATCATCTTGTATGATTACTAAAATACCCTTCTTAGCCTCTTTGCTTGATAGGCCTAATTGTACACTTGTGAACTTGAGAGGCTGCCTTGCACTTTATATTCTATGTGTAACTTAGCATCCTCTCTGTACTTTAATATACGAATCAATGATATGGTTAGTTGAATCACGTCCCTTGTTCGAGGCCGCATCATTGGTTCGTGTAAGCAATCTTTTGAGTTAGGCAGCCCTGAGGTTGGTACCGTATCAGGTAATATATGGATCTTGGTCCTACTAGAAAGTTTTGAACTTTTCAAATGAATACTTGAGGGTTATTCATTTGAAGAAAATAGTGGGAGAATCACTAATTAAAGTCCTATTAATGATTTTAAAATATGACAACTAAAATTTTGCAAATTCTTCTCTGTAGATATAATGGCAAATGCAATATTTGCATCAAACTCTTTATCATTGTGATCCGTCCTTGACAAGGATGAACTTGAGGGAGGAAACTTCCTCGACTGGTACAAGAACTTGAGAATCGTTCTCAAGCACGAGAAAAAATTGCATGTTCCCAAGGAACAAATTCCTAATCCACCAGCCGCGGGGGCTCCGGTCGATGAAAGAAATGCTTATCGTAAGCACTTAGATTATGAATTAGATGTGTCTAGTCTTATGTTAGTGGCCATGACCTCTGAGCATCAGAAGCAACATGAGGAAATGGGAGCTTTCGATATGATTAATCATCTAAGGCAACTCTTTCAGGGTCAAGCCCGCCAGGAGAGATTCAATGTGTTGAAGTCTCTATTTCAGTGAAAAATGGCAGAGGGAACACCAGTCGGAACTCACGTTCTGAAAATGATAGTGATGAAGAACCGCAAGGTTCGACTTAAGTTTGAGCCCGATCTTTCTTCAATTCTCGAACTAGTTTCTATGGGAATTTAATCAACGCAACACTAAGAGAGGTTAATTAACAATGGAGGCTGAAACACCACAACTAGAGAAACAAGCTAGTTGATACAGTAACTCAAGAATGAATGAATTTCTATCTAGAAGTTCAAACACGAGAAGCTAAGGAATAACCTTACCAAAATATCAATATATCTAACGTAATTATTACCAAGGCCGAAATCTCCCTTAAGTAAGGTTGAGATTTCGGTTAAAACCAATAAAAGAAATAAGAGTCCTTAAAGGATTAAGGCTCTTGAAAACAAATAAGAGTCCTTGAAGAAGTAGGACTCTTCAATAACAACTTGCTATCAAATAACTAACTAACAAAAAGGTGGCGGCTAGAATCTCTTCTAACTACCAAATCTATGAAGAGTCCTAGTTGCATTAGGACTCTTCTTAACAAACTAACTAACACATGGACAACATGTCCTTTATTATAGCAATGTCTTGCTATTACACGGCTAAATAATGAAATAACAATACTAAAATTAATTAAAGTCTAGAATAGTCTAGAATAGGCTAGAATAGACTTTAATATGTAAAAAGACTAAAATGCCCTTTTTAGCCACTTTGCTTAGTTGAGCCGTGTTGAATACTTGTAAAACTTAAGAGGTTGATGTGAATGTCTTCCTCTAGATGAAGATTAGTTTCCTCTTTAGTTTTGATACTTCGGATCAATGATGATACTTTGTCCATTGTCTTCTTTGCCCTTGATCTTGTGATTGGCCCTTGAAGGTTCTTTAGTGGATCTTTGGAGTAGGGCTGCCCTTGGTATAATCCCGTATTAGATAGGCTCGAAGGACTGAGATTTCCTCTTGGCCAAGAGCTATCCACTGACTTGATTATGCAATCGTTGCCTGAATCATTCAGTCAGGTTGTATTGAACTACAACATGAATGAGAAAGAAAAACCTCTCCCAGAATTGTTGAACTTGTTGAGGACTGCCGAGAAGGAAATAGGCAAGTCCAAGGCCATTTACATGGTCAACAATAGGGGCAATTGTTTTGGGAAGCCTAAAGGCAAGCCTTCGGCCAAACCTAGCCATTCTGAGAAAGCACTGAAACCCAAGGGCGTTGTGGCTAAGGATGGAAATTGTTTCCATTGTGGACAAAAAGGACACTGGAAAAGAAACTACCCCAGTTTTCTTGCCGGGAAAAAACTTGGAAAATGAGCAAATGTTGCTTCTGGCTCAAGTATTTATGTTATTGAGATCAACTTGTCTACTACTACTTCCACATGGGTATTAAGTACCAGACGTTGTTCTCACATTTGCATGATTGTGCAGGGACTACAAAGGAGTAGATATTTGGAAAAAGGCGACGTGGATTTACGCGTTGGAAATGGAGCAAGAGTTACTGCATTAGCTGTAGGAACATATAGTCTTAGTTTTCCTTATGGAATTGTTCTAGATTTAGACAGTTGTCTTTATGTACCTACATTAACGAAGAATATTATTACGATCTCTTGTTTGGACAAGATGGGCTTTGATATTCTTATTAAAAGCCATCGAATGTCGTTATCGCTAAATGAATATCTTTTATTGTAGTGCTACTTTGGTGAATGGTTTATAATTGTTAGGTCTAGATTCACCGGTTTATAACATAAATACAAAGATAATAAAGAATAAAGAATCTAATCCTACATACCTCTGGCATTGTCACTTAGGCCATATAAACGAAAACCGCATTTCTAAACTCAATAAAGATGGATTGTTGGAATCATTTGATTTTGAATCATATGATACATGCGAACCTTGTTTAATGGGTAAGATGACTGCTTCTTCTTGTAAGCTCTAAGGGCTAATGTGATCAATCTTATTTTGATTATAACAAGACATTGAGAAGTTCTAATGTTGGTGTGAGTTCGTGCTTCAATGTTTGGTTATTATGAAGTCACACATGCATTGAAAGGTAGCTTCTTGTGGACATCAAAGATAATTCTACAACAAGAAGAAGAAGCTACATTTTGGAAGTCTTCGATGGCACAAGCTTAAATGTCATTCACAATGCCATTGAAAGATATTGCAAAATCAAAGGAAGATCAACAAGTGTTGAAGTTCAAGATGCTACAACTTGACAAGTCTACAAAGGACTTCATCACAAGAAGAGGTTGATCAAAGGTCTCAAGTCCAAGCTCAAAGAGGAACTCATCTTGAAGACTTGGAGACCAAGAAGAAGATTAGTCAAGATGCTAATAGGTATATCCTTGTAACTAATCTTATTTGATGAATCAAAGTTTATAGTATGATGAAGCTCATACTCTTGCATGTTTTCAAAACCATATTTCATACTTTGATTTAATCTTTCAAAGGTTTTGCAAAACATTCTTAAAGTGGTTGTTAATGCCTAAGAACTTTAAAATGTTTTAAATATCTTTCAAAAACACTTAGACATGAGTTTGAAGAACATTAGAAAGTTGATCAAGTCGAAAAATCACTTATGGACTGAAGTCCGGTCGACCGAAGTGTCTGTTGTACTTCATCACTTTTGAATGTTCCAAGACAACAACGGCTATAAATATCTCGCAAGACCTACTTCTGGTCAGTCGATCGGCAATGGCCTAGGTCGACCAGCCAGTAATCACGGTGTACCGAGATCAAGACAGTAGCCTTTGATCTTAACTTTCAGACTACTTCGGGCGATCTACTGCTTAGTCAGGTCGACCGATGGTGTCTTGTCAAGGCAAAAATATAGCCGTTGCAACTCGTTTTGCATGCAATTTTGGACCCTATATAAAGCCTTTAAGGCTGAAATTTGTTCTTTGCTCAAGCTAATACAGGGGCCTTAGTATACAAGTTCAGACAAGAAAATCAAACACTTTCCTAAGCTAAATTCTTCCAATCATTCATTAAAATATTTCTATTTTAGAAAGAGCTTCATTTACTTATTCTTTCATTATCAAATATGAATTAGAGATTTAATTCTAATATCCAATCCTTAGAGGGATTTCTTTTTCTTAAGCTTAAATGTAAAATATCATGTGTGGAGATTATCTTTCTTTGTAAAGGGTTGAGTGGTAAGGCTTGTTTGTGAGAGTGGTGGTTTTGGGCCTCCATTAGTTGGAGTGTATTTTTCTTGTAATCGTAGGAACTAGAGTGAATGGTGAACCCGAAATAGAAGCATGGTTGATGTGTTTGTAAAACCTCCTCACTTAGTATACTTGGTTAGAGAAAGAGTTCCCCAAGCGTGGAAGGTTACATGAGTGTGTAAAAGACCATTAGTTGGTTTGTCTTTCCTTGTAATCTCTCAAGACAAGCATACTGGAAAGTTTCCAAAATCCTTGGGTGTGTCCCAAGGTAGTGGATGTAGATCTTTATGATCGAAGCACTCTACATCCATGTGTTTGATATTCTAGCTATTTCTCTTTACATTCAAGTTCTTCATTATATTTTTTCTTATGTGTTAATGAACTTGTTTGCTTATACCATAAATTGTGTATATAGAGTTAGTCAATTTTCTTGTTAACTCTAATATTTGCTTGGACTATTTGTGTACATCTTCTTGGCTTTTATTAGAGTTAATCAACTTGCTTGTTAACTCTACCCTTGGCTTGGGCAATACAAATTGCATTTAGAGATCCTTATAGCTTTATATATCTCTTGCTAAATGCTATTCCCTCATGACTTGTGTGTTTCCTCGTACAAGCTTTGCATATAGGAATCTTAACCTAGACAATCCTTGATCATATTTATTGTCTTGTATTCCTATGTGTGGCATATACACACATAAGTCATCTAAGTGATAACCTTTTAATTCAACTTATATTCTTAATGAACATAATTGTTGTTAAGGTGATCACTTAGGAAAAGAATTTGGTAGAAAAGTATAAAAAAGTTTGAGAACATTATTCATCCCTCCCCCCCCCCCTCTAAGGTCCTCCCCTTCGGGTATTGCAAGTGACCTACGGGTATTTCAATTGGTATTAGAGCCTAGTCTCCTTTTTAGGATTAACACCCTAGGAGGATCTGTGGCCATACACTTTTCTACCCACTCATTAGAAGAGTACATCGTACCTTCCTTTGATGACTCCATCTTCTTTATTTGGACAAATGATTATACTCCGTGTGTCTATTGATAGTTTCTCCTTGTTCAACTTTATAGATATAGGAATCTATGTTCCTTCAATCAACAAGAAATGTGTCAAGATGCTTAAATGACAACAGAGAGATTACAAGAAATGACGGAACCACAAAGAAGAGGAAAAGTATGCCATAAAGCTTCAATGATATAGATTCAAAGAGAAGTGGCATTGGGCCGGTTAAAAGGAGACGTGACAAAAGAATAAATCCAAACGCACTCCTTAGCACTTGGATTCTCAAAGCTCAAAGGCTTCATTCATTAAAGAACCAAGGTGCTTAAATTCAAAGAGCAAAGCTACAAGTGATGACAATCGACAAAATGTCAATATATACTCATCATCACTTGGTAAAAAAGCCAGGGTATCCAATTCACCTTACCATGTAATAACCTTTTGATTGATGTGTTTTATTTTATGGGTTTAGTTGTTTTTGGTTTGGTTTATTTTTTTATATACTTGCTCTTATATATGTTGCATCTCACATTTTAGAATGTCATATCCATATGGATATCCTTAGCATGATCTCTACATGTTCATGTTTATTTTGGCTTATGTATCTATGAGATGTAGCATATGCAAGAATCCATCTAGTTGTTATGCATTTCCCTTAGGCATGTGTTTGAATCTTGAGGATTTGAGCTAACCTTAAAGGACCTTTCAAAAGGACCTAAAAATATGAGCACCTTAGTTGTTTTTCAATGTTTTCTTCTTTAAAGATCCTAAGGTGTGATTTTGAGCACTTTGATGTGTTTATGAGCTTTAACCCTTGTTCTTACTTGCTTTTATCCATTCAAAGTTGCTCATGATGTTTTGGAAGTGATTTATAATCATTTAAAGGCATTTTGGTCAAATTTAAAAAACCAGAAAATACATGTCAGCCATAACCCCGATCGACCGACCATTTACTTTAGGTCGCCCAAAGGGCATGGACGGTGTCTACCAAAATTCACATCTGGTCGACCGAAGTGCCTGCTTCTATTGTGAAATGGTATTTTTCTGAGCTTTTCGCTTCTATGCCTTTATTTTCAAATTTATTAGAAGTTGGAACTACTGTTAAATATAAACCTTCTAAGATTTTCCAAAATATCTTGAACAAAATCGGAACATCGTAAGGGGGGGGGGGAGCTTTCTTAATTGTTATTTTTAAATCTCTTTTATGTTCTATTCAAATAATTATCTTTATGTGCCTTTTATGTGCCATTATGTGCTCTCCTTATTTTGAAATAAGCAAAGCATAAAACCTCTTCAAAAGATTAATTTAAAGCTTGCATTCATACTTAGATAACCATCATCTCTTGACCACTCATATTTTCATTTAAATTGCCTTTTAGAAATGATGTGCTTACATAGTTTTAAAGGTTTCTTTCTTTTGGTCTTTAGTTTTTCTTTCTTTTGCTTAACTTTTTACTATTGACCAACAAGCTTCTCCATGTTTTAAACTTGAACCCTCCTAAAGATCTTCTTGTTTTGATCCTTTGGATCTCTATTTTAAACAAAAAAAAAAAATAGGTGAAAATGCTTTTCTTAAGAGCGCCCTGATTAACCTTTTTGATTTTGACAAAAAGGGGGAGAAAAATTAGTTTTGCAAATGTGCCATGAAAAGTAATTTTACAAAAGGAGAAAGCTAAGAACTTTGCAAAATGGGAGAGATAAGGAATTCTTTAAAATAGAGGGAGTAGAATGATTTTTCAAAACATGTACTTGCCTTGATCATATGCATCCTTATCTCATGCTTTGTAATTTTGTGATTAATTTCCATATCCTTTTGTTATTTTATTCCCATTTGTATCAATGTTTTTTCATCATAAAAAGGGGGAGATTGTAAGCCCTAAGGGCTAATGTGATCAATATTGTTTTGATAATAACAAGACGTTGAGAAGTGCTAATATTTGTGTGAGCTTGTGTTTCAATGTTAGGTTATTATGAACTCACACATGCATTGAAAGGTAGATTCTTGGGGACATCAAAGATCATTCTAAAACAAGAAGAAGCTACATTTTGCAAGTCTTCAATGGCACAAGCTTAAAGGTCATTCACAATGCCATTGAAAGATATTGCAAAATCAAAGGAAGATCAACAAGTGTTGAAGTTCAAGACGCTACAACTTGACAAGTCTACAAAGGACTTCATCACAAGAAGTGGTTGATCAAAGGTCTCAAGTCCAAGCTCAAAGAGGAACTCATCTTGAAGACTTGAAGACCAAGAAGAAGATTAGTCACGATGCTAATAGGTATATCCTTGTGACTAATCTTATTTTATGAATCTTAGTTTATAGAATGATGAAGCTCATACTCTTGCATGTTTTCAAAATCATATTTCATACTGTGATTTAATCTTTCAAAGGTTTTGCAAAACACTCTTTAAGTGTTGGTTAATGCCTAAGATCTTTAAAATGTTTTAAATATCTTTCAAAAACACTTAGGCATGAGTTTGAAGAACATTAGAAAGTTAATCAAGTGGAAAATCCACTTATTGGTTGAACTCTGGTCGACCGACAAGTGTTGTCTTGTCGACCGAAGTGTTTGTTGTACTTTATCACTTTTGAATGTTCCAAGACTCCAACGGCTATAAATATCTCGGAAGACCTACTTCAAGTCGGTCGCCCGACAATGGCCTAGGTCGACCAAACCACTTATCAAAGTCTACCGAGATCAAGACAGAAGCCTTTGATCTTAACTTTCAGACTACTACGGGCGACCTACTGCTTAGTCCGGTCGACCGAAAGTGTCCTGTCAAGGAAAAAATATAGTCGTTACAACTCGATTTGCTTGCAATTTTTGGACCCTATATAAATCCTTTAAGGATGAAATTTGTTCTTTGCTTAAGCCAATAGAGGGGTCTTAGTTTACAAGTTTGAGACAAGAAAATCAAACACTTTCCTAAGCTAAATTCTTCCAATCATTCATCAAAACATTTCTATTTGAAAAAGAGCTTCATTTACTTATTCTTTCATTCTCTTTGTGTTGAGACCCAATAGAGGGGATTTCTTTTTCTTAAGCTTAAATGTATAATCTCACGTGTTGAGATTATCTTTCATTGTAAATTGTTGAGTGGCAAGGCTTGTTTGCGAGAGTGGTCGTTTTGGGCCTCTATTAATTGGAGTGTATCTTTCTTGTAATCGTAAGAACTAGAGTGAATGGTGAACCCGAAATAGAAGTAGGGTTGATGTGTTCGTAAAACCTCCTCACTTAGTATACTAGGTTAGGGAAAGAGTTCCCAAGGGTGGAAGGTTACATGAGTGTGTAAAAGACCATTAGTTGGTTTGTACTTCCTTGTAATCTCTCAAGACAAGCATAGTGGAAAGTTGCCAAAATCTTTTGGTGTGTCCCAAGGTAGTGTATGTAGATCGTTGTGACCGAACCACTCTACATTCCTGTGTTTGATCTTCTAACTCCATCTCTTTACATTCAAGTTCTTAATTATACTTGTGCTTATGTGTTAATGAACTTGTTTGCTTATACCATAAATTGTGTATATACAGTTAGTCAATTTGCTTGTTATCTCTAATATTAGCTTGGACTATTTGTGTACATCTTCTTGTCTTTTATTAGAGTTAATCTACTTTCTTGTTATATCTACCCTTGGCTTGGGCAATAGGAATTGCATTTAGAGATCCTTATAGCTTTGTGTATCTCTTACTAAATGTTATTCCTCATGACTTGTTTGTTTTCTCGTACAAGCTTTGCATATATGCATCTTTACTTCGACAATCCTTGATCATATTTATTGTATTCCTATGTGTTGCATATACACACATAAGTCATCTAAGTTATAACTCTTTAATTCACCTTATAAGCTTAATGAACATAATTGTTGTTAAGGTGATCACTTAGGAAAAAAATTTGGTAGAAAAGTATAAAAAAGTTTGAGAACCTTATTCACCCCACCCACCCCACTTTGAGGTTCTCCCCTTCGGGTTTTGCAAATGCCCTACAAGTATTTCAGTCATTTTACTAGAACTGGAGAACGAGCAAAGGATTTGTTGGAACTAATACATAGTGATGTATGTGGTCCATTCAATATCCATGCAAGTTGTGGTTATGTATATTTCATTACTTTTACTGACGATTTTAGTCGTTTTGGATACGTATTTTTGATGAAATACATGTTTGAGGCCTTTGAAAAGTTCAAAGAGTATAAGAATGAAGTAGAAAACCATCTTAGCAAAAGTATTAAGATGATTAGATCTGATCGACGTGGAGAATACTTAAGTCAAGAATTTCATGACTATCTAAAGAGTTGTGGAATTGTTTCACAACTTTTTTCTCCAGCTACTCCTCAATGGAATGGTGTATCCGAAAGGAGAAACCAAACTTTATTAGATATGGTTCGATCAATGATGAGTCATGTGAGCCTTCCAAACTCCTTTTGGGGATTTGCTTTAGACGCAACAACTTTAACACTAAACAGAGTTCCATCTAAATATGTTGAAATGACACCATATCATATATGGACTGGGAGGCGTCCTAGTATGTCTTTCTTAAAGATTTGGAGTTGTGAGGAGTTTGTGAAACGTCCAACTTTGGACAAACTCAGCCCAAAGTCGGTCAAATGCACCTTTGTGTGGTATCCTAAGAATACTAAAGGGTACTACTTGTACATCCCGAACGAGAACAAAGTGTTTGTTGCTCGTAACAGAGTTTTTCTAGAAGAAGAATTCCTCTCTGGGAAAACAAGTGGGAGCCACGCGGAACTTAATGAAGTTCCACAGCTTGGTGAAATTCACAGGGAACTTAATGAAGTTCCAAGCACAAGTGACTAGGTGGAATTGGAACAAGTTACACAAGATGTTGTGGAGCCAGTTCCAGAAACACAAGAATTGCGTAGGTCTAGTAGAGTTCGTAGATCACCCGAAAATTTTGGATTCCATGTACACTAACAAAGTATGGATCTTGGTAGATGCGCCTGAGAGTGTAACCCCAATAAGGTGAAAGTGAGTTGTCAAAAGAGAAAACAGACATGGAAAGGAATATTCAAACGTATAAGGGGCGGCTTGTCGTGAAAGGTATTAAACAGATTATTGGTATTTACTATGATGAGACCTTTTCCCCTGTATGTTCAAATCTATTTGTATCTTGCTTGATATAGCTGCATACTATGATTATGAAATCTGCCAAATGGATGTCAAAACAGCTTTCCTTAACGGAAACCTATATGAGGACGTGTATATGATACAACCCGAAGGTTTTTGCGATCCAAATAATGCCAATAAAGTATGTAAGCTATTGAAGTCAATTTATGGACTATAGCAAGCTTCTAGAAGCTGTAATCGACGTTTTGACAAATACGTGCGCGAGTTCGGTTTTATCAAGAACGTTGATGAACCTTGGTGAAATTCCAAGGGAACTTGATGAAGTTCCAGGCACAAGTGACCAAGTGGAATTGGAACAAGCTTCTAGAAGCTGTTGTGGAGCCAGTTCCAGAAACATAAGAATTGCGTAAGTCTAGTAGAGTTCGTAGATCACCCGAAAAAAATTTGATTTTTCGTAACAAAACATGGAGATGTTATGTTTATTGATCACGATGAACCTACAACCTACAAACAAATAAACTTCTAGAAGATGGATTCGACGTTTTAACGAAGGAGTACACGATTTCGATCTTATCAAGAACGTTGATGAACCTTGTGTTTAAAAAACGTTTAGTGAAAACTCGGTGGTATTCCTGGTTTTGTATGTAGATGACATACGACTAATAGGGAATGACATTCCAACCTTGGAATTTGTAAAGGTCTGGTTGGGACAATGTTTCTCTATGAAGGACTTAGGTGAAGCAAGCTTCATCTTAGTAGTCAAGATCTATAGAGATATATCACGTAAAATTCTTGGTAAATGGTGGAAAATAACATTTTACGATAGTTATAAGTTAGGTTTGGCTTATCCCCATAAGTAAAGTAAAATCAACCTATGGGAATGACATCTATATGTCCCGGCTATTTCCCATTTTATTCCCTAGGCTAAAAACTATATTGGTAGCCTAGTTAAGTCGAACCATGTCTAAGCACATGGAAATCACTATTCTCCCATCTCTTTTTACTTAGATAACCACTTATCCGTTGCTTTGGCAAGCAGACATAATGATGATCCAAGCTCATGGAGTGCTTAGGATATGGTAGGCATTTTAAGACTTAATTAAAACGATTTATGTAACGTATAATAAATCAAGCTCCATTAGACATAAAATAAGCATCACATGCAAGATATATAGTGTAAATGTAAACGTGAGATAGCATGGCCTAATCCTATGATGACTCCCACGAGCATTGTGGGAGCCAAGGGTCAATCTAAGTCTATATCCATCTCATGGATGAAGTCTTCGATCCAGCGTCCTCCAATCTTGGTACATAATTACATGGGCATACCCAGCCTTCAATGTAAAGCAGTAAAACTAATCTAAGAAAGCGATTACAATTTTACAACATTGAAAAACGGCTCGCAGGACGTATTATAAAATTACCAAAAAATATGTAAAACAAGAGGGGTATAGTAGGCCATGCTAAAACTCACATAAAGCATAATGAAATAAAAGCGAGTAAATAAACAAAGTCTTAGGTCAGCGGAACGCGGACAGTTGCGCGACGCAGACGGCGGGGGGTCAAGGGGGCAGCGCCCCCGGAAGAAAAATCTGATTCTTCATCAGCTCATCGAATGAGTTTTTTTGTCCCGATTTACCCCTCAATCGCCTTACTTACATAATCGGATTATGCATTGGTTAAATAAATTAACCGAATTAATAACGGATCCATAAACAGTTTATGCACATAATCAGATTAATAACAGATTAACCGAATCAATACAATTGCAATTGATGCATAATTAATCGAATTAATAACATATGATAGCAATTCATGCAATATTAATCGAATTAATAACATACATAACAGTTTATGCATATCAGAATATACAGAAACATATAAACATGATTAATGAAATCAGTTTATGCAAATATCACATATATTGAACAAAAGATACAATCTTTTCAGTTTTCACACATACACATACCAAATCGAAATTGATAGTGTTATGATGTGATTAACAATATCGAATTCGAATCGTATGAGCAAGGCTCTGATACCACTGAAGGGATTTATGGGCGGAAACTCGTTCCAAACACCCATGAGTCCTCCCCTGAAGGATCCGCTCATACAAAACGAATCGAAAAATACAAGAAAAAGACTTACGTTTCTTGGCTCAAGAATCTAATTCTTGAATGCAAGATTCTGCCTTTATGCTCTCAGTAACAATCACCTTGAGTCTTCCCTTGTGGAATTACTCCCTACCGGTATCCATGCGACTAAACGGGCAGCGAGTGCTAGCTCTTCATTTTCTGAGTTTCGGGAATTAGAGAGAAAGGGAGGCAGAAAACAGTTTTCTGGATTTGTTGGTATTTCGGCTGAAAATTGTCTAACCCTAGGGTTTTGGCCAAGAGAGGTTTATATAGGGAGTGAGAGGTTGTTTCCAGGACAACTCCCACGTCCGCTCCACCTCTTCTGGCAATGAGAGTCTTTAACTCCCACGTCCCCCAGACTTCTACTAGTAGTGGGAGTCTTTATCGGATAATAACTCCCACGTAATCCCATCTATACCGAAAATGCCCTTTATCTCTAATTCGAATAATAACTCTTTATTATTCTCAGAAAAATGAATGTCAGATACAATGAACATAGACACATTCTAGATTCATTGAATCTGGACATGAAGCTCGTTAGCTTGCCTATGCGTGTGACCCTGTAGGTTCATATCACAATGGCAATGAAAACACACTTAGTAGTAGTGTGAGTTCATAAATCACAAGCGGTCCCTAGCAGGACATTGTGACTACCCAAAGTGAATGAATATACAACAGAACCTAATATCAATCCACTATTTAATCCCTTTGTCTCGCGATATCCTAATTAAGCATAAGGCATGGTAGTCGTCACTCTTATTAAGCTTAATTGTATTTATGCTCGATCTCCGGGTAAACTGTTACAACAAATAGTATTTGATACCCACTTTATCAGATATATTTGAGCACGGCCATGCATTTAAACAGTTTTTCCCTTTCGAGGGGCCCATGGATATCTCTCTCTAATAAGAGAGGGACAAATTCCTTACAATGCCTCTCACATTCAAGCCATGATAGGACACTACATCCGATCATCAGTCTTATTGATTACTCGATTAAAAGCAACGTACGACTGAGTCAAAACGTGGCTCCATTCATGCTAGAATCAATGGAGACATAAGGTCTAAGGATTCTAAAATAGTATTGAGGAAGTAATACTTATGACTAAGGACCATGGAGTATTACTTCTCTAACGGATCACGTCCGATACGATATATCTCAATACATTGCATCTATGATATTATTTGTACTCATTACACATGATTAGTAAAACATATTCATCAATCAAACATCATACTAGTTTTATTTCATTGTAAAGTAGATTACATAAAACTAAGGACAACTAGAATAGTAATTACATAAGCAAATGAGTTTTACTATCAAATCACGCATTTGATGTTCATAAGCAAAATTAACTATTCAGGTGAAATGCTCAAAAAGATATAAAACGTACAACATATGCTAATGGTCCTAGGGCACTGCTAACACTACCACCACCGATTAACATAGGTTCTGGGACTGAGATGGCTACCGCTCTGACTATGTCAACCTAGATACTGCAAGCCCAACACCAGCAGAACCAACATAATTACCAACATCAATAGAACATCCAGAACCAACAACAACAGAATCATAACCGAAACCAGCATCCCGGTTACCAAGGTCAGAGGAATGATAATGATTCAGGGGCCTTCTTTGAGAAGATGAAGCGTATGAGGGTGCCTTCTTTTGATGGTGCAGTGGGAGATGATATTGAACAACACATGGACATCTTGGGAGTGCCTGAAAATGTCAAGATGAATGTGGTAACCGGGTTCCTTACAGTTGAAGCTCTTGAGTGGTAGAAAGGCGTTGGGGGCTTATCTATAGATAATGGGAGCAACCAATTACTTGGGAGAGGTTCAGTAAATATTTCCTAGGTCAGTATTTCCCCTACACCATCAGGTTTGAAGGCTAGAACCAATTCTTTGAACTCAAACAGATCGAAGGAATGACCGTTTCGAAGTATGGTAGCAAGTTCACCGCCTTAGGAAAGTATGCTATGGCAACCATCCAAAATCCGGTTACTCGAACTCAGAGGTTTGTGATGGGTCTTTTGCCTCGTATTAGGGGAAGACCTTCTGGTGTGCGTCCTACTGAAGGAAAAATTTGTAACCCCCAAAACGCAGCGGAGATAAACGCGCGGGGTTACATTCCTTTAAAGGATATATTCACGAAAAAGAACCAAAACGCTGTGTTTAGGAGTTATACCTTTCTGACGATCTTATCAACGATGCCCGGATTTTGCTATTTGAATTCACCAACAGAAGCCAAACGACTCCTGTCTCTACTGGTATCCACACACCAATTTTGAGCTTGTCACTCCAAGTCCCAAATGCTAGTCAAAGAAACTATGAAGGTGGAAAACACTTTTCACGGAATCCACAAAGTATATATAAAACTTAGGAAAATCGGAAATTTGAGAACTAGAAAAATCAAAAAAAATTTGTCTCTTGAAGTGTTCTTGAGAATGTGTAGTGAAGAAATGAAAATTCTGATATTTCTTTCTTTTGGTTCAGCTAGAGCTAGAGAGAAAATAGAGAGTTTCTAAAACTTTTGTAATGCTAGAATGAAAACATTTTTCATCTAGTCTAGGGTAAGTGGAATTATACACTCACTCCACTCTCCCCTTATTTCTCTCCCACTCCACACACTTCTTCACACATGTAGATGTGTCGATTTTGACC
The DNA here is from genome assembly GCA_026122235.1 of Vinca minor. Taxonomy (NCBI): domain Eukaryota; kingdom Viridiplantae; phylum Streptophyta; class Magnoliopsida; order Gentianales; family Apocynaceae; genus Vinca; species Vinca minor. The sequence goes on along the minus strand of JAOCZM010000259.1, from coordinate 465,715 downwards.
AAGTTGAACTGGTCTTGTTGACCGCAGAATAGGTTCTCGGTCGACTAGAGTGACCAAAAGTCTAGTAGACCCGAGACAACTCTCGGTCGATCGTGTATTTTGCCCAATCCAATTGGGCCTGCCCAATCTAATTGATCACCTATATCAAATTTAAACTCCAACAAGCCAATCCAGTTTATTATAGTGTGCTTAGGTATTTGCTATGTTGGTCGTGACAATAATTGTCAACAGTAATGAGAGGTATCTAGCAACACATCATTACTCCCAATTCACAAATAGTCCCGGTGATTCAAGTATCCAGGAATATGATCTTTTGCATTAATCCATTTGTCCTCGATATCTAGATTGGACACAAGTCACGGAGTATGTCAAAGTTGTACCATTCAATCAGTCAGTTTCTTGATTCCCGAATAGACTAATCAAATGACATTTACTACTATGGTTCAACGACAGAGTTTGCAACCAAACAATGTAGCAACACTTATGGCCGCCAGAATAAGTGTTTCTCCTAGATCGGGACCTTCTAGGTCAGGAGTGGGAACATGGGCAAATTTTGTTCCGTTTGGGGGATCCACAAAGACGCCATGAAATTATTCGACATATGGAATATGTAACACATGTGGAAGGCGGCACCCAGGACAACCTCGATGGAAAACCAGAGTTTGTCTTAGGTGTGGGAAAACAGGTTGTATGGTTAATCAATGTACGACACCGGGTCGGGTTATAGCACAACCTCTACTTCAATGGGAATTACAAGAGTCTTCGTCCTCACCCAGCAAAGAGCGGGAAATGCCACAGATACGGTGATAGGTAAATTGTGTGTTTTTTATTTAGGAGATTTCTATCTAGCACCATAATTTCTTTGTGTGTATCCATAGAGCCTTTGCATTTAGTGGGAGTGTTAGTACTTATGATTATAGGAGTGCAAGTTTAGAGGACGAAACTTCAGTAAGGGGGGAAGGATGTGATACCCGTAACTTTTTGAACTATGTGACTAGCATGCTTCGTGTTTAAATTTTGTACAATTATATGTTTATGTGTTATTTGTTAGTAATCTAGAGTTTGAGGGGCGTATTTGGTGAGACGGTAAGTTGGGGACCTAAGTGTGGAGAGTTAGGAAGTTGAGAGACTATTTTTTATAAGGGAATTTATGGGGAGTTATGTCTGGATTTCTAGGGGAAGTTACGAAAATAGAAAAGGAAAGAAACAGAAAAGAGAAAGGAAAGAGAGAAGAGGAGGTGCAAAATTCTGGAGTGCTCTGTGAAGGGATTCATCGGCAGAAACTCATTATAAACACCCATGAATCCTCCCCTGAAGGATCCACTCATATCATGGGAATCAAAAATCCAAACAAAAAATACTTACAATTTTTCGTTAATGGTTTTGATTTCGGATTATGTGTTGCTGCCACCAATAGCCTTCCCTTGCGGAATTTCTCTCTAACGGTATCCACACGACGAAACTAGCAGCGAATGCTAGCTCTTCGTTTTCTGGGTTTCTAATAATCTAGAGAGAAGAGAATGACGGAAATCTGATTTCGGGTTATTGGTTTTTACGGCTCTCACAAGTATGCCTAGGGTTTAGCCCAAAGAGAGATTATATAGGGCATGAGAGTTTGTTCCGAGAACCAACTCCCACGTAGTCCCAACCTCTTCTGGTAGTTGGAGTTCTTATAGCATATTAACTCCCACGTAATCCCAACGAAAGCCAAATACCAAAAATTCTCATCCTTAATTTCTAATTCGAATAATAACATTTTATTTTTCTCATAAACATAAATGTCAGATACAATGAACCTAGACATATTCTAGATTTATTGAATTTGGACATGAAGCTCGTTAACTCGTCTATGTGTGTGACCCTATAAGTTCATATCACAATGGCAATGAAAACACACTTAGTAGTAGTATGTGTTCATAAATCACAAGCGGTCCCTAGCTGGACGTAGTGACTACCCAGAGTGAATGAATGTATGGTGGAACCTAATATCAATCCACTATTTAATATTTTTGTCACGCGATATCCAAATTAAGCATAAGGCATAGTAGTTGTCACACTAATAACGCTTAATTGTATTTATGCTTGATCTCCAAGTAGACTGTTCCAATAAATAGTATTTAATAACCACTTTATTAAATACATTGGAGCCCGGCCATTTATTTAAACAGCTTTCTCTATCGAGAGGCCCATGGATATTTCTCTGTAATAAGAGAGGGTCAAATCCCATACAATGTCTCTGACATTCAAGCCATGATAGGATACTACATCCGATCATCAGTCGTTTTAATCACTCGATTAAATGTAGCATCTGACTGAGTTAAAACGTAGCTCCATTCATGCTGGAAACGATGGAGATATAAGGTCTAAGGATTCCAAATAGTATTGAGGATGTAATACTTATGACTAAGGAACCATGAAGTATGACTTCTCTTTCGGATGACGTTCGATAAAATATATCCCAATATATTATATCTATGATATGATTTGCATCCATTACACTAGTTTTATTTCAGTAAAACAAAATCATCAATCAAATACCGTACTTGTTTTATTTCATCGTATAGAACATAACATAAAACTAGGGACAATCAGAATAGTAATTGCATAAGCTAATGAGTTTTACTATCAAATCATGCATTTGATGTTCAAAAGAAAAATTAACTATTCAAATGACATTCTCAAAAATATATAAAACGTACAACATATGCTAATGGTTCTAGGGCACTACTGACACTGTGAGGTTTAGCAAACAATCATCATAGCTATAGAGGTCGGAATTGAGTGATTCTAATTAGGTTTCTAAGCCAACTGACGAGGCTACGTATAGGATTCGACAAATTGCGATTTTGACTTCGGTAGAGAGAGAGAGAGAGAGAGTAATCGTTGTTTGAGCAGGCTGGTTTCTGCCATCTTTTGGAGATTTTGGGGTGTTGAAGGAATTGTTTAATTTGGACAGGTAAGGATCTTCCCCCTTATTATTTTCTATCATAAACGCAAGAAATCAGTATTTTAAAGATAGTGAATTATTTATGAAAATGATTTAGACATGCTTTATTGCATTGAAAATGGATGAAACGTCGAATTGTAATTGCATTGTGTTGTTATTCGTTGAGTGTAATTGCGTATGATACTTGTTGTTTTTACTGCGTTCTATTTGCGATAATTGCTATTTGAGAGTCTCCCCGATTTAGAGCTCTTGTCTAGGAACGACTCTATAGCAGGATCCATCCCTCTTATTGATCACTGATCACTAATTATTGAATACTGTACTAACCGAATCACTGAGCCTCTCACTAACGGGGTTTGCCGTGTTAGAGTTATTAACAGTCTGAAATGGGATGCATCCTTAAAATTACTGACCCTTCGTTTAGGGGGAATACTGGACCCATGAGTATATCACTGACACTTCCTTAATTGGGAAAAATCATTAAGGGGCTGCTAATAGTTTATTTAGAGTCGAGAATGGATAATTGAGCTCGGTTGTGTGGAATTATATATGTGTGTCTTGCATGAAACATATTTGTAAGGTCCGAAGAACTGTATATCCGTCTGTACTGTTATGATTGATTCACGGTGCTTGTAGCACGATTCTGATGTATAAGTATTGGATTTGGAGAGTATGATTCATTGCATTTGTTGTTCTTTCTTTAGTCTTACTTGTTATGTGGTAATTGGTCTAAAATCTGTATTTTCTAGGTTGGGAAAGAGTTTTGTAGAAAAATGGATTTCATGTACAAAATTGTACATGAAAAAACAGGATTATGAATGTCGCGGACGAAGCATTCGTCCACGTATTCGTCCGCGTAACTACAGGGAGTAATTTATTCGTCCGCACCTTCGTTCACGGATGAAGGACACTCCCATGATGCTTTCACAGCTGAAGCAAGAGCATGACTACTAACAATTCAACTTGCTATTGACATTAATTTAGACAAGGTCATTTTTTAAGGTGATGCACTAAATGTTATCTTCACCATTTAGAGGAATAGAGAAGCAGAGGAATGGAGAGGAAAGTACATTATGGATTTGTGCAAACTCATGATACAAGGAAGACAGATATGGAAAATCAATCATGTATCCCGCAAGTGCATTGAGGCAGCGCATAATCTTGCGGGATAGGCAAAGCACAATAGTAAGATAAGAATTGTTCCTCCTTGTATTTTACCTATAGAAGTGTGCTGTGAATTGGGAACTAGAAAATCCCAGGTCTTCCATGACTGTAATGAAGTTTTATTAAATGATTAAAGCAATTTTCATCAAAAAATAAAAACTAGCCATCAATGTCAAAAAGACAAATTTCTCTGTGGGTTGCATTTGGTTCTGTCATCAAGGTCCCATCAATCCACATACTAACAGAAGATATGTGTTAGTGTCAAAACAACCCCCCCCCCCCCAATTTATCAATTTCGCACATTGTTTTTGCCTATCCCCAATTCAACACGACTATTTTTTTGCTTGCCTCACCTTTGCTGAAACCTGCTTGAAGACACCCCCGCTCATCTTCCTGTAAAAGTTTCCAAAGATTCACAAAAAAAATAAAAGAGAAGGAAAATGGGAGGAAACATCCCGTGTGGAAGGAGGAGAAAGAAAATTGTGAAAAAGGTAATTTTGTCGTTCCAGTTAACATTGTTTGAGTAGAATATAAATTGTTTTAGTAACATTACTAGCTGTTAAATAATGGTTAGGACATTTTTCTTTTTCTTTTTTAAACCAAAAGTACTAAATTCTTATACAAATCATGTATAGGCAAGCCGTACTTAAGAGAATACATAAATTTAATAAGAGAAATCCCCTATTTATGACACCATCTTTTTAGCTAACTAGCATAAATAGCAACTTTTAATTTTTAGGCTATTTTTAACACCAACAATTTACGGGCTGCTACGTTTGTCAAATTAACGAATCCGGCCAAAATTCAGGCCAAAAGTGAACACGTGAGTCGCACATGAGGCCGGAGCAAAGGGAAAAATTGTCCATTCCTACAATATTTAAAGGTTCCACTAATTTAAAACGCTAAAAGAGTTCATCTTCTTCCCCACTTCAACAAAAAAGCCGCGAATTAGGGCAAAATCTAACCCATTTCATTCTAATCAAGATGCGAATTAGGGAAGAATCGAAATTGGTTTAGTCATATATTTCGAGGCAAGAATGATGGGGGTATGCCAATGGAGGGTAATGGAAATGGGAAGGGTAGTAATAACCACGGTGGTGGCGGCCAAGAACGGCGGTGGTGGTGGTAAAATGAATGGAGGGGGTGGTAATGGCATGATGAACAATTTGCAAATGGGAAATTGGGTGGTGGTAGAGGCAATAATGATGGGGGTATGCCAATTGAGGGTAATGGAAATGGGAAGGGTAGTAATAACCACGGCGGTGGCGGCTAAGAACGGCGGCAGTGCGGGGTGGTGGGGGTTGCTGCAGGATGGGTGGGTATGGAGGTAATTGGGGTGGGGTGGTTGGGGAAGATGGGTCAAATTTTGGGAGGAGGAGTGGTGAAGAAGATGTGTCAAATTTTGGGAGGAGGAGTGGTGGTGTTGGGAGGAGGGGGAATGGTGAAGAAGATGAGTCAAATTTTGGGAGGAGGAGTGGTGTAGTTGGTGGTGTTGGGAGGAGGAAGAATGGTGAAGAAGATGAGTCAAATTTTGGGAAGAGGAGTGGTGATGTTGGGAGGATGAGTGGTGGAGTTGGTGGTGTTGGGAGGAGGAGGAGTGGTGGAGTTGGTAGGTCAAATTTTTAGACTTTTTCGCCCTTTTTAGCCGGTCACATGTGCCAGGCACGTGCACTTTTTGGCCGGAATTTTTAATTGGACAGTTTTAACAGCCCGTAAATTGTTGGTGCTAAAAATAGCTTAAATTAAAGTTTTTGCTATTTATGCTATTTGGGTATAAAGGTTGTGCTATATATAGCGATTTTCTCAATTTAATAATACTAAAAACAATTTTAACTATTTGTGCATGGAATCGGGTGAGAAAGTCAAATTGTCTTAATCAAAACTATTTGTGTATAAGAATATCTGAGATTCAACTGTTGAGTTGCTTAGTTTGACTTTTCGGGTTGCCTCCAATTAGAGGAATCGAGCATCAAATTGATTTCATCCCAGGATCAAGCCTTCCAAATCATGCGCCTTATAGAGAAAATCTAGATGAAACCAAAGAAATTCAAAGGCAAGTTAATTTACTTCTTGAGAAGGAGGAGGTAAGAGAGTCTTTAAGTCCTTGTGCTAGTCCGGTAATTTTAGTGCCAAAGAAATAAGGGACTTTTAGATTATGCACGGATTGTCGCAATATTAACAAGATAACCATTAAGTGTAGACATCCAATACCTCGCTTAGATGATATGCTTGATGAGTTAAGTGGTGTTTTATCTTTTTTTCTAAAATGGATTTAACTCAAGGATATCACCAAATTAGAATGAAAGAAGGTGATGAAGGTAAAACTGCTTGTAAGACTAAATATGGTTTATATGAATGGATCGTTGCCTTTTGGTCTTACAAATGCACCTAGTACTTTCATGAGATTAATGAACTACATATTTCTGCATAGCTTTGGAAAATTTGTTGTAGTTTATTTTGATGATATACTTGTTTATAGTAAAAACCTATAGGATCATATTGAGCATCTTATGGCTGTTTTTACTATTCTAAAGGAACAAACTTTGTATGCTAAGCTTGAAAAGTGTGTTTTTTTGCACTAATTTTATTAACTTTCTTGGATACATTGTGTGTTCTCAAGGTATTAAAGTTGAACCGACAAAAGTTAAAGCAATTGTGGAATGGCCGAGACCAACTAATGCAAGTCAAGTTCGTTCATTCTATCGGTTTGCAAGCTTTTATAGGCATTTTGTTCGTGATTTTAGCATGATTGTTGCCCCCATTAAATGAAGTTGTAAAGAAAGATATCCCATTCTTTTGGGACAAACCGCAAGAACATAGCTTTGAGAAGCTAAAAGTGTTACTTACTTCTTCCCCTATTTTAGCTTTACCTAACTTTGATTTAACTTTTGAAGTTGAATGTGATGCATCAGGTATTGGAGCTGTTTTGCAACAACAAGGCAAACCTTTAGCATATTTTAGTGAGAAATTAAGTGGTGCTTCACTTAACTATCCTACATATGATAAAGAGGTATATGCAATTGTTCGAACTTTGGAGACATGGCATCACTACTTGATTGCAAGAGAATTTGTGACACATACGGACCATAAATCAATCAAGTACCTAAAGGGGCAAAGCAAGTTGAACAAGAGACAGGCTAAGTGGGTTTCCTTCATTGATACCTTTCCTTACATTATCAAATACAAGAAAGGTAACTAAAACATTGTAGCTGCTGCTCTTTCTCGAAGGTATACTTTACTTTCCGTTATGCATGCTAAATTACTTGGATTTGAACATCTTAAAGCATTGTATAAGGAAGATAATGAATTTTCAGATTTATATAATTCTCGTGAGCTCTCAGCTCAAAAGGACTTATATAGGTTTGAAGATTTCTTGTTTAAAGGTAATAGATTGTACATTCCATCTTGTTCTATTTGAGATTTAAGTTTTAGAGAGGCACATTGTGGCGGCTTAATGAGCAATTTTGGTATTGTAAAAATATTAGACATATTACAAGAACACTTTTATTGGCTTAAGATGAAAAGATATGTTAGGAAAATATGTGAACTTTGTTTTAAGTGTAAACAGGCTAAAAGTACAAGAAAAGCTCACGGATTATACATGCCTTTACCTATTCCATCTTCACCTTGGATTGACATATCTATGGACTTTATTCTTGGATTGCTGAGATCTCAATGAGGTATGGATAGTATAATGGTTGTTGTTGATTGTTTATCTAAGATGACTCACTTTATTCTTTGCAGAAAAATGAATGATGCAAGTCATGTTGCAGATTTGTTTCTCAAAGAAGTGGTTCGGCTACATGGGATTCCGAAAACTATTGTGAGTGATAGGGATGTAAAGTTCCTAAGGTACTTTTGGAAGACCTTATGGAGTAAATTGGAGACTAAATTGCTATTTTCAACATTAAGTCACCCACAAACGGATGACCAAACCGAGGTAACAAATAGGACTTTAGGAGTACTACTTAGAGCTCTAATCCAAAATAACTTAAAAAGGTGGGAATATTGTTTACCTATTGCTGAATTTGCTTACAATAGGACTTTGCATTCTACTACAAATAATTCTCCTTTTGAAATTGTTTACGACTTTAACCTCTTAACCCCTTTAGATCTAACTCCTTTTGATGAGAACTTATATACGGATCCTTTAAAGAATGATGAGGTTTGGGTAATGTCTAAAAGGAGATATAGGAGGCAAGATTTAACATCACATCACTCATTTTGGAGGCCCAAAAGACTCAAAAGAATGAAGACTATCATCAACTTGGATAAACATTAAATTCAGCTTTGTGACAGTTTGGTGTAATTGTCATAACTTGCGATCCAGGAATCCAATGAAGCTCATTCTAGATGATTTTGAAAGATAAGAGGCATATCTACAACTTTCATGAAGAACACAAGACCAGATTATGCCTTTATGAAGTCCTAAATTGTCATGCAACTTACTACACCATGCTGTCCAGATTTTCAGCGAGAATTAATCTTGTTTTTAAAGTTTAGCATTTATTTAATTTCCAGATTTTAGTATATTATTAAATTCGAAATATTATTTAAATAAAGGACATGTGGTCCATTTAGCAAGTAGTTTATGCTTTAGCATATTCTTTAGCAAGTAGTTTATTCTTTAGCATATTCTTTAGAAGTATAATCCTAGTCCATTTAGGACTTAGCTTGTTTAGGGATTTTTCAGCTGAAATCTTTCTCTATATAAAGAGAGGTTTCGACCACATATTAGGGAGACTTGATTAATGATAATTGTGAGGTTTATTCCTTTGTTGCTTTGTGAATTGAATTTCTTTTTAGATCTTCCTTTCATTGTTACTAATCAACAAGCTAGTTTCCTTGTTGTGGTGTTTCTTCATCCGTTTAGTGTTCTTCTGCCTAGGTAGCCAAGTGTTTATCGCTGCTTGGAGGTCTAGTGTGTCGAATACTCTTAAAGTCCTTTGCTATAGTAGTCAAGTGCTTATCGCTGCTTGGAGGTTGTAGTAAGGCATTCACGTAAACTAAATTCAAGTTAGAGAAAGATTCCTTTTTCCTTGTGTCGAATCTTGATTCCGTCAAGGTTCCTCATCATATTGGTATCAGAGCTCAAGGTTGATCTCTTTCTTGGTGTATCTTTTATTGCTTTGTCGATAAAAAAAAAGATACTACCCTATTTATTTTTTTAGCCGAGATAAAAGAAAAAGAAAGACAAGAACCAAATTACCTATTTCTTGGTTTCTTGAATTTCTGCAAAACAAGGAACTTTCCTATTTTCCCCCCATTTTCTAATGTTACCGTCTTACCTCAAAATTATATTTATTTGAGCAACGATGAATTTCTCATATCAACAAAGAAAGTTAATACGTGATGATTGCTCAAAAATATTAGCAATCACAAAGAGGTTATCAAACAGTCTTGAACATTATTTACAATTGAAAGAAGAGACAAGATTACAAGAAGAGGCAAGATTGCACACACAACCAAGGAATGATACACATCTTCAAAAGAGCAACCTCTTCCATACTAAGTGCCATGTTCAAGGCAAGGTTTGTCTGCTTATCATTGATAATGGTAGTTGTGCTAATGTTTGTTCTTCCGATTTAGTTAACACTCTTGACTTACCTTGGAAGAAACATCCACATCCTTATAAGTTATCTTGGTTGTCAAATAATGGAGAAATAAGGGTGGAAAGGCAAGTTGAAATTACTTTTGAAATCGGCAAGTTCAAAGATAGTGTTCTATGTGATGTTGTGCCCATGACCGCTAGTCATATAATTTTAGGAAGACCATGGCAATATGATAGAGGTGCGGATCATGATGGTAGAAAGAACACCTACCAATTGCATATGGATAAGAGGAATGTCATACTATATCCTTTAACTCCTAGTGAAGTTTGTGAGGTACATAAAAAAAATGGCCGAGAGAAGAGAGCAAAGATTAAAAAGAAGATGCAAGATTGCAAGAAGAGGCAAGATTACAAGAAGAGGCCAAATTACAAAAAGAAACAAAATCGCAACATGCGAAAAACGTGGTGCGTGACGAGTTGCAGTATTGGCGTGAAACACAATTTCTTGATGAGGAAAAAGATCTTTTTGATGCAACACAATTGCTTGATGAGGAACAACATCCTTTTGAAGCCATGATTTTTGAAGAGTCGATAGCATCAACTTTTTCGTTCATTACTCTTGATCTAACAACTTCTCTACTTCCTAGTATTGATTTTATATTTAAGCAGGAGTTCAAGGCTGTATTTTCTACAAAGATATTCCTACCAAACCAAAGTTATGGTCCTTTCCTTAAATTACAAGATTCGAGGGACGAATCTTTTTTGAAGAAAGGGAGAATGATGAGAACTTATATACGGATCCTTTAAAGAATGATGAGGTTTGGGTAATGTCTAAAAGGAGATATAGGAGGCAAGATTTAACATCACATCACTCATTTTGGAGGCCCAAAAGACTCAAAAGAATGAAGACTATCATCAACTTGGATAAACATTAAATTCAGCTTTGTGACAGTTTGGTGTAATTGTCATAACTTGCGATCCAGGAATCCAATGAAGCTCATTCTAGATGATTTTGAAAGATAAGAGGCATATCTACAACTTTCATGAAGAACACAAGACCAGATTATGCCTTTATGAAGTCCTAAATTGTCGTGCAACTTACTACACCATGCTGTCCAGATTTTCAGCGAGAATTAATCTTGTTTTTTAAAGTTTAGCATTTATTTAATTTCCAGATTTTAGTATATTATTAAATTCGAAATATTATTTAAATAAAGGACATGTGGTCCATTTAGCAAGTAGTTTATGCTTTAGCATATTCTTTAGCAAGTAGTTTATTCTTTAGCATATTCTTTAGAAGTATAATCCTAGTCCATTTAGGACTTAGCTTGTTTAGGGATATTTCAGCTGAAATCTTTCTCTATATAAAGAGAGGTTTCGACCACATATTAGGGAGACTTGATTAATGATAATTGTGAGGTTTATTCCTTTGTTGCTTTGTGAATTGAATTTCTTTTTAGATCTTCCTTTCATTGTTACTAATCAACAAGCTAGTTTCCTTGTTGTGGTGTTTCTTCATCCGTTTAGTGTTCTTCTGCCTAGGTAGCCAAGTGCTTATCGCTGCTTGGAGGTCTAGTGTGTCGAATACTCTTAAAGTCCTTTGCTATAGTAGTCAAGTGCTTATCGCTGCTTGGAGGTTGTAGTAAGGCATTCACGTAAACTAAATTCAAGTTAGAGAAATATTCCTTTTTCCTTGTGTCGAATCTTGATTCCGTCAAGGTTCCTCATCACCTTTACTTGTTGATGAGTATTATAATGTTTAAGGTGATTCTAGGGAAGATTATATACAAAGGATGCATCAACAAGTAGTCGAGAACATTGCAAAGAGGAATGAGCAAACTGCCAAATATGCCAATAAAGGCCGCAAGAAAATATCCTTTGATGTTGGTGATTGGGTTTGGTTACACCTTAGGAAAGACCGATTTCCTAATGAAAGAAAGAGTAAATTACATCCAAGAGGCGATGGTCCTTTTCAAGTTGTTGCTAAGATCAATGATAATGCATGCAAGATAGACTTGAAAGGTGAGTATGGTGTATATTCTACGTTTAATGTTTATGACTTGTCCCCTTTTGATTTTAATTCAGATTAAGTTGATGATGATGATCCTAGGACGAATCATACTTTTCAAGGGGGAGGAGATGATGAGGGACCATCCAAGGGGCTGCCCTACTCAAAGGATTCCTTATCTAAACTACAAGGACCAATGACACGGCTTAGGACAAGGAATGTGAATCAACTTATTACATCATTGATCCAAGACATAAAGGACAAAGAGGAAGCTAAGTTACAACTAGAAGATGAATTACAAGTTAACCTCTTAACTTTACAAAGTGTACAATTCGGCCCAATCAAGCAAAGTGGCTAAGAAGGGAATTTTAGGAACTTTGTAAATTAAAGTCTATTCTAGAATTTAATTAATTTCAGCTTTATTTATTAATTAAGTAGCGGATAGACACATTATCTCTTAGTGTTGCTATAATAAAGGACATGTTCTCCATGTGTTAGATAGTGGCTAGAATATAGCAAGTTTTAGTTATCTAGTAGTTATAGAGTCCTAATTCTTCAAGGACTCTTCTTTGTAAGGCTATGTTAGCCGAAATCCTACTCTATTTAAGGAGGATTTAGGCCACCATTGTAAATACGTTAGATATATGCTATTCGATAAGGTTATTCCTTAGATCCTTGTGAATTGAACTTTTGTTAAAACTTTATTCATTAATTGAGTTACTGTATCAACAAGTTAGTTTCAATTGTTGTGGTGTTTTAACTTCCATCGATACTTAGCCTACTTTAGAGTTACGTTAAGTATATTCCCATTGAAACTAGTTCAAGTAAGAGAAAGATCCGACCTTAATACTTTTGTGTCGAATCGTTGATACTTGTTATCAAGGTTCTTCATCATCTCGGATCAATGATGAAATATGTTAAGTCACCTTCCTTGTCCTTAGCCTTGTCATTGGTCCTTGTATGTTGGATAGGGATCCTTTGTGTAGGGTAGTCCCTTGGATGGTTCCTCATCATCCCCTCTCCCTTGAAAAGGATTCGTCCACAAATCATCATCATCATCAACATAATCTGAATCAAAATCAAAAGGGGACAAGTCAGCAACATTAAAAGTAGAACTTACACCATACTCACCTTTCAAGTCTATTTTGTAAGCATTATCATTGATCTTCGAAACAACTTGAAAAGGTCCATCTCCTCATGGGTGTAACTTAGACATTCTTTCATTAGGAAATCAATCTTTCCTAAGATGTAACCAAACACAATCACCAACTTCAAACGAGATCTTCTTGCGGCCTTTATTTGCATACTTTACATATTGTTCATTCCTCTTTGCAATGGTCACAGAAACTTGTTGATGAATCATTTGAATATAATATGCCATAGAATCACCTTCTACATTATAATACTCATCAATAGGTAAAGGAGTTAGATCTAAAGGGGTTAGGGGGTTAAAGCCATAAACAACTTCAAAAGGGGAATTATTTGTAGTAGAATGCAAAGTTCTATTATAAGAAAATTCAGCAATATGTAAGCAATCTTCCCACCTTTTAAAGTTCTTTTGAATGAGTGCTTTAAGTAAAAACCCCTGAATTCCTATTTGTTACCTCGGTTTGGCCATCTGTTTGTGGGTGACTTGATGTAGAAAACAGCAATTTGGTCCCCAATTTTCTCCATAAAGTCTTCCAAAAGTAACTTAGGAACTTTACATCTCTATCACTCACAATGGTCTTAGGAACTCCATGAAGCCGAATGACTTCCTTTAAGAACTAATTTGCTACATGACTTGCATCACTTGTTTTTATGCAAGGAATAAAGTGAGCCATCTTAGAAAAAGGATCAACAACAACCATTATACTATCCATACCTCTTTGGGATCTCAGCAATCCAAGAACAAAGACCACAGATACATCAATCCAAGGCGAAAATGGACTAGGTAAAGGCATGTATAAACTGTGAGCTTTGCTTGTACTCTTAACCTATTTACATTTAAAACAAAGTTCACATATTTTCTTAACATCTCTTTTCATCTTGGGCCAATAAAAGTGTTCTTCTAATATGTCTAAGGTTTTAACAACACCAAAATGTCTCATTAAGCCGCCACAATGTGCCTCCCTAACAATTAAATCTCTAATAGAACATGATGGAATGCACAATTTATTACCTTTAAACAAAAAGCCATCAAAACCTATAAAAAATCTTCTTGAGCCGAGAGCTCACAAGATTTAAATAAATCTAAAAAATCATTATCAATTTCATACAAGGCTTTAAGATGTTCAAATCCTAACAATTTAGCATTCATAACCGAAAGTAAAGTATACCTTCTAGATAGAGCATCGGCTACAATGTTTTCCTTACCTTTCTTGTATTTGATGATGTAAGGAAAGGTATCAATGAAGGAAACCCATTTAGCATGTCTTTTATTCAACTTAATTTGCCCTTTTAGGTACTTGATGGATTAATGGTCCGTATGCATGACAAATTCCTTTGCAATCAAGTAGTGTTTCCATGTCTCCAAAGCTCTAACAATCGCATACAAATCTTTATCATAAGTAGGATAGTTAAGTGTATGACCACTTAATTTCTCACTAAAATATGCTATAGGTTAGCCTTGTTGTTGCAAAACAGCTCCAATACCTTTCGGCAACTCCTTAGGGAATACATCTTTAAATTCCTACAAAAGATCAACAAAAAGACTAGGTAGAGAAGAAGAAGTTGGATCAAAAGAGTTAATAGTTAGGGACCTTTCGGCTCTTTTAAAAACTAACAAAACAATTACTTGTTTTGCTCGAATTGCCCTATCTACCTTTCCCGATAAACAAACACTCTTTTCTCACCTTTTGTCTAACATTAGGCTCGGCTTTTTCTTTTATTTTTACATTGGATTTTACCTCATGGGTAGGATCACTCTTATTTTTCAACTCACTCTCTTTCCTTTCTCTTATTCTTTTCTCTCTATTCCCGACCATTTGTTTATGATCCTCACTAGCTTGACTAGGTGTCAAAGGATGTAATGTAAATCAAATATTATCCATAGTAACTTGGTACACATTCTTTCTCCATATATTTTTCGCACACCTATCATATTGCCATGGCCTTCCCAAAATTATGTTCCTTGCGGTCATTGAGAACACATCTCATAGAACTTTGTCCTTGAACCTTCCAATCCTGAATTCAATCTCTACTTGCTTATCCATTGATTTCATCACTATTGTTTAACCAAGAAATCTTATAAGTCATAGGATGTGCTTTACAAGCAAAATCAAGAGAGGTGACCATATCATAAGAGCAAACGTTGGTACAACATCCATTATTAATAATAAGTAAACAAAGCTTGCCTTTAACGTTGCACTTAGTTTGGAAGAGATTGCTCATTTGTTGATGTGCATCAGCTAATGGTTGAGAGTGAAGAAGCTTCATAGTAACTAAAAGTTGATTTCCATCTTCCAAAAGTTCCTCCAAGGCCACGGTTTCCTCCTCCAAATCAACACCCTCGGTTTCCTCATCACTAACCCACGTTCCATCATCTTGCATGATCATAACACTTAGATTTGGGCAGTCTCTATTAGAATGCCCTTTTCCTCTACATTTAAAACATTCTTTTGCAAGATTAGGAGTAGTACTTAACCTCGAATTGGATGAACTCGAAGTAGAAGATGTTTTGGCTGCCCCGATTGATGTCGTGGCTGATTTTGCAACACTTGTAGCCTCTTTTGCTTTAATTTGGCTTGGTAAAATAGTAGGAAAGGTTTTGGGCTGATTTGGCTTTTTCTAAAATTGGAAATTTGTCGAGTTAGTCCTTAAACTCTTTTCTTTTTGCTGCCTTTTGATTTTCTCTGCATAGCACACCATAGAGATAAGATTATCAAGGTTAGCACGTTCTTCCTTTGATGTAATTTTGTAATTTAGACCAGCCAAGTACTGCACCAATGTAACCTCTTCATCTTCTTGAATATTAGCTCTAATCATTGCAATCTGCATCTCTTTGTAGTATTGATCCATCGAGTCAGTTCCTTGCCTCAATCTTTGCAAGCGGTTGAAAAGTTCCTTAGTGTAATTTTGGGGAACAAATCTACGCTTCATAACCGCTTTCATCTCATCCCAAGTATCAATTTGTCTTTGTCCAACTCTTCTCATTGTTTCGGCCTCTTTGTACCACCATATTGATACATAATCTCCAAACTCCGTGGCTACCAACTTAACTTTCTTTTCCTCCGAGTAATTATGCACGGCCAAAACATTGTTAACTCTACGAATCCAATCTAAAAAGAATTCGAGATCGTTTATACCTTGAAAAGAGGGAATCTTGGTCTTGATTGCACCAAGATTATTGTCAAACCCTTGGAATTGATCATCCCTTCTCGGCTCATATGCAAGATTGTTCTCCATCCGAATTGGTTCCAAAGCTCTCGGTAAAGTAGAATTTAAATCCACCCTTGCCGAATGGTCTCCTTCAATGGCTCATTTGATTCTTGTGATTCTTGATCATCATTCTCGGCCTCAACATCAATTTGTTTACCTCTTTTAGGCGCAATTGGTTGCTTTGAAACTTCAAGATTGTCCAATCTCTCAGTTATCTCCTACATTTGTAGCAACATCTTGTGCATGAATGATTGTGTTGATTCTACAAAAAGCTTATCTTCTCCAAAGATCTCGCCTTGCTTTGATGATCCTTTCTGTTTAGACATATTTAATCTCAAAGAAACACTAAAACTGTTAGATAGAAAAGAAAAAATCACTCTTTATTCCAACAATACTCGTAAAAGAACTTCAACTCTAGATGAATTAAAGGTTGCTAACTTGTTATGTTGAGACAAAGATGAAAAATAATGGAAATAAATCATATCTTGACTTACACGAATTAGGCAAAAGAAAGAATAAAAGAGTAATCTTGAAAATCCTAGACCTAATCAAGAAAAGAAGATACTTTTAAAGGTATTCTTTTGTGTTTAGGAGAAGGAAGATCTCAATCTTTACGTTTCTTGATTTCTTGTTCTTGAATCTTTTTCTTTGTTTTTCTTTTGACTTACCCTTTTCTTGGCCAAAAATTATCAAAGAATTCCGGCTTGAAGGCTCTACAATTCTTGATCTTGGATTTAATATCACGGCAATCAAGAAGAAAGGGGTGAACAATTACCAATTCTTGAAACGAGGCTCGAAAGCAATAGGAATTAAGAAGTTTGCTTTTTGTTTGTTCACTAAATAACTCTCAGTTTCTTTTTTTTTTGGACCGAAATAATTCATCTTTTTTTTTTTTTTTTTTATCAATTTCATGCAAACAAGAAATTTTCAAGAAAGCGGTAAAGGTACACCAAGAAAGAAATCAACCTTGTGCTCTGATACCAACTGATGAGGAACCTTGATTTTTAAGGTCAGGATTCGACACAAAAGGTTTAAAACTCGGATGTTTCTCTAACTTGAACTAGTTTCCAAGGGGAATGTAATCAACGCAACTCTAAAAAGGTCAATTACCAATGGGGCTTGAAACACCACAACAAGCAAAACTATCTTGTTGATACAGTAACTCAAGAATTATTGAAGTTCTATAAGAAGTTCAATTCACAAGTATCTAAGGAATAAACTTACCAAATAGCATATCTAACGTAATTACAATGGTGGCCGAAATCCCCCTTAAAGAGAGTAAGGATTTCGGCTCAATGAACCCTAAATAAAGAATCTTAATTAAGTTAGAATTCTTGAATCCTAGAAACAGTAAACTACTATAATTGAACTACTATATAAACACATGGACAACATGTCCTTTATTATTACCTTATTAAAGATAATTTGGCTAACTATAATAGGTAAATAACATAAAGCTGAAAATTTAATTAAAGTCTAGAATAGACTTTAATTTACAAGTTTCCCAAAATGCCCTTCTCAGCCACTTTACTTGTTTGAGCCGATTTCCACACTTTGTAAAGTTAAGAGGTTAACTTGCACTTCATCTTCTAGTTGTAACTTAGCTTCCTCTTTAGTCTTTACATCTCGGATAAATGATGAAATATGTTGAGTCACCTTCCTTGTCTTTAGCCTTGTCATTGGTCCTTGGATGTTGGATAAAGGATCCTTTGTGTAGATCAGCCCATTGGATGGTCCCTCATCAAGTGGAGATATATCTTTAGGGGAACTTTAACTCATGGTTGTGAAGAAAAAATTTGGCTTTTGAAAAATCTGCAAATATTCCGGGTCCTCTACTTATGATCAAGACAATTCTTACAAAAGTTTTTGAATTGCTTGATCAATGGGAGATGATCCCCGGAGCTAGATTAGCTACTTTGTTGGATAGATGGTAGTATACAGGATGACATTTATTTTTTACTCATTGCCATGGAAGCTTTTGTCTAGATGGTCGGTTTAGCTATTCTTTGTAATATACCTAGGGTAAAGTACTTCAGTTGATAATAAAAAAGTTCATCCCATTCCCAAAAAAAAAAAAAATAGTTTTATTATTCCCACCATCAAAACTCCAATTATGATTTAAATAGAAATTAAAAATAGTAGTTTCACTATAAGTTACAATAAGGGAAAATGATATAGTGGTCTTTAAAATATTGTGGATGATACAATAAGATCCCAAAAGTTTTTTCACTTCTTATATGGTTCCAAAATATTTGCGAGCTTCCAAGATATATAGTACCACCACCACTTCCTAATGTGGTTTCCGGCAAAAACAAAATCATATGTGCCCTCTCTTTAAGGGTAAAATAGGTGACACTCGTGGGTTCCTCTCTCATAAATCACAAGATTTCATTTTCTACAAGATATCCCATAATTGTTGTCCAAAGTAAACCCCCACAAATCATATTTTGTGCCATCGAGAAGGTGAAGAAGGCAAGGGAATTCTCCCTTATCCGCGGTTGCTAGCACCAACCACCAACTACCCTCCCCTAAGCAACAATCACTGCTAAAGAAGAAAGTAGGGGAAGAATAAATTTGTCTGATGCATAAAAAGGGAAACAAAATCAATTGAAATCATGAATTTATTTTTTCACTTTACTCTTTTTTCTACTGTGGCGCTCGTCGTCAGTGAAACAAGCGATCACCTGCCACCGTAAAACCACAATCAACCACCTTCCTCCTGTCTCCACACTAAACAGCTACCAGCCACATACCCCTCTATCTCAACTCCTCTTAATCAATTAAGACTCCACCATTTTTTAAACCAACCACTTGTCGGCCTTTTTTCCATGCTAAATCAAACCCCCTACCTTAACCAATACCGCCACAAACAAATAATAAAAAATACGGTGACCATCATGGCCAGAGGGAAAGAATCGACAAAAAGTCTGTTAGTAGTGCCCCAGGACCATTCACATATGTTGTACGTTTTATATCTTTTGAGCATGCAATTGAATAGCTAATTTTGCTTATGAACATCAAATTCGTGATTTGATAGTAAAACTCATTAGCTTATGTAATTACTATTCTAGTTGTCCCTAGTTTCATGTAATGTTCTTTTCAATGAAATAAAACTAGTATGATGTTTGATTGATGATTATGTTTTACTAATCATGTGTAATGAATACAAATCATATCATAGATGCAATATATTGGGATATATTGTATCAGACGTGATCCGTTAGAGAAGTAATACTTCATGGTCCCTAGTCATAAGTATTACTTCCTCAATACTATTTTAGAATCCTTAGACCTTATGTCTCCATTGATTCTAGCATGAATGGAGCCACGTTTTGACTCAGTCGAACTCTACTTTTAATCGAGTAATCAATACGACCGATGATCGGATGTAGCGTCCTATCATGGCTTGAATGTGAGAGGCATTGTAAGGAATTTGTCCCTCTCTATTATTAGTGAGAGATATCCATGGGCCCCTCGATAGGGAAAAACTGTTTAAATGCATGACCGTGCTCAAATGTATTTGATAAAGTGGTTATCAAATACTATTTGTTGGAACAGTTTACCCGGAGATCGAGAATAAATACAATTAAGCTTAATAAGGGTGACGACTACCATGCCATATTCTTAATTAGGGTATCACGAGACAAAGGGATTAAATAGTGGATTGATATTAGGTTCCACCGTAAATTCATTCACTTTGGGTAGTCACAATGTCCTGTTAGGGACCACTTGTGATTTATAAACACATACTACTACTAAGTATGTTTTCATTGCCATTGTGATATGAACCTACAGGCTCACACGCATAGACGAGCTAACGAGCTTCATGTCCAGATTCAATGAATCTAGAATGTGTCTAGGTTCATTGTATCTAACATTTATTTTTTCTGAGAATAATAAAGCGTTATTATTCGAATTAGAGATAAGGGGCATTTTCGGTATAGCTGGGATTATATGGGAGTTATTATCCGATAAGACTCCAACTACCAGCAGAAGTCTAGAGGACGTGGGAGTTATAGACTCCCACTGCCAAAAGAGGTGGATAGGACGTGGGAGTTGTTCTTGAAACACTCCCTATATAAACTTTTCTTGGCCGAAACCCTAGGGGTTAATGCTTTTCAGCCGAAATACCAAAAAGACCTAGAAAATCAGATTTTCTATTCTGCCTTTCCCTTTTCTCTCTAATTCCCGAAACTCAGAAAAACGAAGAGCTAGCAATCACTATTCGTTTCGTCACGTGAATACCGGTAGAGGGACATTCCGCAAAGGGAAATCCATTGGCGGCGGCAATGTATCCAAGAAACAGCATCTTTCATTAAAGAATCATATTCTTGAACCCGAAAAGTAAGTTTCTGTTTAGATTTTTTTCGATTCCTATGGTATGAGCGGATCCTTCGGGGGTAGGACTCATGGGTGCTTAGAAAGAGTTTCTGCCCATGAATGTTGGGGTTTCCCACAAATCTCATATTCCTCACTCTCCTCTAGCTCCTTATGTTGCTTATAGATCTGATTAGTTCTAAACAATGATTAGACAGAGTGATGGCAGGAGAAGAGGGGTTCACTACCAAAAAATAGTTAAATAGCGACTGAATTTAGTGACCGAAATTTTAGGTCACAACATTAACGACGGAATACCGACCGAATAGTAACCGAAACACGCGGTTGTTAGTCCATCGCCATTCCGTCGGCCATATCGGTCCCGTTGACCAAACTAAAACGACGTCGTTTTGTTCACCCTTAACGACAAAATGCGGACTGAAATTAACGACCGTGTACCAACGGATAATATAACGACCCAATACCGACGAAAATTAACGACCGTTTACCGATGGAAAACATAACGGTTTATATTTATGTAGTAATAAATCAAGGACTCAAAACGACGTCGTTTTGCGTATTTAACGACCGACGACCGACCTAATTTAACGTCCGGTTACCGATGGATGGTATAACGACCGAATACCGACGGAGGTTAACGACCGAAGACCAACGGAGGTTAATGACCGAATACCGACGGATTAGTTAACGACTGAAACACGACATCGTTTCAATGTTGTATTTCTAAAAAATATATATATAAGAAAAATTCGACTGAAACCCTTGTCGCTATTATGTCGTTGTTGAATTTTCATCTGCTACTACTACCTTGTCTCCTCACCGCCATCTCAGACGCCCCCTTGCCGCTTCACTGCCATCTCCGACTGCCACCTTGCTGCCTCACCACCATCGCCTTCCCCCTCCACTCCCCAATTCTTACAAACCCAAACCCACCATCGCCTTCACCCTCCACTTCCGAAGCTGCTCTGAGACAACAGAAACAGAGACCCAATTGGAGCAGTTTTTTTTTTCTTCTTCCCCTCACCGCCATCTCCGACGCCACCAGAGTAAGTTTTGCTTCATTCTTAATTTTTTTTTTAATTTTTAATTTTTAATTTTTAATTTTTTTTATAAGGAAATCCTCGTTTTGGTACCAAAGAAGAAGAAATCCCTCCTCCACTCACACTAAAAGACAATTTCTTCGGAAAATTTTATCGCTGCTAAATCGGTAATTAGCTTTGCAGTGATCTTTGGCTGATTTCTTGCGTTTTTTGCGATTTTTTGCGAAAAACATTAGACTATTTTTTGCTGCTGTTGCTGTTTTTGAATTTTACCATCCAAAGTGTTAGATGGGTTTTATGTTCTAATCATAGAATTGACTTATGCTAGAATATATTGCATTTTGGCTGTTCTTCTTTTTGCATTATAGCTCCATTAAAGGTATTTTTCCTCTTTATTTTTTCAATTTTTTGCTTCTGTTTTTTGCTTGTGATTTTTGCTTTTGTTTGAATAGAAGTCATTTAAAAGTCAATTAGATTGAATACAAATTGTCTAGAATATAAAATTTATAAGTATCTTCCTATCTTTTATTTAGCAGTTCCGAATCACAACTCCCCTCTCCTTTATTTCTTACTGCTGCCAATTTTTCTGTTCTTCTTGTCTGAGCATCCTGTTTTTGCTTGTGTCTATTTGTCTTCTGATAAACCACTTCGTTGTCTATTGGTTTGTTATTCTGGGAAGGCTGTTATGTGCTGTTCTCCTTTAGGTTCTCTTGGCATGCTCCAGCTTTGGCTGTAGAGTTGTTGCTGGGATTGAACTTGGGGGAATGACATGTGTTGATCTCCTTTGAATTCTCTTTAATTTGCTACTCCTTTGATAAAGTTGGAATCTTTAAATGTGGGTCAGAATCTAAATATGCTTTTAGTTGATGAATCTGTGACGCGTGAGAACATTTTATATTGTCAGCTTCTTAGTGTTCTTAAGCTTTACTTGGATAGTGATTGATTTTGATACGAAAACGTTAATAGTTAAATTGTTTATAAGAGTATATGTGGATCCCAAAACCTTAAATTTTTTGTTCCGTTTCGAATTCCTTGACCTTCGGTTTAGTAAATTAGGGGAGGTTACCCTTCCGGCTCTCTAAAATCAACCACTGATTCTCATTCCACCAACTTATATCATTAACAAACACACACACACACACACACACACACACACCTACATACAACTCCGAATTTTTATTGTGTATAAGCCACAAACTGAGTTTACTATTTAGCTACAAACTTTGTTTTTCTTTTGCTGGTTATGGAAACTGCTCATTTATGTGTTGATTGTGTCCTAACTTTTGAGATTTGGATGAATTTCTGTTTATTGTGTCCTTTAAAAGTCGGTATTTTATTGTGCTTGTGAATACTTTCCATGTATTTCAGAGATGCCTCCAAAGAAAAGTATCCGAGTTTCCTTACCATTTGGTTCTCCAGCCACGTCTGTTCCTGCCTCCACCTCCCAGCCTGGTTCATCACCTGATTTGGTGTCGACACTGCCATCTGCTCCCGTGCTCGGTACGACACTGATGATGCACAGACATCTCGGGATGCGTCTGCGTCAGTACCCGCCACTGAGTCTACGCCGGTAGTAGGATCGGCGACTCACCAGTCTACTGTCCCACATACAGCGTCTTATACTGGTGGAGTTGCGGCTACAGTAGATACTCGTATTCTCCTACAGCCTACCCTTAGCACGTAAGTAAATTCATTAATTATTTCCTTTAAGCTAATTAAACTACTTATCGTCATTATAGTAACTAATCAAATTTTTTCTTTGCGATTATAGTATTAGGTTGGCATGCAGCTGTTCCGCCGCCAGTACTTCAATATTTCAAGATCGTTTCAAGGGGGCATATAGTACCATCAAGGATGTTCTCCAGGCAGAAGACAAATTGTGGTGGGACGAGTTCAAGGTAAGTAAATTAGTAAATAAGTTTGAATTTAGAAGTCTTCGAATTTAATTATCTAACATTATTTCAAATTACAGAAAAAGTATCGCTGGGCTCCTGAGCATGAGGATGGCGTCAAGACAGGTTGGCGTACCATACTTACGAGGAGACTCAGCGGCATTATGAGCGACGCTCTGGAAAAAAAAGAGGCCCACATGGGTTTCTGAGACCGATTGGGTGCGACTTCAAGAGTACTGGCAGACTCCGAAATTTAAAGCCAAGTCGGCACAGGTAGCAAAAAATGGGAAAGAAGGGAGGGGTGGCAAAGGCCCGATGAAGCACACGGGCGGTTCGCTCAGCCACATTGAGCACCACATGAGACTGGCACTTAAATATATTAATTGACGTATTCTTATATTTTATGTGTTTTTTGTTCGTATTTAAATGTTTTAATGATTTTGTTTAACAGGAAAAGGAGGTCGGACATGCAGTCCCATTCCCGGCCAGTTACGATCATCTTCATCACCAACATATCGGCCCAAAGAAAGGCGAATGGGTTGATGAAGATTCTAGAGAGTTGTCTGTAAGTATTTTATTACCTTTTCTCCTTTTTTGATATTAGTTATTTTATGTCATAACCTGACATTTTATTTGACAGGGGGTGTTCCATGAGGTTTATGACGACACCGCAAGCCAAGCAACTCAAGCTGGACTGCCTCATCAGGATTTTTCGATTCAGATTGAGTTGTCTGCTGAGGCTGCGAGTGGGCTAAGAAAGGGACGTGTCCAAGGACTCGGTTCCTTTAGTGATGTGGTAAAGACAATGAAGCGAGGAAGACAGGCGGTCTCGCATTCAGACATGGAACAAAAAATGACCAAAATGGAAGCAAAGTTTAAGAAAGAGATGGCCGAGCAAAAAAGAGAATTCAAGATGAGGGAAAAGAGGAGAAACAAGGGTTTAGCTAGTATGTTAGATGAAATTTTAACAATTAGGGACCATGTTGTATTAAGTGCCCCTGAGATAGAGGCCAAATTGAGTAGTATCTTAGACGATGAGTTAGAATCAGACTATGACGATGACCCCTTAACTGTCGATGAAGTTTTGGGGAGTCAATAGAGTACCTAGTTAATTTTGTATCAATTTGTAACTATTGTTATCTTTTAATTTTTTTTTTTTAAGTTATGTTTTGTGATTATTTTGGAATTTTTATTTTGGGTTATGTTTTTAGTTGAATGGAAGATACCTGAATTGTGTAGGGGGTCTGTTCTATAGGTACCCTGTTCTGCTGCTGGAAAATTGGTTTCATACCGACCGAATTAGGACCGCTTTAGGGTTTAGCGACGGATTAAGCTCGACGACGTCGTTTTGAAAATATGCGCTGTAATTTATCATTGGGGCAACCCAATGGCGACTGACACAGACATATCCGTTGCGAATAGGATAATGGGCGACCGACTAGCGACCGACCTTGATACCTCGGTCGTAATTCAGTAGGTATATTCTCCCGGATTCCGTTTTTATATAAAATAGCAAGGTTTTTAAGGATATATAAAAAGATTTGTGATGCGGGACCATCTAGAGGGCTGCCTCATAGAAGGCATCCCTTATCAAACATCATAGTACCAATGACTAGATCAAGAACCAAGCAAGTCAATCAACAATTATCTACATTGATCCGAGATCTAAAGCACAAAGAGGAATCAAAGTTACATCTAGAAGATGAAGTTCAAGTTCAACTAATAACTCTTGAAGACATTCAATTCGGCCCAAACAAGCAAAGTGGCTAAAAAGGGCATTTTAGTCTTTTAGTACATTAAAGTCTATTCTAGACTTTAATATATTTAGTTTATAGTCTTTATTTTTATTAGCCATGTTGGCCGCAAGAATAAAGGAATTTGTTACCTAATAGGATTTGTTGTCCATCATATTAGGTAATGTTTTGTTTTAGGAAGTTTACTTAAGTTAGGATTCAAGAGTCTTACCTAAAGTAGGACTCTTCCTTATTTGTTGGTTGGAACCGAAATCTTCACTCTATTTAAGAGAGATTTCGGCCAACATAATACTTAGACTTGATATATTGATATTTTGATTAAGGTTATTCCTTAGATACTTGTTTATGAATTTCCGGTAGAACTTCATATTCTTTGAGTTACTGTATCAACTAGCTTGTTTCTCTAGTTGTGGTGTTTCAGCCTTCATTGATACTTAGCCTGCTTGGAGTTGTGTTGAGTATATTCCCATAGAAACTATTTCGAGATAGAGAAAGATCTGCTAAAAAGCCGAACCTTGATATAAAACATCACGGTTTCGCATCAAGTGGTATCAGAGCAAAAGGTTGATCTCTATCTTGGTGTACCTTACGTTTTCAAAAAAATTTCTTGTTTGCTTGGAATAGACCGAGAAAGATAACAAAAAAATATTACTACTACCCAACGCAAAAGCCACCCGGAAGTAAAGAAATTGGCAGCCGGGTTATCCTAGTTAGACACGGATCAAACCAAAAGAAACTTCCTTGTCCGCTTGGACACAAAGGAATTGGCTCTTGTTCCCTCTTGTTCTTGAAGTAGTCGCCATCAAACTCATCAAAAGGACGGTAATATCTTCCTGACACGGAGTTCTTGATAAAGGCGGCCATGAAAAGAGTAAGTCTAAAGGTAAAGGGTAAAGAAAGAAATCAAGAAAACAATTTTTTTCAAGATTTTAAATTTTCGGTTATTGTTCACAGCACTATTCATCCGAGATTTAAAAGCAATTTTCAAGAAAATCAAGAAACGTAAAAGTCACATCTTTTTAACGATTATTCTTATTCTTTCTTTCTTAACTATTTGTGTAGGTCAAGATAGGAATTCTTTCCAATATTTTTCAGCGTTTCATCAACACAACATTAGGAATCTTTAAATTCATCTAGAGTTGGAAGTTCTTGACAAGTATTGTTGGAATATTGAGATCAATTTTTTTTTCCTACCTAACGATATTGTGTGATTCTTTTTCTTTGCAAAGATAATGTCTTTTGATGAAGGTACTTCGCAGCAAGGTGCCATGGATAGTGACAAACTTTTTAAAGAATCAATACAACAAACAATGAAAACATTGATGCAATCCATCAATGACATGAAAGATCGATTGGAGAATCTTGAAATAAAGAACCATTCGGATAAGGGCAAAGCCGCAGCAAAAGATGATCAAGAAGATCAAGATTCTCAAGAATCCTTTGAGCAAAATTCAAGGGACAACTTTCGGTACAATAAGGAATTTCAGCTGAGAGTTATTCCAAGAATGATGGACAATTTTGCCTATGAGCCAAGGCCAAATCAGCAAGATCAAAGGTATGATCCGAGACCATATGTTCATGACCAAAGATTTGAGCCGAGAACAAATCAGATAGATCAAATGTATGATCCGAGACCAAATCTTCACAACCAAAGGTATGATCCGAGAGCAAATGTTCAAGATCAAAGGTATGATAATAATCTTGGTGCTATCAAAACCAAGATCCCTCCTTTCCTAGGCACAAATGATCCTCAATTATTTTTAGATTGGACTCGAAAAGTTAACCATGTTTTTGATGTTCATAATTATTCGGAGGAGAAAAAGGTTAAATTGGCAGCCATGGAGTTTAGAGATTATGCATCAATTTGGTGGGATAATGAGATCCATGAACGGAGAAGATCGGGGCAAAGACCAATTGATTCATGGGAGGTTATGAAAGCGGTCATGACACGACGATTTGTGCCTCAAAGTTTTAATCGTGATTTGTACAATCAACTCCAAAGATTGAGGCAAGGGACAAACACCGTTGATGAATACTACAAAGATATGGAGATGGCCATGATTAGATCAAACATCCGGGAATATAATTGATGCGGAACCGTTGTACGACTACGAAGGTTCGGCTTGAATGCCCGATCTTTCTCTATCTCGAACAGTTTATGGGGGAATATAAACAACCTTTCTCCCGCAAGGTTGAATATCAATGGGGCTGAAACACCACAATAAGTATAAACCAAACTTATTGATACAGTAACTCAAACATGAATGAATTCTACCTAGAGAATCAAACACAAAGTAACTAAGGAATAACCTTAAATCAAAATATCAAAATATCAAGTCTAAGTAATAACATGCCTGAAATCCCTCTTAAATAGAGTGGAATTTCGTCCAAAAATAACCCACAAATAAGAGTCCTTTAAGGATTAGGACTCTACAACTCCTAGATAACTAAAAAACACTACCTAACATCAAGGACAATATGTCCCATTATTTAGCTAGCTTATTTCGGCCAACATGGCTAATTAAACAATATAATAAATCTGAAATATAATTAAAGTCTAGAATAGACTTTAATTATCAAATGACTAAAATACCCTTTCAACCGTTTTCCTTCCAATTATGTATCTTTCCTTCAAATGCTATTAGATGACTTTGATCCTTGTGTCTAGCTTTATTTGAAGGATTCTTTAACTCTTGAACCTTTATAATAGATACTTTCAACACTTGGAACAAAGGCTTTACTCGGAAGCTCGTATTTGGAATGTTGATGAGGTCATTTATCCAAATGACCTCTTTAAGCTTCATATATGATCCCGTATCATTCTCTCCTTCTTGAAAATCTTTCATATCCCCTCCCTCTTTTAATGGATTCGTCCTCGAATCTTCTAGACCGTGGGATGTAATTACAATATCAATCTTTTCTTCTGAATCGTTACTCTTTTCTTTCAACTCTTCATTTGGCAAACTTTCTAATTTTGGCTCGGCTTCATCGTTGTCTTCTTCACTTTCCAAATTTGTATCATTTTGTATTATATCATTATTTGGCAAGCTTTCTACTATGGTATTGGATTCTTCTCGAATTTCCCCATTTTTGATGCATTCATCTAGTCGTTCCATGCATTTCCATAGTTCTTTCATAGATTCCTTCGCTTTGATTTGCATCTCAATTTGCTCCGCATGATCAACCATCTCCATAACATCAACATGACAAGCTATTTCCACAATTGGCCTAATGTCATTATTCAAACCTGATAAGAACCGATTCAATGCAGTTTTCCTATTTTCTTGAATGTCAAGTCGATTCATGGCTAACCTCATGGCTTCATAATATTCATCTACCGATTTAGAACCTTGTGTAAGCATTTGTAAACGTTTGGTTTGTTCCTCCAAGTAATATGTGGAAACAAATCTCCGTTTCATCTCAGCTTTCAATTCATTCCAACTATCAATAGATCGTTGTCCCGCTCTTCTCCTAATTATACTTTCATCTTGCCACCAATTTGATGCATTACCAAAAAATCCCTTGGCTGCCATCTTTACCTATATACCCTCCGAATAATCATGACAAGCAAACATATCATTAAGTTTATGTATCCATTCAAATAATAATTCCGGCTCATTCGTACCTTCAAAAGATGGGATCTTGATTGCACCAATAGGGTTGCCAACTTGCGGAAATTTTGGTTCCCTTTGCGGCTCATATGGATAAAAATAAGAATCATCATATCTTGATTTTGTTATATGTGGGAAGCCATACCTTTTATCATCATAATCAAAGTTGTCATCTTCATGATCAAATTGTTGCCACATCTTTGCATGAATTTGTTGAAATCTTTAAAAAGATGGAGTCTTTAAACTTCTTGATTTACTTGAAAGTTGATCTTCTTGATCTTCTTGAACTCACACGGCTGCCCCTACAATTTCGAATCAATATTGACGTTTCTTGATTTTCTTGATTCTTGATTTTTTTGGTTCGGATGAACAGTAGCGTGAACAGTAACCGATAATCTGATTTGGCTCTCGGATGAATAGTTCCGTGAACAGCACTTATGAACAGTATCCGTGAAGAGTAATCCGCAAACATTAATTTCTTTTTTTTTTTTGGTAATTTTCTGCCCAAAATTTTAAAGAAGCAATAAAGATACACCAAGATAGAGATAAACCTTTTGCTCTGATACCACTTGATGCGGAACCGTTGTACGAATACGAAGGTTCGGCTTGAATGCCCGGTCTTTCTCTATCTCGAACAGTTTATGGGGGAATATAAACAACCTTTCTCCCGCAAGGGTGAATATCAATGGGGCTGAAACACCACAATAAGTATAAACCAAACTTATTGATACAGTAACTCAAACATGAATGAATTCTACCCAGAGAATCAAACACAAAGTAACTAAGGAATAACCTTAAATCAAAATACCAATATATCAAGTCTAAGTAATAACATGGCTGAAATCCCTCTTAAATAGAGTGAAATTTCGTCCAAAAATAACCCACAAATAAGAGTCCTTTAAGGATTAGGACTCTACGACTCCTAGATAACTAAAAAACACTACCTAACATCAAGGACAACATGTCCCATTATTTAGCTAGCTTATTTCGGCCAACATGGCTAATTAAACAATATAATAAATCTGAAATATAATTAAAGTCTAGAATAGACTTTAATTATCAAATGACTAAAATACCCTTTCAACCGTTTTCCTTCCAATTATGTATCTTTCCTTCAAATGCTATTAGATGACTTTGATCCTTGTGTCTAGCTTTATTTGAAGGATTCTTTAACTCTTGAACCTTTATAATAGATACTTTCAACACTTGGAACAAAGGCTTTACTTGGAAGCTCGTATTTGGAATGTTGATGAGGTCATTTATCCAAATGACCTCTTTAAGCTTCATATATGATCCCGTATCAATAATGAGGCTACTTTGGCGCGTTTCTTGGCTGGTCTAAATGACAAAATTAGACCCAAGGTAGAACGTGCTAACCTTCGTAATATTATTGACATGGTTTATTATGCTGAACAGATTGAGAGGCAACAAAAAGAGAAGAGTTCAAGGACTAATTCGGCAAATTTCCAATCTTGGAAACGGCCAAATCAGTCCCTAAACAATTCTACTGTTTTGCCGAGCCCAAATGGTGCAAAGGGCAGTTTGGGAAGTGCAAAAACAGTCACGGTTCCTTTTGGGGCAGCAAGGGTACCAACTACTTCAAAACCGACCGATTTGAGGGCTACATCAACTACACATGATCGGGAATGTTTTAAGTGTAAAGGTAAGGGTCACTTTGCTCGGGATTGTCCAAATAAAAGTACAATGATCATGATGGACGATGGAACGTGGGTGAGTGATGAAGAAGAAACCGAGGAAACGGTTTTTGTTGAAGAAGCCGAGAGCAATCAACAATGTCCATTCAATGATAATGATGGTCTTCTTTTGGTAAGTATGAATATTTTACATTCTAAACCATTAGATGACTTGCATCAACATCGTAGTAATCTATTTCATACAATGTGCAAAGTCAAGGATAAAGGTTGCTTAGTCATTATTGATAATGGAAGTTGCACTAATGTATGTTCTTTTGAGATGATCACCTCTTTAGCTTTACCGGTAAAGGCTCATCCGATGCCATACAAGCTTTCTTGGTTAAATAATAGTGGTGATATCAAAGTAGACAAACAAGTGGAGATAGATTTCTGCATTGGGACATTTAATGACACGGTTGTATGTGATGTGGTACCAATGACCGCAAGTCACATAATTCTGGGAAGACCATGGCAATATGATAGGTTTGCAAATCATATTGGGAGAAAGAATGAGTACATGATTACAAAGGATAACATACGTCATACTTTACTTCCAATGACACCTCAAAGAGTAAGTGAGATACAACAAAAGTTAGCCGAGAATAGAGAGAAAAAAGGAAAGAGCGGGAGTTGCAAAAAACGAGTGATCCTTCCAACGAGGTAACATCCGAGGTAAAAAGAGTGGAAAAATCCGCAAGCATTGTGAGAAAATATGCATGCTTACCATCGGTAAGGAAAGAGTGTTTATTTGTCAATTTTGGAAAGGCAGATAGGGCTTTAAGAGCAAACAAGCCGGTTATCCTTTTGATTTTCAGAGAAGACGAAAGGTTTGCTCTAACTAACACCTTTTCTTTTGATCTTTTAACTTCTTCTCTACCTAGTCTATGTGTTGATGTTTTACAGGAATTCAAGGATATTTTTCCTAAGGAGTTGCCGAGAGGTCTACCCCCAATCCGAGGCATAGAACATCAAATCGACTTCATTCCGGGATCAAATCTTCCAAATAGGGCAGCCTATAGAGCAAATCCGGATGAGACCCGCGAAATACAAAGGCACGTCGATTTACTTTTAGAAAAAGAGCAGGTACGTGAATCTTTAAGTCCTTGTGCTAGTCCGGTTATTTTGGTACCTAAGAAAGAAGGCACTTTTCGATTATGTACGGATTGTCGAGATATTAATAAGATAACTATTAAATATTGACATCCTATACCTCGCTTAGATGATATGCTAGATGAGTTAAGTGGTTCTTTATTCTTTTATAAAATTGATTTAACTCAAGGCTATCACCAAATTAGAATGAAAGAAGGTGATGAATGGAAAACTGCGTTTAAGACTAAATATGGTTTATATGAATGGATTGTTATGCCTTTTGGTCTAAGTAATGCACTTAGTACTTTCATGAGATTAATGAACTACATATTTCGGCATTGTTTTGGCAAATTTGTGGTAGTTTATTTTGATGATATTCTTGTTTATAGTAAAACCTTAGAGGAGCATATTCAACATCTTAAGGCTGTTTTTACTATATTAAGAGAGCAAACATTGTATGCCAAGCTTGAAAAATGCGTTTTTTGCACTAATTCTATTAATTTTCTTGGATACATTGTTAGTTCAAGTGGAATTCAGGTTGATCCGGCCAAAAATTGAGTCAATTATATGCTGGCCGAGATCAACAACCGCAACACAAGTCCGTTCATTCTATGGGTTAGCAAGCTTTTATAGGCGATTTGTTCGTGATTTTAGCTCCATTGCCGCACCATTGAATGAAGTTGTGAAGAAAGATGTAACATTTTTTTGGGATAAGCCGCAAGAAGAGAGCTTCATTAAGCTTAAGCAATTACTAACTTCTTCCCCTATTTTATCTTTACCTCAATTTAATCTAACTTTTGAAGTTGAATGTGATGCTTCAAGGATAGGTATTGGGGCTGTTTTGCAACAACAAGGCAAACCTTTGGCATATTTTAGTGAGAAATTAAGTGGTGCTTCACTTAATTATCCTACATATGATAAAGAGTTGTACACTATTGTTAGAGCTTTGGAAACATGGCAGCATTACTTGATTGCAAAAGATTTTGTCATCCACACGGATCATGAATCAATCAAGTATCTCGAAGGACAAAGTAAGCTAAACAAGAGACATGCAAGGTGGGTTTCCTTTATTGATAGCTTTCCTTATATAATCAAATACAAGAAAGGTAAGGAAAACATTGTTGCGGATGCTTTATCTAGAAGGTACACTTTACTTTCAATTATGCATGCTAAATTACTTGGTTTTGAACACTTAAAAGCATTGTATAAAGATGATAATGATTTTTCTGATTTATATTCAGCATGTCATGTCTCGGCTAAAAAGGATTTTTACAAATTTGAAGATTTCTTATTTAAAGGCAATAGATTATGTGTGCCATATTGTTCTATAAGAGAATTAATTGTTAGAGAGGCACATAGTGGCGGCTTAATGGGACATTTTGGTGTTTTTAAAACTTTAGATATTTTACAAGAACACTTTTATTGGCCTAAAATGAAAAGAGATGTGAGGAAAATTTGTGATCTTTGTTTTAAGTGCAAACAGGCAAAAAGTACTTCAAAGGCTCACGGATTGCTCATGCCTTTACCAATTCCCTCTTCACCATGGATTGATCTTTTCATGGATTTTATTCTTGGTTTACCAACATCCAAAAGACGTAATGACAGTATAATGGTTGTTGTTGATAGATTTTCTAAAATGGCTCATTTTCTTACTTGTGGGAAAACTAATGATGCAAGCCATGTTGCGGATCTATTCTTCAAAGAAGTCATTCGGTTGCATGGTATTCCAAAAACAATCGTAAGTGATAGGGACGTAAAGTTCCTAAGTTACTTTTGGAAAACCTTATGGAGTAAGTTGGGGACTAAGTTACTATTTTCTACTTCAAGTCATCCCCAAACCGATGGACAAACCGAGGTAACCAATAGAACTCTAGTGGGTTTTTACTTAGAGCACTCATTCAAAAGAATTTAAAACGTAGGGAAGAATGTTTACCTATTGCTGAATTTGCATATAATCGTACTTTACATTCAACTACTAATAATTCACCTTTTGAAGTTGTTTACGGTTTTAACCCCCTAACCCCTTTAGATATAATCCCTCTTCCTATTGATGAGTACTATAATATAGAAGGTGATTCAAGGGCTGATTTTTTCCAAATAATACATCATGAAGTTGCCACCAACATCAAAAATGAAGAATGAGCGTATTACAATGCAAGCCAACAAAGGCCGCAAGGCAATCACATTTGAAGCTGGTGATTGGGTTTAGATACATTTTAGGAAGGATAGATTTCCTAAAGAAAGAAAATCAAAACTTCATCCCCGAGGCGATGGACCTTTTCAAGTCATGGCCAAGATTAATGACAACGCATACAAAATCAATTTAGAAGGTAAGTATGGAGTCCATTCCACTTTTAATGTTGCTGATTTATCTCCTTTTGATTTTGATTCAGGTTATGTTGATCACGATGATGATTCGAGGTCGAATCCTTTTCAAGAAGGAGGGGATGATGCGGGACCATCTAGAGGGCTGCCTCATAGAAGGCATCCCTTATCAAACATCATAGGACCAATGACTAGATCAAGAACCAAGCAAGTCAATCAACAATTATCTACATTGATCCGAGATCTAAAGCACAAAGAGGAATCAAAGTTACATCTAGAAGATGAAGTTCAAGTTCAACTAATAACTCTTGAAGACATTCAATTCGGCCCAAACAAGCAAAGTGGCTAAAAAGGGCATTTTAGTCTTTTAGTACATTAAAGTCTATTCTAGACTTTAATATATTTAGTTTATAGTCTTTATTATTATTAGCCATATTGGCCGCAAGAATAAAGGAATTTGTTACCTAATAGGATTTGTTGTCCATCATATTAGGTAATGTTTTGTTTTAGGAAGTTTACTTAAGTTAGGATTCAAGAGTCTTACCTAAAGTAGGACTCTTCCTTA
This sequence comes from Vinca minor, assembly GCA_026122235.1. Classification (NCBI taxonomy): domain Eukaryota; kingdom Viridiplantae; phylum Streptophyta; class Magnoliopsida; order Gentianales; family Apocynaceae; genus Vinca; species Vinca minor. Next base: position 431,378 of record JAOCZM010000259.1, on the reverse strand, counting down.
TTTGTTGGTTGGAACCGAAATCTTCACTCTATTTAAGAGAGATTTCGGCCAACATAATACTTAGACTTGATATATTGATATTTTGATTAAGGTTATACCTTAGATACTTGTTTATGAATTTCCGGTAGAACTTCATATTCTTTGAGTTACTGTATCAACTATCTTGTTTCTCTAGTTGTGGTGTTTCAGCCTTCATTGATACTTAGCCTGCTTGGAGTTGTGTTGAGTATATTCCCATAGAAACTATTTCGAGATAGAGAAAGATCTGCAAAAAAGCCGAAACCTTGATATAAAACATCACGGTTTCGCATCAATTTGGCTATTTTAGTAATATATACATATGTACAAATTAACCTGAATAGTGAAACAAGTAAAACTTATACTTATTCACAAAATACCTGTATAGACTGGAAGCAGAACTGATGCGAAACGGTGATGTTTTATATCAAGGTTCGGCTTTTTAGCAGATCTTTCTCTATCTCGAAATAGTTTCTATGGGAATATACTCAACACAACTCCAAGCAGGCTAAGTATCAATGAAGGCTGAAACACCACAACTAGAGAAACAAGCTAGTTGATACAGTAACTCAAAGAATATGAAGTTCTACCAAAAATTCATAAACAAGTATCTAAGGAATAACCTTTACCAAAATATCAATATATATAACGTAACATTAAAGGTGGCCGAAATCACTCTTTAAATAGAGGGATTTCGGTTCCAACAATAAAAAAGAAAAGCATAAAAGAGTCCTTGAAGAAATAGGACTCTTGGAAAACAACTTGCTATCAAGTAAAACACTTAAACGAGATAATAGACAACATGTCCTATTATCTTGCATCTAGGCGGCTATACTAGAAATCTAAGGCTGAAAATTAACTAACTATGTAAGAGTCCTTCAAGGAGTAGAATTCTTTAACAACTAGATAACTAACTCCTTAACCATTATGGAAACATGTCCTTTATTATAGCAACTACTTGCTATATGCGCCTAAAATAGAATAACAATAATACTAAAAGTAATTAAAGTCTAGAATAGTCTAGAATAGGCTAGAATAGACTTTAATGTACAAAAGACTAAAATGCCCCTTTTCTGGACAGATTGTTGGGACCAGCTTGCACGACAATTTAGTATACTCATAGTGCAGAATCTGATCTTGTGATCTTCATACAAGTTGTAGATATGCCTCTTATCTTTAATATGCAACTGGAATCAGCTTTGGATACCTATATCGAAAGATATGATCATTATACCAAACAGTAGCAAAGCTGTCCATTCCTTGTACACTTGTGATACTTAAGAGGTTGACCTGTACAACACTCCTAGATGTAATTTAGAGTCCTCTTTGTATCTTAACACACGATCCTTTGAGTTGGGCAGCCCCGAGGTTGGTGAATTTGTGTACAAGGAATACATTTGTGTGTACATTTACGTGAATCATTAAGTAATGTAACTAAAATTTTAATAATTGCTCATTAATGATCAAATAATTACTACAATAATAATATTAGTTCGTATTCGCATTCTGAGAGATGTCAGTTTTGGAATTTATAATTGTTTAACATGTCCATCGCTAGTCGGTCGCTATCCATATACTAGGCGACCGAATATGCCCTGGCGATCGCTAGTCGGTCGCTAATGTTAAATGCCGAAACAGTGTCGTCTTGTCCAGTGCGCGGATTCATTATTTTAAAAACTGTACAAGTGTTCAGAGATTCTGCTAGGCGACCGAATATGCCCTGGTGGTCGCTAGTCGTTCGCTAATGGTAAATGCCGAAACGGTGTCGTCTTGTCCAGTGCGCGGGTTCATTATTTTGAAAACTGTACTAGTGTTCAGACATTCTGCTGGGCGACCGAATAGCGACCGAATATGCCCTGGCGGTCGCTAGTCGGTGGCCAATGTTAAATGTCGAAACGGTGTCGTCTTGTCCAGTGCGCGGGTTCATTATTTTGAAAACTGTACACGTGTTCAGACATTCTGTTGGGCGATCGAATTGCTATCGGTCGCTAAGGTTAATTGCCTAAATGGCGTCGTTTTCTGCGTTTTATTTTTCTAAAAATATCTATGACTAGAAACCCTCCCCCTTTACTCATTGTACACACAACCGGGATTTCTACCTCCACCACCACCTCTTCTAGTGATTTCTTCCCAAATCCACTGTGAAACCCCTGCCTCCTCCCATCACCACCCCCACCGGCAACTCTAAGACGGCGGCACCACCTCCGGCACCCGCAAGACTTCCCCACCACCTCCGATTTCAGTTGGGTTTTCGGTGAGAATCTTGTCTTTTCTATTTATTATAATGTTATTAATGTCAATATTAATGCTCTTGTACCATTTATTCTTTAGCTTAATCACATGTGGTACAAGGGATCACAATAAAAGAATGAGAGCAAAAATTGTTCACAAAGAATAAAATTTTAGGGTTAGGTTTACGGCATACCTTTTATTTTTTGGGTTTGGGTTTAAGGCAAGGTGTTTGATGATATGCCATGGTAAATACGAGAATCAAATTTTGCTCTAATTATTTTAAAGCTAAGAATTTGACTCTTTTTCTTTGCATAATAAATGATGATATCAAAGTGGCAAAATTTTCTAAGTTTACTAGCTTTTTACCTTTAGTTTAGGGTGTAAAATTTCAGCTTTATTCTCACATTGAAATTTTGTTAATGCACACTAAGAAAATTGTCACATTTGACCAAAATTTATTTTTTTGAGCAGTTTCCGATCACCCAATTGCTAGTTTGCACGTGAAATGTGTGTTTCTACTGTTTTGTATTGATGGGACCTGCCATGAAGACCTTCATTGTATTATCTCCGCGGTTGTTAGCATCTTTCTTTGTATTATCTTGCCGATTTTTTGAATCTTTGTATTTATATATCTCCCCGTTTTATGCTTCTTTGTAATATCTCCCCGGTTTATGCATCTTTGTACTATCTCCCATGATTTTCTTTTTTTGTATTATCTCCCATGATTTTCTTTCTTTGTATTATCTTTCATGATTTTCTATCTTTGTATTATCTCTCATTATTTTCTATCTTTGTATTATCTCCCATGATTTTCTGTCTTTGTATTATCTCCCATGATTTTATATCTTTGTATTATCTTGCAACAAACAAAATAATGTTGAAAATCATCGAAATAGTTGACAAAATGCCATTTAAAATAGTAGACAAGATGCCATTATCACACGTTAATAATTACTTGGAAAATAAGGGTGAGAAATCATCAAAAATAAGATCCAAAGTTAATATGCATTTAATTATTAAGACTTGATATACGCAGATATTGTGTTTGTAATGGAGGACCATAGTTGGATGTATATGGATTCGACAACGAATGGTGGACCTTGTCATAGTCAAGAATTTATAGCGGGATTGAAACGATTTGTGGATTTCGCAGTTAGTACGTCTGCTAATGTACAAATTGATGGGATTAGGTGTCCTTGTGGGGTTTGTAAGAATAAGTATTTTCATATGCCTGATACTGTGAAATATCATCTTGTTATGAACGGATTCGTGTCTAACTATTATAATTGGACATGTCATGGTGAGGCATTCATTCCCAAGCCTCAAATCCCGTTTGTTCATGAAATGGATAATTATAAAAGACATACGATACCGAACAATTATCGAGATATGGTTATTGATGCTGCGGGACCAAGTTTTAATGAGCAGCAAAATAGGAACGTGGAAGAACCTCCAAATCCAGAGGCACAAATGTTCTATGACATATTGAAGGCTGTTGATAGCCCAATGTACAATGGTTGTACAAACCATTCACAGCTTTCAATGACTGCTAGGATGTTGAGCATTAAGTCCGAAGACAACTTATCTAAAACTACAATAGATAACTTTGCGCAGTTGGTGAAAGAGGCGCTTCCTCCACAAAATAATGCTTTAGACGACTTTTACCAAATGAAGAATTTGGTTAAAGACCTTGGATTACCGGTGCAAAAGATTGATGCTTGTGTTAACGGTTGTATGTTGTACTGGAAAGATGATGTTGAGAGTAGAGAATGCAAGTTTTGTGGCCATGCTAGATACACTAAGAAAAAGAAATAAAAAAATACACGACAAAAAGAGATTGCTTGCAAAAAGATGTATTATTTTCCAATTACTCCGAGATTACAAAGATTGTATGCATCTGAGAAAACTGCAAGACACATGACATGGCACTCAGACAGTGAGAGGGAAGAGGGAATAATGAATTACCCACGGGATGGAGAAGCTTGGCAACATTTTGATAGAACACGCATTGATTTTGCAGCGGAACCTCGGAATGTAAGGCTTGGGTTATGCACAGATGGTTTTGCACCTTTCGGCATGTCAGGGAAGCACTATTCTTCTTGGCCAGTTCTTCTAACACCTTATAATCTCCCCCTTGGATGTGTATGAAGAACAATGTAATCTTCTTAACTATCATTGTACCTGGACCCCAAAATCCAAAACACAAGATCGATGTGTACTTGCAGCCTTTAATCGATGAATTGAATCAACTGTGGGGTGAAGGCGCGGAAACTTATGATATCTCAAAAACAAAATTTTAAATTGAGGGCTTCATTACTTTGGACAATTAGTGATTTCCCAGCATATGGAATGTTGAGTGGATGGAGTACATCTGGCATTCATGCTTGTCCATATTGTATGGAGGAAACACAAGCGTTCCATTTGCAGTCTGGCGGGAAACAATCGTGGTTCGATTGCCACAGATGCTTCTTGTCACCTGCTAATCCTTTTAGAAGAGATGCAAAGGGATTCCGTAAGGACCGGCGACAAGAGAGAGAGCAGACCCGCCATCTCGCCTTACTGGTGATGAAATGTTGGTTAGAGTTAAAGATTATCAAAAAATTACCGATACATCTGAAGAGATCGTTAAAGAGCAAGGCAGGGGTCGGGATCATAGTTGGGCCAAACGTAGTATATTTTGGGACTTACCTTATTGGCGGACACTTTTGATAAGACACAACATTTATGTCATGCATAATGAAAAAAATGTGTTTGATAATGTCTTTAACACCGTGTTGGACGTGAAAGGTAAAACTGAAGACAATGTTAAAGCTAGAGCTGATGTTGAAAGGTATTGCAGTCGTCCGGAATTGAATATTAAACATGATAGCCGAGGTAAAACAATGAAACCGAAGACATGTTTCACTCTTAACAAGGCACAAAAAGAGATGGTTTTGCAGTGGGTTAAAGAATTAAGGCTCCCAGATGGATATGCATCGAATTTGGTGCGATGCGTTGATATGAAAGAGTTGAAAATGTCTGGAATGAAGAGTCACGATTTTCATGTATTCATGGAGAGATTTATCCCTATAGCACTTAGAGAAGTACTACTGACCCTTGGCTGAACTTAGTCTGTTCTATAGAGATTTGTGTTCCCCAAAGTTGAGTGTGGCGCATATGCAAGAATTGGAGGACAATCGCTATTTTATTGTGCAAGTTAGAGAGAATATTTCCTCCGGGATTTTTTTGATGTGATGGAACACTTGCCGATTCACCTTCCGTACGAAGCTAAGGTTGGTGGCCAGGTAGAATTTAGGTGGATGTACCCGTTCGAGAGGTAACAACCAATGTCTTAAGTTATCTCAACTTCATTTTTATTTTTCATGTACGTATTTACAATGTGATTAACTACATATGCTTTAATTAGATACCTGCACCATCTGGAAAAGAAGATAAAGAACAAGGCCAGAGTTGAGGGGTCAATTTGCAATGCATACTTGGTCGAAGAAGCGGCTACATTCTTTAGCTATTATTTCGAACCCCACGTGAAAACGAGAGTTACAACCATTGGGCGAAATGATGGTGAAGACGAGATTAGCGGACCAGATGTATTATCAATTTGCAACTTACCCGGAAGATCATTTGGGAAAAAAGAAAAGATTCTATTATCTGATAAAGATTATAAAACAGCCATGAATTATAGCCTAATGAATTGTGAAGAGGTCGAACCATGTCTTCAGTAAGTAAACCTATCTATTGCTTCATTTTTGTTATATAATTAAAAGTGGCCAAATAATAATATTGTCATTTAATTTGTAACTCAGGAAATTTGTCAGTGATGTACATGACCAAACCCCGCAGATAACGGAGGAAGAACTTCAAAGCCGGGTTTATAATGATTTTTCCAAATGGTTTGGAACTCATGTAAGTTGGTATTGTGTAGAAATGTACTTGTCTTAAGAATGCATAATTAAAGTAATTTAACGTTTGTTGTCCTCAATAGATACATAGCCTTCAGGAACATTCCGAAAGTTTGTTGAAAAATCTGTCTTAGGGCCCGTCAAGGAGAGTGATGTCATACACCGGTTACTTTGTTAATGGTTATAGATTTCACACAAAAGCCCACAACGATGGAAAATGAACGAAAAACAGCGGGGTATGGGTTAAAGGAGATTATTACGGTGAGTTGAAGCAAGTAATTGAGGTTCAACTTGCTGGATTACCTGACTAAAAAATAATTCTTTTCAAATGCGACTGGTTTGATTCTACTCCAAATCGAGGTTTAAGAGTGCATCCTCAATATAAACTTGTAGAAATCCATAGGAAAAGAACCTACCAGGGTTACGATCCATTTGTATTTGCTTCCCAATGTCAACAAGTCTACTACACACCTTATCCGGGTAGTAAGACAACATCTAGGGCTGATTTGTTGGTTGTATGTCGTTCCAAAACACGTGTATTTGACGTTCTTGGTGTTCCGGTACCGTATCAGGACGAAGTACGCGAGGAGGAGACCAGTCGCATTGATCCAACTATTACTGAAGTTGGTCAACTTGCACACCGGTCAGGGGAAATTGAAGTTGTACTTGTGGCCGGTACGAGCCGTGTTCATGAAGGTGATGACGATGATGATGATGATGATGAAATTATGTCGGGTGATGACAATTCTGAAGAAGATGATGAATTTATGTCGGATGATGATTTAGAATGATTAAGCTTTTCTCGCTTCTTGGAATTCCACATATTGAAGGTGAGTAATATTTGTTGGTTTTTTTGTACTTCATTACCATAAATTAATTTTCATATTGTTTAACTTTTTAACATAATTCAAAGTAGTAATTTTATTGTCATAAAATAATTTGATTCTTGAATTTTCAGATTGCAACTCATGCATTTCCAAGGATATGCATATGAATGACATCAAGGAATATTTGTTTAGACTTTCCACATATTGAAGGTGAGTAATATTTGTTGGTTTATTTTTTAGTATTTTATTACCATAAATTAATTACCGTATTGTATAACTTTTTAACATAATTCAAAGTGGTAATTTCATTGCCATAAAATAATTTGATTCTTCAATTTTCAGATTGCAACACATGCATTTCCAAGGTATACATATAAATAACATCAAGGAGTTTATGAGAAGTGTAAACTTTGATTGCGAGTGTTGTAATGTAAATAAGAAGTGCACACTTTGATTGTGAGTTTTGATAATTCAAAGTGTGTGTGTTGTAATGTAAATGAGAAGTGCACACTTTGATTGTGAGTGTTGTAATTCAAAGTGTGGACTTGATTGTGAGTGTTGTAATGTAATGAGAAGTGCACACTTTGAGTGTGAGTGTTGTAATGTAAATGAGAAGTGTAAACTTGTGTGTTTTAGTAAGATAATTGGTTATGTAATGTTATTTTTGGGTTTATCGAGGAGGTGTTTTGCAGTATTAAAGGCCTCAAAATCACTAGTAAAGGACCGACCTGCTGCAATTACACTTGTCCAAAATCTTGTTGACTTTCTGGAAAACAATTTGATGATGGATCCACAGGGAGATGGCATTCAAATGTTCTTCGCCGACTTGATAACATTTCTCATGGATCGGTCGGATACTGAGGGATCATCAGCAAAGGAGGACTTAATTTTAAAACAAGCCGATGCTGTTGTCAATGAGGATGCAACTGTCGTTAGCTCACTCGTTTTTGGCAAAATTAAGGAGGGGTCTGTCGAGGAAAATAGCTTTCTTCTTCATGATTTCTTAGAAAAGGCCAAGACAATCAAGGTAGAGGTAAGATATATCTATGCCCACTTATTTCCAGATCTGTCATCTTTTAATTTTCCAAGGATTAATGTGTTAGGATTTATTGAATCACTCTTAGAAAAGTTGAAAGACTTGTCTTTTCGTTTTCCAAATTGCCAATTGATGATGCTTCAAGAGGGGTACTTGTCGTTTAAAGAAGTTTTAGGCGACTTATCAATCATGGAGTTGGAAAACGAGCACAAGCATACAAAAAATCTTTGGATACGAGTCGTAGACTTCGCGTACAATGCTGATATAGCTCTTAGCTCTATGATATACTCAATAAATTCTATTGGCATGATATTTTATCTCTTTCTGTTGTTTTAGATGAAGTTAACCTGATTAAGGGTGAGATTAAGAGGATCAAAGATTGGCCTATATGTGACACTCGTGCCCTCAACTCTAAAACAAGTCTCATCCCCCTCCTTCCTTTACAAGCTAGTATTCCGGTAGTGGGAAAATTTGTGGGTTTCACAAGCGTGCATGGTGTACTGTTTCTCAAACAATTAATATTAAAAAGATGTTGTATGATATTGCAAATCGCCTAAATGACTCTTATAATAGTGAACTCAGTACACTTGGGGAAGAAGACTTAGCTGAAAGAGTCTATAGAATTTTAAAACAGCGAAGATACCTGGTCGTCTTGGATGACATTTGGGAGGTGAGTGCATGGAATGCGCTAAAAATGATATTTCCAGAGGATAACAACAGAAGCAGAATCATTTTCACAAGTCGAAACCAGAAGTTGGTTTATGAAGCCAAGTTAGATTGTGCTCCTTTTCCAATAAATCCTCTTCCCGAAGAGGAAGTAGGAAACTACTAGAAATGAAGTTGTTTGTTTGGCCAAGGTAGTTGCCCGACCAATTTTGTTGATATTGGAAAGTGGATGGCAAGACAATGCAAAGGGCTACCGTTGGCTCTTGTTTTAGTTGCAGGTATCTTGAGGGAAAATATTCAGAATATGGATTAGTGGAAGCAAGTTGGAGGAAATTTAGATTCTTTGATTGCTGAAGAAGGCTGCAAAGAAATTCTGGAACTAAGTTACAAGCACCTACCTGATGTTTAAGACCTTGCTTTCTCTACTATGGATCATTTCCAGAAGATGAAGAGATCAGAGTTGAAAAGTTGGCTCAACTATGGATTTCTGAAGGTTTTGTAGAAAAGCATGATGCAAAAAGCCTAGACACTTCGGCTGCGGAATACTTCTTGGAACATGTTAATAGAAGCCTTGTTATTACTTCCAAGAGAAGTTCTACAGGAGAGATCAAGGTTTGTCGAGTTCATGATCTATTGCATAACTTTTGCTTGGCAAAGGGTGAAGAAGAAAACATTTTTAGAGTGGTTCGCGGGAATGAAGTTGCTTCCCATCCCAACCCATCCCCATGGATGCGAGATATGCTCACTACCGCGTGTGCATTCCAGAGCCTGATTGCTGGATATCTTTTCTCGAACATGGTTCTGCCGCTCCATTTGTCCACTATTTGCACTCTTTTTGTAGGTATAATAAGCAATTTCCTAGAGATGAGAACCCAGAACGTACATTGGAGAATATCCAGAGCCTCGTATCATGTTTTATACATCATTTTAAGTTCCTTCGAGTACTCATTTGCCTCTTTCTGAGTTTCCAGAAGAAATTACTGAGTTGAGCCTATTAACTAACATCTTTAGTATTTTGGGGTGGTTTGGCTAAAATTCCGTCATCAATAAAGAGGCTTGAAAATCTGGAAGTACTTGGTTTATACACCCATTCTCTATGGAGTAACTTCGCATTTGTTTTGCCACTTACCACATGGGACGTGCAAAAGTTGAGGGAAGTACACTTGAGAGAAGCTTTTCTGCCATTTGAGTTCTACGATGAAGCGGCTACATTGCAGAATGTGCAAGTATTTTCCGGCATAATGCTTCCTTATAAATCATTAGAAACGTTCCTGAGAAAGATACCCAAGGTAAGAAAGTTAAGATGTCAACTTCAAGAAGCCGGTGAATGTTGTATTCATATTCCGAAGTTGGATTTTCCGTTTTTATCTTGAATCGCTGCATTTGACTCCCCAATGGTTTGAAAAGATTTCTGAATTGCAAAGATTTCCATTTCACTTCGCCTCTACTTTGGAGAAATTGAATCTCGAATTTTTCCGACAACCATGGAGTGAAGTAAGTGCAGTTTCAAAGCTACTGAATCTTGAGGTACTAAAATTGCTTGTTGCCTTCATGGGGGAAACTTGGAATGTGGAAGATGACGTATTCTTAAAGCTCAAGTTTTTAAAATTAAGTAGCTTAGATATTGAAGAATGGAATGCTTCTTGATGAATCCTTCCCTAGCCTCGAGACCCTTGTGGTAGAAGGGTGTGAGACTTTGAGGCTATCCCATCCAGATTCCAAAATGCTGCAACTTTGAAGATGATTAAGTCGGGGATGCAAATCTACACTTAATGATTTAGTGTGGAAAGTTAATGAAGAGCAAGTCGAGTTGGAAAACAGGGACCTAGAAGTTGTCGTACATTAGCACGAGATGCAGTTTCACACAATTCTGACTTGGATTTAAAAGTAAGCAAATTTACTTTACTTTTTCTCTTTTTTCTTCTTATGGTATGGTACCATATTTCTGTTGAGGACCTTCCTTTAATGAAGATCATACAGCATTCTTACTACTATTGTTCTCTCATTTTCCTCTGCCACAAAGTTGAAGAAAACAAAATCTTTGATCGTGTGAAAAAAACTTTAATTGATTCAAGTGCCTGTGAGTTATGGGAATCTGATAGTAAACTCTTTGTTTGTCTTCGCTTGTAAAATCATGCTGTCTTGTTTTCCTGTACGAGTTGTTCGTTTGAATTTGAAGAGAATAGGATGATGTGAGCCAAATGCTACAACAAATCCACATCAAAGGAAGAATGTAGATCTTTTAAGATAACAAAAAGAAAAGGAAAGATTTTACTGTCTCATTAAACATTATGTTGAAAAGTAGAGTAGTTGATTAATATTTCTCTCGAGTAAATCACTTGGTAAACTGAAGATTAAGTTATGGATGCCGTCTTCTCTTATCATTGCTGGAAAACAAATTTACTTATTATTTTGCTAATCGTAACTCTCCCATGCTTAAATTCCTTTCGTGTACTGAGTTTGAGTTACTAATTTTCGTGTTCATTCTTATTCTTGATGTTGGCGGCAACTTCTTGATGAATTTCTTGAACAAAGTCAGCCCTTAAATCACCTTCTATGTTATAGTACTCATCAATAGGAAGAGGAATTAGATCTAAACGGGTTAGGGGGTTAAAACCGTAAACAACTTCAAAAGGAGAGTTATTAGTAGTTGAATGTAATGTACGATTATATGAAAATTCAGCAATAGGTATACATTCCTCCCAACTTTTTAGATTCTTTTGAACAAGTGCCCTAAGTAGAACCCCTAGAGTTCTATTGGTTACCTCTGGTTGGCCATCGGTTTGGGGATGGCTTGAAGTGGAAAACAATAACTTAGTCCCCAACTTACTCCATAAGGTCTTCCAAAAATAACTTAGGAACTTCACGTCCCTATCACTTACGATTGTTTTTGGAATACCATGCAACCGAATGACTTCTTTGAAGAATAGACCCGCAACATGGCTAGCATCATTAGTTTTCCTACAAGGAATAAAGTGAGCCATTTTAGAAAATCTATCAACAACAACCATTATACTATCATTACCTCTTCTGGATGTCGGTAATCCAAGAATAAAATCCATTGAAAGATCAATCCAAGGTGACGAGGGTATTGGTAAAGGCATGAGCAATCCGTGAGCTTTTGAAGTACTTTTTGCCTGTTTGCACTTAAAACAAAGTTCACAAATTTTCCTCACATCTCTTTTCATCTTAGGCCAATAAAGTGTTCTTGTAAAATATCTAAAGTTTTAAAAACACCAAAATGCCCCATTAAGCCGCCACTATGTGCTTCTCTAACAATTAATTCCCGCATAGAACAAGAGGGAACACATAATCTATTGCCTTTAAACAAGAAATCTTCAAATTTGTAAAAGTCCTTTTTAGCCGAAACATTACATGCTAAATACAAATCTGAAAAATCTTTTTCATCTTTATACAATGCTTTTAAATGTTCAAAACCAAGTAATTTAACATGCATAATTGAAAGTAAAGTGTACCTTCTAGATAAAGCATCCGCAACAATGTTTTCCTTACCTTTCTTGTATTTGATAATATAAGGAAAACTATCAATAAAGGAAACCCACCTTGCATGTCTCTTGTTTAACTTACTTTGTCCTTTGAGATACTTGATTGATTCATGGTCTGTGTGGATGACAAATTCTTTTGCAATCAAGTAATGCTGTCATGTTTCCAAAGCCCTCACAATAGCGTATAACTCTTTATCATATGTAGGATAATTAAGTGAAGCGCCACTTCATTTCTCACTAAAATATGCCAAAGGTTTGCCTTGTTGTTGCAAAACAACCCCAATACCTATACCTGAAGCATCACATTCAACTTCAAAAGTTAGATTAAATTGAGGTAAAGATAAAATAGGACAATAAGTTAGTAATTGCTTAAGCTTATTGAAACTCTCTTCTTGCGGCTTATCCCAAAAAAATGATACATCTTTCTTCACAATTTCATTCAATGGTGCGGCAATTGAGCTAAAATCACGAACAAATCGTCTATAAAAGCTTGCTAAACCATAGAAAGAACGGACTTGTGTTGCAGTTGTTGGTCTCGGCCAGCTCACAATTGAATCAATTTTGGCCGGATCAACCTGAATTCCACTTGAACTAACAATGTATCCAAGAAAGTTATTAGAATTAGTGCAAAAAACGCATTTTTCAAGCTTGGCATACAATGTTTGCTTTCTTAATATAGTAAAAACAGCCTTAAGATGTTGAACATGCTCTTCTAAGGTTTTACTATAAATAAGAATATCATCAAAATAAACTACCACAAATTTTCCAAAACAATGCCGAAATATGTAGTTCATTAATCTCATGAAAGTACTAGGTGCATTACTTAGACCAAAAGGCATAACAATCCATTCATATAAACCATATTTAGTCTTAAAAGCAGTTTTCCATTCATCACCTTCTTTCATTCTAATTTGGTCATAGCCTTGAGTTAAATGAATTTTAGAAAAGAATAAAGCACCACTTAACTTATCTAGCATATCATCTAAGCGAGGTATAGGATGTCTATATTTAATAGTTATCTTATTAATATCTCGACAATCCGTACATAATCTAAAAGTGCCTTCTTTCTTAGGTACCAAAATAACCGGACTAGCACAAGGACTTAAAGATTCACGTACCTGCTCTTTCTCTAAAAGTAAATCGACTTGCCTTTGTATTTCGCGGGTCTCATCCGGATTTGCTCTATAGGCTGCCCTATTTGGAAGATTTGATCCCGGAATGAAGTCGATTTGATGTTCTATGCCTTGGATTGGGGGTAAACCTCTCGGCAACTCCTTAGGAAAAAATATCCTTGAATTCCTGCAAAACATCAACACATAGTCTAGGTAGAGAAGAAGTTAAAAGATCAAAAGAAATGGTGTTAGTTAGAGTAAACCTTTCGGCTTCTCTGAAAATCAAAAGAACAAAGGTTTGTTTGCACGTAAAGCCCTATCTACCTTTCCAAAATTGATAAATAAACATTCTGTCTTCTCTCTTAGCGAGCATGCCTTTTTTTCTCACAATGCTCACGGCTTTTTCATCCTTTTTTACCTCGGATTTTACCTCAGGGATAGGTTCACACGTTTTTTTCAACTCATGCTCTTTTAATCTCTTTTCTCTCCCCTCAGCTAATTTTCGTTGAACCTCACAAACTTGATTCGGTGTCATAGGATGCAATGTGTATCGAATGTTATCTTTTGTAGCCTTGTAAACATTCCTTCGACCAATATGATCCGCGAACCTATCATATTGCCAAGGTCTTCCCAAAATAATGTGACTAGCGGTCATAGGTACCACATCACATAAAACTGTGTCTTTGAACTTACCAATGCTGAAATTAACCTCAACTTGTTTATCTACCTTAATCTCTCCGCTATTATTTAACCAAGAAAGCTTGTACGGCATCAGATGTGCTTTCATAGGTAAATCCAAAGCGGTTACCATCTCATAAGAGCAAACGTTAGTGCAACGGTCATTATCAATAATAACCAAACAAGTCTTATCCTTAACATTGCACGTAGTTTGAAAAAAATTACTTCGGTGTTGATGCAAATCATCTAATGGTTGAGAATGTAGAAGTTGCATATTGACCAAAATAAAATTACCATCATCAATTGGAAACTCACCATTACCTTCGGCTTCATCTCCCAAAAATGGCTCCTCGGTTTCCTCTTCATCACTAACATGCGTTCCGTCGTCCATCATGATCATTGTGCTTTTATTTGGACAATCTCTTACCTTTACAATTAAAACATTCCCGATCATTTGTAGTCCTCAAATTGGTCGGTTTTGAAGTAGTTGGTACCCTTGCTGCCCCACTAGGAACCGTGGCTGTTTTTGCAATTCCCAAACTGCCCTTTGCATGATTTGGGCTCGGCAAAATAGTAGAATTGTTTAGGGACTGATTTGGCCGTTTCCAAGGTTGGAAATTTGCCGAATAAGTCCTTGAAATCTTCTCTTTTTGTTACCGCTCAATCTGTTCAGCATAATAAACCATATCAATAAGATTATGAAGGTTAGCACGTTCTACCTTGGGTCTAATTTTGCCATTTAGACCATCCAAGAAACGCGCTAAAGTAGCCTCATTATCTTCCCGGATGCTTGATCTAATCATTGCCATCTCCATTTCTTTGTAGTATTCATCAACGGTCTTTGTCCCTTGCCTCAATCTTTAGAGTTGATTGTACAAATCACGATTATAACTTTGAGGTACAAATCGTCGTGTCATGACTGCTTTCATATCCTCCCATGAATCAATTGGTCGTTGCCCCGATCTTCTCCGTTCATTGATCTCATTATCCCACCAAATTGATGCATAATCTCCAAACTCCATGGCTGCCAATTTAACCTTTTTCTCCTCCGAATAATTATGAACATAAAAAACATGGTTAACTTTTCGAGTCCAATCAAAAAATAATTGAGGATCATTAGTACCTTGGAAAGAAGGGATCTTGGTTTTGATAGCACCAAGATTATTATCATACCTTTGATCTTGAACATTTGCTCTCGGCTCATACCTTTGTTCTTGATGATTTGGTCTCGGTTCGTAGCCCAAATTGTCCATCGTTCTTGGAATGACTCTTGGCTGAAAGTCCCTATTGTTCCGAAAGTTGTCCCTTAAGTTTTGCTCAAAGGATTCTTGAGAATCTTGATCTTCTTGATCATGTTTTGCCGCGGCTTTGCCCTTATCCGAATGGTTCTTGATTACCAGATTCTCCATCCGATATTGAAGATCTTTGATGGATTGTATCAAAGTTTTCATTGATTGTTGCATTGATTCTTTAAAGAGCTTATCACCGTCAATGGCACCTTGTTGCGAAGTACCTTCATCAAAAGACATTATCTTTGCAAAGAAAAATCACACAAACCGTTAGATAGCAAAAAAAATTCTCTCAATATTCCAACAATACTTGTCAAGAACTTCCAACTCTAGATGAATTTAAGGTTCCTAATGTTGTGTTGAGGAAACGCTGAAAAATATGGGAAAGAATTCCTATCTTGACCTAAACAAATACTTAAGAAAGAAAAATAAGAGTAATCGTTAAAAAGATGTGACCTTTACGCTTCTTGATTTTCTTGAAAATTGATTTTAATTCTCGGATGAATAGTGTTGTGAACAGTAACCGAAAATTTAAAATCTTGAAAGAAAAGTTTTCTTGATTTATTTCTTTACCTTTTACCAAAGACTTACCCTTTTCTTGGCCACGCTTTATCAAGAACTCCGGATTAGGAAGATTTTTACCTTGATTTGATGATGATGATTGCGTCTTTTCAAGAACAAGAGGGATCAAGAGCCAATTCCTTTATACAAAGGAAGTTTGCTTTTGGTTTGATCCTTGTCTAAATAGGATAACCCGGTTGCCAATTTCTTTACTTCCGGGTGGCTTTTGCGTATGTTAGTAATAATTTTTTGTTATCTTTCTCGGTCTATTCCAAGCAAACAAGAAATTTTTTTTGAAAACGTAAGGTACACCAAGATAGAGATCAACCTTTTTGCTCTGATATGCGAAATCGTGATGTTTTATATCAAGGTTCGGCTTTTTAGTAGATCTTTCTCTATCTCGAAATAGTTTCTATGGGAATATACTCAACACAACTCCAAGCAGGCTAAGTATCAATGAAGGCTGAAACACCACAACTAGAGAAACAAGCTAGTTGATACAGTAACTCAAAGAATATGAAGTTCTACCGGAAATTCATAAACAAGTATCTAATGAATAACCTTAACCAAAATGTCAATATATAATCTTTGTCTCTTTATTTTTAAATCCCTGGACTAGTTGATATACTCGAAATATCTGATGTAGAAGTTCAAAGGTTAGAAGAATGAGGATGTAATAGGAGTCAAAACTTTTGTCAAATCTTACAGAAAATAGGCAATGATAAAGAATTATTAGAAGCTTTAATTGAGACATTTCTATTAATCAATGAAAATAATGTAGAATTACAAATATTTATGATAAGAAGAATGATAGAATTAAGAAATACGAAAACATATATAATACTATTATATTAACTATGAGAAGAGTTTAACAAGTAGTGGACTCCTCTCGACATTTGAATTTGTCAAGGTAGTGGATGTTGAATCAAATTGAAGATATGACACGAAAATCCCCTTCAACTATCATCAGAGCTGCATGGGCTTTGATTCGTAGAAAGCTTACATTAGCCCTAGCCCCGCTTGTTTTTTCTATTTTTTTGTGAAATATTGTTTTGTACGATAATTTGATAATTTTAATATATGTTTAATCATCAGTTAATTTTTGAAGTTTTTATTCGAGTTCTTCTATTGTTTAGATGTTTCCATAAATAAAATTGCATAAAAAAAAATAGATAATGTTTTCAAAATTGGCCTTTTCTCCTTTCAAAATAAATATTTAGGTATACAAAAAAGTTGTCAACAAATACCTTAATATATGCAAAATAGAGTTATACACAAAAAAATTGGACGCAGACTCTTCAAGTCTTCAACACCAAACTTCAATAATTTGCCCAGCCACTCTCTGCAAAAAATAAAGAAACATAGAGAGTAGTTAGAAAACTTCAATGAGATGTACATTCAAATAGAAAATAAGATAGTTGTGACACTAATTTTCAAATAATAAAAACATATGAAATAAACATTCAAAACCAATTTTATTTCAAAACTACAACCTCTAAGATGATGTGGAATCTGTGATTTAAGGCAAATCTTGTATTTTCGCTCAGTCATTGCCTTCTCAAATCCCCATGTTTGATGTATTAAGAAATTAAGGAATAGCACGAAAAGTTATATAGGTTTCGTCTAAATTTTCAGCCTTAATTCAAAAAAATTCCCAAATAATAGAATACGAACAAAGTCTATTAGGAACCAAAATTTAGTCAAAATGTGTAACATAAATTTATATCAAAATTTCGAACAAGTTTACTAAAAAATGCTACAAATTTTCTAACAAAGTAATAGATCGAAAACATAAACGAATCTATGATGAAAAAATTAAAATTAATTAACGAATCTACGATTGAAGAAAATGAGGTCTAAAATACTTCGAACGAATTAAAATTATTTAACGTTTTAAATTTGAAATTAATATATACTTACCACCTGGGCTGACCAATCTCTCTGGCCGGGAGAGGGAGAGCAACGGCTGGGAACTATCCGTCATCTTGTCCCAAATCGGTATCTTTTGACATGTGCCCCGTGTTCGATAACGGGATGGGATAGGGACAGAGGGGGTTGCATGGACAGAGTAAGCAAGGGCAAGGAAGGCAGGGGCAATTGGGGCATCAATTACAAGGTTAGCGGGGGCTGCAGCGTAGGCGACAAGAGGGCAGACGGCGAAAATTGGGTAGGGAGATGGAGATTCATCATATGGAGAAGGAGAGGGAGAGGGAAGTAATGGACCTTTCGGAGATGACCACGGGGAAGAGGGAGATGACCGTGGGGTAGAGAGAGATAACGGTTATGGTGAGGGAATTGGTGGAGTGGCCTGAGAAGAAGTTGGGTTTGTGGGATATGAAGGAGTGGAGTGATAATCACGCGGTGGAGATTGCCGCGAATGAGAAGAACAGGAAGGAGAAGGTGTTCTATCGTTGGGATTCATGTTGAGGGTTCTGTGTTAGGGAATTTTGGGTGGAAAAAACATAACAGATGAATGTGGTGAGGAAGAAAATGATTGCAACAGTATATATAGTCTCAGTTTGCGTTGGCTAAATGAGGTCGCCATTTTTTTCCGGCAAATGAAAAAGCCAGGCGACTTTTGATTGATAGGGGTTCTAGAAGAGTCTCTTTGAAAGTGGTCGCAAAACGGTCCCAACGTGGTCATAACACTTGGTCGCAACATGGTCGCACAGATAATGATGACAATATTGTCGCAACGCGGTCACACAATTAATGATGGGAATTGGAAAAAACATCCTTTCCGATACGGCGTTTTGACTGAATGGGGTTATCGAATTGTCTATCAAAGTGGTCGCAAAACAGTCCCAACTTGCGACCACTTTGTGACCGATTGCGCATTATATACACTTGTATGTTCTTCTCACAATTTTACCATTCTCACTTCTTCTCCAATTTTAATCGTCTACATCAAATCTCTCCAACTTAAAAAATGACCGAAATTATGCATATTCCATATTTTACAAAATCCGAAAAGTTCGAAGTGATTGGTAATAAGGACCCCAGAATGTACGGTTCCTACTACAAATCAACTGTTATATCCAATCGACCAGGCGTTCGGACTGTCATTGTTTATGATGTACTTTTGGATGTCGATACCTACAGTAAATATGGATGGTGGCACGTCATAGTTTAATGGCGAGCGGGTGGAAGAAAGTACATTATTTCATTCTCCGACCATCCATTTCAAGATGCTGACTTTTGTCCAAGAGAATTGAGGAAACATCTTGACTGTGATTGGATGAACGGGAAATGGATATTTAGACCCCATCCACTGTAGATTTGTTTTTAGTTTTGGTCTGTGTTATTTCAGTGTATTTGTTTTCTTCTAGTTTGATTGCATTATTTTAAAATATGTAAAAAGCAATCAAACATATGTACTTGTAATTTTTGTTAATTTAATGGATTTCAGTTTATAATGTGTGTTTGTTATTTTATAATTTTGTAATATTTACGATTCTTTATTTAATTTAAAATTTGTAAAAAACACAAAAACGACGGCGTTTCAAATTTCAGCAATTAAGGGTTGGTGACAACAAAAACGATGTCATTTTTTTAGTTAATTTGGCGGTGGCAAATTGGTGGTAAATTGCGAAAAATTGCGATCACTAATATATTTATAATATAAATTTAATGGTTGTTGAAAACTAAAAACGACGCCGTTCTCTTAATAAAATTTGTGATCTCAAATTGGTAGCGAGTTCCGACAACGTAACGACCACCTTCATAGTTTTAATTTCATATTTTTTTTAATAAAATAAGTGATCGCTAAGTGGTCGCAATTTGACACCACTTTTTGGACCTATTACCGAATACCGTATATATTAAAAAACCTTATATATATATATATATATATATATATATATATATATATATATATATGTGTGTGTGTGTGTGTGTGTGTGTGTGTGTACATAAAATTAATAAATATAAATGGTCACAACGTGATGTCACGTTGTGACCATTTATATTTATTAATTTAAGTTAATTTTAATAAAACAAAAGTGTAGGGATTAATATACAGAAACATACATAATTTACCTATGAATCATCCCCGTAAGGATCCGTTCATACTATAAGCACCAAATTAAAACGAAAAAACTTACAATTTCGTGATTTTGATTCTGATTTAGTGACTTACGCAACCACCAAGACTTGTCCCTCGTGGACTAGTTCTCTACCGGTATCCACGCGATGAAGCGAGCAGTGAGTGCTACCTCTTCTAGTTTCTGATATCTGAAAAGAGAGGAGGGACTGCAGAAACTTTGTGGTAATTATTTTGTGCGTCTTGAAATATATCAAACTAGGTTTCATCCAAAGAGAAGTATATAAAGGGCGTGAGAGTTTGTCTCGAAAACAAACTTCCACGTAATCCCAACCAAAACAAAAAACCGAAATTATCCTGTCAACTTTTTCTATAATTCGAATAATCACATTTTATTATTCTCAGAAATTAAATGTCAGATCCAATGAATTTAAACACTTTCTAAATTCATTGAATATAGACACAAAGCTCGTTAACTCGTCTATGCGTGTGACCTTGTAGGTTAATTTCACACTGGCCATGAAAACATACTTAGTAGAGTATGTATCCATAAGTCACAAGAGGTCCCTAGCAAGGCATTGTAACTGCCCAGAGTGAATGAATGATCGGTGGAACGTTTACCTAATCTCAATCAGCTATTTAATTCTTTTGTCTCACGATATCCCAATTAAGCGTAAGGCATGTATGTTGTCACCCTTATAAAGCTTAATTACATTTGTACTCGATCCCCAGGTAGACTGTTCCAACAAATAATATTTAATAACCACTTTATTAAATACATTTGAGCACGGCCATGCATTTAAACAGTCTTCCCTATCAAATGACCTACGAATATCTCTCTCTAATAAGACAGGGACAAATCCATTACAATGTCTCTCACGTTCAACGCATGATAGAATACTAAATTCGATCACTAGTCGTATTAATTACTCGATTAAAAGTAACGTTCGACTGAGTCAAAATATAGCTCTACTGATGCTGGAAACAATGAAGACATAAGGTATAAGGATATCAAATAGTATTAAGGAAGTAGTACTTATGACTTATAGAACCATGTGTACACACAAAATACTCGTCTGTAAATTAAACAAACAAAACAAGTAAACCGGAACAAATGATAATTTAGATTAATTAAAATGTAGTTACAATCTCCGGATTATTCTCGATTTGAGAATTGGATTCGCTGATTCTTCTCGTCAATTTGACACGGGGCTTTGAAGCTTATTTCCGGATTTGGCGGCGGAACTCCCTCTGATTTGATGAAGAAGACCGTGATTTGACTTGGAGATTTGAGAGCAAGTTGGTGAAAGCCTCTGGTTGTCAGAACTTCGCTACTTGCCAATGATAATTTTTATCTCCCCTTCATCAACACACTTAGCCACTATTTATAGACTTTTGATGAAATGTGAACATGATCACACTTGAAATTTGAATTTGATATTTCTAATAATTTAATAAATAATTGTTAAATTAATTATATTCCTAACTAACTTAATATAAATTTAGAAAATAGAAATAATTTGATTGGCCGAATCTTCTCCAACGAGTGACGTGGCACAATTCCATTTGTCACAAGACTTCTTGGATTTTGATTGGACGAAGGCTAAAACTTTGACACTTGTAAGCATTTAATAGGTCCAAATATTTCACTTTTGACTGACCAAATAATAATACATGGAAAAATTAGGTTGGTAAATTTCCAGTGTCTACAAATTGCCCCCTTGAAACATGTTCACGTGCACGGTCCAAAGTGTAGCTTGAACCAAGGAATATGTCTTGACTGGACAAGTTTCAACTGGATCTATTTAATTTGTCGAACCTTTTTGATTAACCATCAATATCTTGGAATTTTTTTCTAACACCATTCTTTGGTTGAACGTTGGTGCATGAAAACTCCTTCGTTGGAGCATATCCATGGTGCATGAAAACTCCTTCGTTGGAGCATATCCATGGTGCATGAAAACTCCTTCGTTGACTTCAAGCAGAATACTTTTGTTTTAAGTATATCAAAAGAACAAAATATTTCTTGACCATTGTTTATCCTTAATTATGATTTTCATAAGGATTGGATGGAATCTCATAGATTGATCCTTTTTTTCATGCCTATGATTTTATACAGTGGCTTCCCATGAAATAAGGCATCCGCGCATTGCTCCAATTTGGATACATCACAATTAAGCTATGAGATTTCATCCCAAATCAAATAAGGCATCCAGGCATCCCTTTTTCATGCCAAGTCAAAATTAATTATCAGATAGACTTTTTGAAAATTCTATCCCTTAGATAATGCTGATATTTGAATCATAAGAGATCATGATCAATCCTACTTTGACACGTTTTGTTTATCAGATTTATCACCAAGAAGTCTATAAAAGAAAGAGCCAATCTGATGATTTTTTACACCACAAACATACTTCCAATTCTCCTCCTCAGACTGCATTTTTCGGCGCTGTTCGGGAGCAGCTCTTCATTTTTCATGACTTTGTCCTTTAGAATTTCATTGTTGTTGACGCTTTCACGTTGGAGTTCATTAAGTCTAGTTGTTTCAATGGTTAGCTGAGTGTCAAGATCTTCATTTATCGATTTCTGGTTTCCAAATTGATCTTTAAGCACCCTTTTTTAACTCTCTTAAACCTTCGATCTCTATTTCGAGACTTCTAATGATTTCTCGCAATTGCTGAAGTTCAATTCAAGAGCATGGCTGTCCTTGTTCTCGCTACTATTTTCCATAATCCACACAAAATACTATTTAAATATTATATATATGCTAACCATTTTCTTGTTTGATAAACTTTCTTTTTGTCCTCATATACCAATCCATTTCCTTATTTGCAGGTTCATGGAATCACAACTCAAACTCAAGAAAGCAAATGACATCCCTGATCAATTGATGGCAGACTAAAGTCACGATTTTCTGCAATTGACTCCATCCAAGTATTTTGGTGATAAAGTATCAACTTCAAATATCAACCCATCCAAAAAAAAAAAAACTTTAATCTTTTAAAAAAATAAAATAAAATCCCAATACCCTCTTTGACTTTTTTTTTTGTTGTTTCAGATTTAAGAAGAGTCCTTTGCATGCAACACAACACTTGAAACTGAAGAGGAAAAGGTCTCAATCTCAGACCTTTTCTTGATCGCGATCTGGAACACTTTTAACCTTGTGGAATAAAACTCGGCGCCTAGAGGTTTTGGAACCTTCGAGTTTTGCGTCACATAGTTGCACCTTTGATCTTGGGGATAAAACTCGGCGCCCAGAGGTTTTGGAACCTTCGAGTTTTTCAACACATAGCTGCTGAAATGGAGATTAAAGATTGTGATAAGCCAGATCCCTTCTACCAAGGAGCTTTATGACATAGATGATGAAGAAAAATGCTTTTTCCCATTGAGTTGTAAGTATACTTTCTTTGCATTTACCCGACTTGCTCAAGGTGATCCTTATGGAGTGTCTTTCGATACTTGGATTCGTTTTTGGTTTAAAGGGCCCATAATATATGCATCACCCCCTCCAAGAAAGAATAGAAAGAAGCTTTCGTCGAGACCAACCAATATTTATAACTCCACAATCCACATACTTCAGTCCTCAAAACCAAGATTCGGCGAGGATCAAAGGAGAAGATGAACCATTTAATATCCTCAATATTCCAAAGATTTCGAGAGGAGAAACGTACTTGGCTGCATTCTTCTCCTTCTGGATTTGCAAGTTTCTTCTTCCCGGTGGAGAGGCTGGCCATATTCGTCCTAGTGTTTTCAAAGTGGCAAGTCGCATGGCAATAGGCGAGAAGTTCTCTCTTGCTATACCTGTTCTAGCAAGTATCTATAATGGTTTGAACAAAGTTGTGCAAGCCTCATCATTGAAGTGTTGTCGAGCAGTATTTCCCGTTTATTATGTCCACGGATGGATTGCTGAGCACTTTGACACCCACTTTGCTCATCTAGGCTATATGCGGTAGCTGAAATGACAAAATTCCGTGGAGAAAAAATGTCCAAATATCTCGAGGTTTCTTCTGAAGCACAACTTGTTTTCCAGAAAGTAAAAATATCGCATTTGGATTCTCGCAGCTTTGCTGACACAGACGAGAGGACTTTGGCCGATCATGGGAATCTCTCTTCATATTGGTCGGATTATCTTATTAGCATTCACTCCAATATCTTAACCCACCGTCGTGATAATATTTATTTGACTGAGCCTTATAGTCCACACAGATTTTTCCGGCAGTTTGGATATTGTCAAGATCTTCCTGGTATTGTTAGAGAGAGGTTTTATTCGGCCACCCTTGAAGATGTGATCAGACTATGGGAATCCTTTGTTTGTCTTGACCGTGTTATCGTCTTTCGCAAGTCCACTTTCCACTAAGGAGTATGAGGTTTGGTGGAGTTTGAAGTCATATAGGAACTTAAAGAGCATTTTCATAGTGAAACCTATAAATTCCAAGAGTCCTCCATCTATTGTTGAGGTTGGGGGTTCGTCTAAAGATATAGTTGTCTCTCAGCCACACAAGACATCTTTGCATATCCATGAGGCACCAAAACTTCCATCTAAGATAGCGAGTTCTTCGGCGACGCCTGCTCATTTATCTCGATCTAGTGGAAGTAATACTGATGCTGAACAAGATCGTCCTTGGAACCGGCCTCCCAAAAGGAAGAGAACTTTAGAAGATGATACTCTTTCTTCTGGTTTCTTGAGGGGTGTTCCTAGCTCTACTATGCCACTCCAGGATTTGGTTGCTCATGTAAGTGCATTTCCTTGACTTTTAGAAAACATTCAAACATGAACTAACATTTGTTCCATCTTTTTAGTTGGACGCACTTGAAGTTCCTCAGAACTTGGAAGAAGTTGCCCCCTTTGGTGGTGAAAGCACACAAAATGAAGATGTTGTGGACTTATGTGAAAGTGATGGCGACACAGAACAGAGCCCATATTTTGTTCCGTCATCAGTTAGTGTTCTTGTAGCAGAACCGGTCAAACAAACAACCACGAATGGATTGACTTCATCCCATGAGAAAGATAAGTCTTCTAAAGAGTCCCCTGTTGTTGCTGTTTCTGAATTTCATGGGGCCAATATGATAAGAGAATCTCATCTATATTTTCTTCAATTTTTATGAAAGAGGGTGACAGATAAAATTTCCCACACTCCCATTGACTCCATTTCTTCTATTTATGGGGAAGTTGATGTAATTCTAGCAGAAATGAAGAAGATGACTTATGTAGATATTGCACATGTAGAAGCGATGTTTCGTGGCCTCTTTGAGAAGGCTCGTCAATATGATTCATCAAGGTCTGAAACAAGTGATATGATGACACGGGATGCATATCTTCCATCTCTTTCTAGCGCCAAAGCACAACTTGGGGATATCATAGCAAGTGAGGAAGCCGAAACCGCTCAGCTAACCACGTTGACTGCAGAACTTAGCACTATTGAAGAGAATTAAAAGGTACTAGAAATACAGCTGAGGGACTTGGAGAAGCAAAAGAAGCATGTTCAATCCTCTATTGAGCACGGTCAAGAGAAAGTGAAGAAGATTCAAACAGAGGCAGTCTCGAAGAAGGAAGAAATTTCTGCTATTTAGAGTACTTCTTTCCAATCTGATGAAGTTATGCAGGACTTGGAACAAAATAAGCGTGTCTTGGAAGCAAGTCTAGCTGAACTGGTCAATTACAAGTTTTGGATTTGATAGGATTCTCATTGTAACACATGCTTAATGAACTTGAGAAACATAATAATAACATTTTCAATGCCATTTGTTTTGCACTTGATTCTTGATCAAACAAGACTTGTCATTTTTTTTTTGTTATTTTAATATTCGACACAACTTGCAATATATTTTATTATTTTTATTTTTAAGAGGAAGCTCCATGAATGTATAATTGTTATGACTGAACTCAAAAATGAATTTCTAAGCTGCCTATGTATCCCAAAAAAATGAATCAAGTCAACCGTAGTTCAAAAATGAAGTGAATCATTATTTGGAGAGGGGGGCGTACACAGTTTATACTCGTGCGGGCCAGGAGTATCCGTTTTGCCAACTTGGACTTGTTGGGGATGTTTCAGTAGTTTGACCACATACTACACCTTTGGTGGTTGCCTTTCACAGTTTATACTCATGCGGGCCAGGAGTAACCTTGCAGTTTAGGCTCGTGCAGTCAAGGAGCAATTTGCTTTTCACGCGTAGTATCGTTTCAAGAACTTTTCATTAATGGGTCCAACTTTCAAACCATCTTTGTCGACAAGCTTATAGGAACCATTTGTGTAGACTTCTTGCACCACATACGGGCCATCCCACTTTGGTGTAAATTTCTTGATCTTTTGAGGAAAGATGATTGGTCTTCGAAAAGCCAGTACCATATCACCAACTTGGAAAGAACGTGGACGAACTTTCTTGTTAAAAGCTTTAGAGAGTCAAGCTTGATAACACTCCAAATGTTGTTAAGCTTACAATATTTTCTCATCCAAAGCCTCCAGCTCTTCAAGGCGCAAACGAGCGTTTCCTCCTCAGTGAGTCCTTCTTGGACAGCTATCCTTAATGAAGTTATTTGAACATTGGAAGAACGGCTTCAACACCATACACCAATGCAAACGGAGTAGCTTGAGTGGGAGTTCGGAATGTTGTACGGTAAGCCCACAAAGCTTCTCCAATCTTTAAATGTCAATCTCTCCTAGACTTATCAATTACTTTCTTCAGAAAGTTGTAGAGAGTTCTGTTGAATGCTTCAGCCAAACCATTTGCCGCAGCATAGTACATCGATGAGTTGTATTGCTTAAAGCTGAACTTCTCGCAGAGCTTTTTCATCAGACTGTTGCAGAAAGACTTCCCATTATCAGTAATGATGTATCTTGGCACTCCGTAGCGAAATATTATATTGCTGCGAATGAAGTCAACAACATTTTCCTTCTTGACTTCCCTCAGCGCCAGAACTTCAGCCCACTTTGAGAAATAATCAGTTGTTGCCAATATGAATATATGTCCACCGGAAGACTTTGGCAATGGTCAAACTATGTCAAGTCCCCAAGCATCAAATGGCCATGAAGCAACAGTTGGATGCAACGGTTCGGGTGGTTGATGAATATAATTTGCATGATATTGACAAGCTTGGCATCGACGAGAATAATCCAAGTAATCCTTCACCATTGTAGGCCAATAATATCCCATCCTTTTGATTCAAAAATGAAGCTTTGGTCCAGATTGATGAGCACCTCAAATGCCAGAATGAGCTTCTTCTAATGCCTTCATAGCTTCTTCATCTCCCAAACAACGTAAGAGAACACCTTCAAATGATTGCCGATAGAGTGTATGCTTGTAGTAAAGGAATCTTGGAGCACGACGCTGAACATCACTTCTTTTGCGCGGCTCATCAGGCAAAATGTCATAACACAAGTAGTCAATCAATGGTTGGGGCCAATCTTCTTTTTCAATGTCAAAAACAGAAATAGCATTAGACTCATGTTCTTCCTCTTATTCCTCTTCGTCTTCAAACAGAAGTGGAACAATCCAACTTTGACAAATCGAGACTTGAGTTTGTGAACCTGGGAAATAAAGAGTAGATGCAAGTTTGGTTAAGGCATCAGCTTGTTTATTTTCACTCCTCGGAATATGATCTATCTCTACATCGCCTAACCAGTTCATCAACAATTTGGCATACTTGCAATAAGGAAGCAATTATGGTTCTTCACTTCATATATGTCGAGAACTTGATTAACGACCAGTTTAGAGTCCCCAAAGATCCTAAGTTGCAACTGCTTCAAATGAACGGCCACTTCCAATCCCAAGATAAGAGCTTGATACTCAGCAATATTATTCGAACACTGTTGGGTCAAGGTGAATGAATATGGAAGTACGCCCCTTCAGAAGTGACGAAGACTATTCCAGCCCCAGCACCACCTTGATGAGCAGCACCATCAAAATACATCTTCCATGGGGTAAGATTTCAACTACAAGCACGTCTTCGTCGGGAAAATCATCATTCAATTCCCATTCTGCAAGTATAGGATAATCAGGCAAGAAGTCAGCTAGAACTTGCCCTTTCACAGCCTTTTGAGGGATGTACACAATTTTAAATTGTTGCAGTTTTAGATACCACCTTGCCAAACGATCAGATAACACAGGTTTCTTCATGACATATTTGATTGGATTTGCTTTAGAGATAAGACCAATTGTGTGAGCTTGGAAGTAATGCTTCTATTTCTGTATCACAAAAATAAGTGCCAAGCATAATTTCTCTATTGGCGAATATTTGAGCTCATTCGAAGTCATCATCCTGCTTAAATAATACAATGCATTTTCCTTACCCTTTTCATTTTCTTGAGCGAGCAAGGCTCCCACAGAACTTTCTTGTGCAGCAATGTATAACAATAGGGGCTTTCCATGTACGGTCGCAGCCAAAACAGGGGGCTTTGTCTGGTAAGATTTGATACTTTTGAATGCATTGCTGCAGGAATCATCCCATTTAAATGGCACTCCCTTTCTCATCAAGCGACTAAAAGGCTGGCATCTTCCAGCGAGATTTGATATGAATCGTCGGAGATACGCCAATCTTCCTTGGAGACTTCTTACTTCACTCACAGTATGCGGCTCAGGCATCTTTAGTATGGCGTCAATTTTGGCTTGATCAATCTCAATGCCTCGCTTACACACAATGAAGCCCAAGAACTTCCCAGAGGTGACTCCAAATGCACATTTCAAAGGATTCATCTTCAGTTGATAGCGTCGAAGTCGTTCAAAAACCTTTCTTAGTGCCCCAGATGATCTTTCCGTTCACGTGATTTCACCACCAAATCATCAACATAGCACTCAACCATTTTGTGGAGCATGTCGTCAAAGATCTTTTGCATGGCCCTCTGGTATGTTGCACCTGCATTTTTCCCAAATGGCATTTCTTTGTAGCAATAAATACCCTTAGGTGTGCGGAAGGCGGTGAGTTCTTCATCCTTCGGCGCCAAGCGTATTTGATTATAACTAGACGAACCATCCATGAATGACAATTCCTCATGTCCCGTTGTCGAATCGACCATTATCTCAGTGATAGAAGTGGAAAATCATCTTTGGGGCATGCATTATTCAGATCTCTGAAGTCAACGCAGACTCGAAGTTGTCCATTGTTCTTTCTCACAGGCACAATATTGGATATCCATGTAGGGTACTTGACTTCACAGATGAATCCAGCTTCAATCAACATGTTGACTTCTGTTTCAATCTGAGGAATCAATTCAGGGTGAAATCTCTTTTGAGTTTGTTTTATTGGTCTTGCCCCTCGCTTCACGACCAAATGGTGGACAACAACGTTTGGATCTAGACCTGGCATTTCTTTATATGTCCATGCAAAGACATCTTTGAATTCATGCAAGAGTTGAACATAAGATTGCTCTTCCTTTGGTGACATAAATGCACTTATGAAGATTGGACGTTTGTCTTCTTCAGTGCCCAAGTTTATTTCTTTCAATCATCTACAGTGTTTTTTACACCCTCTTCAAGCTCGAGAGGGGCATCTTCGACATCTTTCTCATTGCAAAACTCTTCATCGACAATGGTAATATGGTGAGATGCAACAACTTCATCATCTTCCCGTTCATCGATTTCTCTTCTTGCAGGATTCCTTGTGGGGTTAGTTGCAACAAGCCTTCGAATTTCTTTACTACCCCATTGCACAGTTTGGATAGTCAGATTGATACCCTTTTGGATTTAACCAGTTGCGATTAACCTTTGAAGTTCAACGGCGATTGGATCACGTCGTCGTGGAACCGGTCGAGGAGTTGCATTCTGTGAAAATGTGATGTGATTAGATTAACCAACACTTTCTTCATCTTCTTCCTTAGGGTTGGTCTCTACGATTGTATGCAACTTAGCCTTCAACACCTCATCACATTTCACAAGAAGTGTAGTTTTCCTATTCATTCTTGAAGGTATCAAGCTACGACATTCATTTCCAATCGAAGATAATTCAACCTTTCGCTTTTGTTGGAGATTCTTTGTCACTCCAAGTCTCTTCCATATAGGCTTTTTGGTCG
Source organism: Vinca minor (assembly GCA_026122235.1). Classification (NCBI taxonomy): domain Eukaryota; kingdom Viridiplantae; phylum Streptophyta; class Magnoliopsida; order Gentianales; family Apocynaceae; genus Vinca; species Vinca minor. The sequence continues at coordinate 401,508 of JAOCZM010000259.1, read as the reverse complement.
ACCTAACCCTTTTAGGCCCCAAGCGATCAAATACCGACAAACGGGAGTCATCATTTCCCAATCGATCAAAGACAGACCTTCGATTATCCTTTGAGTTTTCATCTTGTACGGAGATACAGAAATTGCTAGCTCTTTTTATCACAATGCGCATAGGAGAATATGGTTTGTATCCCAGACCAGCACGAGAACTTTCAACAGAACAACCCTTTTTTTTCAACATTCTTTGAGTTTCATTTAAGCCATGGACCTTTGCATCAACAATCTCAGGGATGAGCTTTCCCAAAGTATTAGGACTTTGAGGATCATATCCAGCCTTAGCAAGAAGTTTATATGCATTCGGATCGAAGCCCTCTTTTGTCCTTTCAGAAGGTAACATGCCATGCTCCATCTTCAATCCTTCATCGGGATACACAAACCCCTCCAAGATTGGCTTTGCTTGCTTGACTGCTTCAATTTTAGTCTATGGAAGAGTGAGGTCCTTCAATGCTTTGACTTCAATAAGAGGGGATTGCCCATTTTCCTCATCGATTTTGGAATATAACGAAAAACAAGAGAACTTTCTTGAGAAGAAACAGGCGATGTTGTATCAATTTCCGCCTTATCATCTTTCACATGCAACAACTCCTTAAACTTTAGAATCTCCATTTTCGTTGTTGATTGGTCCTCTGCAAATGTCACATTTTTTCCACGAAAGTAGAATTTGGCATCCGCAATGTGAGAATCTGCTTCACTAAAAGGTTTATCATCAACTACAACCTTTTTCATAACACCATTGCTAACATATTTGAAACATTGATGTAGAGTAGATGGCACGACACCATTTTCATGAAGCCACAGCCTTCCTAAGAGCATGTTGTAGGTGGTTTTAGAATCAATGACATGAAGAAGAACGCTTGATGTCAATTCATCCAGGACTAAATCCAGCCTTACTGTTCCAAGTGCTCTTTGCCCTCCTTGATTAAATCCTTGAATCATAAGGCGACTTTGTGACAGTTCTTCCATAGGAATTTCCAATTCTTTCAATGTATGCAAAGGAAGAATATTAACAGCAGAACCTCCATCTATCAATATTCTATTTACCTTTCTTTCTTGCGAATAGAAAGTCACAAACAATGGCCTATTATGAGGCTTTGATTCTAGCAACAAATCATCATCATGGAAAGAGATTGCAGTCATACAAGCTACAACTTTTGAGACTGATGCTTCATTGGCCAAACATTGCCTAGCATCCTCGAGAGATTTCCCTGGAGAAGCATTCTCGAAACCAATTTTCCCTTCCACATGTGTAGCAAAACAAGAGACAACATCGAACTCATCTAAAACCCTTCTTGTAAAGAGCTCCCCTAGTGTAATAGGTTGTCAGTCTTTTAGATCAGATGAGGGTTTGACCATTTCAGCATGAATCTTTGGTTGGATTTCTATCCTTCTGGGGGCTTCCTTCTCAACATTTTGCATTTCTCGGTCAGACTTCCATTATTTCATTTATGATTTTTTCTCAGTTTTACCAACGTCCATCCTTCTAAATCAAAGCCACCTGCATCATTGCTTACGGATATGGTATCAAGAATCTCAACAGTGCTTTGAGAGGCTTCCTTAGCATGAGAATCGGGCAAAAATTCAACTTCAAATGTCACAGGGTCATATTCACCGAACTTGATAGCGATGAATTGTGAAGAAGAAACAACCGCAGCTACAGGTCGAGGAGAGCCACGAATAATGCTTCTTTGATTTGCAGTTACTTTTTCTTCTTCAAGCAGAATACGCCCATTACGAGCCAACTCCATGATTTTATCCTTGAATATGAAACATTTCTCAATGAGATGGCCAAGAAGACGGTGATACTTGCAATAATTTGGATCTGTAATCCGTCCTGCTTCTTCCGGTCTCTTCATTTCAGGTAACTCAATCATTTCTGCTCTCAACATTTCATCAAACATTTATGGAATATCTGTATCTAGAAAGGGGTACAATTTGCCTTGCATTTCTTTCAATGTCAATCTTTTTCTGCTAGTATCTTGGGAGACATCTACATTCCGAGTAACCTTTTTATTCACCTTGGTATAAATTTTGACAGGTGCAGTAGTTGTCGTCATGGAATCATTGGCTCCAGAAGAAGATTTGATCACCTTCTTGATATCCTGCTTTTCTTTCTTATGTGGTTCGGAAACTGGCACACCTAGATTTTTGTGTTCATTGAGACTTATCTCCATATCATGTACACGAGTAGCCAGTTCTTCAAATGTGTTTGGTTGAATGCCTTTGAGGATGTATTCAAGGCCCCAATGCATTCCTTAGATGCACATCTCAATTGCAGACATTTCACAAAGACTATCTCTACAATCCAAGCTTAGATTTCTCCATCGGTTGATGTAATCAATCACACTTTCACTGTCCCACTGCTTAGTATGGCTCAACTCCAGCATGCTTACAATACGACGAGTACTATAAAAGCGATTCAAGAACTCAATCTCAAGCTGTTCCCAACTATTGATGGATCCGGGTGCCAAATCGGTGTACCAATCAAAAGCATTTCCTTTGAGGGATCGAACAAATTGTTTGACAAGAAGATCACCATACGTGCCCGCATTGTTGCATGTCTCAACAAAGTGTGAAATATGTTGCTTCGGGTTTCCCTTCCCATCAAAATGTTGGACTTTAGGAGGTTGATATCCTGCCAACATCTTCATGTCATCAATCCTCTTGGTGTAGGGCTTAACGTATCCGGAAGAAGATTTAGTGCTCCCTTCATTCTTGCCTTTTATCGTGCCCATGACAAAGTCCTTTAATTGGTCTGCCTTGATTGATCCATCAGAAGAGATTTGGATATTATGCACATCTTTTGGTTCTGCAGTTTTGTCACCTGTTGGATGTTCTTTTGGAGCGTTCTTTTCATGCCCATCATCTTTTGGGAGATAAGATTGCCTTGAAGTGGCTTGACTACCTTTTCCAGTGTTAGTATCAATGCGATTCAGCAATTGAGCAATTGTGAGTTCTTGTCTTTCACAGTGCTTTGTGAGCCCTTCCACCACTTTTGCTAAGTGTGCCAGCTGTTCCTTAATGGGTGATACATCCGCCATCATAACAGGCATGATCGAAGTTGCAGATGAAGCCTTGTGGCAGAACATGTTTGAATTTGGTACTTGAGGAGTATCAGACGAAGAACCAATGCATGTCTTATCATCATCTTGAGTCAATCCTTTGGATGCAGAATTCTAATCTAGAAGTGACAAAGCTGCATTCAGAGCAGCATGAACATCTCCTTCCGCTCCCAAAGGCGAAAAAGTGTCATTAAAGATCGGACTTGTGTAGTTGAAGGTAGGACGATCAGCAATTTGTCCTTGTATTTCCTTCTGGCAAGAGCTCTCGCCATCCTTCAAGTAGTTGGTCCGGTGTAAACATCTGGCATGAACGAATCCATGCTTGCTCTTGCAGATGCAATTTTCTTTCCAGCAGATTTTCCAGTAACCTTGACAGTGTTGTTGTTTGAAGCCATTGATGTGATTTGTTCTTGACGAGAAGAGATGAGCGGCAGAGATAGTCCCACAGTGATAGCCAAAAATTTGGATTAATTAAAATGTAGTTACAATCTCCGGATTATTCTCGATTTGAGAATTGGATCCGCTGATTCTTCTCGTCAATTTGACCCGGGGCTTTGAAGCTTAATTCTGGATTTGGCGGCGGAACTCCCTATGATTTGATGAAGAAGACCGTGAATTTGACTTGGGGATTTGAGAGTTAGTTGGTGAAAGCCTCTGGTTGTCACAGCTTCGCTACTTGCCGATGATAATTTTTATCTCCCCTTCATCAACACCCTTAGCCACTATTTATAGACTTAGGATGAAATGTGAACATGATCACACTTGAAATTTGAATTTGATATTTCTAATAATTTAATAAATAATTGTTAAATTAATTATATTCCTAACTAACTTAATATAAATTTAGAAAATAGAAATAATTTGATTGGCCGAATCTTCTCCAACGAGTGACGTGGCACAATTCCATTTGTCACAAGACTTCTTGGATTTTGATTGGACGAAGGCTAAAACTTTGCCACTTGTAAGCATTTAATAGGTCCAAATATTTCACTTTTGACGAACCAAATAATAATACTTGGAAAAATTAGGTCGGTAAATTTCCAGTGTCTACCCCATGGAGTATTACTTATTTTTCGGATCACGTCCGATACAATATATCACAATGTGTATCTATGATATGATTTGTATCCATTACACATGATCAGTAAAACATGATCATCAATCAAACATCATACTAGTTTTATTGCTTGTATATAACATTTCATAAAACTAGGGACAATCAGAATAGTAATTTTATAAGCTAATGAGTTTTACTATAAAATCCCTTATTTGATGTTCAAAAGCAAAAATTAACTATTCAAATAACATGCTCAAAATATAAAAACGTACAACATATTATCATGATCCAAGGGCACTACTAACAAAACGTTGGTCGGTAAGGGGTCGCAAATTGCGACCACTTTTCGGACCACTTACCGACCACCGTCTATATTAAAAAAACTTAAATTAAAATATATATGGTAGCTAAGTGGTCACAACTTTCCTCCACATTGCGACCATTTATATTTAATTAATTTAAGTTTTTTTAATATTGATTGTGGTCGGTAAATGGTCGCAAATTTCCACCACCTAGCGACAACTTTGTTATTTTGATTGAGTTAGTGAGTGGCGCCAAATGTCGAGACCATGTAGCAACCACTGTGCGACCATGTTGGAACCACTAGTTTTGCGGTCGCGAAATGGTGCCAAATGAGCTTAACTGAGTTACCAATTATTTTCTGTCGCAAAATGCGGTCGATATTCTCCGTGTTTCTAGTAGTGGATGATGGCGAGTTTTAGTGGACTTCTAGTATATAAGGGTGAAAATTGAGCTTCTCGGAAGCAATGTTTTGTGAGTGTGTTGGGGGTAGAGCTTTGAGGAAGGAGCTATAAGATTCTATGATAGATCTGGAGGTATCCCCCATGAGAAAATCATGGACTTAAGAGACTTTAGAACTAATTTCAACATTAAGGGATCGTTTAGTAAAGCTATCGAGAGAGAAACCAACAAGCTAGATGAGTATGACCGGATATTGCATCATATGGTTTCTAATGTTGTCCAACCGGTAAAAGGCCATAAGATCTCTGTCACCTATTTCCAAATGGTGATAATGAATTGGCTTGTTGAGAAAACTAAGGAAAAATTCGGGCATTTGGCCTTAAGGCACTTGAATGAATCTATAAATGTTGACAAAAACTTCATACCTTTTGGGAGCATACTTACATCACTCTTCAAGAAATTCAAGCTTAAAATCTCTAACCCGGTTACAACAAGTATGATGTGGGGCACTTCCATAAAATGCACTTGATCCTCGTGAATGGAAAATGGAAGTGTAAACTCAAATGTACCAATGAAGAGCTTCTTGCGACGGCGGTGGCAATGGGAGCTAGTCAAAAGGCTAGTGAAACAACAAAGAGTATTATAAAGGAGAGAAGAGCTCAAAAGCAAAGTGAAGCTCAAGAAGAGGAAGAAGGACATGGAAAAGAAAATGTCCAAATTGAAGATGGTGTGCATGGAGATATTGGGGGAAATGGCGAAGAAGAAAATGTTGAGGAAGAAGTGCCACTTTACGGAAAAGAGGAGTTGAAAGGCAAATGGCAACTTCACCAAACCAAAATGAGCTACTACTTCAAATTCCTACAAAAATGGAGTGATTGCAAGACAACTCCAACTCTAGAATGGGCAAGTTGGAAGAAAGAATGGTTGTTCTTGATAACAAAGTGGGAATTGTTATCAAGTGCACAAAAACAAAAATATCAAGAGTTGATGTTGTAGACGAGGAAGTTGAAGAAGAGAATTAAGAAGACAATTATAGTGACTCTAGCAATAATGGTAGTGGAAGTAGACATGAAAAAGAGCAAGACAAGTTCGATGAAGAAGGAGAATAAGAGCAAGGAATTCATAGCATTTCGACCGAAGAGGAGATTTCACAAGTTATTGAAAACTTGAAGTGAAGAATCTCTTTACTTTATCTCTTTTATGGCTTTTCCTACATGCTATCTCTTTTTGGACCGCTAGTTTAGCAAATGTATGCTCTTATGTTTCATATCATATGTACAACTTGCTACTTGTTGTGTATAACATGCTATGCTCTATAAATTGTTGATCTTTTTGCATGTTTTAGAGAGCTCAATGATGATATCCATGTGATGAGAGCTCATCCATAACCCCCTCCCCCGACTCTTTTTGATATATGACAAAGGGGAGAAAAATGTGATATGTAATGCGTTAAACTTAGGTATTATGTTGGATCACATAGTTGATCGTCTAATTAATTAACTCTTTTGTTATATCCATGTGCTTTTGTTGGTTGATCGTCTTATTAATTAACTTGTAGTCTAAACTGTATGTGTGGCATATATGCCTTGAAATGTTTTGGTGACATTTGGAAATGCCTTTGAACTGATTTTGCTGGTTGTTTTGAAAATTTACCTTAAGTCAGGGCGATCGGGCTGGTTAACTGCGGTCGAACTGAGAAAAAATTGAGGTCGACCGGGATCCTCAAAATAGTAAAACTAAAACTCTTTCCACTACATCGTTTCGGTTTTGTTATCTTTCAACATGGGCACAACCTCTGGGGGAGAATTCATTAAGTGAATCACATTTATCCCTAATGTTGTTTTGTATTGAAAAATCTTAAAAGCCCATAGATAACCTTGTACTTATCTTTTATCCTTCAAAGATCATCTTCTCTTGAAGTTGTTTTTATATTACCTATCACATTACATCAAAGTTTGCCATAATATAAAAGGGGGAGATTGTAAGCCTATGGGCTTAATTCTGTATTTTGATGAACGACAAACCGTTAATGAGATTTAATGTAATATTTGTTTATATGATAGATTGAAAGAAAAGTATCAAGTTTATCAAGAATGCACATACAAGACAATGATACTCTTACACATTGAAGATCCAAGAGATGCATACAAGAAGTCTTTGAAGGCTCATATATATGATAAGGTAGATTAGATATTTCATATCTTATATTCTTCCTTAGGAAAAGCTCAAATGATAATGCGCATTCTTGTCATGCATACATGAAAAATATTTTCATGTTAAAATGCCTTGTGATTTTAAAACTTGTTTTTGATCCTAAGATCAATCATGGTAAAATATTTTTGAAAAGGTTTTTTAAAGTATTTTCAATAGACATACTAAGTTCATACATGAGATAGATTGTATTTAATTTGAGACTTAGTGAGCAAACCACTTTTAACCTTCACCTCGGTCGACCGAAGTGTTACTTCGCAAGACCGGTTGAAGGTCGGCCGACCAACCCTCAAGCCAGTTCGACCGAAGTGTATCACATCAATTAGTCTTTTCAAATGGTTTTAATAATTCAACGACTATATTGTTTCGGTCGACCTCAATTTAGTTTGGACGACCGCGATGAGGTCAGGTCGACCGAGATGAAGACATAGAATTTTTCAGAATAAGTTCGGAAGCACCTCCGGACGACCTGGATCCAAGTCCGGTCGACCGAAGTGCTGAATTCTGGCAGTTTTCTAGCCATTGGTGAATTAAATGCTAGCCACTTTCTCTCCCTTATTTAAACACCAATGCCGAATTTTTGTAAGGCATTCATTCCATTAGGTGCATTCAATATACTCTCATTCAAAACATCGTTTATTACTGTACTCTTTGTAATCAATTTTATGTGTTAAACAACTTTGATCAAAATCATTTGAGCTATATATTATATAGCTTTACACTTGTAACAAATCCATCACTTCAATGTGATATTTGGTTATTCCCCTTTTCTCTCTCATTTGTGAGATTTGTTATTTTTTATCTAGGAAACACTCTTTGTGAGATTTGTAAGAACTCTTCGTTTGTTAGGCTCTTTGTGGGCTAGTTAACTGTTTCAAGTAAAACTCTTTGTGAGTTGCCCACTTGTTTTTCGGTCATCTTCTCCGGCGACCAACAATGTTTTTGGGTCATCTTTTCCGGCGACCAACAACGTTTTCCGGTCATCTTCTCCGGCGACCAGCAACGTTCATCAATAAAAATGCCATTTTTTCCACAAATATCTCAACAACAACTCATTTCCATTTCCATTTGATGAAAATTTAATGAAACCCAATTTCATTTTCTTGATTTTGAGGGACGCATTTCCCTAACTGCTGAAAAATCATTTGGATGACTACTTTGGCTTGGACTTTGAAGAGCTAAAGATAAACAGACCAATAATAACCACTTCAGGGAAGCCATTGGGAAAAACTCCAACACCACCATTTACTAAAACCAAAAGAGATTACGAAAGCTAATCAAGACTAACACCACCATTTACTACTTTACAGAAAAGGAAGATGAAACTCAACAATCAAGAACTTGTAATTGAAGCAAGTAGCACAAGCATATGAAATCAAATCTCAAGATTCCAAGAGAAAAATGCCAAGAGCCCTCCAAACACCAATTCCAAAGAATCTCTAAAATCATAAAGGAAAAGTTAAAAAAGAAGTGGAACACCAACTTGTATCTGTAGCAAAGAAATTGCCACCACAATCTTCAAAGTCCAAGCCAAAGTAGTCATCCAATAGATGGCAGCGAAGCTGAACCGAAGGCCTAGTGTTCGATTCGGTGAAATTGGATATCAACAGAGAGTGTGAAATTTGGATTTAGATAGGGTTGCTATTGGTAGTTTGAAATCTGGTAGGGGTGGTGTAATGGGGTGCGGGTGGTGTAGGGTTGGTGTAGGGTTGGTGTAATGGCTGGTGGTGTAATTGGGAGGTGGTGGTGGCCGGATGAAGAAAATCACTAAATTAGGGCTCAATTTTTATTGATGAAAATGCCCATCACGTGCCGGGTACGTGTGGGCTTTTTGAACAAATTTGGCCGAAAAATTACACCGTAACTAAGACCTGCACGTCGTAATTTATTGATGGCTACAAACCACTAAAATTAATTTATTCGGTCAGAAAGATAAATATGAAAATAGTTGGTGGTCATTTAGTGCAAATTGCTCTTATATAAAAGGAAGTTGAGTTTATCAATTAATTATACTATACTTCAAAATTTACAAGATTGTGATTATAGTAGCCCAATTTATCATTTGTTGGTGCATATCTGGGACATTGCGTTAGGAATATAGTAATTAACTAATAAGTACATTTCTAACCAAATTAAAACTAATTAGGTCATCATATATTACAAAAAAAATTATTTCTTTGAAATAATTAGTAAATAATTTTTCAAATAAATTTGTTACCAAATAAGTTATCATATATAATAAAATAAAAATTATTATGTAAATTAATTAATAAGTAAATTTTTAAACGAACAAAGTTAAACAAAATAAGTCATTCATTATATAAGGAAAATGATTCCATAATGGGTTAATTGAATTAAACTACCATGAAGTTGCGGGGGTGGTGCACTTTAATCCAAATGTGGAAAATAATACGCTAGCGGTTCATTGACCATTAGACAACCGTTATAATCTAGCATGACCGTTAGGTTTATAATGAATTGCCCAATATTTCCCTATCCTTAATGGTGTTGTTACATTCTGCGTTGAAACCTTCTAGCTGTTGATGGAATGATAAAATTATCTTTATATTGGATGAAAAATGCAATCCCTTCCCACGTGTTCATTAGGAGAATTAGTTAGAAAGAGGTACGTATTGTTGAAAAATTAGATAACAGTAATAAGTTTGACAATATAAGTGAGACAGGGTATTTTTGGAAAATCAACAGCTGCTTTTAACTACCCCTCTCTCTATCTGATTTACCCAACAAGCACGTGGGAAGGATTGGATTTTCCTTCAATATGAGGATAATTTTAGCCTTCTATCATCATCTAGAATAGGCCTGCAAACGGGTTGGATTTTTATCCGTATCCGACTCGAATCCGATTTTATTTTTAGGATATGGTAAGAACTCTAGACCCATATACCCGCATCCGAATCCGAGTCCGTATAAGAGTAATAAAACGGTTACGAATTTGAAATATAAAAAATCGTATCCGTTAAACCCGAATCCGTTTTGAAAACAATATATATATATATATATATATATATATATATATATATATATATATATATATATATATATATATATATATATTCCCTAAAACAATATATTTTACATTATTTATAGGATTTAGGACTTTTTTGTAATATAAGTATTTTATATGATTTATGTGATAATTATTTATATTGCAATTTTAGTCCTGTATATATACATTCTTAAGGGTTAAGAGATAATAAACCCTAACATCACATCCTCTTCTTCTCTCTCTCTCTCTCTCTCTCTCTCCCCCCCTGTTTCCTCTTCTACCTTATCCGGCGCCTACTCTTCGCCGCTGCTCCTTCTCGTCACCGTGACCGTCACCTCCACAGGTATATTCAGTTGCGTGTAAAGTATTTTTCTTCCGTTGGTTCTCGTTTACAAAAATATGTTTTTGTATTTGGTGTTCGAATTGCAGTGTGGTGAAAAGCCTTTAGGCTTCTTTCATTTTATTTATTCATAACCTCTAATTTTCTTTTATTTGAGAAACTATAGATTCTGAAACATAATTGTTGATTCATTGTCTTTCTCCTATAGGATGGCAAATACTCCTAGTGAAACGGGTTTTACCATATCCGTATTCGGATCCAAATTAGCGGATCTGGTAATACATATTTTGGATCCGCTAGGATATGGATACGGATATGGTAAAAAAAAATTAAAAATGGATATGGATCCGGAATAGATAATTCCGTATCCATTTGTAACCGTTTGCAGGCCTAATCTAGAAGGTTTCAGGAGCAGAGGGCCAATGGACCGTTACTGCATTATTTGCAACTTCTTGACTAAAATGCATCAACAACTTTATGATAATTTGATTCAATTAACTATCCATAATTAATAAATTTTCTTAAAAATAATAGTATTAAAAAAGACTCACTAATGTAGCATGATATTTTACTATTTTAATAATACCTGAATCATAGAATCTAAATTCCTACAACGTGCAAAGTATATTCTCCCCAACAAGTACAAGTTCAAAGAACATATACTTGGAACATTCCTCAAAGAAGTTTTGGACGTTTATCTTTAATTGTTGCCAATTTCAGCAGAATCCACATTAGTTCCAATTTAATAATGCAAACAAAGACTTAAAAAACAAAAGAAGAGGAAAAATCCCAAATATCTTGTGTTGTTGTTCTTCCTTTTTAATTACATTGATACTGTTACAAATTACACCTTAAGAAAAATATATTGATACTGTTATTTTTGTAGTAATTGTCTTCACCAAACTTCCAGGAATTGGATCAAATGTGTCCTAACCCAATGGGGCAGGCGTCTACCCAGGACCTTGAGGTCGTGGGTTCGATACCCTCCGCCTGCGTGCGGCAAACTTTAATATCCCTTTCTAGGGCTATCTCCTCCTCGTCTGAGGCAGTTCTCTCTCCCCTATATGGGGCAACCGTCCAATCGGGGTTCAAAAAAAAAATATTTCAGGAATTGTTAGAAAGAGTTTTACGTATTTTTTAGGAATAGAGTTAATGGTTAACATAATCCACACTTTATTATTTACAATTTTCCGTTTGTATCACTCAAATTTTCTTATGTAATTATATATACATAAAATTATTCGCGTCTGTGTAAATTATATCTAGCTACAACTTTTTTTTTTTTTTTTTATTGGACCTCACCAGAGGAGGAGCCCATGTAGAGCGGATAGAAGTCTGGCTGAGCGGGGTGCCCCGTGAGGGGAGTAGTAGTAGGTGCCCCGTGAGGGGAGTAGTAGAAGCTCGGCTGCGCGGGTGCCCCGTGAGGGGAAGTATAAGAACGCACACTAGAGGAACCAAGAATAGGAAATTAAATCCTTCCTTTTTGTGTGAGTTGGGTATCGAACCCACAACCTCTTGGTTGTGGGCAGACCATCTCCCCACTGGGCTATGGGTCTTGTGATATATCTAGCTACAACTTTTCAAGCCGATTTCTGGTCTAATTGAACATAAGTCTTGCACCTGAAAAAAACTAAAGGGGCAAAATTAGAAATCAGATTAACCTTTCTCATCAACTTTTTCATCCCTTCACGTAATTATGAGTGAAAATCATCTATATTCATGTACGTATTCATTGATATATCCAACTATTCAGAATTGGATGTATCGACATTTTTTCTAATTATATATATACATATGACGAATTGTAAGTGGTTAAATACATAAATAAGAATATATACTGGGATAGACAATTTTGTTTACCTTAATATTATGGGGTCGAAAATTAACCCGTAACATGAATCTAACCCATTCATTTTCCATTGTATACCATCCATAAAACCATAAGAAAACATGTCACCATCTTCCTTTTTTCTCATCCTTTTACTTCCTCCTCCTCTTTCAAATTTGCCGCAGTCAGAATGTAAGAAACAGAGCACATTAAATGAAACGAAATAATGAAGTTCATTAAAAAAATCATCAAGGAATCTGAAATTTAGCTCTAAATCTATAATATTTAATGTTAGACCAAGATGGGGTAGAAGGTTGTGGTGGCATCATTTGCCATTCTATAGATTCATGGTCCAATGAAAAATTTATATGTGACAATGTAAGCATTGATTATTCTTTAAATGCAATGGTCCATTAGCTAATAACATAAATTGAAACTTTAAATAGTGCTAGATTAGAAGGCAGCCTCAGATATTTTTTGAACATACTAAAAACATACTACTAGAAGATAGGTTTGCTATGAAACTCAATATTTAGTCATAGTAGTTTAGCTATTACTCATGAGCAATATATTTATATATATATATATATATATATATATATATATATATATATATATATATATATATATATATATATATATTTTTTTTAATTTCTAAGAGATTAAGTAAATAACTTTAGTTAATGCTATTACTTTTCTAAGGAAATTCGTTAAAGTTAATAGCCGAACATGAAGTACAAGCCAAGTTTGCTAAAGAATCCGCAACAGAATTAATCTCGCGATAAACATGAACAACCTTGCGATCACCAAGAATAGATAATATTTTGCGAAAATTAAAATCAAACCTCCAAAATGAAATAGTACCTTCAAGCAAAGCACTTGCCAGAACTGATGAATCTGTCTGAATTTGAAAACGCGGTATATCACACAGTCGCGCCATTTGTAAGACCTCTAGTAAAGCTTCTATTTCCGCCTCAAAGCTCGTTTTTTAGTCACCAATGAAACTCGAGAAAGTTCTTAAAAAAACACCATTAGGACGCCTAAGAATACCACCAATGCTGGAGATTCCCGGATTCCCCTTAGAAACTCCATCAATGTTCAGGATAGCCTCTCCTGCTTCGGTGTTTCCGCCCCATCTTAGCACCAATGTTTGCCGCGGCTGAAACGAGGCATTCTTTGGCATAATATTCTTAGCCTTCATCAATATACCTGTATAATCCCTAAACTGCACCAAAATACTAGATAAAGAAGTAGTCATGGCCTCATTCACAAAGCGACACCTCGCTTTCCATAGTAGCCAACAAGCCGAGCAAGCCATTGCCAAAATCAATTGAACACCATCTGAAGGGCGAGCAAACCCCCAAATAGAAAGAAACTCCAGTAAAGTATCCACCCTATTGGTATCAGCAATTAAACCAACCTGGACAGCGACTTCATGCCATATCCTTCGAGCTAACGGACATTGAACGAACACATGATCAAAAGTCTCCATTGCCCCAGACAAGCACAAGAGAAGCCAAAGGGACCCCCAAACGCTTACGATCCTCATCCAATGCCAAAAAATGATTAAGCAACTTCCACATAAACAGAGAAAGGGTAAATGAAGAACCTTATTCCAAATGCATTTTCGTGAGTGTTGAGCTACTCCCAAATCCCTTAAACATGATATTGCCAAGGCGAGAGTGAAATTGACATGTTGTTCTTCCATCCAAATCAGCCTATCATTTTCTTGAAGTGTCCCCAACTGAATTTCAAATAGTTTTTATCAATTATAGACTGTGGAAGGCAGCCGCTAAGCTTTTCCTTGTCCCATATTTTGCCGGCACAAAATTCATGCACCCGGGAGCGGCCCAAAGTTTCGTCCGGGTTCATTAGCCATTGGTCCAAAGAGCCTTCCAACGTAAAATTTTCATACACGAAGCTTGACTCTCCGCCCCTCAATAGATAAACAATGTGTGGTTCAACCATATTTTTAACTTGCATCATTCTCCTCCAACTCGGCGAGCACCCCCAACCACCAAACTCAATTTAACATGAATCAGGTCGTTACAATACTTGTTCATCAAAAATTCAGCCCACAGAGATTTCCCTGTTCGAAATCTCCACCATAATTTCCATGAAAAGCATCATAAAAAGTCAAAAGCGAAATAACACCAACTCCATTACTCTCCACCTCTCTAGACAAGTTCTTCCATGACATCCAATGTTTTTTCTCAACCCCATATGTTTGTCCCCAGACGAAGTATGAGAACATTCGCTCTAAGGGAATCATAACAAAACGGGGAACATTACAAGAGGAAAGAATATGCATAGGAATAGAATTAAGAATAGAGCATACCAACACAATGCGTCCTCCCATACTTCGAAGATTCCTCTGCCAGCCTTAAATTCTTGCGGCAATTGTGTCTAACATAGGCTGAAAATATAGAACTTTCGAACGTCCCGGATATATCGGGCATTCAAGATACTTCATAGGGAAATCCCCTTCAATGAAACCAGTCACATATTGGATCATAGACTTTGATGCAATATTCATACGATTGGACGTATAGAAGGAACTCTTCCCTATGTTGATTCGATGCCCCGAATTATCCTCATATATGCGAAGAACATCCATGAGACGAAGAGTGTTTTTCTTTTGACCATTCGTAAAAATAACAATATCATCCGCGAAAGCTAGATGCAAAATAATAAGAGACTGCCTAGGAACATGAAAGTGTTCAATTCATTCATTTCCACGGCCAACAAAATATTATCAGAAATAGATATACCCTTAATAAACCAAGTTTGATTAGAGCAGATAATTGAAGGCAAGAGGGTGCCAATTCTCGAAACCATAACTTTCGAAATAACCTTATTAGCAAAATTACAAAGAGAAATAGGTCGAAACTCACCGAAATTTGTGGGGCTAGGAACTTTCGACAACAAAACTATAGTAGTACTAGCAATAGCTTTCGGCAGAGGGATACCAGACCAATAATCACATACCGCTAACAAAATATCATTCTTACTAATATCCCAGCATTCTTGAAAAAAGCCGCTTGAATAACCATTCGGACTAGCAGCACTATTACAGTCTAGAGAGAAGACCGCATCATGTACCTCCGGTAAAGTAAGTAACCTTGATAATTTCCGATTTGATTGTAAGTTTACCAAGCAGGGAATATGACTAAGTAACTCATCAGAGAGGGGTACCACATCCTCAGCCGAAAAGAGGGTGGAGAAATATTGCTCAGCTTCACGACCGATTTCCTTGTCTTTTGTCAACCACAATCCAGATTCAGACTGAATTTTTGAGATACACATACGGCGTCGGCTGTGCTTACAAATGGCATGAAAATATTTACTGTTAGCATCTCCATCCTTCAACAACTTAATTCTAGAATTTTGTCTCCCAAATGTTTCCTCCGCCCCCAAATAGAATACAAAGATCTTTTTTGCCTCCTTCAATTCCCTCAACAATCCCTCACCCGTACAGGCATCATAAGCCCTTACGGCTAACTTAACCTTGTCCTCGGCTTCTTTGAGCTTTACTGGGACAAAACCAAATTTCTTCTTATTCCCCAAAAACAACTCCCTTTTCAATCGCTTTAATTTGCTAGTCAGAACCATCATACCATTTTCTTCGACTCGGCCCTCCCAAGAAGAGGCAACCAAAGGTTGAAAAGTAGAGTGACGAGACCACATATTTTGATATCTGAAAGGTGCCGAAGAAATAGGTCCACCTCGGCTTATTTTAACATAAAGAGGACAATAATCAGATACCAACCTGTGAAGATGCCCAAGGACCGCGTTGGCAAAAAAATCGCTCCATTGAGCATTAATCATAACTCTGTCCAACCTGCGTAATAGAGGCGGTGGTGAACTTCTACACCATGTAAAAGGGTTGCCAATAAAAGGAATATCCTGCAAACCACTATCTCCCACAGCTTCATCAAATTCAAACATTAGAAGTGAAGCAGGAATAGACCCCAAACTTTCTGAAACATCTTTAACCACGTTAAAATCGCCACCGACCAACCAAGGGACATCATGCGAAGAGTTAAAGAGACGTAACTCATCCCATAAGGCCCTGCGTTCGGTGTAGGCGCATTTAGCATAAATAAAAGAGCAGTACAGAGGGTAGCCCGCATAGTTATTAATCAAAATAGTCAAAACTTTATCAGTATTACCCACAATAGCAATATCAAGAATACCAGTCCAAAAGATCCATATTTTGAAGGGATTCATGGGCGGAAACTCGTTCCAAACACCCATGGATCCTCCCCTGAAGGATCCGCTCATATGAAACAATTCGGTAAAACAGTAAGAACTTACGTTTCTTGGATTGAAGAAGCTGCTTCTTGAATGGAGGATGACGTTTCTTGGATTCAATCTGCCACCAATTGATCTCCCTTGCGGAAAGTCCCTCTACCGGTATCCACGCGACGAAACGGGCAGCGATTGCTAGCTCTTCGTCTTTTATGATTTTCGGGAATTAGAGAGAAAAGGGAGAGGCTTAAACTGAAATCTAATTTCAGAGACTTGGTAATATTTCGGCTGAAAAGACCTTACCTTAGGGTTTCGGCCAAGAGATAATTATATAGGGTGTGAGAGTTTGTTCCCATAACCAACTCTCACATCCCCAACTCCTCTCGGCAGTGGGAGTCTCTAACTCCCACGTTCCCTAGAATTCTGCTGGTAGTGGGAGTCCTTATCGGATAATAACTCCCACGTAATCCCAGCTATATGTAAAATACCGAAATTGCCCCTATCTCTAATTCGAATAATAAACACTTTATTATTTTCAGAAAGACAAATGTCAGATACAATGAACCTAGACACATTCTAGATTCATTGAATCTGGACATGAAGCTCGTTAGCTCGTCTATGCGTGTGACCCTGTAGGTTCATCTCACAATGGCAATGAAAACACACTTAGTAGTAGTATGTGTTCATAAATCACAAGCGGTCCCTAGCAGGACATTGTGACTACCCAAAGTGAATGAATATACAACGGAACCTAATATCAATCCACTATTTAATCCCTTTGTCTCGCGATATCCTAATTAAGCATAAGGCATGGTGGTCGTCACCCTTATTAAGCTTAATTATATTTATGCTCGATCTCCAGGTAGACTGTTTCGACAAATAGCATTTGATAACCACTTTATCAAATACATTTGAGCACGGCCATGCATTTAAACAGTTTTTCCCTATCGAGGGGCCCCATGGATATCTCTCTCTAATAATAGAGAGGGACAAATTCCTTAAAATGTCTCTCACATTCAAGCTATGATAGGACACTACATCCGATCATCGATCGTATTGATTACTCGTTACAAGTAACGTCCGATCGAGTCAAAACGTGGCTCCATTCATACTAGAATCAATGAAGACATAAGGTCTAAGGATTCTAAAATAGTATTGAGGAAGTAATACTTATGACTTAAGACCATGAAGTATTACTTCTCTAACGGATCACGTCCAATACAATGTATCCCTATATATTGCATCTATGATGTGATTTGTATCGATTACACATGATCAGTAAAACAAGATCATCAATCAACAATCATACTAGTTTATTTCATAGTAATTAAGCATTACATAAAACTAGGGACTTCTAGAATAGTAATTACATAAGCTAATGAGTTTTACTATCAAATCACACATTTGATAATCAAAAGCAAAATTAACTATTCAATTACATGCTCAAAAAGATAACAAAACGCACAACATGTGCTAATGGTCCTAGGGCACTACTAACATATTTTACCGGATATATTACTAATACCATAATCAAATCCCAAACGACGAGTATATAAAGGTAATTGATCATCCCCAAGCATAGGTTCTAAAATGGCAAGCAAATTAATGCGAATATCATTTTTAAGTTAGCGCACTCTAGCAATTGACTCGGCATTACCAATTCCCCGAATGTTCCAGAAAACAAAATTCATCACATTCATAAAAAGAGATAAAGAGAGAAAGCAAAAGTTCCCTATACTGGGAGGTACCTATGGATTTCTCCATCAATCGCGAAGATTTCTGCTTAACGGCCCCTTGGTGCTTGCAACCACGTCCGCGGTTTGCTTTCGCTGGAGGCTCAAAAGGTAAATTGATAGTAAAGTTTCTAGAAAGAGGAACTGAAACATCCAAGATAGTGTCCGCAGATAAAGAAAAATCATCCATTGATCCGGGTAGAGACGGTTGCCCGAGCTCATCCGAGTACTCCGGGTCTTCGTCATCCGTTTCGGTTCCCACTTCCACTCGATCAGGGTCTTCAACCGTGGTCCAGTGTACCAATAACATTTTCTGAAGTTCCCAAACTAACGGTATCACCCGTTGATACCAAAATAGCCTCGAATGGAGTTCCTGGCAAAACAGCCGAAACAGGGGAAAACACCACTGGTACACTGTCCGAAACAGGGTAATTTCCACTGCCACACTGACCGAACCAGGGGACAAAATAGTCCGCTCAGCTGTGACTATTTTCTGACCGAACAGTTTTTTCTGTTGGACCGGCACCAGCAGCCTAGGCGGGAGAGTAATTTTGAACGCACGGAGTTCATCTAAAACCGCTGTGTTCAATCGAGTATTAACTGAAATACCTCCGGCCGAATGAAAAATTCTTGGAATAAGAGTGGGTAATTTGTCACAGCCTACCCTTATGACATCAACTCCCTTGGTGGTCAAAATGAGAGGGGAATCAATAAATGATTTATCAATACCTCGATTGGGGTTGCCGGAGAATGTTCATGATAATTGCCGAAGACATCCCCACTTTCTCTGATTCCAATACATCTGATTCCAAAACGACCGCATTAGGTTGAACAACACCAATCAACATTTGTGATTTTGGAGGCGGCGCTTGTACGGACGCAGCAGGTGGAACCTTGATCAACACGCCAACCGTTTTCCCTGCGGTCACAGTTGAAGTCCCGACTCGGATCATTCCGCTCACCAACCTTGACCCATTTGTTGTTTTTCACCTTTGGTACCACTGCTGCGGATCATTAATTATGGCTTTTCCCTTGTGTAAATTTACTGTCGGAACCTGTTTTGTGACAATCCGCTTGGGGGTAACCACTGGGGGAGTGGCTGAAACCGTTTTACCACAATTTGATATATGGTGACCAATTCGATAACATCCCAGAAAATACTCTAGAAGATCATCATAACTTACAGATTGCCAATAACCTTTTCCGGTTTTAGCATGTGTAACTCGAATGCGATTGGGCAAGTCCGACAAAAGATCAAGTTCAACACAAACTTTTGTGACACTCGGACGTGATGCGGCAGCGGTTGGGCCATCCAAAGAAAGTGGCTGTCCCACCGTTTTTGCAAGAGAAAAAAGCATAGATTTGTTGTGTAAATGGATGGGTAATCCTTCAAATCCAATCCAAATTGGAAAAATGGAGGGTTCAATATTAACATCGAAATCATACGTCCATTTGAATACCCTCATTGCGAGACCAAAGAAATTCCAAATTTCTTGACGCCAAAGGCGGCAATAATCTTCTTCAAGATCAAAACATGACGTGGGTCAATCCTTCCAATCCAAAAATTCCCCTTAAATCCAACCTTATGAAAAGACTTACATAATGAGTCTAGAGCCGGAGCGTATTTATGGAATTTACCAAAAAGAGCAAAACGCCAAGGTTGAATTAAGATATCATGAGCCTCCGTCGGGATGACTAAGTTTGGTTCACCTTTGAAAACCTCTAATTGAGAAATAGGAAAATCGATTGCTTCAGTTTGTGGTGCCGAGAGCAATTCTGCAAAGCTTTTCTGTTTCCATGGAGAAGAAACAGGGGTGGGAGCCACGACAGCCACAGGGAAAGCGCAGAAAGTCAAAATCCAAATAAACAAACCAAACTTGACCGCAGTTGAAATACGAGACAGAATTCAGATAACAGATGACCGGAATGGAACAACCACCAGTAAACCAACCGACCAAAACCCCAAAACCCAATATACAGCAACCCAATATCTTTTTTCAGTTTTGGCATGTGTAATACGAATCCGTTAAGGCAATACCGCTAAGAGATCCACCTCCACACACTCCTTGGCATTGCTTGGGCGGGAAGCGGCGGCGGTAGGACCATCAAAAGCAAGCGGCCTCCCTACCACTTGTGCTAAAGAGAATAGTTTAGATTTATTGTATAAGTGAATCGGAAAACCTTCAAATCCAATCCATATTGGCACTATCGATGGCTCTTCATTAACATTGAAATCGTAAGTCCATTTGAATACTCTCATTAGTAATCCACAAAAAGTCTAAATCCCTTTCGCCATAATCCACGATAATCCTCTTCCAAATCAAATCTAATCAGAATATGGCGTGGATCCATTCTACCAATCCAAAAACTTCATTTAAACCCAACCTTATGGAAAGATTTCCTCAAGGCTTCTTTGTTTAGTACATGTTTTTGGAATTTTCCATCAAGGAAAAATTGCCATGGAGAGATGAGGATATCGTGTTCATCCACCGATATTATCAAATTGGGTTCACCTTTGTATTGATCGAGTGGGGTGATGGGGAGAGAGGCAATCGCGGATACCGGTTTCGAGAGTAGATCCGCAAAGCTTTTATTTTTCAAAGGGGAAATGGCTACTGAGGCGGGTGCCATTGGAGGCCGCAAGGAGAAGATAAGGCGGTATAGGGGACTCTAGGCTAGAGGGAGAATTTTTTATGAGGCATTTTTGTAATAGAATTACACATGAGAAGAATACTACTTTGGTTTCGGGGTACTCACTTGTTTGGCGCAGGATGATGGCGGTAAAAGAGGAGGTGGAGGCTCGGATTAGGGTTCTGCTACGGAGACGGAATGCTAGTTTGTACTACGAAATTTATACACTTCAGGGTGCGTTAGATATGCGTGCTGCGGTGAATGATTTTTGCAACCAATCGTGGTGGAATAGGGCGGCGATGCAAAGGCTTGTTCCCGGTTCCTTTTTAAATAGTTTACCCGAGGTGACCCTAGGAAGAACAACCGAGGCTGACCGACTCGTATTAATGGAAGATGTGCAGGGTGAGTTCACTATGAAATCGGCTACGGCTTTGTTGCGAGATCAGGGTGTAACTCAATTCACGAGGGAATGTATATGGCATAAGGTTATTCCTCTGTCCTTCTCTTCGTTTATGTGGAAACTGCTGAATAATGTTTTAGCTTTGGATGAGGATCGGAAGCTTTTTGGTGTTCCCTTAGCTTCTCGATGTAGTTGTCTTGGTGATATGGAGACCTATGATCATATTTTTTGTGCAATGCCCCCTGGCAAGAGTTGGTTGGCAAGATGCCGCGGTGAAAGCTGGGTTGCTCATGGGAAGTCGACGGGGCGAAAATATTCGGGACATGCTCTCGAAATGGTGTTTTTTGCTGGCACATCCGAGACTCGTTAGGTACTTTTGCTTGTGGCTTGCTCTTCTTGTTGGATTCTTTGGAAAGCTCGTTGTAGGTTTGTGTATGAATCCAAACAACCTCCCAGTCTAGTATCCTAGTAGAGTTTCAGGATTATACTGAAGTTCATATGCGAGCAAAGGGCCTCGGTTTATGGAGTCGTGATTTTAAGTCAAAACCTGTGTTATTAAGTGGGGAAGTGATATAGCTGGAGCAAGAGCAGTGTTAAACATTGATGGGGCCTCCAAGGGGAATCCTGCATATATACAAATATTAGCAATTGAAGCCAATTCTTTCAAACCAAAGTGCTCCACCAACTTAATCATCTCCCTGCATATATACAAATATTAAATTAAAATTTAATTGGTTCTTGTAAAGTAGTTGTTTTTTTTTTTTTTTTGCTGGGAAAACAATAGAAAATCTTGAATTTTTTAAATTGTTTTTAACTGTCTTCATCTTCGGTCCCCCGGCCTTTGATCAAGAAATCATAGTGCACATTTAACCTTAATTTTTGTTATTAATACTCAATTAATTAGGACAAGCTATAATAAACTTGCATAAAAATGTTTATTCCCAACGAATAGCGAAAACACAAATTCATATCAAACATTTTAAAATTAATTCGTATAAGAATAAAAAAATTACCACCATCCGAAATATTTTCTTTATCTTTTATCGAAAGATAGCTTCAAGGGGTTAATTTAATGAGAAAATAAATAAAACAATTTCTTCAAATATTAAAACGTAACTCAAAGAGTTTTTATTCGTTATTTGCAAATTAATCAATGCACTTGAATAATTCTTTAAATAATTGTTCATATTAGGTAATCTTTTACTATTCTTATTTTTCCACCTCCATACTCTTTTAATATTTATGTATAATATAATTTTAGAGAGAGAGAGAGGGAGAGAGAGATAGTTCAATCCTAAAATGCATGATTTGATGAAGAAGACCGTGAATTTGACTTGGGGATTTGAGAGCAAGTTGGTGAAAGCCTCTGGTTGTCACAGCTTCGCTACTTGCCGATGATAATTTTTATCTCCCCTTCATCAACACCCTTAGCCACTATTTATAGACTTAGGATGAAATGTGTACATGATCACACTTGAAATTTGAAATTGATATTTCTAATAATTTAATAAATAATTGTTAAATTAATTATATTCCTAACTAACTTAATATAAATTTAGAAAATAGAAATAATTTGATTGGCCGAATCTTCTCCAA
This sequence comes from Vinca minor, assembly GCA_026122235.1. NCBI lineage: Eukaryota > Viridiplantae > Streptophyta > Magnoliopsida > Gentianales > Apocynaceae > Vinca > Vinca minor. Next base: position 378,654 of record JAOCZM010000259.1, on the reverse strand, counting down.
CGAGTGACGTGGCACAATTCCATTTGTCACAAGACTTCTTGGATTTTGATTGGACGAAGGCTAAAACTTTGCCACTTGTAAGCATTTAATAGGTCCAAATATTTCACTTTTGACGGACCAAATAATAATACTTGGAAAAATTAGTACTTGTTGTGTATAACATGCTATGCCCTATAAATTGTTGATCTGTTTTGCATGTTTTAGAGAGCTCAATGATGATATCCATGTGATGAGAGCTCATCCATAACCCCCTCCCCCGACTCTTTTTGATATATGACAAAGGGGAGAAAAATGTGATATGTAATGCGTTAAACTTAGGTATTATGTTGGATCACATAGTTGATCCTCTAATTAATTAACTCTTTTGATATATCCATGTGCTTTTTTTGGTTGATCGTCTTATTAATTAACTTGTAGTCTAAATGTATGTGTGGCATAAAAAGGAAAAAATTATAAGTGTAATAAACCGTTATATAATGAGAAATTTGCACTGAATGATCACAAACTATTTTCATATTTCTCTTTCAGACCAAATATATTAATTTTACTGGTTTCTAGCCATCAACAAATTACAACCTGCCAGTCTTAGCTACGGTCAAGGATTCCGGCCAATTTTTTTAACTTTTTTGGCTTGAAAATGTAAAAAGACCAATTTATACTTTGTAGACCCGAACCCGGCCCCGGCACGAGATACCCAAAACCAACCCAATGTCCTAATCAATCTCCATCTTCTCCGGCGACCAACAATGTTTTTGGGTCATCTTTTCCGGTGACCAACAACGTTTTCCGGTCATCTTCTCCGGCGACCAGCAACGTTCATCAATAAAAATGCCATTTTTTCCACAAACATCTCAACAACAACTCATTTCCATTTCCATTTGACGAAAATTTAATGAAACCCAATTTCATTTTCTTGATTTTGAGGGACGCATTTCCCTAACTGCTGAAAAATCATTTGGATGACTACTTTGGCTTGGACTTTGAAGAGCTAAAGATGAACAGATAAAACAGACCAATAATAACCACTTCAGGGAAGCCATTGGGAAAAACTCCAACACCACCATTTACTAAAACCAAAAGAGATTACGAAAGCTAATCAAGACTAACACCACCATTTACTACTTTACAGAAAAGGAAGATGAAACTCAACAATCAAGAACTTGTAATTGAAGCAAGTAGCACAAGCATATGAAATCAAATCTCAAGATTCCAAGAGAAAAATGCCAAGAGCCCTCCAAACACCAATTCCAAAGAATCTCTAAAATCATAAAGGAAAAGTTAAAAAAGAAGTGGAACACCAACTTGTATCTGTAGCAAAGAAATTGCCACCACAATCTTCAAAGTCCAAGCCAAAGTAGTCATCCAATCAATGGCAGCGAAGCTGAACCGAAGGCCTAGTGTTCGATTTGGTGAAATTGGATATCAACAGAGAGTGTGAAATTTGGATTTAGATAGGGTTGCTATTGGTAGTTTGAAATCTGGTAGGGGTGGTGTAATGGGGTGCGGGTGCTGTAGGGTTGGTGTAATGGCTGGTGGTGTAATTGGGAGGTGGTGGTGGGTATTTGTTGGTGGTGGCCGGATGAAGAAAATCACTAAATTAGGGCTCAATTTTTATGGATGAAAATGCCTAGGGGTGTCAATCGAGCTAAGCTCAGCTCACATAAAAATTGAAAAGCTCACGCTCAGCCCGGAAAAGCTCACAAACCTTGAGCTCACGCTCAGTTCACATTTTAACACGAGCTCGAGCTTAGTTCACGAGCTTCCCAAGCTCACTTATATTAGCGAAGAAAACAAAAATTCTCTCTCAAGAATAGCATAATACAATGAGCTTTAAAACTAAATTTGGACAAGAATACACAAAAAGAAGCAAAAGTTTCAGAATTGTTTGATATGCTAATAAAATGAGTCTTATATAAAAAAAAATAAAAAACAAGAGAATCCATGCACTTAAAATTTTAACAAATGATAAATTTGCAAATTTCAAAAGATTGATTTAATTCCATTGTCGGTGGCAATTCCAATTTTGACAATCCCATTGAATTCTTCTACACCATCTCACTTTTTGTTGTGATTCATCTCAATGTATTTTGTACCGTGTTTTCCTACGCTTTGTCTTTTCATGTTTTCTCTCTTCCTTTAACTTTTGTACTGCCTCTCTCCCCGTTGTAAGACTCATTCTTTAATATAATCTCCTTTCTACAAAAAAAAAAAAAGACTATTGAATTAATCCACACATTATAATTATAATTATAATGTATATAAGTTTTTTTAAAATTAGTATTATTATTATTATATATATATATATATATATATATTTTAATTATATTAATCTTATTCTGGGTTCGAGCTTTTTTTTTGGTGGCGAGGGGCCAAGCTCACGCTCGGCTCACGTAGAAGCGAGCTTGAATATTAAGCTCACGCCCAGCTCACGCTCACATTGCCTCAGCTCACGCTCACATTTTTTCGAGCTATGTGAGCCGGGTTCGGGCCGGCCCGAACCCGTTGACACCCCTAAAAATGCCCATCACGTGCCGCGTACGTGTGGGCCTTTTGAAAAATTTGGCTGAAAAATTACACCATAACTAAGACCTGCACGTCGTAATTTATTGATGGCTACAAACCACTAAAATTAATTTATTCGGTCAGAAAGAGAAATATGAAAATAGTTGGTGGTCATTTAGTGCAAATTGCTATTATATAAAAGGAAGTTGAGTTTATCATTTAATTATACTATACTTCAAAATTTACAAGATTGTGAGTATAGTAGCCCAATTTATCATTTGTTGGTGCATATCTGGGACATTGCGTTAGGAATATAGTAATTAACTAATAAGTACATTTCTAACCAAATTAGAACTAATTAGGTCATCATATATTACAAAAAAATATATTATTTCTTTGAAATAATTAGTAAATAATTTTTCAAATAAATTTGTTACCAAATAAGTTATCATATATAATAAAATAAAAATTATTATGTAAATTAATTAATAAGTAAATTTTTAAACGAACAAAGTTAAACAAAATAAGTCATTGATTATAGAAGGAAAATGATTCCATAATGGGTTAACTGAATTAAACTACCATGAAGTTGCGGAGGTGGTGCACTTTAATCCAAACGTGGAAAATAATACGCTAGCGGTTCATTGACCATTAGACAACCGTATAATCTAGCATGACCGTTAGGTTTATAATGAATTGTCCAATATTTCCCTATCCTTAATGGTGTTGTTACATTCTGCGTTGAAACCTTCTAGCTGCTGATGGAATGATAAAATTATCTTTATATTGGACGAAAAATGCAATCCCTTCCCACGTGTTCATTAGGAGAATTAGTTAGAAAGAGGTACGTATTGTTGAAAAATTAGATAACAGTAATAAGTTTGACAATATAAGTGAGACAGGGTATTTTTAGAAAATTAACAGCTGCTTTTAACTACCTCTCTCTATCTGATTTACCCAACAAGCACGTGGGAAGGATTGGATTTTCCTTCAATATGAGGATAATTTTAGCCTTCTATCATCATCTAGAAGGTTTCAGGAGCAGAGGGCCAATGGACCGTTACTGCATTATTTGCAACTTCTTGACTAAAATGCATCAACAACTTTATGATAATTTGATTCAATTAACTATCCATAATTAATAAATTTTCTTAAAAATAATAGTATTAAAAAGACTCACTAATGTAGCATGATATTTTACTATTTTAATAATACCTGAATCATAGAATCTAAATTCATACAACGTGCTAAGTATATTCTCCCCAACAAGTACAAGTTAAAAGAACATATACTTGGAACATTCCTCAAAGAAGTTTTGGACGTTTATCTTTAATTGTTGCCAACTTCAGCAGAATCCACATTAGTTCCAATTTAATAATGCAAACAAAGACTTAAAAAACAAAAGAAGAGGAAAAATCCCAAATATCTTGTGTTGTTGTTCTTCCTTTTTAATTACATTGATACTGTTACAAATTACACCTTAAGAACAATATATTGATACTGTTATTTTTGTAGTAATTGTCTTCACCAAACTTCCAGGAATTGGATCAAAGGTGTCCTAACCCAGTGGGGCAGGCGTCTGCCCACGACCTTGTGGTCGTGGGTTCGATACCCTCCGCCTGCGTGCGGCAAACTTTAATCTCCCTTTCTAGGGCTATCTCCTCCTCGTCTGAGGCAGTTCTCTCTCCCCTATATGGGGTAACTGTCCAATCAGGGTTCAAAAAAAAAATTTATTTCAGGAATTGTTAGAAAGAGTTTTATGTATTTTTTAGGAATAGAGTTAACGGTTAACATAATCCACACTTTATTATTTACAATTTTCCGTTTGTATCACTCAAATTTTGTAAAACCCGTAACTTTTGTTTACGGAATATTTGACGTGTAATTAATTTTTCACGAGTGATTTTGTAGACGTAATTTATTTTGTGTGTTTATATGACTACGTCACCTTCTAATTTTTATAACATGTTACGTGTTTTATTTTGTGTACTTTTATTGAGGAGCGTTTCGCACACGTAACGTAGTTGAGATACTTGATTGTGATTCACTTAGATGATTGATTAGAATTAATTAGGGATTTAATGGGATTAGAAAAATCACATAATAAATAATAAGTAAATAATAAATATAATAATGAGGGAATTAATATAGGATAAAGAAAACGGATTAAAAGAAAGAGAAACGTATAACGGGGGAATCGGTGTATCAGGGGTCATGGGAGTTGAGGGGATCTGGGAGGGTTTTTTTTATAAACAAAAATATATAAAGAAAATCAAGGGGAGCAGCTTGGGAGTTTTGTGCGAGCAAAGAAAACAAGAAACAAGAAAAGGCAACCTCGGAAAACGTGCCAAAGTATCATACAAAAAAGAAAGCAGCGGCTGTGCCGTGAGAGTTCCAGAGAAAAAGGAATTTTGAGAGCGATTTTTATCAACTTCGACAGAACTTTTGAGTGGGCAATTCTCATCGGTTTTCGACAAACCTTATATGTAAATTGATCAGGACGAAGCAGGCTGCGAGGGCGTGAAGTCGGATTCACTTTTTGAATTCGGAGTTGGAAGATATTGCGCCGGGAACATGGCTGGTTTCTTGAATTTTATTTTCTGCACAGTCACGGTAGAATCGCCGTACAGGTAACATACGAACTCCAAACGGAGTAATTCTTTTTGATTTATAAACTAGACTGATAGGGCTACAATTTGACCAGAGGGATTGAAATTTTAACCGTTAGATCTTCCGTAATGTATCTCAGAAGTGGAGGGTAGAACCAGATTTTTCTGCGATTGTATATAATCTGTCCAGGACTTCGACATGACGTTTGAGAGGGCTATCGACCTTCGTTTTCGACCCACAGCATATCAATTCGAAGATATCGAAATTTCCTTCGAGTGAGCGCTGACGGGGAGGCATTCCGAGTTATGAGCCGAGAGATATTGCTGTTTGAGCGTGGCTGACTTCCTGCTGCGAATTTCTGCTTTATTTTTCTTGAATTTATGAATTCAACAAGGTAAGGATCTTACCCCCTTGCTTTTCAAACTCTAAATTACATATTTCAGTACCATTAACTTTGGTTGTCAATTATAAATTGTTTTTACACGTTTTTATACAAAATTGGATGAAGTTATAGATGTGTTGCATTGCATATGTTCTTTAGATAATGTTTCTTATAAATTGTTTCATGTGTTAAATTGCTATACTATGATTGTAGTCTTTCCGATGCTTGGGTTAGTTGTTGTCGTTTATCTGGTTTTGGTCGACCGAGTCGTCGCCCCATTCGAGCTCTTGTTTATGAAAGATCTGTAGCAGGATACGTCCCATTTATATATATCTAGAACCTGGTGTTCGCGATATCTCTGTGTGGATTTCTGTGTGGAAATGTGGACCCGGACCCTAGCGGGGAGAAACAAGTTGGGGCTGCTAACAGTAAATTGTGGAGCTCATGTGTGGGCAATGACACAATGGACGTATTCTTTATTTTTGGCCTCTAGCCGGGGGAAAGATTCAGCCGGTTTCTGTGTGGATTCTGTGTGGCCCTTCCTCAGTGGGTTAGTACATGGGGGCTGTTAGCAATGATTATGGGTTTGATTAGACAATTGAGCTTGACTGTGGGATTGTAGTGTCATAGCGATAACTATGTTCGTAATGTCTAAGCAAATTGTGTTACCGAGGATATTATGCAGCGAGACGTGCTTGATGTGGATTCGGTTGTATGAAATGCTTAGATGTGAAGAGTATATTTATTTAGCTTAACTGTTGCTTTTCACTTGTTTGGTCTTGTTCGTTTTATGCTCGATTGTCCGGCATAACTATTGGTTTGTAGTGCATGAGTAGTATGGGATGCTCATGGCATTAATTCCGATATGGGGTGTCAGATTTGATAAGTATAGTCGAACATTTGTTTGGGTCATATTTGATACTTGGTATTGAGTCCTTTTAACTTGTATTTTGGGCTGGGACTGATATGGTGCAAAATAGTACATTTGTGTACAAGTTATGCACTTGTTTTCTGATTTTCGTAAGTCGCGATCTTTTCGGTCGTTCGATTTGTGTACTAGTCGATTGGAGCATCTGTTTTCTTTTTGTGTGCTTCAGGGTTGTCACGGTTGACCGGGATCGAGGTGTGGTCGGCCAGGAAGGTCATAGTGCGGCCGTGCTTGATTACGTACGTTACGTTACGCTCTCGCACTGTATCTTGCCCTTTCATACGTTCTGAGTCTCGTGAGGTTTGTTTTGTGTCGTGTCAAAAGCGTATTTTCAAAAGGGGTATTTTGGGAAATGGGAAACGTATTTTGAGTCTTATCTCATTACTTCATCCCAAGGGTGTGGGATTCTTACTGGGCCTCGCAGCTCAGTCCATTCTATTTGTTTGTTTTGCAGATGTTACAGAGGTCGAGCCTTCTTGTAATGATACTTGGGATGGGACTTATGAAGAGTGATTCATAATCGGTTTGGATTATAGATTTAGATCATTCTTTTATTTCATTCTCACTTAGAATATTTAGTTTATAGCAATGTTGAACAATTTTCCCATTGTAACATTTAGTATTATTTCACGCATAGTAATTCTGCTGTTCGACTCTTATTTTTGGATTAATATAATAAATGATTTTCCTTTTAGTAACTCTGTTGTAGGCTTTGGTGTCTTTTGGACCAATAAGACACTGCCATGTCACCGACTGGTTTCGGGTCGTGACAAATTTTCTTATGTAATTATATATACATAAAATTATTCGCGTCTGTGTAAGTATATCTAGCTACAACTTATTGGACCTCACCAGAGGAGGAGCCCATGTAGGACGGATAGAAGCCCGGCTGAGCGGATGCCCCGTGAGGGGAGTAGTAGAAGCCCGGCTGAGCTGGTGCCCCGTGAGGGGAGTATAAGAACGCACAAAAGAGGAACCAAGAATAGGAAATTAAATCCTTCCTTTTTGTGTGAGTTGGGTATCGAACCCACAACCTCTTGGTTGTGGGCAGGCCATCTCCCCACTGGGCTATGGATCTTGTGATATATCTAGCTACAACTTTTCAAGTCGATTTCTGGTCTAATTGAACATAAGTCTTGCACCTGAAAAAAAACTAAAGGGGCAAAATTAGAAATCAGATTAACCTTTCTCATCATCTTTTTCATCCCTTCACGTAATTATGAGTGAAAATCATCTATATTCATCTATATTAGGCCAAGATGGAGTAGAAGGTTGTGGTGGCATCATTTGCCATTCTATAGATTCATGGTCCAATGAAAAACTTATATGTGACAATGTAAGCATTGATTATTCTTTAAATGCAATGATCCGTTAGCTAATAACTTAAATTGAAACTTTAAATAGTGCTAGATTAGAAGTCAGCCTCAGATGTTTTTGGAACATACTAAAAACATACTACTAGAAGATAGGTTTGCTATGAAACTCAATATTTAGTCATAGTAGTTTAGCTATTACTCATGAGCAATATATATATATATAGCTATTTTAATTTCTAAGAGATTAAGTAAATAACTTTAGTTAATGCTATTACTTTTCTAAGGAAATTCGTTAAAGTTAATAGCCGAACGTGAAGTACAAGCCAAGTTTGCTAAAGCATCCGCAACAGAATTAATCTCGCGATAAACATGAACAACCTTGCGATCACCAAGAATAGATAATATTTTGCGAAAATTAAAATCAAACCTCCAAAATGAAATAGTACCTTTAAGCAAAGCACCTGCCAGAACTGATGAATCTATCTGAATTTGAAAACGCGGTATATCACACAGTTGCGCCATTTGTAAGACCGCAAGTAAAGTTTCTATTTCCGCCTCAAAGATCGTTTTTTAGTCACCAATGAAACTCGAGAAAGCTCTTAAAAAACACCATTAGGACGCCTAAGAATACCACCAATGCTGGAGATTCCCGGATTCCCCTTAGAAACTCCATCAATGTTCAGGATAGCCTCTCCTGCTTCGGTGTTTCCGCCCCATCTTAGCACCAATGTTTGCCGCGGCTGAAACGAGGCATTCTTTGGCATAATATTCTTAGCCTTCATCAATATACCTGTATAATCCCTGAACTGCACCAAAATACTAGATAAAGAAGTAGTCGTGGCCTCATTCACAAAGCAAGCACAAGAGAAGCCAAAAGGACCCCAAAACGCTTACGATCCTCATCCAATGCCAAAAAATGATTAAGCAACTTCCACATAAACAGAGAAAGGGTAAAGGAAGAACCTTATTCCAAATGCATTTCCGTGAGTGTTGAGCTACTCCCAAATCCCTTAAACATGATATTGCCGAGGCGAGAGTGAAATTGACATGTTGTTCTTCCATCCAAATCAGCCTATCATTTTCTTGAAAGTGTCCCCAACTGAATTTCAGATAGTTTTTTTTATCAATTATAGACTATGGAAGGAAGCCGCTAAGCTTTTCCTTGTCCCATATTTTGCCGGCACAAAATTCATGCACCCGGGAGCGGCCCAAAGTTTCGTCCGGGTTCATTAGCCATTGGTCCAAAGAGCCTTCCAACGTAAAATTTTCACACATGAAGCTTGACTCTCCGCCCCTCAATAGACAAGCAATGTGTGGTTCAACCATATTTTTAACTTGCATCATTCTCCTCCAACTCGGCGAGCACCCCCAACCACCAAACTCAATTTAACATGAATCAGGTCGTTACAATACTTGTTCATCAAAAATTCAGCCCATAGAGATTTCCCTGTTCGAAATCTCCACCATAATTTCCATGAAAAGGCATCATAAAAAGTCAAAAGCGAAATAATACCCACTCCATTACTCTCCACCTCTCTAGACAAGTTCTTCCATGACATCCAATGTTTTTTCTCAACCCCATATGTTTGTCCCCAGATGAAGTGTGAGAACATTCGCTCTAAGGGAATCATAACAAAACGGGGAACATTACAAGAGGAAGAATATGCATAGGAATAGAATTAAGAATAGAGCATACCAACACAATGCGTCCTCCCATACTTCGAAGATTCCTCTGCCAGCCTTCAATTCTTGCGGCAATTGTGTCTAACATAGGCTGAAAATATAGAACTTTCGAACGTCCCGGATATATCGGGCATTCAAGATACTTCATAGGGAAATCCCCTTCAATGAAACCAGTCACAGATTGGATCATAGACTTTGATGCAATATTCATACGATTGGACGTATAGAATGAACTCTTCCCTATGTTGATTCGATGCCCCGAATTATCCTCATATATGCGAAGAACATCCATGAGACGAAGAGTGTTTTTCTTTTGACCATTCGTAAAAATAACAATATCATCCGCGAAATCTAGATCTAAAATAATAAGAGACTGCCTAAGAACATGATAGTGTTCAATTCATTGATAGAATGAACCATTTCCACGGCCAACAAAATATTATTAGAAATAGATATACCCTTAATAAAGCAAGTTTGATTAGAGCAGATAATTGAAGGAAAGAGGGTGCCAATTCTCGAAGCCATAACTTTCGAAATAACCTTATTAGCAAAATTACAAAGAGAAATAGGTCGAAACTCACCGAAATTTGTGGGGCTAGGAACTTTCGACAACAAAACTATAGTAGTACTAGCAATAGCTTTCGGCAGAGGGATACCAGACCAAAAATCACATACCGCTAACAAAATATCATTCTTACTAATATCCCAGCATTCCTGAAAAAAGCCGCCTGAATAACCATTCGGACTAGCAGCACTATTACGGTCTAGAGAGAAGACCGCATCATGTACCTCCGGTAAAGTAGGTAACCTTGATAATTTCCGATTTGATTGTAAGTTTACCAAGCAAGGAATATGACTAAGTAACTCATCAGATGGGGTACCACATCCTCAGCCTAAAAGAGGGTGGAGAAATATTGATCAGCTTTACGACCTATTTCCTTGTCTTTTGTCAACCACAATCCGGATTCAGACTGAATTTTTTAGACACACATACGGCGTCGTGTGTGCTTACAAATGACATGAAAATATTTACTGTTAGCATCTCCATCCTTTAACAACTTAATTCTAGAATTTTGTCTCCCAAATGTTTCCTCCGCCCCCAAATAGAATAGAAAGATCTCTTTTTCCTCCTTCAATTCCCTCAACAATCCCTCACCCGTACAGGCATCATAAGCCCTTACGGCTAACTTAACCTTATTCCTCGGCTTCTTTGAGCTTTACTGGGACAAAACCAAATTTCTCCTTATTCCACAAAAAACAACTCCCTTTTCAATCGCTTTAATTTGCTAGTCAGAACCATCATACCATTTCCTTCGACTCGGCCCTCCCAAGAAGAGGCAACCAAAGGTTGAAAAGTAGAGTGACGAGACCACATATTTTGATATCTGAAAGAGGCCGAAGAAATAGGTCCACCTCGGCTTATTTTAAAATAAAGAGGACAATGATCAGATACCGACCTGTGAAGATGCTCAAGGACCGTGTTGGCAAAAAAAATCGCTCCATTGAGCATTAATCATAACTCTGTCCAACCTGCGTAATAGAGGCGGTGGTGAACTTCTACACCATGTAAAAGGGTTGCCAATAAAAGGAATATCCTGCAAACCACTATCTCCCACAGCTTCATCAAATTCAAACATAGGGAGCAAAGCAGGAATAGACCCCAAACTTTCTGAAACATCTTTAACCACGTTAAAATCGCCACCGACCAACCAAGGGACATCATGCGAAGAGTTAAAGAGACGTAACTCATCCCATAAGGCCCTGCGTTCGGTGTAGGCGCATTTAGCATAAATAAAAGAGCAGTACAGAGGGTAGCCCGCATAGTTATTAATCAAAATAGTCAAAACTTTATCAGTATTACCCACAATAGTAATATCAAGAATACAAGTCCAAAAAATCCATATTTTACCGGATATATTACTAATACCATCATCAAATCCCAAACGACGAGTATATAAAGGTAATTGATCATCCCCAAGCATAGGTTCTAAAATGGCAAGCAAATTAATGCGAATAACATTTTTAAGTTAGCATACTCTAGCAATTGACTTGGCATTACCAATTCCCCGAATGTTCCAGAAAACAAAATTCGTCACATTCATAAAAAGAGATAAAGAGAGAAAGCAAAAGTTTCCATTACTGGGAGGTACCTATGGATTTCTCCATCGATTGCGAAGATTTCTGCTTAACGGCCCCATGGTGCTTGCGACCACGTCCGCGGTTTGCTTTCGCTGGAGGCTGAAAAGGTAAATTGATAGTAAAGTTGCTAGAAAGAGGAACTGAAACATGTAAGATAGTGTCCGCAGATAAAGAAAAATCATCCATTGATCCGGGTAAAGACAATTGCCCGAGCTCATCCGAGTACTACGGGTCTTCGTCATCCGTTTCGGTTCCCACTTCCACTTTAGGTATCCGATCAGGGTCTTCAATACCGTGGTCCAGTGCACCAATAACATTTTCTGAAGATCCCAAACTAACGGTATCACCAGTTGATACCAAAACAGCCTCGAATTGAGTTCCTGGCAAAACAGCCGAAACAGGGGAAAACACCACTGGTACACTGTCCGAAACAGGATAATTTCCACTGCCACACTGTCCAAAACAGGGGATTTTCCCACTGCCACACTGACCGAACCAGGGGACAAAATAGTCCGCTCAACTGTGACTATTTTCGGACCGAACGGTTTTTGCTGTTGGACTGGCACCAGCAGCTTAGGCGGGAGAGTAATTTTGAACGCACGTAGTTCATCTAAAACCGCTGTGTTCAATCGAGTATTAACTGAAATACCTCCGGCCGAATGAAAAATTCTTGGAATAAGAGTGGGTAATTTGTCACAGCCTACCCTTATGACATCAACTCCCTTGGTAGTCAAAATGAGAGGGGAATCAATAAATGATTTATCAATACCTCGATATGGGGTTGCCGGAGAATGTTCATGATAATTGCCGAAGACATCCCCACTTTCTCTGATTCCAATACATCTGATTCCAAAACGACCACATTAGGTTGAACAACACCAATCAACATTTGTGATTTTAGATGCGGCGCTTGTACGGACGCAGCCGGTGGAGCCTTGATCAACACGCCAACCGTTTTCCCTGCGGTCACAGTTGAAGTCCCGACTCGGATCATTCCACTTACCAACCTTGACCCATTTGTTGTTTTTCACCTTTGGTACCACTGCTGCGGATCAGTAATTATGATTTTCCCTTGTGTAAATTTACTGTCGGAACCTGTTTTGTGACAATTCGATTGGGGGTAACCACTGGGGGAGTGGCTGAAACCATTTTACCACAGTGTGATATATGGTGACCAATTCGATAACATCCCAGAAAATACTCTAGAAGATCATCATAACTTACAGATTGCCAATAACCTTTTTCCGGTTTTAGCATGTGTAACTCGAATGCGATTGGGCAAGTCCGACAAAAGATCAAGTTCAACACAAACTTTTGCGACACTCGGACGTGATGCGGCAGCGGTTGGGCCATCCAAAGCAAGTGGATGTCCCACCATTTTTGCAAGAGAAAAAAGCATGGATTTGTTGTGTAAATGGATGGGTAATCCTTCAAATCCAATCCAAATTGGAACAATGGAGGGTTCAATATTAACATCGAAATCATACGTTCATTTGAATACCCTCATTGCGAGACCAAAGAAATTCCAAATTTCTTGACGCCAAAGTCGGCAATAATCTTCTTCAAGATCAAAACATGACGTGGGTCAATCCTTCCAATCCAAAAATTCCCCTTAAATCCAACCTTATGAAAAGACTTACATAATGAGTCTAGAGCCGGATCATATTTATGGAATTTACCAAAAAGAGCAAAACGCCAAGGTTGAATTAAGATATCATGAGCCTCCGTCGGGATGACTAAGTTTGGTTCACCTTTGAAAACCTCTAATTGAGAAATAGGAAAATCGATTGCTTTAGTTTGTGGTGCCGAGAGAAATTCTGCGAAGCTTTTCTGTTTCCATGGAGAAGAAACAGGGGTGGGAGCCACGGCAGCCTGCTCGGCAGCCACAGGGAAAGCGCAGAAAGTCAAAATCCAAATAAACAAACCAAACTTGACCGCAGTTGAAATACGAGACAGAATTCAGATAACAGATGACCGGAATGGAACAACCACCAGTAAACCAACCGACCAAAACCCCAAAACCCAATATACAGCACCGGATACTTGCCAATAAATTCAAAAAACTTAGAAAACACCAAAGAAAAATATTTCTAGCTTGTAATACCCACACTGGTGTAGTTACAGTTGAAGATGAACAAGGCGCTCCCTTCAAATTCGACGAGGGGGATGGTCACCGAACGCCATAGCTTGGAATATTGTACTATTCACGTTCATCGATTGCCACCGCCATTCACTGTTCATCGATTAAATGTTTTATCACCTTTTAAGATTCTATGATGTTATAAACATCTTTAAGTATTTAATATTATTCTAAAATGTTAGACTTGATAACATTGTTAACTCATTAATGTTTATCATATTTTAACATCCTATGATGTTATAAATATATTTAACTATTTAATATTATTCTAAACTCTTAGACTCCATAACCTTTTTAACTCATTAATTTTTATCACCTTTTAAGATCCTATGATGTTATAAATATCTTGAACTATTTAATATTATTCTAAACTCTTAAGTTTCATCTTCTCTTATTCGTACTAACAACTACTCTAGGAGAAATATTTTTATGTGGTGCTAACGATTTCATAACTATATTTGTAGCTCCAGAATGTTTCAGTTTATGTTCCTACCTATTATTTGGATATACTAAGAACGATGTGCGGTCTGATGAGGCTGCTATTAAATGTTTAGAAAAGAATAAAATCTAAAATTTCAAATAAATAAACTTTACTAAACGGTCAATTTTTTGCCACAACTAAATTTCATCCCCGCAAAAAAATCATATATGATAGATTGCCAATATCTTTTTTCAGTTTTGGCATGTGTAATACGAATCCGTTAAGGCAATACCGCTAAGAGATCCACCTCCACACACACCTTGGCAATGCTTGGGCGGGAAGCGGCGGCGGTAGGACCATCAAAAGCAAGCGGCCTCCCTACCGCTTGTGCTAAAGAGAATAGTTTAGATTTATTGTATAAGTGAATCGGAAAACCTTCAAATCCAAGGGGAATCCTGGACCGGGAGGGATTGGTTCTTCGGCTCAACAATGGAGAGTTTGTGGCGGCTATCTCCACGTTTATTGGCGAGGACAAGACCAAGACGGTATCCAAGATTAAAGCTTTGTTAGAGGGATTAAACACGGTGGCTCGGATTTCTTGGTTCAGACCGACTCAGCTGTTCTGGCTCATGCAGTGGCTAAAGGTATGCTATCTTCTTGGAAATTAGATTGTATTTTTTAGCAGGTTTTGCTTCTTCTGAACAATTGCAGGGTGGTACATGTTTATTGTGAAGTTCATTTTGTTGTGGATGCTTTGGCAAATCGGGCTTGCCATACCCGCACATCCATTAGATTTCTTCATCTGACCACTATGCCTTCGGAAATTCGCGGATTACTAGAGCTAGATCAACGAGTCACGCCCTATTTGTGTGTCTGTTAGTCACGGTTAGGAGTGCATTTTGTAACTCGTTTGTTTATTTTACGACATATCTGTGCATATATTTCATAAGAATATTGTAACACCTGGTTCATACTTATAAATGATTAAGATTTTTTTGCATTGTTCCTGTTTTGTATGGAATGGATTTGTTTCCACCTACTTAGAGGTTTTGCCTATTGTCAACCTCTATGTACTTTTTGCCTATTTGGGCTAGTTCAATGAACAGGCAGGGGTCCACGCCAAACCTCCCCCACCATAACAGGTGGTTTTCTCAATAATAAAAAAAATTTAGCCACCTCCACACTCTTTTAATATTTATGTAACATTATATATATATTGAGATAGAGAGAGAGAGAGAGAGAGAGAGAGTTTAGTCCTAAAATATATGAATGGTCATTTATACCATCTCTCTCGACATTGTTTTCCTGCTCGCTCCTCTATATTCTCAGCAATTGAAGCCCATTTTTCACTCCAAAGTGCTTCACCAACTTAATCAGCTCCCTGCATATATACAAAAAATTAAATTGGTTTTCGTTAAGTAGTCTTTTTTTTTTATTGGGAAAACAACATAACATCATGATTTTTTTAAAATTATTTTTACCAATCATTATCTTCGGTCCACTGGCATTTGAAAAAAACCTTACCATCTTTGCCCTTTTTAAAATTCCCTTTCGAATTCTCATTATCTGTTTTAAAAGGCCGCGGGTTTACAATCATCTCCTTAGGATCAATTGTCCAGTTTTTGGACAGTTCGTAAAAATCAAAGCTTCAAGGTGGTGGTAAATTTTGTCAAGGAAGAAGAGGCGAAACTCCTTTCACCGCCAACATTCATCAACAATCCTGTCACACACCACTTGAAATTCCACAACTACCAGAAGAATCCAAAAAATCAAAAGAATTTCCCGTACAATTGTTAACGAAAAATTATGGATTTGGGGGGAAATTGTCTTCAGAAACCCATACAGATCTATCGACCACCAAATTGGCAGGCCTTGGGGAATTCCATCTTTAAAAGAATTAAGAAATCATCAAATTTCGTGCGTACATAGTGCACATTTAACCTCAATTTTTATACAGTTGAACACATATATCGTGAAGCGAATCGGTAGCAGACAGTCTAGCAAATCAAGGCTGTGATACACGTTCGAATATTGTTTACATGGATTTTGAGAATTTTCCTTTTGTGGTGCAGGGGCAATGCACCTTAAAATGCATGAAATGATCATTTATAGGAAACCTGACAAAATATCAGTTATTGGATAGCCCTAAAAACCAGCAGATCAAATGAAATTTGGGCAAAATAAAAAAGGTTAAACCGAAAGAACCTTTATATCGGGACGGAGATGGTTATGCAAACTCTCCCGACATTGTTTTCATGCTCGCCCCTCTATATTCTCAACAATTGAAGCCCATTCTTTCACACCAAAGTCCTCCACCAACTTAATCAGCTACTTGCATATACACAAATATTAAATTAAAATTAAATTGGTTCTTGTTAAGCAGTTTTTTTTTCCTTGGGAAAACAACATAAATTCTTGAATTTTTTAAATTGTTTTTACCTGTCTTCATCTCCGGTCCACTAGCCTTTGATAAAAAACTTACCATGCTTGTCCTTTTTAGAATTCCATTTAGAATTCTCATTACCTGTTTTAGTAGGCCGCGAGTTTACCATCATTTCCTTAGGATCAATTGTCAACTTTTAGGACACTTCATCAAAATCTAAGCTTTAGGGCGTTGGTACAATTGGCCAAGGAAGAATAGGCGAAACTCCATCTTTGCCAACATTCATCAACAATCCTGTCACACCACCACTTCAACTACCAAAACTACCGGAAGAGTCCAAAAATTCAAAAGCATTTGTCGTAAAATTGTTAATGGAAAATGATTGAAGTGTCTTGCTCTTAATAAAATTGATGGAATTGCATCTTTAAAAAAATTAAGAAATCATCGAATATCGTGCGTACATAGTGCACATTTAACCTCAGTTTTCATTATTAATACTTAATTAATTAGGAAAAGTTATAATAAACTTGCATAAAAAAGTTTACTGCTAACGAATAGCGAAAAAACAAATTCATATCAAACATTTTAAATTTCATTCATATAAGAATAAAAACATTACCACCACCCGCACTATTTGCTTTTTCTTTCATTGAAAGAAAGCTTCAAGGGGTGAATTTAATGAGAAACTGAAGAAAACAATTTCTTCAAATATTAAAACGTAACTCAAAGAGTATTTATTCGTTATTCGCAAACTAGTCAATGCAAGTGAATAATTCTTTAAATAATTGTTCATATTAGGTAATCTTTTAATATTCTAATTTAGTCACCTCCATACTCTTTCGATATTCATGTAACAATATATATATATATATATATATATATATATATATATATATATATATATATATATAAAAAAGAGAGATAGTTTAATCCTAAAAGCAATGATCGTTTATGGAAAACCTAACAAAATATCAGTTATTGGATAGCCCTAAAAAAAAAACCAGATCAAATGAAATTTGGGCAAAATAATAAAGGTTAAGCCGAAAGAACTTTTATATCGGGACGGAGATGGTTATGCCAACTCTCCCGACATTTTTTTCCTGCTCGCCCCTCTATATTCTCAACAATTGAAGCCCATCCTTTCACACCAAAGTCCTCCACCAACTTAATCAGCTCCCTGCATATACACAAATATTAAATTAAAATTAAATTGGTTCTTGTTAAGTAGTTTTTTTTTTCTTGGGAAAACAACTTAAATTCTTGAATTTTTTAACTGTTTTAGTAGGCCGCGGGTTTACCATCTTCCCCTTAGGATCAATTGCCCAGTTTAGGACACTCCATCTATATCAAAGTTTGAGAATGGTCGTAAACTTGGTCAAGGAAGAATAGGCGAAACTCCTTCCCCACCAACATTCATAAACAATCCTGTCACACCACCACTTGAAATTCCACAACTACCAGAAGAATCCTAAAATTCAAAACAATTTGTCGTACAATTGTTAATGAAAAATTTTGGATTTGGGGGGAAATTGTTGTCAGAAAACCATAAAAATATATCGATCGCCAAATAGGGAGGCCTTGGGAAAATTGTTTTAGGAGTATTGTATGTTTTAAGGAAGGAATGTGATTGAAGTGTCTTGCTCTTAATTGATGGAATTGCATATTTAAAAAAATCAAGAAATCATATCGTGCGTACATAGTGCACATTTAACCTGAATTTTTATGATTAATACTTAATTAACTATGACAATTTATAATAAACTTGCATAAAAAGTTTATTGCCAACGAATATCGAAAAAACAAATGCATAACAAACATTTTAAATTTCATTCATATAAGAATAAAAAATTTGCACCACCCGCAATATTTGCTTCTTCTTTCATCGAAAGATAGTTTCAAGGGGTGAATTTAATGAGAAAATAAAGAATACAATTTTTTCAAATATTAAAACGTAACTCAAATAGTATTTTTCGATATATGCAAACTAGTCAATGCACATGAATAATTCTTTAAATAATTGTACATATTAGGTAATCTTTTAATATTTATGTAACATTATATATATATATATATATATATATATATATATATATATATATATAGATATAGAGAGAGAGAGAGAGAGAGAGAGAGAGAGAGAGTTCAATCCTAAAATGCATGAAATAATCATTTATAGGAAACCTGACAAAATCTCAGTTAATGGATAGCCCTAAAAACCAGCAGATCAAATGAATTTTTTACAAAATAAAAAAGGTTAAGCCGAAAGAACCTTAATATCGGGACGGAGATGGTTATGCCACCTCTTCTGACATTGTTTTCCTGCTCGCCTCTCTATATTCTCAACAATTGAAGCCCATTCTTTCACACCATAGTGCTCCACAAACTTAATCAACTCCCTACATATTTACAAAAATTAAATTAAAATTAAAATTAAATTGGTTCTTGTTAAGTAGTTCATTTTTTTTCCTTGGAGAACAACATAAAATCTTGAATTATTTTAATTATGTTTACCTGTCATTATCTTTGGTCCATTGGCCGTTGATAAAAACCTTACCATCCTTGTCCTTTTTTGAATTCCCTTTCGAACTCTCATTAATTTTTTTAGTAGGCCGCGGGTTTACCGTCATCTCCTTAGAATCTATTGCCCAATTTTAGGACACTCCATCAAAATCAAATATTGAGGGTGTTGGTAAATTTGGTCAAAGAAGAATAGGCAAAACTCCTTCCTCGCCAATATTCATCAACAATCCTGTCACACCACCACTTGAAATTCCACAACTACCAGAAAATTCCAGAAATTTAAAAGATTT
Organism: Vinca minor; assembly: GCA_026122235.1. Lineage (NCBI taxonomy): Eukaryota > Viridiplantae > Streptophyta > Magnoliopsida > Gentianales > Apocynaceae > Vinca > Vinca minor. Next base: position 359,340 of record JAOCZM010000259.1, on the reverse strand, counting down.
TTTCGTACAATTGTTAATGAAAAATTCTGGATTTAGGGGAAATTGTTTTTAGAAACACATAAAAATCTAACGATCACGAAATAGGAAGACCTTGGTGAAATTGATTTCAGAGTACTGTATGTTTTAAGGAAGTATTGAAGTGTCGTGCTCTTAATAAAATTGATGGAATTGCATTTTAAAAAAAATCAAGAAATCATCAAATATCGTGCGTACATGGTGCACATTTAACCTAAATTTTTATGATTAATACTTAATTAATTAGGACAAGTTATAATAAAGTTGCATAAAAAGTTTATTTCCAACAAATGGCGAAAAAACAAATTCATATAAAACATTTTAAATTTCATTCATATAAGAATAAAAAAATTACCCGCACCCACAATATTTGAATTATCTTTCATCGAAAGAGAGCTTCAAGGGGGTAAATTTAATGAGAAAATAAAGAAAACAATTTCTTCAAATATTAAAATGTAACTCAAAGAGTATTTATTCGTTATTTACAAAGTAGTCAATGCACGTGAATAAATCTTTAAATAATTGTTCGTAACTGGTAATCTTTTAATATTCTTTTTTAGCCACCTCCTTACTCTTTTAATATTTATGTAACATTATATATATATATATATATATAGAGAGAGAGAGAGAGAGAGAGAGAGAGGGAGAGAGAGAGTTGAATACTAAAATGCATGAAATGATCATTTATACGAAACCTGACAAAATCTAAGTTATTGGATAGTCTTAAAAACCCACTGATCAAATGAAATTTGTGCAAAATAACCTTTATATCGGGACGGCCCGAAATTGTTTTCCTGCTCGCCCCTCCATATTCTTAGCAATTGAAGCCCATTCTTTCACACCAAAGTGCTCCACCAACTTAATCATCTCCCTGCCTGTATACAAATATTAAAGTAAAATTAAATTGATTGTTAAGTAGTTTTTTTTTTGTTGGGAAAACCACAGAAAATCTAAAAAAAATTAAATTGTTTTTACTTGTCTTCATATTCGGTCCACTGGCCTTTCATCAAAACCTCACCCTCTTTGTCCTTTAAAAATTCCCTTATGAATTCTCATTAACTGTTTTAGTAGGCCGCGAATTTACCATCATTTCCTTAGGATCAATTGCCCAGTTTTAGGACAATTCATCAAAATCAAAGCGTGAGGGTGGTGGTACAGTTGGCCTATGAAGAATAGGCGAAACTCCTTCTTTGCCAAAATTCATCAACAATCCTGTCACACCACCACTTAAAATTCCACGACTACCCGAAGAATCCAAAAATTATAAAGAATTTGTCATACAATTGTTAATGAAAAATTCTGGATTTGGGGGGAAATTCTTTTCAGAAAGCCATATATATCTATCGATCGCCAAATAGAGAGGCCTTGGCGAAACTGTTTTCAGAGTATTGTATGTTTAAAAGAAGGAATGTGATTGAAGTGTCTTGCTCTTAATAAAATTGATCAAATTGCATCTTTAAAAAAATCAAGAAATCATCGAATATCGTGCATACATAGTGCACATTTAAACTTAGTTTTTATTATTAATACTTAATTAGAACAAGCTATAATAAACTTGCATAAAAATGTTTATTCCCAAACGAATAGCAAAAAAACAAATTCATATCAAAGATTTTAAATTTCATTCATATAAGAATTAAACAATTACCACCATCCGCAATATTTGCTTTATCTTTCATCGAAAGAGAGCTTCAAGGGATTAATTTAATGAGAAAATAAATAATACAATTTCTTCAAATATTAAAACGTAACTCAAAGAGTATTTATTCGTTATTTGCAAACTAATCAATGCACGTGAATAATTCTTTAAATAATTGTTCATATTAGGTAAACTTTTACTATTCTTATTTAGCCACCTCCATACTCTTTTAATATTTATGTATAATATAATTTTAGAGAGAGAGATAGTTATGTGATAATGCATGAAATGATCATTTATAGGAAACCTGAAAAAATCTCAGTTATGTGATAGCCCTAAAAACCAGCAGATTAAATTAAATTTGTGCAAAATAAAAAAGGTTAAGCCGAAAGAACCTTTATATCGGAACGGAGATGGTTATGCCAACTCTCCCGACATTGTTTTCCTGCTCGGTCCTCTACATTCTCAACAATTGAAGCCCATTATTTCACACCAAAGTGCTCCACAAACTTAATCAGCTCCCTGCATATATACAAAAAATAAATTTATATTAAATTGGTTCTTGTTAAGTAGTTCTTTTCTTCTGGGAAAAAAATATAAAATCTTGAATTTTTTTAATTATTTTTACCTGTGATTATCTTCGATCCACAGGACTTTAATCAAAACCTTGCCATCTTTGTTTTTTTTTGAATTCCCTTTCGAATTCAATTAGCTTTTTTAGTAGGCCGTGGGTTTACCATCATCTCCTTAGGATCAATTGTCCAGTTTTAGAACACTCCATAAAAATTAAATATTGAGGGTGGTGGTAAATTTGGTCAAGGAAGAATAGGCGAAACTCCTTCCCCGTCAACATTCATCAACAATCCTGTCACACCACCACTTGAAATTCCACAAGTACCAGAAGAATCCAGAAATTCAAAAGAATTTGCCGTACAATTGTTAATGAAAAATTATGGATTTAGGGGGAACTTGTTTTCAGAAACCCATAAATATCTACCGATCGCCAAATAGGGAGGCCTGGGGGAAATTGTTTTCAGATTATTGTATGTTTTAAGGAAAGAATGTGATTGAAGTGTCTTGCTCTTAATAAATTTGATGGAATTGCATCTTTAAAAAAATCAAGAAATCATCAATTAATGTGCGTACATAGTGCAAATTTAACCTCATTTTTTATGATTAATACTTAATTAATTAGGACAAGTTATAATAAAATTGCATAAAAAGTTTATTGTAAAAAACAAATTCATATCAAACATTTTAAATTTCATTCATACAAGAATAAAAATATTACCACCACCCGCAATATTTTGCTTTATCTTTCAACGAAAGAGAGCTTCAAGGGGTGAATTTAAAGAGAAAATAAATAAAACAATTTCTTAAAATATTAAAACGCAACTCAAAGAGTATTTATTTGTTGTTTTCAAACTAGTCATCAATGCAGGTGAATAATTCTTTAATAATAATTGTTCATATTAGGTAATCTTTTAATATTCTTATTCAGTCACCTCCATACTCTTTTAATATTTATGTAACATTATATATATATATATATATATAGAGAGAGAGAGAGAGAGAGTTGAATCTTAAAATGCTTGAAATGATCATTTATAGGAAACCTGACGAAATCTCAATTATTGGATAGCCTTAAAAACCAACAGATCAAATGAAATTTGTGCAAAATAAGGTTAAACCGAAAGAAACTTTATATCGGAACGGAGATGGTTATGTCAACTCTCCCGACATTTTTTTCCTTGCCGCCACTCTATATTCTCAGCAATTGAAGCCAATTCTTTCAAACCAAAGTGCTCCACCAACTAAATCATCTCCCAACATATATACAAATATTAAATTAAAATTTAATTGGTTCTTGTAAAGTAGTTGTTTTTTTTTTATTGCTGGGAAAACAATAGAAAATCTTGAATTTTTTAAATTGTTTTTAACTGTCTTCATCTTCGATCCCCCGGCCTTTGATCAAAACCTTACCATCTTCGTCCTTTTAAAAAAACCCTTTTGAATTCTCATTAACGGTTTTTGTAGGCCGCGAGTTTACCATCATTTCCGTAGGATCAATTGTTCAGTTTTAAGACAATTCATCAAAATCAAAGCGTGAGGGTGGTGGTACAATTGGCCAAGGAAGAATAGGCGAAACTCCTTCTCCGGCAAAATTCATCAACAATCCTGTCACACCACCACTTGAAATTCCTCGACTACCAGAAGAATCAAATTTTTCATACAATTGTTAATGAAAAATTCTGGATTTGGGGGGAAATTCTTTTCAGAAACCCATAAAAACTATCGATCGCCCAATAGGGAGGCCTTGGGGAAATTTTTTCCAGAGTATTGTATGTTTAAAGGAAGGAATGTGATTGAAATGTCCTGTTCTTATTAAAATTGATGAAATTGCATCTTTAAAAAAATCAAGAAATCATCAAATATCGTGAGTACATAGTGCACATTTAACCTTAATTTTTGTTATTAATACTCAATTAATTAGGACAAGCTATAATAAACTTGCATAAAAATGTTTATTCCCAACGAATAGCGAAAACACAAATTCATATCAAACATTTTAAAATTAATTCGTATAAGAATAAAAAAATTACCACCATCCGAAATATTTTCTTTATCTTTTATCGAAAGATAGCTTCAAGGGGTTAATTTAATGAGAAAATAAATAAAACAATTTCTTCAAATATTAAAACGTAACTCAAAGAGTTTTTATTCGTTATTTGCAAATTAATCAATGCACTTGAATAATTCTTTAAATAATTGTTCATATTAGGTAATCTTTTACTATTCTTATTTTTCCACCTCCATACTCTTTTAATATTTATGTATAATATAATTTTAGAGAGAGAGAGAGAGGGAGAGAGAGATAGTTCAATCCTAAAATGCATGATTTGATGAAGAAGACCGTGAATTTGACTTGGGGATTTGAGAGCAAGTTGGTGAAAGCCTCTGGTTGTCACAGCTTCGCTACTTGCCAATGATAATTTTTATCTCCCCTTCATCAACACCCTTAGCCACTATTTATAGACTTAGGATGAAATGTGTACATGATCACACTTGAAATTTGAATTTGATATTTCTAATAATTTAATAAATAATTGTTAAATTAATTATATTCCTAACTAACTTAATATAATTTTAGAAAATAGAAATAATTTGATTGGCCGAATCTTCTCCAACGAGTGACGTGGCACAATTCCATTTGTCACAAGACTTCTTGGATTTTGATTGGACGAAGGCTAAAACTTTGCCACTTGTAAGCATTTAATAGGTCCAAATATTTCACTTTTGACGGACCAAATAATAATACTTGGAAAAAGTAGGTTGGTAAATTTCCAGTGTCTACCCCATGGAGTATTACTTATTTTTCAGATCACGTCCGATACAATATATCACAATGTGTATCTATGATATGATTTGTATCCATTACACATGATCAGTAAAACATGATCATCAATCAAACATCATACTAGTTTTATTCCTTGTATTTAACATTTCATAAAATTAGGGACAATCAGAATAGTAATTTTATAAGCTAATGAGTTTTACTACAAAATCCCTTATTTGATGTTCAAAAGCAAAATTAACTATTCAAATAACATGCTCAAAATATAAAAATGTACAACATATTATCATGGTCCAAGGGCACTACTAACAAAACGTTGGTCGGTAAGGGGTCGCAAATTGCGACCACTTTTCGGACCACTTACCGACCACCGTCTATATTAAAAAAACTTAAATTAAAATATATATGGTAGCTAAGTGGTCACAACTTTCCTCCACATTGCGACCATTTATATTTAATTAATTTAAGTTTTTTTAATATTGATTATGGTCGGTAAATGGTCGCAAATTTCCACCACCTAGCGACCACTTTGTTATTTTGATTGAGTTAGTGAGTGGCGCCAAATGTCGAGACCATGTAGCAACCACTGTGCGACCATGTTGGAACCACTAGTTTTGCGGTCGCAAAATGGTGCCAAATGAGCTTAACTGAGTTACCAATTATTTTCGGTCGCAAAATGCGGTCGATATTCTCCGTGTTTGTACTAGTGGACGATGGCGAGTTTTAGTGGACTTCTAGTATATAAGGGTGAAAATTGAGCTTCTCGGAAGCAATGTTTTGTGATTGTGTTGGGGGTAGATCTTTGAGGAAGGAGCTATAAGATTCTATGATAGATCTGGAGGTATCCTCATGAGAAAATCATGGACTTAAGAGACTTTAGAACCAATTTCAACATTAAGGGATCGTTTAGTAAAGCTATCGAGAGAGAAACCAACAAGCTAGATGAGTATGACCGGATATTGCATCATATGGTTTCTAATGTTGTCCAACTGGTAAAAGGCCATAAGATCCCTGTGTTAAAGGAATAACCGGGTCATACACATAAGCGCAGCAGAAATAACTTTGACCCGCCTCTATCAGGATCTTTCACGAGTAAGTACCTACGACTATGGGATAGTGTTTTACCTTATATGGATGCTAGAATGGTTGAAACGCTTTCAGCGGTTTGTTGTAACGAACGGAACACCACGCTTGCAGGCTCCGTCTCTTCCGGTATGCACTCGATCTTCCGGAGATGGTCTTCTACTGCTTGGTGCTAGCCAACGCCTTGTAGAAGCTTTGAAGACACTCTTCAATGGATGGAGTATGAACGACCTTTTCAAGAACAAGAAACAAGCTTTCGACTTCTTTTCTATTAGCAAAAATGCAAGAAAAAAAGTCCAGAAAATTTGTCTTGTCTTTTTTCTCTCTAAAACTCACTTTTTCTCTCTATTCTCTTAGCTTCAAAAGGCTGGAGAAAACTGATTAGAATGATAGGAAAAATCTGAATTTTTCCTCTAGTCTATCAAGAGAGAGTGGGGTGAGATAATGGGGGAAGTAGGAGATCATGGAAAGAATTACTCCTCCACTCTCTCCACCACTTCAACCACCATCAAGAGGGCTGAATTTATGTCTAACATTCCAGCCATAAGGTCGGTCCAAACGGGTCGGTCGGCCCAATCATATTGGTCGGCCCAACCCGATTAAGGGCCCAATCCAATCCCGGCCCGGCCCGGCCCGGCCCAATCGAATTGGCGCACCTTAGATTAAATGTACTCCAACAAGCCCAATCCAGTTGATCTATGAGTGCGACCCAAGAGGTATCTATGATGTTGGCCGTGACATCATATGTCACAGGTAATGAGAGGTATCTAGCAACGCATCATTACCCCCAATTCATAAATATCTGGTGATTTATCATAATCACAACATTTGACATTTGTAGTTAAATCCTTTTGTCCTTGATATCTAGATTGAACACAAGTCATGGAAAAGTCACACTTGTATTGTCCAATCTTTTAGTTTCTTGATTCGCGAGTAGACTAATCAAATGACATCAATATCATATACTGATTCACTTGTTCATGGCCATGAATTAGTCGACTCCATCAGGGGGCCCGAGATATCGCTCCCCGCTATATAGGAGGGACAAATCCTTTTCTGCATCCCACTCATCCCGAACAAGATTCGTGATATACCCAATAAATGCCTTTATTGCTCACCCAGTTACGGATAGCGTCTAACATTATCAAAGCATAACACTAGCCATGCAAGAACTCTTGTGAGACCTCAAGTCGAAGGATCTTTTATACAATCCAGTCAAAATTTTGAGAAACACCGTTGACTATTATATAACAACCCATGATGTGTTTCTCATGTCGGGCCTCGTCGAAAGATAATGATTCTCTAATCATATATACCTATGTGACGATCCGATATCTTATATCAATCACTGCACATACTAGTCTTACGCATTATTATTGTCCTCGAAGATTCAATAATAATGTTCGACTAGGGACGTTTCAGAATAGTATCTCATAACAATTATAAATACTATTCTAAGGACATATTATTTATTTATGTTGTTAAGAACGCAGAAACATAATGAATAATACTGGAATTAATTGCCTTTTATTCATCAAAATAGAAAATTACATTAAATACGCTACAATAATCTCCTACTTGCACTAAAGACCCAAATTACAATAAATGGTCTTTAGGGCATACCAATGACTGTCTCTAAAGATCAGTCCTCCAGATATCGGATACCCATGGAGCTAGTGTGACGATCATGCTACTGCTGCGACAGTGGCTTCGTCAGTGGATCGGCGACATTGTCTGCCGAGTCTACTCTACATATATGCACATCACCTCTCTCTATAATCTCGCGGATTAGGTGAAATCGCCGTAGTACATGTTTGGACCTCTTGTGAGATCTAGGTTCCTTAGATTGGGAAATAGCCCCATTGTTATCACAATAGAGGTCTATCGAGTTCGCAATACTAGGAACCACATCGAGGTCGGAAATAAATTTCCTGATCCAAACTGCCTCCTTAGCTGCTTTCACAAGCTCGCTATGTACTCGGCCTCGTTGTAGAATCTGCGATGGTTGATTGCTTTCAACTGCGCTACTCACAAACGACCTCCATTCAAGTTAAACACATATCCCGATTGCGATCGGAAATCATCTCTGGAGGTTTGGAAACTAGCATCGGTGTAACCAGCTACAACGAGCTCATCCGCCTCTCCATAAATCAAGAATGTATCCTTAGTCCTTCGCAAGTACTTGAGGATATTCTTGATCGAGATCCAAATGGACGTTCACCATAATTAGATCGGTATCTCGCTCGTAATGCTTAAGGCAAACGAGACATTCAGGGCGAGTACATATCATGGCGTACATGATAGATCCTATGGCGTAAGCATAAGGAATCTCTTTCATGCGTTCTAATTCGGCAGGGCGTTTTAGAACACTTGCTCCTTCGACTGCAAACGAGTACCATGTGCCATAGGACAAAGTCCTTTCTTAGACTCTTGCATGCTAAACCGCTTTAGCACCTTGTCTATATATGTACTCGACTTAGGCCAATGAGTCTCTTGGATCTATCTCTATAGATCTTGACTCCCCGGGGAATATAGTCGAGCTCGCCTAAGTCTTTCATAGAGAAACACGTACTCAACCAAGCCTTTACAGACTTTAAGGTTGGTATGTCGTTTCCAATGAGTAGTATGTCATCTACATACAAAACCAGGGAATACGATTGAGCTCCCGCTAACCATTTTGTAAACACAAGGCTCATCCTCATTTCTAATGAAGCCAAACTCACTGGACGGCATCATTAAAACGGATGTTCCGGCTTCGAGAAGCTTTCGCTTGAGTCCATAAATGGATCTCTCGAAGCTTACATACTTTTCCAAAGCATTCTCCGGAGTGACAAAACCTTCAGTCGTGTCATATACACATCCTCATCAAGTTTTCCATTAAGGAAAGCGGTTTTGACATCCATTTACCCAGATTTCGTAGTCATAGTAAGTCTGCAATAGCAAGCAAAATCCGAATGGACTTGAACATAACTACAGGGGGAAAAAGTCTCATCATAGACAATACCATGAATTTGTTTGAAACCTTTCGCGACAAGTCACCCTCATGACGTTTGTACATTTCCTTCCATGTCGGTTTTAATCTTAAAAACCCATTTGCACCCTATGGGAGTTACCACTTCAGGTGGATCAACCAAGATCCGGACTTGGTTAGTGTACATGGAGTCCATTTCGGATCTCATGGCTTCAAGCCATTTCTCGGAATCCGGGCTATTAATTGCTGCTTTGTAGGTTGAAGGTTCATCGTGATCCACAAACATAACATCACCATGTTACGTTATGAAAAATCCAAATTTTTTCCCGGGAGGTGGACGACGAACTCTACCGGACTCTACGCAATTCTTGTGTTTCTTGAATCAGTGCTTTGGGCTGCACAACTGTTTGTGGCACTCTCGCCGCACAACAACTTGTGGAGTCGCCCTCGTACGCTTTGTACATTTCCTTCCATGTCGGTTTTAATCTTAAAAACCCATTTGCACCCTATGGGAGTTACCCCTTCAGGTGGATCAACCAAGATCCAGACTTGGTTAGTGTACATGGAGTCCATTTCAGATCTCATGGCTTCAAGCCATTTCTCGAAATCAGGGCTATTAATTGCTGTTTGTAGGTTGAAGGTTCATCGTGATCCACAAACATAACATCACCATGTTCCCGTTATGAAAAATCCAAATTTTTTCCGGGAGGTGGACGACGAACTCTACCGGACTCTACGCAATTCTTGTGTTTCTTGAATCGTAGTCTTGCTGCACAACTGTTTGTGGCACCTGCTGCACAACAACTTGTGGAGTCTGTTCATTTTCCATCTCATCATTAGTGCTAGTTTGAGAGTCTGGAACTTCAGAAAGTTCTACGCTACTCCCACTTGTGTTTCTAGAAACAAATTATTTTTCTAGAAAGACTCCCGTGCGAGCAACAAACACTTTGTTCTCGTTAGGGATATAAAAGCGATATCCTTTAGTTTCCTTAGGATAACCTACAAATATGCACTTTTCAGCTTTTTGGAGCCGACTTATCGGAAAGTCGAGCGTTTCACAAACGCTTCACGACTCCCAAATCTTAAGGAAAGACAAACTGGGACGCTTCCCAGTCCATAACTCGTATGGTGTCTTTGCAACTGATTTAGATGGAACGCGGTTAAGTGTTAAAGCTGCTGTCTCTAGTGCGTGTCCCCAAAAGGAATTGGGCAGGCTCGTGTGACTCATCATAGAACGAACCATATCTAATAAAGTTCTGTTCCTCCTTTCAGATATGCCATTCCATTGTGGAGTAGCTGGAGGAGAAAGTTGTGAAACGATTCCACAAGCTTTTAGATAGTCACAAAATTCTTGACTCAAGTATTCTCCTCCTCGATCAGATCGAAGAACCTTAATACTCTTGCCAAGTTGGTTTTCTACTTCAAGTTTAAACTCTTTAAACTTAGTAAATGCTTCGGATTTGTGTTTCATCAAGAACACATATCCATACCTATTGAAGTCATCAGTAAAGGTAATGAAGTAGAGGTAACCACCCCTTGCATGTATATTAAAAGGGCCACATACATCACTATGTATTAGTCCTAATAAATCATCAGCTCTCTCACCTAGCTTAGTGAAAGGTGATGCTGTCATCTTACCCAATAAACAAGATTCGCATCGATCATAAGACTCGAAGTCAAATGATTCTAATAGCCCATCTTTATGGAGTTTGGATATGCGATCTTCGTTTATGTGGCCTAAGCGACAATGCCAGAGGTATGTCGGATTAGAATCATTAGTCTTAATCCTTTTGGTATTTATGTTTAAAATTGGCATATCAAGGTCTAAAATATATAGACCATTAATTAAAGAGGCGCTTGCATAAAACATATTATCCAGAAATAACGACAATCGTTGGTTTTTGATCGAAATCTCAAAACCGTTCTTGTCCAAACAAGAAACTGAAATAATATTTTTAATTAAACTAGGTACATAGAAACAGTTTTCTAAACCTAAAACAAGCCCTGAAGGCAAAGTAAAAGTACAAGTCCCTACAGCTAGGGCTGCAACACGTGCTCCGTTGCCAACTCGTAGTTCCACTTCACCTTTTGCCAACTCTCTACTCCTTTGAAGTCCCTGCACATTAGTACAAATGTGAGAACCACATCCGGTATCAAATACCCAAGAAGTAGTTGTATTTAAATTGATATCAATCATATTAACATCAATAACATAAATACCTGAGCCCGAAACAACAATTGCTTTCTCTTTTTGCAGACTTTTTGTTGCAAGATAGCTCTTGCAATTCCTTTTCCAGTGACCCTTCTCACCACAGTGATGACAGATAGAGTCTTTGGCTACACCACCCTCAGGTTTCAGTGCATTGTTGAAAGTGGTTTGCTTGCCCTTGGGCTTACCATTCGGTTTGCCTTTGGATCTCACAAAACCTTTGCCTTTGCCCTTTTGCACCATCAGTATGGTGTTGGGCTTGGACTTGCCTATTTCCTTCTCGGCAGTCCTTAGCATGTTCAACAACTCAGGTAGAGGCTTGTCAATTTCATTCATGTGATAATTCGTAATGAACCGATCGAATGACTCGAGCAACGATTGCAAGATCAAATCGGTCGACGACTCTTGTCCCAAAGGAAATCCCAGCTTTTTCGAGGTTCGAACATAACCTCGTCATCTTAAGAACGTGAGTTCCTACTGGCATTCCCTCGGACATTTTAAATCGAAAGAGAGATTTCGATACATCGAATCTCTCCCGGCGCGCTTGTCCCTCGATATAGTTGCTTCGGATGAGCCAAACGATCTCATAAGCCCCCCATGTCCTCATGTTGCTTCAAGCTCGGAGTTCATGGTGACAAGCATGAGGCTAGACACATCTAAAGCATCACTAACATGCTTCGATAAGCGATCCCTATCGGCCGTCAAGCGCGAGCCTCCGGTATAGCAGAATAGGTCGTTCCAAGACATACAACTTTCTTTCATGCTTGAGAACGATTCTTAAGTTCTCGAACCGATCGAGGAAGTTAACTCCCTCTAATTTGTCCTTCTCAAGGACAGAACGCAGTGATAGTGTTTGGTTTGAATTTGCCATTTTTCTACAACAAAAATATGCATATACAAAAGTAAGTACCGATTAAAATCATTATTAGGTCTTTATCTTTTTAATGATTTCTCCCACTATTTTCTTCGAGTGAATAACCCTCAATATCAACTCGGAAAGTTCGTTAACTTTCTAGCGGGCCAAGATCCATATTTCACCTCGTTCTGAGTCAGCTTTGGCTGATCGCCCAAAACTTAGTTATTTAGGTAGGCAACATTTGCCAATTACATCAAATTATGTAATTCTTGGTTAGTTGAGTGAATAACATTTATTCAAGCGTATCATTATACACTTTTTCTCAACTCTTTTGCCTCTAGATCCTCAATCCATTTATTGAGATAATCCAGTTAATTAGGACCCTAAGTTTTAGCCGTGGATATCACAACTTATCCTTCGCGCCTCACCCGGATAGACATGTATGCACAGCTTTGGCATGTCCCATACTTATGTCGATCTAGGCCTTGACGAGGGCCAAACTTAGGAAGGCACTAATTAATATTTTAAATGAGGGATTTTGTTTTTAAAAATCTCACCAGAAAGCATAAATAAAACAGTTTATGCTTTTATACATATGCATCCAATACATAAAAGTAAAATGCAATAGTAATCGCCAAGATCCTATTCGGTTTTTCCAAGCCAATGGAAAAACCGTGAAGTCAATCTAAGGTGTGAAAAGAAAAACATCTATTCTACACCGTCTTGACCTTCAGTTGGTTGCCTCCATATCTTCATCATCTCAGCTGTACCTTCTCCTAATCTAGAATTACAAAATTTCTAAGGAAACCTCGAGTTACATTCGAGGGGATATTCAAAGGAAAAATTACAACTTTTGATATTTAAAAGGCATGATACGCAGATCGTATTATAAAATAAAACCAACAGGGTAAAGGCGATTACTATGCATCATGCTCAATTAACATAACAACTTATGAAAAAATAATGAGCAAAACAATGAAAATGAACATTTCATATTCTGACTGGGTTCGGTTGACCGGCCACCAAGCTCGGTCGACCGAAAAAGTACTGAGAGTACTCGGTCGACCAAACAGGCACTTCGGTCGACCGAAGACCAACTCGGTTGATCCGAACCTAATACCATTTAGCTAATGTCTTGCCTCGGTCGACCGAAGATGAGTCCCGGTCGACCGAAGTGACAGAAACTGAGAGTTTTTCCATCTTTTGAATGACTTCAAAAATGGAAATTCTCAACAGATATACTTACAAAAAGCTGGAAAAGCATGTCATACATGGTTTTAACAACATTTCTAGCAATCCTAAGGCATGCATAACATAGATTCAAAATCTATAAAAACACTATAGCACATTAAAGTCAATAGGGTACTCGTGAGTGGCTCTGATACCACTGTTAGAGGAATAACCGGGTCATACACATAAGCGTAGCGGAAATAACTTTGACCCGCCTCTATCAGGATCTTTCACGAGTAAGTACCTACGACTATGGGATAGTGTTTTACCTTATATGGATGCTAGAATGGTTGAAACGCTTTCAGCGGTTTGTTGTAACGAACGGAACACCACGCTTGCAGGCTCCGTCTCTTCCGGTATGCACTCGATCTTCCGGGAGATGGTCTTCTATCGCTTGGTGCTAGCCAACGCCTTGTAGAAGCTTTGAAGACACTCTTCAATGGATGGAGTATGAACGACCTTTTCAAGAACAAGAAACAAGCTTTCTGACTTCTTTTCTATTAGCAAAAATGCAAGAAAAAAGTCCAGAAATTTGTCTTGTCTTTTTCTCTCTAAAACTCACTTTTTCTCTCTATTCTCTTAGCTTCAAAAGGCTGGAGAAAACTGATTAGAATGATAGGAAAAATCTGAATTTTTCCTCTAGTCTAACAAGAGAGAGTGGGGTGAGATAATGGGGGAAGTGGGAGATCATGGAGAGAATTACTCCTCCACCACTTCAACCACCATCAAGAGGGCTGAATTTATGTCTAACATTCCAGCCATAAGGTCGGTCCAAACGGGTCGGTCGGCCCAATCATATTGGTCGGCCCAACCCGATTAAGGGCCCAATCCAATCCGGCCCGGCCCGACCCAATCGAATTGGCGCACCTTAGATTAAATGTACTCCAACACCCTGTCACCTATTTCCAAATGGTGATAATGAATTGGCTTGTTGAGAAAACTAAGGAAAAATTCTAGCATTTGGCCTTAAGGCACTTGAATGAATCTATAAATGTTGACAAAAACTTCATACCTTATGGGAGCTAGTCAAAAGGCTAGTGAAACAATAAAGAGAATTATAAAGGAGAGAAGAGCTCAAAAGCAAAGTGAAGCTCAAGAAGAGGAAGAAGGACATGGAAAAGAAAATGTCCAAATTGAAGATGGTGTGAATGGAGATATTGGGGGAAATGGCAAAGAAGAAGATGTTGAGGAAGAAGTGCCATTTTACGGAAAAGAGGAGTTGAAAGGCAAATGGCAACTTCACCAAACCAAAATGAGCTACTACTTCAAATTCCTACGAAAATGGAGTGATTGCAAGACAACTCCAACTCTAGAATGGGCAAGTTGGAAGAAAGAATGGTTGTTCTTGATAACAAAGTGGGAATTGTTATCAAGTGCACAAAAACAAAAACATCAAGAGTTGATGTTGTAGACGAGGAAGTTGAAGAAGAGAATTAGGAAGACAATTATAGTGACTCTAGCAATAATGGTAGTGGAAGTAGACATGAAAAAGAGCAAGACAAGTTCAAAGAAGAAGGAGAATAAGAGCAAGGAATTCATACCATTTCGACCGAAGAGGAGATTTCACAAGTTATTGAAAACTTGAAGTGAAGAATCTCTTTACTTTATCTCTTTTATGGCTTTTCCTACATGCTATCTCTTTTTGGGCCGCTAGTTTAGCAAATGTATGCTCTTTATGTTTCATATCATATGTACAACTTGCTACTTGTTGTGTATAACATGCTATGCTCTATAAATTGTTGAAATTTTTGCATGTTTTAGAGAGCTCAATGATGATATCCATGTGATGAGAGCTCATCCATAACCCCCTCCCCCGACTCTTTTTGATATATGACAAAGGGGAGAAAAATGTGATATGTAATGCGTTAAACTTAGGTATTATGTTGGATCACATAGTTGATCCTCGAATTAATTAACTCTTTTGATATATCCATGTGCTTTTGTTGGTTGATCGTCTTATTAATTAACTTGTAGTCTAAACTGTATGTGTGGCATATATGCCTTGAAATGTTTGACATTTGGAAATGCCTTTGAACTGATTTTTGCAGGTTGTTTTGAAAATTTACCTTAAGTCAGGGCGATCGGGCTGGTTAACTGCGGTCGAACTGAGAAAAAATTGAGGTCGATCGGGATTCTCAAAATAGTAAAACTAAAACTCTTTACACTACATCGTTTCGGTTTTGTTATCTTTCAACATGGGCACAACCTCTGGGGGAGAATTCATTAAGTGAATCACATTTATCCCTAACGTTGTTTTGTATTGAAAAATCTTAAAAGCCCATAGATAACCTTGTACTTATCTTTTATCCTTCAAAGATCATCTTCTCTTGAAGTTGTTTTTATATTACCTATCACATTAGATCAAAGTTTGCCATAATATAAAAAGGGGGAGATTGTAATCCTATGGGCTTAATTCTCTATTTTGATGAACGACAAACCGTTAATGAGATTTAATGTAATATTTGTTTATATGATAGATTGAAAGAAAAGTATCAAGTTTATCAAGAATGCACATACAAGACAATGATACTCTTACACATTGAAGATCCAAGAGATGCATACAAGAAGTATTTGAAGGCTCACATATATGATAAGGTAGATTAGATATTTCATATCTTATATTCTTCCTTAGGAAAAGCTCAAATGATAATGCTCATTCTTGTCATGCATACATGAAAAATATTTTCATGTTAAAATGCCTTGTGATTTTAAAACTTGTTTTTGATCCTTAGATCAATCATGGTAAAATATTTTTGAAAAGGTTTTTTAAAGTATTTTCAATAGACATACTAAGTTCATACATGAGATAGATTGTATTTAATTTGAGACTTAGTGGGCAAACCACTTTTAACCTTCACCTCGGTCGACCGAAGTGTTACTTCGCAAGACCGGTTGAAGGTCGGCCGACAAAACCCTCAAGCCAGTTCGACCGAAGTGTATCACATCACTTAGTCTTTTCAAATGGTTTTAATAATTCAACGACTATATTGTTTCGGTCGACCTCAATTTAGTTTGGACGACCGAGATGAGGTCAGGTCGACCGAGATGAAGACATAGAATTTTTCAGAATAAGTTCGGAAGCACTTCCGGACGACCTGGATCCAAGTCCGGTCGACCGAAGTACCGAATTCTGGCAGTTTTCTAGCCATTGGTGAATTAAATGCTAGCCACTTTCTCTCCCTTATTTAAACACCAATGCTGAATTTTTGTAAGGCATTCATTCCATTAGGTGCATTCAATATACTCTCATTCAAAACATCGTTTATTACTGTACTCTTTGTAATCAATTTTATGTGCTAAACAACTTTGATCAAAATCATTTGAGCTATATAATATATAGCTTTACACTTGTAACAAATCCATCACTTCAATGTGAGTTTCATATCCTTGTGAGATTTGTAAGAACTCTTCGTTTGTTAGGCTCTTTGTGGGCTAGTTAAGTGTTTCAAGTAAAACTCTTTGTGAGTTGCCCACTTGTTGTAAATGGTTGATTCCACCTTGCAATTTGTTGTGAAGGGAACTTTTTGGTGAAGTGTTGAAATCTTTGGGTGTGTCTCAAGGTAGTGGACGTAGATTCTTTGTGAATCGAACCACTCTTGTCTTTTGATCTTTCTTCTTTACGAGATTTCATTATTGTTTTTCTTTACACATTTTATCTTAAATTAGAAGAAAGTTTTAAAAGTTAACAAAAATTTCACCCCTTCTAGTGTTTTTCATATACTTCTCTTGTGGAGTATTTAATCTAAATTTGAATATTTATATTCTACAAAAAATCATTATATAATTCTAATACTAAGAGGTTAAAAAATTAATTAATAGTATCCTAATTGAGTAATGATTCCTGATTAAAGTTAAACTAGATAAGTCAGTTTGTAAAAAGGAAAAAATTATAAGTGTAATAAACCGTTATATAATGAGAAATTTGCACTGAATGACCACAAACTATTTTCATATTTCTCTTTCTGACCAAATAAATTAATTTTACTGGTTTCTAGCCATCAACAAATTACAACCTGCCGGTCTTAGCTACGGTCAAGGATTCCGGCCAATTTTTTTTTATCTTTTTTGGCCTGAAAATGTAAAAAGACCAATTTATACTTTGTAGATCCGAACCCGGCCCCGGCCCAAGATACCCAAAACCAACCCAATGTCCTAATCAATCTCCATCTTCTCCGGTCATATTCTCCGGCGACCAACAACGTTTTCCGGTCATCTTCTCCGGCAACCAGCAATGTTCATCTATAAAAATGCCATTTTTTCCACAAACATCTCAACAACAACTCATTTCCATTTCCATTTCCATTTGATGAAAATTTAATGAAACCGAATTTCATTTTCTTGATTTTGAGGGACGCATTTCCCTAACTGCTGAAAAATCATTTGGATGACTACTTTGGATTGGACTTTGAAGAGCTAAAGATGAACAGATAAAACAGACCAATAATAACCACTTCAGGGAAGCCATTGGGAAAAACTCCAACACCACCATTTACTAAAACCAAAAGAGATTACGAAAGCTAATCAAGACTAACACCACCATTTACTACTTTACAGAAAAGGAAGATGAAACTCAACAATCAAGAACTTGTAATTGAAGCAAGTAGCACAAGCATATGAAATCAAATCTCAAGATTCCAAGAGAAAAATGCCAAGAGCCCTCCAAACACCAATTCCAAAGAATCTCTAAAATCATAAAGGAAAAGTTAAAAAAGAAGTGGAACACCAACTTGTATCTGTAGCAAAGAAATTGCCACCACAATCTTCAAAGTCCAAGCCAAAGTAGTCATCCAATCGATGGCAGCGAAGCTGAACCGAAGGCCTAGTGTTCGATTCGGTGAAATTGGATATCAACAGAGAGTGTGAAATTTGGATTTAGATAGGGTTGCTATTGGTAGTTTGAAATCTGGTAGGGGTGGTGTAATGGGGTGCGGGTGGTGTAGGGTTGGTGTAATGGCTGGTGGTGTAATTGGGAGGTGGTGGTGGGTATTTGTTGGTGGTGGCCGGATGAAGAAAATCACTAAATTAGGGCTCAATTTTTATGGATGAAAATGCCCATCACGTGCCGGGTACGTGTGGGCTTTTTGAACAAATTTGGCTGAAAAATTACACCGTAACTAAGACCTGCACGTCGTAATTTATTGATGGCTACAAACCACTAAAATTAATTTATTCGGTCAGAAAGAGAAATATGAAAATAGTTGGTGGTCATTTAGTGCAAATTGCTCTTATATAAAAGGAAGTTGAGTTTATCATTTAATTATACTATACTTCAAAATTTACAAGATTGTGAGTATAGTAGCCCAATTTATCATTTGTTGGTGCATATCTGGGACATTGCGTTAGGAATATAGTAATTAACTAATAAGTACATTTCTAACCAAATTAGAACTAATTAGGTCATCATATATTACAAAAAAATATATTATTTCTTTGAAAAAATTAGTAAATAATTTTTCAAATAAATTTGTTACCAAATAAGTTATCATATATAATAAAATAAAAATTATTATATAAATTAATTAATAAGTAAATTTTTAAACGAACAAAGTTAAACAAAATAAGTCATTGATTATAGAAGGAAAATGATTCCATAATGGGTTAATTGAATTAAACTTCCATGAAGTTGCGGGGGTGGTGCAGTTTAATCCAAACGTGGAAAATAATACGCTAGCGGTTCATTGACCATTAGACAACCGTTATAATCTAGCATGACCGTTAGGTTTATAATGAATTGTCCAATATTTCCCTATCCTTAATGGTGTTGTTACATTCTGTGTTGAAACCTTCTAGCTGTTGATGGAATGATAAAATTATCTTTATATTGGACGAAAAATGCAATCCCTTCCCACGTGTTCATTAGGAGAATTAGTTAGAAAGAGGTACGTATTGTTGAAAAATTAGATAACAGTAATAAGTTTGACAATAAAAGTGAGACAGGGTATTTTTTGAAAAATCAACAGCTGCTTTTAACTACCTCTCTCTATCTGATTTACCCAACAAGCACGTGGAAAGGATTGGATTTTCCTTCAATATGAGGATAATTTTAGCCTTCTGTCATCATCTAGAAGGTTTCAGGAGCAGAGGGCCAATGGACCGTTACTGCATTATTTAATGTTAGGCCAAGATGGGGTAGAAGGTTGTGGTGGCGTCATTAGCCATTCTATAGATTCATGGTCCAATGAAAAACTTATATGTGACAATGTAAGCATTGATTATTCTTTAAATACAATGGTCCATTAGCTAATAATATAAATTGAAAATTTAAATAGTGCTAGATTAGAAGGCAGCCTCAGATATTTTTGGAACATACTAAAAACATACTACTAGAAGATAGGTTTGCTATGAAACTCAATATTTAGTCATAGTAGTTTAGCTATTACTCATGAGCAATATATATATATATATATATATATATAGCTATTTTAATTTCTAAGAGATTAAGTAAATAACTTTAGTTAATGCTATTACTTTTCTAAGGAAATTTGTTAAAGTTAATAGCCGAACGTGAAGTACAAGCCAAGTTTGCTAAAGCATCCGCAACAGAATTAATCTCGCGATAAACATGAACAACCTTGCGATCACCAAGAATAGATAATATTTTGCGAAAATTAAAATCAAACCTCCAAATGAAATAGTACCTTTAAGCAAAGCACCTGCCAGAACTGATGAATCTGTCTGAATTTGAAAACGCGGTATATCACACAGTCGCGCCATTTGTAAGACCGCTAGTAAAGCTTCTATTTCCGCCTCAAAGCTTGTTTTTTAGTCACCAATGAAACTCGAAAAAGCTCTTAAAAAAACACCATTAGGATGCCTAAGAATACCACCAATGCTGGAGATTCCCGGATTCCCCTTAGAAACTCCATCAATGTTCAGGATAGCCTCTCCTGCTTCGATGTTTCCGCCCCATCTTAGCACCAATGTTTGCCGCGGCTGAAACGAGGCATTCTTTGGCATAATATTCTTAGCATTCATCAATATACCTGTATAATCCCTGAACTGCACCAAAATACTAGATAAGGAAGTAGTCGTGGCCTCATTCACAAAGCGACACCTCGCTTTCCATAGTAGCCAACAAGCCGAGCAAGCCATTGCCAAAATCAATTGAACACCATTTGAAGGGCGAGCAAATCCCCAAATAGAAAGCAACTCCAGTAAAGTATCCACCCTATTGGTATCAGCAATTAAACCAACCTGGACAGCGACTTCATGCCATATCCTTCGAGCTAACGGACATTGAACGAACACATGATCAAAGTCTCCATTGCCCCCAGACAAGCACAAGAGAAGCCAAAAGGACCCCAAAACGCTTACGATCCTCATCCAATGCCAAAAAATGATTAAGCAACTTCCACATAAACAGAGAAAGGGTAAAGGAAGAACCTTATTCCAAATGCATTTCCGTGAGTGTTGATCTACTCCCAAATCCCTTAAACAAGATATTGCCGAGGCGAGAGTGAAATTGACATGTTGTTCTTCCATCCAAATCAGCCTATCATTTTCTTGAAGTGTCCCCAACTGAATTTCAGATAGTTTTTATCAATTATAGACTGTGAAAGGAAAGCCGCTAAGCTTTTCCTTGTCCCATATTTTGCCAGCACAAAATTCATGCACCCGGGAACGGCCCAAAGTTTCGTCCGGGTTCATTAGCCATTGGTCCAAAGAGCCTTCCAACGTAAAATTTTCATACACCACTACAAAAAAAAAGACCTTTAGTAACGAAAATTTTCGTTAGGAAAGGTCAAAAAATTCGTTACTAAAGACCTTTAGTAACGAAAATCGTTTGTCACCAAGTTCGTCCTGAGAACCCCGTCGCTAAAGGTCTTTCCTAACGAATCAGGATATTCGTTACTAAAGGTCTTTAGTAACAAACGAGTTTCGTTAGGAAAGGTGACCTTTAGTGACGAAATATTTCGTTACTAAAAGTTTTACAAAAAATTTAAATTTTAAAGCCATGGAGCCGAGCTGAGCCGGTTCCGAGCCGTGCCCCAGTTCACCCATTGGAGCCGAGCCGGAGCCCCTCCACAATAATGTGGAATAAAGTCTCCACATTTTCATAGAAGTGGGAATCGAACTCAAGACCTCCAACTTGTATGTCATGCACTTAACCACTGAGCTACGTTTGTCATTTGTTACTTATTGTTCCTATTATATTTATTATAATGAAGTTTTGTATTTTGAACCTTTAATTATTTTAATTTCTCTTTATTTGGTGATTTTTTTTTTATGAATAAAATTAAAATTAATACATTTTCGTCAATGTATTTGTGTATTAAGTTGTTATAAAAAATCAGAATAAAATTATTCTAGTTGCATATATACTATTTTTTAGTAATACTTTTAATAAAAAGACTAAACAAATATAAAAATTAAAATTATATTCTAAATTATATCATACTTATATATGTATATTCTTAAAAAAAATAAAATAAAATAAAATATTTAAGACGAAACTTTTCGTGACAAATTTTTGTTTCGTTAGGAAAGGTTGACCTTCAGTAGCTGAAAAAGGTATTTGTCACGAAAAAGTTATACCTATCGTGATCGAAAATGTGTTTTCGATTCTAAAGGTAGACCTTTCGTAACGAAACTACTACTTTTAGTAACGAATATTTTTTTCGTTACGAAAGGTCAACTTTTCGTAACGATTCCGAATTTCGTTACGAAAAGTATACATTTCGTAATGAAAAATGACTTCGTCACGAAAGGTTCGTCATAACAGGTAGTTTTTTTTGTAGTGCACGAAGCTTGACTCTCCGCCCCTCAATAGACAAGTAATGTGTGGTTCAACCATATTTTTAACTTGCATCATTCTCCTCCAACTCGGCGAGCACCCCCAACCACCAAACTCAATTTAACATGAATCAGGTCGTTACAATACTTGTTCATCAAAAATTCAGCCCACAGAGATTTCCCTGTTCGAAATCTCCACCATAATTTCCATGAAAATGCATCATAAAAAGTCAAAAGCGAAATAACACCCACTCTATTACTCTCCACCTCTCTAGACAAGTTCTTCCATGACATTCAAGATACTTCATAGGAAAATCCCCTTCAATGAAACCAGTCACAGATTGGATCATAGACTTTGATGCAATATTCATACGATTGGACGTATAGAAGGAACTCTTCCCTATGTTGATTCGATGCCCCGAATTATCTTCATATATGCGAAGAAAATCAATGAGACGAAGAGTGTTTTTCTTTTGACCATTCGTAAAAATAACAATATCATCCGCGAAAGCTAGATGCAAAATAATAAGAGACTGCCTAGGAACATGATAGTGTTCAATTCATTGATAGAATGAACCATTTCCACGGCCAACAAAATATTATCAGAAATAGATATACCCTTAATAAAGCAAGTTTGATTAGAGCAGATAATTGAAGGAAAGAGGGTGCCAATTCTCGAAGCCATAACTTTCGAAATAACCTTATTAGCAAAATTACAAAGAGAAATAGGTCGAAACTCACCGAAATTTGTGGGGCTAGGAACTTTCGACAACAAAACTATAGTAGTACTAGCAATAGCTTTCGGCAGAGGGATACCAGAACAAAAATCACATACCGCTAACAAAATATCATTCTTACTAATATCCCAGCATTCCTGAAAAAAGCCGCCTGAATAACCATTCGGACCAGCAACACTATTACGGTCTAGAGAGAAGACCGAATCATGTACCTCCGGTAAAGTAGGTAACCTTAATAATTTCCGATTTGATTTTAAGTTTACCAAGCAGGGAATATGACTAAGTAACTCATCAGAGGGGTACCACATCCTCAGCCGAAAAGAGGGTGGAGAAATATTGCTCAGCTTCACGACCGATTTCCTTGTCTTCTGTCAACCACAATCCAGATTCAGACTGAATTTTTGAGATACACATACGGCGTCGTCTGTGCTTTCAAATGGCATGAAAATATTTACTGTTAGCATCTCCATCCTTCAACAACTTAATTCTAGAATTTTGTCTCCCAAATGTTTCCTCCTCCCCCAAATAGAATAGAAAGATCTCTTTTTCCTCCTTCAATTCCCTCAACAATCCCTCACCCGTACAGGCATCATAAGCCCTTACGGCTAACTTAACCTTGTCCTCGGCTTCTTTGAGCTTTACTAGGACAAAACCAAATTTCTCCTTATTCCACAAAAACAACTCCCTTTTCAATCGCTTTAATTTGCTAGTCAGAACCATCATACCATTTCCTTCGACTCGGCCCTCCCAAGAAGAGGCAACCAAAGGTTGAAAAGTAGAGTGACGAGACCACATATTTTGATATCTGAAAGAGGCCGAAGAAATAGGTCCACCTCGGCTTATTTTAACATAAAGAGGACAATGATCATATACCGACCTGTGAAGATGCTCAAGGACCGTGTTGGCAAAAAAAATCGCTCCATTGAGCATTAATAATAACTCTGTCCAACCTGCGTAATAGAGGCGGTGGTGAACTTCTACACCATGTAAAAGGGTTTCCAATGAAAGGAATATCCTGCAAACCACTATCTCCCACAGCTTCATCAAATTCAAACATTGGAAGCGAAGCAGGAATAGACCCCAAACTTTCTGAAACATCTTTAACCACGTTAAAATCGCCACCGACCAACCAAGGGACATCATGCGAAGAGTTAAAGAGACGTAACTCATCCCATAAGGCCCTGCGTTCAGTGTAGGCGCATTTAGCATAAATAAAAGAGCAGTACAGAGGGTAGCCCGCATAGTTATTAATCAAAATAGTCAAAACTTTATCAGTATTACCCACAATAGCAATATCAAGAATACCAGTCCAAAAAATCCATATTTTACCGGATATATTACTAATACCATCATCAAATCCCAAACGACGAGTACATAAAGGTAATTGATCATCCCCAAGCATAGGTTCTAAAATGGCTAGCAAATTAATGCGAATATCATTTTTAAGTTAGCATACTCTAGCAATTGATTCGGTATTACCAATTCCCCGAATGTTCCAGAAAACAAAAATTCATCACATTCATAAAAAGTGATAAAGAGAGAAAGCAAAAGTTCCCATTACTGGGAGGTACCTATGGATTTCTCCATCAATCGCGAAGATTTCTGCTTAACGGCCCCATGGTGCTTGCGACCACGTCCACGGTTTGCTTTCGCTGAAGGCTGAAAAGGTAAATTGATAGTAAAGTTGCTAGAAAGAGGAACTGAAACATCCAAGATAGTGTCTGCAGATAAAGAAAAATCATCCATTGATCCGGGTAGAGACGGTTGCCCGAGCTCATCCGAGTACTCCGGGTCTTCGTCATCCGTTTCGGTTCCCACTTTCACTTTAGGTATCCGATCAGGGTCTTCAATACCGTGGTCCAGTGCACCAATAACATTTTCTGAAGATACCAAACTAACGGTGATACCCGTTGATACCAAAACAGCCTCGAATGGAGTTCCTGGCAAAACAGCCGAAACAGGGGAAAACACCACTGGTACACTGTCCGAAACAGGGGATTTCCCCACTGCCACACTGACTGAACCAGGGAACAAAATAGTCCGCTCAGCTGTGGCTATTTTCGGACCGAACGATTTTTGCTGTTGGACCGGCACCAACAGCGTAGGCGAGAGAGTAATTTTGAACGCACGTAGTTCATCTAAAACCGCTGTGTTCATTCGAGTATTAACTGAAATACCTCCGGCCGAATGAAAAATTCTTGGAATAAGAGTGGGTAATTTGTCACAGCCTACCCTTATGACATCAACTCCCTTGGTGGTCAAAATGAGAGGGGAATCAATAAATGATTTATCAATACCTCGATTGGGGTTGCCGGAGAATGTTCATGATAATTGCCGAAGACATCCCCACTTTCTCTGATTCCAATACATCTGATTCCAAAACGACCACATTAGGTTGAACAACACCAATCAACATTTGTGATTTTGGAGGCGGCGCTTGTACGGACGCAGCAGGTGGAGCCTTGATCAACACGCCAACCGTTTTCCCTGCGGTCACAGTTGTAGTCCCGACTCGGATCATTCCACTTACCAACCTTGACCCATTTGTTGTTTTTCACCTTTGGTACCACTGCTGCGGATCAGTAATTATGGTTTTCCCCTTGTGTAAATTTACTGTCGGAACCTGTTTTGTGACAATTTGATTGGGGGTAACCACTGGGGGAGTGGCTGAAACCGTTTTACCACAGTGTGATATATGGTGACCAATTCGATAACATCCCAGAAAATACTTTAGAAGATCATCATAACTTACAGATTGCCAATAACCTTTTTCCGGTTTTAGCATGTGTAACTCGAATGCGATTGGGCAAGTCCGACAAAAGATCAAGTTCAACACAAACTTTTGTGACACTCGGACGTGATGCGGCAGCGGTTGGGCCATCCAAAGCAAGTGGATGTCCCACCGTTTTTGCAAGAGAAAAAAGCATAGATTTGTTGTGTAAATGGATGGGTAATCCTTCAAATCCAATCCAAATTGGAACAATGGATGGTTCAATATTAACATCGAAATCATATGTCCATTTGAATACCCTCATTGCGAGACCAAAGAAATTCCAAATTTCTTGACGCCAAAGTCGGCAATAATCTTCTTCAAGATCAAAACGTGACGTGGGTCAATCCTTCGAATCCAAAAATTCCCCTTAAATCCAACCTTATGAAAAGACTTACATAATGAGTCTAGAGCCCGAGCGTATTTATGGAATTTACCAAAAAGAGCAAAACGCCAAGGTTGAATTAAGATATCATGAGCCTCCGTCGGGATGACTAAGTTTGGTTCACCTTTGAAAACCTCTAATTGAGAAATAGGCAAATCGATTGCTTCAGTTTGTGGTGCCGAGAGCAATTCTGCGAAGCTTTTCTGTTTCCATGGAGAAGAAACAGGGGTGGGAGTTACGGCAGCCTGCTCGGCAGCCACAGGGATAGCGCAGAAAGTCAAAATCCAAATAAACAAACCAAACTTGACCGCAGTTGAAATACGAGGCAGAATTCAGATAACAGATGACCGGAATGGAACAACCACCAGTAAACCAACCGATCAAAACCCCAAAACCCAATATACAGCAACTAGATACTTGCCAATAAATTCAAAAAACTTAGAAAACACCAAAGAAAAATATTTCTAGCTTGTAATACCCACACTGGTGTAGTTACAGTTGAAGATGAACAAGGCGCTCCCTTCAAATTCGACGAGGGGGATGGTCACCGAACGCCATAGCTTGGAATGTACTATTCACGTTCATCGATTGCCGCCGCCATTCACTGTTCATCGATTCACTGTTTTATCACCTTTTAAGATTCTATGATGTTATAAATATCTTTAAGTATTTAATATTATTCTAAAATGTTAGACTTGATAACATTGTTAACTCATTAATGTTTATCACATTTTAACATCCTATGATGTTATAAATATATTTAACTATTTAATATTATTCTAAACTCTTAGACTCCATAACCTTTTTAACTCATTAATTTTTATCATCTTTTAAGATCCTATGATGTTATAAATATCTTGAACTATTTAATATTATTCTAAACTCTTAAGTTTCATCTTGTCTTATTCGTACTAACAACTACTCTAGGAGAAATATTTTTATGTGGTGCTAACGATTTCATAACTATATTTGTAGCTCCAGAATGTTTCAGTTTATGTTCCTACCTATTATTTGGATATACTAAGAAAGATGTACGGTCTGATGAGGCTACTATTAAATGTTTAGAAAAGAATAAAATCTAAAATTTCAAATAAATAAACTTTACTAAACGGTCAAATTTTTGCCACAACTAAATTTCATCCCCGCAAAAAAATCATATATGATAGATTGCCAATATCTTTTTTCAGTTTTGGCATGTGTAATACGAATCCGTTAAGGCAATACCGCTAAGAGATCCACCTCCACACACACCTTGGCAATGCTTGGGCGGGAAGCGGCGGCAGTAGGACCATCAAAAGCAAGCGGCCTCCCTACCGCTTGTGCTAAAGAGAATAGTTTAGATTTATTGTAAAAGTGAATCGGAAAACATTCAAATCCAATCCATTAACATTGAAATCGTAAGTCCATTTGAATACTCTTCATTAACATTGAAATCGTAAGTCCATTTGAATACTCTCATTAGTAATCCACAAAAAGTCTAAATCCCTTGTCGCCATAATCCACGATAATCCTCTTCCAAATCAAATCTAATCAGAATATGGCGTGGATCCATTCTAGCAATCCAAAAACTTCCTTTAAACCCAACCTTATGGAAAGATTTCCTCAAGGCTTCCTTTGTTTAGTACATGTTTTTAGAATTTTCCATCAAGGGAAAATTGCCATGGAGAGATGAGGATATCGTGTTCATCCACCGATATTATCAAATTGGGTTCACCTTTGTATTGATCAAGTGGGGTGATGGGGAGAGAGGCAATCGTGGATACCGGTTTCGAGAGTAGATCCGCAAAGCTTTTATTTTTCAAAGGGGAAATGGCTACTGAGGCGGGTGCCATTGGAGGCCGCAAGGAGAAGATAAGGCGGTGTAGGGGACTCTAGGCTAGAGGGAGAATTTTTTATGAGGCATTTTTGTAATAGCATTACACATGAGAAGAATACTACTTTGGTTTCGGGGTACTCACTTGTTTGGCGCAGGATGATGGCGGTAAAAGAGGAGATGGAGGCTCAGATTAGGGTTCTGCTACGGAGACGGAATGCTAGTTTGTACTACGAAATTTATACTCTTCAGGGTGCGTTAGATATGGTAGTATCTCAACCAGATGAGTCCCTCCTCCGTGCTGCGGTGAATGATTTTTGCAACCAATCGTGGTGGAATAGGGCGGCGATGTAAAGGCTTGTTCCCGGTTCCTTTTTAAATAGTTTACCCGAGGTGACCCTAGGAAGAACGACCGAGGCTGACCGGCTCATATTAATGGAAGATGTGCAGGGTGAGTTCACTATGAAATCGGCTACGGCTTTGTTGCGAGATCAGGGTGTAACTCAATTCACGAGGGAACGTATATGGCATAAGGTTATTCCTCTGTCCTTCTCTTCGTTTATGTGGAAACTGCTGAATAATGTTTTAGCTTTGGATGAGGATCAGAAGCTTTTTGGTGTTCCCTTAGCTTCTCGATGTAGTTGTCTTGGTGATATGGAGACCTATGATCATATTTTTGTATAATGCCCCCTGGCAAGAGTTGGTTGGCAAGATGCCGCGGTGAAAGCTGGGTTGCTCATGGGAAGTCGACGGGGCGAAAAGATTCGGGACATGCTCTCGAAATGGTGTTTTTTGCTGGCACATCCGAAACTCGTCAGGTACTTTTGCTTTTGGCTTGCTCTTCTTGTTGGATTCTTTGGAAAGCTCGTTGTAGGTTTGTGTATGAATCCAAACAGCCTCCCAGTCTAGTATCCTAGTAGAGTTTCAGGATTATACTGAAGTTCTTATGCGAGCAAAGGGCGTCGGTTTATGGAGTCGTGATTTTAAGTCGCGGAAAACCTGTGTTATTAAGTGGTGAAGTGATATAGGTGGAGCAAGAGCAGTGTTAAACATTGATGGGGCCTCCAAGGGAAATCCTGGACCGGGAAGGATTGGTTCTTCGGTTCAACAATGGAGAGTTTGTGGCGGCTATCTCCACGTTTATTGGCGAGGACAAGACCAAGACGGTATCCAAGATTAAAGCTTTGTTAGAGGGATTAAACATGGTGGCTTGGATTTCTTGGTTCAGACCGACTCAGTTGTTCTGGCTCATGAAGTGGCTAAAGGTATGCTATCTTCTTGGAAATTAGATTGTATTTTTTAGCAGGTTTTGCTTCTTCTGAACAATTGCAGGGTGGTACATGTTTATTGTGAAGTTCATTTTGTTGTGGATGCTTTGGCAAATCGGGCTTGCCATACTCGCACATCCATTAGATTTCTTCATCTGAGCACTATGCATTCGGAAATTCGCGGATTACTAGAGCTAGATCGACAAGGCACGCCCTATTTGTGTGTCCGTTAGTCACGGTTAGGAGTGCATTTTGTAACTCGTTTGTTTATTTTATGACATATCTGTGCATATATTTCATAAGAATATTGTAACACCTGGTTCATACTTATAAATAATTAAGATTTTTTTGCATTGTTCCTGTCTTGTATGGAATGGATTTGTTTCCACCTACTTAGAGGTTTTGCTTATTGTCAACCTCTATGTACTTTTTGCCTATTTGGGCTAGTTCAATGAACAGGCAGGGGTCCAAGCCAAACCTCCCCCACCATAACAGGTGGTTTTCTCAATAATAAAAAAAAAGTTATCCACCTCCACACTCTTTTAATATTCGTGTAACATTATATATATATATATATATTGAGAGAGAGAGAGAGAGAGAGAGAGTTTAGTCCTAAAATATATGAATGGTCATTTATACCATCTCTCCCGACATGTTTTCCTGCTCGCTCCTCTATATTCTCAGCAATTGAAGCCCATTTTTCACTCCAAAGTGCTTCACCAACTTAATCAGCTCCCTGCATATATACAAAAAATTAAATTGGTTTTCATTAAGTAGTTCTTTTTTTTATTGGGAAAACAACATAACATCATGAATTTTTTTAAATTATTTTTACCTGTCATTATCTTCGGTCCACTGGCATTTGAAAAAAAACCTTACCATCTTTGCCCTTTTTAGAATTCCCTTTCGAATTCTCATTAACTATTTTAGAAGGCGGCGCGGGTTCACAATCATCTCCTTAGGATCAATTGTCCAGTTTTAGGACAGTTCGTAAAAATCAAATCTTCAAGGTGGTGGTAAATTTTGTCAAGGAAGAAGAGGCGAAACTCCTTTCACCGCCAACATTCATCAACAATCCTGTCACACCACCACTTGAAATTCCACAACTACCAGAAGAATCCAAAAAAGCAAAAGAATTTCCCGTACAATTGTTAATGAAAAATTATGGATTTGGGGAGAAATTGTCTTCAGAAACCCATACAAATCTATCGATCACCAAACCGGGAGGCCTTGGGGATAATATTTTTCAGAGTATTGTATGTTTTAAGGAAGGAATGTGATTGAAGTGTCTTGCTCTTAATAAAATTGATGGAATTCCATCTTTAAAAAAATCAAGAAATCATCAAATTTCGTGCGTACATAGTGCACATTTAACCTCAATTTTTATACAGTTGAACACATATATCGTGAAGCGAATCAGGTAAGCAGACAGTCTAGCAAATCAAGGCTGTGATACACGTTCGAATATTGTTTACATGGATTTTGAGAATTTTCCTTCTGTGGTGTAGGGGCAATGCACCTTAGATTACTTGAATACTCCATACATTAGGCATCTTACTAAATAGCTACAGTAGACAAAAATGGTCTACTAATTTTTTGTAATCTCGGTTTGCAACGATAAAGGCAAATGAGAACTGATATTCTTGTATTCTTTTGGCGAAAGCCTACATCAATAAAGAATTACAGTTTAAAAAAAAACCCCTCAATTTTTATGATTAATACTTAATTAAATACGACAAGTTATAATAAACTTGCATAAAATGTTTATTGCCAACGAATAGCGAAAAACAAATTCATATCAAACATTTTAAATTTCATTCACATAAAAATAAATAAGAAACGTAACTCAAAGAGTATTTATTCGTTATTTGCAAACTAGTCAATGCACGTGAATAATTCTTTAAATAATTGTCATATTAGGTAATCTTTTAATAATCTAATTTAGCCACCTCCATACTCTTTCAATATTCATGTAACATTATATATATAAAGAGAGATAGATTAATCCTAAAATGCATGAAATGATCATTTATAGGAAACATGACAAAATATCAGTTATTGGATAGCCCTAAAAACCAGCAGATCAAATGAAATTTGGGCAAAATAAAAAAGGTTAAACCGAAAGAACCTTTATATCAGGACGGAGATGGTTATGCAAACTCTCCCGACATTGTTTTCATGCTCGCCCCTCTATATTCTCAACAATTGAAGCCCATTCTTTCTCACCAAAGTCCTCCACCAACTTAATCAACTACTTGCATATACACAAATATTAAATTAAAATTAAATTGGTTCTTGTTAAGTAGTTTTTTTTTTCCTTGGGAAAACAACATAAATTCTTGAATTTTTTAAATTGTTTTTACCTGTCTTCATCTCCGGTCCACTAAATGCTTGTCCTTTTTAGAATTCCATTTAGAATTCTCATTACCTGTTTTAGTAGGCCGCGAGTTTACCATCATTTCCTTAGGATCAATTGTCAACTTTTAGGACACTTCATCAAAATCTAAGCTTGATGGTGTTGGTACAATTGGCCAAGGAAGAATAGGTGAAACTCCTTCTTTGCCAACATTCATCAACAATCCAGTCACACCACCACTTCAACTACCAAAACTACCGGAAGAGTCCAAAAATTCAAAAGCATTTGTCGTAAAATTGTTAATGGAAAATTCAGGATTTGGGGGGAAATTGTTTTTAGAAACCCATAAAAATCTATCAATCGCAAATAGTGAGGACTTGGGGAAATTGTTTTCAGAGTAAATTGCCCACACAAAGTAGGACTTATACAAGAATAACCCTATCACTTAGAAAGGGAATGAGAAGGTTTAAAGAGAAAGGTTGTTGACTCTTCTAAGTGAGAAATGTATACCTTTGAAGTACAAGAATAATAAGCTCTTAGAACATTTGATGCACACTCTTTGTCTAACTTTAGAAAGATCACTCTTGAATGATTTAGATCATAGAGATGAAGAGCATTTTCTTTGAAAGTGTTTAAGACTTGATAAGAAATCAGTGTATATTGTATGTGCAAGCCTTAGAGTCATTCTCAGCTTTAGAGCATATATACATTTCAAAATATACTGAAAAAACGACTCTGCAACGGTCATATAACGTCTAGTAATCGCAGAAGTTCGGTTGACCGAACTTGACCTCGGTTGAGCCGACCATAGCTCGGTTGAGCCATACCAATCTCGGTCGACTGAGATGACCCTTAGGTCGACCGACTTTGACCTTTTTCCAGAGGCTTCAACTCTCTGTCTTGGTTCAGTCGATCCGAGAAAAGCTCGGATGATCCGACTTTCCTGAGTATGAGAGATGTTGATTTTTCACTAGCTTTGAAATCTTTTGAAGTCTAAAAGGTTTTCCTAAAAGGTAACAAGTAAGAACATTTGGAAAACCATTTTAAAGGACTTAGACTTTGAAAACAAAGGCTTTTAAGATAAGAACACATATAAGAATCCTTTTGAAACTTAGCCTTTTGAAAACGTGTTTATGAGCATGCAAGACTAGAGTGTTGTACGTTTATGTTCATAAGAGCATTGGTTAGAGCTTATAAGATAAAGACTTATAAAGACATAAGCTATCCTAACCAAACCTAAGTCTTCAATCTTCAATCTCAACGAGATATGCCTTTAAGTATAACTTTGAATCTTGATCATGGCTTGATTGAAGTACTTAGAGCTTCCATTTTGACTTCCGATATTCTATCACAAAGATTGAGATCATTAGACACAACATCAAATGTTTGTCCAATATCAAAAACTGAGTTTGTTCGCCTTTAGGGCTTACAATCTCCCCCTTTTTGATTATGACAAACTTTGATGTAATAAGATAGAATATGGACAACATTAATAACAAGGAAGCATGGCAAAAAGACAAAGATCAATTAAGAACAAATACTAGTGCTTAGAAGATAAAACCGAGTAATGACGGGAGTCAAAAGCACTAGCATGATAACTTCTTTTGCCATATAATCTAGGGACTCTTAGAAGAGCCCTATTTCCCAACCAACCTCCTTTCCTCCTTCCTTCCATAACAAAGCTAGTTTTGAGAAATATGATATATTAAAAAAATATAAAGGCTCCCCCTCAAAACATGCTAGGAAAAGAGTTTTACAAAGATAAAAATAAGTTAAGAAAACTCCATTATGTTTCAGCAGTTCGCAGAAGCCATAAAAACACTTCAATCCACAAACTGCACATATCTCGGATCAACCGAGATTTTGGTCAGAGAGCTTCGGTCGACCGAGCTCTAGCAGAAATCCTGCAGCACTTTGCTGCAACTGAGCTGTCCTGAAAGTTTAACTTTCTCATACAAACAACAGTCAGTTATAAACACAATAAACATCAAGATAAGCAATGATAGCATATTTATAAGCCAAGGAATGTAAGATAACTACTATTTTTCTCCCACATTTGGCATAATAAAAAAGAATTCAAAACAACATAAAAGTTCCAAAAATAAAGAAAGTTTCAAGAATCAATTTTGATCATCTTCATCTGAACTTGAAAGGCTTAACTCCTTGGCTAACTTCTTTTGCATTTCCATAGTCTTGTCCACCTTGTCGGACACTTTTTTCACATCTTCTTTGATACAACTCATCTCTTCCGCTATTGCCTCAATTTTTCGTGCCATCTTTTTCATCAAGGCAAACATCTTATTTATCCGTGTTACTTTTTGAGGCGGACTCTTGGTAGTTACTTGTGTTGGAGAATCAGGTTCTTCTTCTTGGCCATTTTCAGATGAGGCTTTTTCGCTTGAGCTTATTGAATTACGTTCTTGGAAATCTTCTTGCTCAACACTTGTAGGATCATTTCTCGGCTGTGAAGGTGCTCCAGCCCTTTTCTTTTCAATCTTAAGAAGAGTTTTAAGCATATAAGGTGACACCTTTCTTGCAAGTATAGCAGCTCCCAGCTCATCATTTGTTGTATTTCGAATGAATTTCCATGAATTGTCTATGTAGATCAACTTCATTCGATGGAAACATGCCTCATCAATTTTGACAACCTTCTTCTTCAACGGATTATTCAACTCAAGTCCAAAACGTTTGAATAGCCTTGTAAGAATGTTTCCATATGGAATGTAATTCCTTGAGCTTTTGATAGCCGCCATAAAGTGTTGAAGAGCAAGGTGTGCAAAATTCAAAGCTTTCCTTTCCAAGAGATGTTGCATAATAACCATTTGAAGGAAAGTAATAGATGATTTGTGCCCTTAAACTGGGGTCACAATGTTGGATACAAAGAAGTGTAAGATACGGCCAAACTCATCCAACTTATCAATCTCCCTTTCCTTTGCATCGGAGAAGCTCCCTTTAATTCCAAATTGAGATTTGAAATGATTAATATTAAGGAGATTGATAGCATCTGAATTCATTGTATTCTTATAAAATCTCTTGGCATGATCCACATATTCGATTCCAATGGCCTCACAAAACATTTTTTCAGTGAATGCAAATTCTAATTTTCCAACACAAGATCTATATATAATCTCATCCTTATCACCCTCATTCTTCCTCAAATTAGCACCGAATTCATAGACAATGGAGGGATAAATAGCTTCATCAATATCAAATAGATTGACCCACCCCATATCATCAAATAGTCCCATGACTTCGTCTAGCCCTTTACCTTGACCAAACATAATATCATCTCTAAAGTATATAGTCATGAAACCTCTATTTGATTTCTTAAGCGTGTCAAACAATTGCTTAGAAGCGGTATTGTAAAATGGAGTGGTTACCTTTTTCGTTGAAAATTTTGAAGAACCTCCTACCTCAAGATCCGAAGGTGGAGATACCCTTGAAGGTGAAGAAAAATAGTCATCCTCCGAGTTGCTAGAATCGGTATCCACAATTTTCTTGCCCTTACCCTTACCCACGACCTTGCGAGCCAACATTTTTGCTCGTCCTTTCTTTGGTGTGGCTTGAGTGGGTTCCTTGATGGAAATCCCTTTTTCGAGTGGTCGCTTAGGTAGATTTCTCTGAGGAGGAGTATTGCCATCATCTTTTCCTCCTTTGTTAGGGTTTTTTGTCCTCACCATAGATTCGGATTAGGGAAATTATGAACCGAGGGTAATATGAACCGATTTGGAAATAGATGAATTTCTAAACAAAATGAAGATGGAATTAAGATAGAAAGATGAAATTGAAGATAGATTAAGCTTGGGTTGAGGGAAATCGGTTTTAGGGAAGAAGAATTTGAGAGGAATTTGTTTTGAGAAGAGAGGATAAAATGAAATAAGGTTAAAAGTATTTCGGATATAGGCTTTAATCCGCACATCTCGGTCGACCGTACACTAACTGGGTCGACCGAGGCATCAACCGAGCCTTTCCAGTAGATTCTTCGGTCGATGGTCCGGTTCAATAGCAACAGGTTCGGTCGACCGTCCAGTTTCGGATCATCCGAGCATTTGGTTGTTGATCCGAGATTCCCCTGTTTCTCCATGCACACTTAACACACATATTAAACTAGGAATTTATGACTAAGTTAAGTGCACTAATAATGCCACAAAGAGTTTCCTTTGATGAAACAAGAAAGACAACATCAAATAAGGTGTGAACAAGTAGAAAGGCAAGAGATGCATTGACCTAGTGTAAAAGAAGAATAACAAGATGACATCTAAGAAGCCCAAGATACATGAGACATATGCTCACAAGATATAAAAAGCAAGGGCAGCTTGTTTCAACACAATTAAAGCAAAAGAAGGTTTGGAAGCATAAGTTGGAAAGATTTCAAGCATAAGAACATGAGGAAGATTAATCACAAACTATCATAAAAATAAGGAGATCCCAGAACATATCAAGATTGGTAAGACAAGAAAAATCATAAAACTTTACAACAAAAAATGACCCATGATATATAAACAAGTACCGCCTTTAGAAGCAACACCAAGTTGAAGAGTTTGGAAGTTAGTTTGAGGATATTTTGATCTTTTCATCATCTTTGATATGATTTTCCAAGATAGGGTATGACGAGCTTGTTGAACATATCTCAGATTTTCCACGGAAAGTCCTAAGACCTCAACAACTTATGAGTTTCTTCTCCGGTCAAGTGACAAAATCATTCTTCATCAAGACGTCATAGAGCCGGAGCATCCATCTATCTTATAAGAACCTATAAGATCAAGGGAAGAGTAACTTTTGGTACCCACTTTTGTTTGGGTCCATGGGGGTTAGTTGAAGTATGCTTAACTCTCCAAATGGTTTTTACTCCCCTTTCAATCTTTTTCTTCACATAACATCTAACACTAGTGTGACCATATTTTCCACAATAAGTGCAACAAATATGTGACTCAAAAGATTTGTGAACATTCTTAAAAGATCTATTTGACCTATGTGGCGTTCTAGCATTCACAATACGATTCTTAGGTATATGAGAAGAGCTAGCAATAACAACATGATTAGCAGTATAACCAATACCATGTTTATCATGAGAAGCACGTTGCATACCAAGAATTTGATCAAGATTTTTCTTACCCTTAGTAAAGTTATCAACAAGAAGGGTAAGGTCATTAACTTTGTTCTTCAAATGATCAAACTCAACAAGTTTGCTTTCAAGGGATGACAATTGAACACAAGCTTCTTTGTATTGTAATGAAGATGCTTTACAAGTAGTAATGAGACTCTCATTTTCGGATTTCAAGCAATTAACATCATCACACAACTTTTTATTTTCCTCAAACAACTTAGATCTTTCTTCAAGCAAAGATTCAATTTTAAGCTTCATATCTTTGTTTTGCTTTGCACATTTTTTCAATTGATCATACATATCACATAAAAGCTCATTAGGATCATCCTCATCATCATCATAAGAATTTGAAGTGGAGGGAGAAGAATGTACCTCATTACCAAATCCCATAAGACACATGTGGTCTTTTTCTTCTTGATCATCATCACTTCCTTCTTCATCCCAAAGGCTTAACATGCACTTTGAGTTTTTGAAATTAAAGAACAATTTCTCTTCCTCTTCATGATTAATGATGTAATCAAGATCAATACTCTTTCTAGGAACATTTTTCCTTTTCTTCTTCTCGAAGGTGAGTAGAGAGCCAATAAGTTCCTCCGTTGAATATGTCTTTAAGTCCTTGGCTTCTTCAATGGCAAGAGCTTTTGTTTCCTAACTTTTAGGAAGAGAATTGAGAATCTTCCTATTCATCTCACCCATAGTGTACTCTTTACCATAGGACTTCAAGCCATTTATCACATTGGTGAATCTAGTTGATGAAGAACCGTGAGGTTCTACTTGAGTTGAGCCCGATCTTTCTTCAATTCTCGAACTAGTTTCTAGGGGAATTTAATCAACGCAACTCTAAGGGAAGGTTAATTAACAATGGAGGCCGAAACACCACAACTAGAGAAACAAGCTAGTTGATACAGTAACTCAAGAATGAATGAATTTCTATCCAGAAGTTCAAACACGAGAAGCTAAGGAATAACCTTACCAAAATATCAATATATCTAACGTAAATATTAAAGTGGCCGAAATCTCCCTTTAATAGGTTGAGATTTCGGTTACAACCATAAAAAGAAATAAGAGTCCTTAAAGGATTAAGACTCTTGAAAACAAATAAGAGTCCTTGAAGAATTAGGACTCTTGAATAACAACTTGCTATCAAGTAACTACCTAAACAAATAAAGTGGCGGCTAGAATCAATCTAACTACCAAATCTATGAAGAGTCCTAGTTGCATTAGGACTCTTTATTAACCAACTAACTAACACGTGGACAACATGTCCTTTACTTTAGCAACTACTTGCTATACACGAAATTAAGTAAATAATAAAGCTGGAAAATAATTAAAGTCTAGCATAGACTTTAATTGTACACAAAAAGTCTAAAATGCCCTTTTAAATTCGTCCCAATTCTGGACAGCTTGTTGGGCCAACTTGCACGACGATTTCGGATGTCAAGAAGGCAGAATATGATCTCGGGTTCTTCATGAAAGTTGTAGATCTGCCTCTTATCTTTAATATGCAACTGGAATCAGCTCCATTGGATAAACGGATAGAAAGTTATGACCATTCTTCCAAACTGTTGTAAAGCTGTCCAATCCCTCATCATCTTGTATGATTACTAAAACACCCTTCTTAGCCTCTTTGCTTGATAGGGCCTAATTGTATACTTGTGAACTTGAGAGGCTGCCTTTTATATTCTATGTGTAACTTAACATCCTCTTTGTACTTTAATATACGAACCAATGATGTAGTTATCTGCTTCATATTCCTCGTTCTACGCTTCGTCCTTGGTCTATGTGTGTGACCCTTTGACTTGGGAAGCCTCGAGGCTGGTACCGTATCATCCCCTCCCCCTTGAAAAGCCTGATTCATCCTCGAATCATCATCACGATCCGTCACATAATCTGAAAAATTTGTAAATGGGAGCAAGTTAGAATGATAGAAAGTAGAACGTTCACCGTACGTACCTTTTAAGGAAATTCTCTTGCGGCTGTCCCAAAAAGAATTGTATCTCTCTTTTTCTCTATTGTGGCAGCAAGCTTGCTATGCTCACGAACAAAACGCTTAAAGAAACTTGTCAATTCAAATGATGAACTAATGAGATTTGAACTAGTTGTGTTCGGCCATTCCTCTATTGTTGTAACTTCTGCCGGTTCAACTTTAATACTTTGAAAACTCATGATGCAACTAATAAGGTTAATAGAATGAGTGTAATAAACATACTTTTCTATCTTAGTATCCAAGGTGTGTGCATTTATAATAGAAAAAACAGCCGTAAGATGTTTACTAAAACGCTCTCGGTTTTCACTATAAATGAACATTTTATCAAAGCAATAAATCGAATGTCTATGCTTAAAAGTTATGTGATTAATATGTAGACTATCCGTATATATTCTAAAAGTCCTTTCATGCTTTAGTATAATATTTTCCGGATTAAAATAAGGACTTAAAGACTTACTTACCTTCTTCCTTGCAAGAATTAACTCACCTTGGTTTTGACTTTTCTGATTTTTAACCAAAGATGGATTATACCTTTCACGATTTTGAAGGCTAATAAGCAACCTTCTCGGCAACTCCTTAGGGATGACTTCTTGGAATTTCTGAAAAATAGCAAGACTAGATGTAGAAAAAGATGTTAGAGTAAAAGAAAAAGCATTAGTAAAAAGGTTCCTTGCGGTTCCCTTTAAATCCAACAAAACAACAAGTTGTTTTGCTTGAATCGCCCTATTTACCTTTCCGGGATTAATGTATAAACATTCTTTTCTCACACTTAGAGCGATTGTCTTTTTTCTCACTTTTGGCTCGGCTTTTTCTATGATTTTCACCTCAGATTTTACCTCATGGGTAGGATCATTCGTATTTTTCAACTCACTCTCTTTTTTCTCTCTTGGAACATCATCTAATTTTATCATTGTACTCTTGTTAGGGCAGTCCATAGCAAAGTGTCCTTTGCCCATACATTTGAAACATTCCCAAACAAGATTTGGAGTAGAATTTACTCTCGTATTGGCCGAATTGGTTGGATTTTGTGACCTTACTGCCTCAAACTGATCCGTGGCTGTTTTCCCACCATTTATGACCTCTTTACCCTTGCTTTGGCTTGGAAAAACAATAGAAAAAATCTGGGGTGGATTCGGCTTCTTCCAAGGTTGGAAAGTTGCCGGTTTTGCCCTTAAACTCTTTTCTTTTTGCTTTACAAAACGGAACGTCATTACCTCTTTCATCTCATCCCATGTATCAACTTTCGTTTTCTCGGCTTCTCTATCCCACCAAATAGAAGCATATCCGCAAAATTCCATGGCTGCCAATGTCACTTTCGTTTTCTCGGAATAATTATTGACAGAAAAAACATGGTCAGCTTTACGAATCCAATCTAAAAATAATTGAGGATCATTTGTACCGTTGAAAGACGGAATAAACTGATTGTTGATCAACTGATTTGGTGGCGGATTTGGAGGCGGCCTAGGCTGCTCAACTTCATCAACCAATTGAAGATTGGTCTCGGCATTGTCTTGAGAAAGACCTTGCTGATTTTCAATTTGCTGAACTTGGGGTTTTGTCTCGGTTAAGTCACCTTTTAACTCATCTATTTTTCCCGTCATCTCCGCTATCATGTGAATTATCTTTTCCATATCAGAAGTTTCACCTTTCTTTGATGGAGATCCTTGGAAAGACATAGTTATAAGATAAGAAAAACAAAAGAAAACACTCAAAAACGTTAGATAGCAAAGAAAGATTCACTCTTTATTCCAACACCGCTCGTATAGAACTTCAAACTCTA
This sequence comes from Vinca minor, assembly GCA_026122235.1. Taxonomy (NCBI): domain Eukaryota; kingdom Viridiplantae; phylum Streptophyta; class Magnoliopsida; order Gentianales; family Apocynaceae; genus Vinca; species Vinca minor. The sequence continues at coordinate 319,046 of JAOCZM010000259.1, read as the reverse complement.
GATTTAAAGAACGGGTTCCTAACTTGTTGCGTTGACACAAGGCTGAAAAATAAGGAAAGAAATCCTATCTTTGACCTAAACAAAAAGCTTTAGAAAGAAAAAGATGAAGAAACGAATTCCTAATCGAGAAAAGAAACCGGTTCTTGATGATCTTGATCTTCTTTATGTTCTTGATCTTGTTTGCTTGAATTTTCCCTTGATTTTGTCCGAAGTTATCAAGTAGTGAAGCGGGGTTGCTTTCAATACTTGATTTATGGTATTGTTTCGGCTCAAAATAACAAGGAGGAACGTTTGCCAATTCTTGGACGAAGCTGTGTTGCTTTCGCTTGATCAAGAAGTTTGCTATTGGCTTTATAGTTCGCTATTCAATCTATACTAACTTGGCTGCCAATTTCTTTACACCAAGAGGCTTTTTCGTATTGACAATCGGCTGCCCAAATTACTTTTTATGCCGCGGATTCTTTTTTTGTATTTTTGTCAATCTAGCAAACAAGAAAAATATTTTGTGCGTACGGTACACCGGCAATTGGAGAAGAACCTTTTGCTCTGATACCACCTGATGAAGAACCGTGAGGTTCTACTTGAGTTGAGCCCGATCTTTCTTCAATTCTCGAACTAGTTTCTAGGGGAATTTAATCAACGCAACTCTAAGGGAAGGTTAATTAACAATGGAGGCCGAAACACCACAACTAGAGAAACAAGCTAGTTGATACAGTAACTCAAGAATGAATGAATTTCTATCCAGAAGTTCAAACACGAGAAGCTAAGGAATAACCTTACCAAAATATCAATATATCTAACGTAAATATTAAAGTGGCCGAAATCTCCCTTTAATAGGTTGAGATTTCGGTTACAACCATAAAAAGAAATAAGAGTCCTTAAAGGATTAAGACTCTTGAAAACAAATAAGAGTCCTTGAAGAATTAGGACTCTTGAATAACAACTTGCTTTCAAGTAACTACCTAAACAAATAAAGTGGCGGCTAGAATCAATCTAACTACGAAATCTATGAAGAGTCCTAGTTGCATTAGGACTCTTTATTAACCAACTAACTAACACGTGGACAACATGTCCTTTATTATAGCAACTACTTACTATACACGAAATTAAGTAAATAATAAAGCTGGAAAATAATTAAAGTCTAGCATAGACTTTAATTGTACACAAAAAGTCTAAAATGCCCTTTTAAATTCGTCCCAATTCTGGACAGCTTGTTGGGCCAACTTGCACGACGATTTCGGATGTCAAGAAGGCAGAATATGATCTCGGGTTCTTCATGAAAGTTGTAGATCTGCCTCTTATATTTAATATGAAACTGGAATCAGCTCCATTGGATAAACGGATAGAAAGTTATGACCATTCTGCCAAACTGTTGTAAAGCTGTCCAATCCCTCATCATCTTGGTATGATTACTAAAACACCCTTCTTAGCCTCTTTGCTTGATAGGGCCTAATTGTATACTTGTGAACTTGAGAGGCTGCCTTTTATATTCTATGTGTAACTTAGCATCCTCTTTGTACTTTAATATACGAACCAATGATGTAGTTATCTGCTTCATATTCCTCGTTCTACGCTTCGTCCTTGGTCTATGTATGTGACCCTTTGACTTGGGAAGCCTCGAGGCTGGTACCGTATCACTAGTATTCATCTCATTGATTGATTCATTTGGCTTCATGGAGAATAACTCATATTCTCTAACTAGCAAGTTCAACCTTGGCTCCTTGACTTGATTTGTGCCTTCATGAGTAACTTCAAGCACTTTCCACATAGAGTGGGCGGATTTGCTTCCATGGACACGGTTGTATTCATCTTGATCCAAGGCACAACTAAGAATGTTCATTGCCTTATAATTTCGAGTCATTTTCTTGGAATCAACTACATTTAGCTCATGGCCCGACTTTGGAATTTGAACACCATCCACCACTTTCATAGGAACATATGGACCTTCTTCAAATATATGCCATAAAGAATAATCTATGGAGCACACATATATCTTGAATCGGTTTTTCCAAGCATTATAGTCGTTTCCATCAAAGAATGGTGGTCTATTGGTGGAAGACCCCTCTAAGAAAGCTAAGAAATCAATGTATATTGTATGTGCAAGCCTTAGAGTCATTCTCAGCTTTAGAGCATATATACATTTCAAAATATACTGAAAAAACGACTCTGCAACGGTCATATAACGGCTAGTAATCGCAGAAGTTCGGTTGACCGAACTTGACCTCGGTTGAGCGACCATAGCTCGGTTGAGCCATACCAATCTCGGTCGACCGAGATGACCCTTAGGTCGACCGAATTTGACCTTTTTCCAGAGGCTTCAACTCTCTGTCTTGGTTCGGTCGATCCGAGAAAAGCTCGGATGATCCGACTTTCCTGAGTATGAGAGATGTTGATTTTTCACTAGCTTTGAAATCTAAAAGGTTTTCCCAAAAGGTAACAAGTAAGAACATTTGGAAAACCATTTTAAAGGACTTAGACTTCGAAAACAAAGGCTTTTAAGATAAGAACACATATAAGAATCCTTTTGAAACTTAGCCTTTTGAAAACGTGTTTATGAGCATGCAAGACTAGAGTGTTGTACGTTTATGTTCATAAGAGCATTGGTTAGAGCTTATAAGATAAAGACTTATAAAGACATAAGCTATCCTAACCAAACCTAAGTCTTCAATCTTCAATCTCAACGAGATATGCCTTTAAGTATAACTTTGAATCTTGATCATGGCTTGATTGAAGTACTTAGAGCTTCCATTTTGACTTTTGATATTCTATCAAAAAGATTGAGATCATTAGACACAACATCAAATGTTTGTCCAATATCAAAAACTGAGTTTGCTCGCCTTTAGGGCTTACAATCTCCCCCTTTTTGATTATGACAAACTTTGATGTAATAAGATAGAATATGGACAACATTAATAACAAGGAAGCATGGCAAAAAGACAAAGATCAATTAAGAACAAATACTAGTGCTTAGAAGATAAAATCGAGTAATGACGGGAGTCAAAAGCACTAGCATGATAACTTCTTTTGCCATATAATCTAGGGACTCTTAGAAGAGCCCTATTTCCCAACCAACCTCCTTTCCTCCTTCCTTCCATAACAAAGCTAGTTTTGAGAAATATGATATATTAAAAAATATGAAGGCTCCCCCTCAAAACATGCTAGGAAAAGAGTTTTACAAAGATAAAAATAAGTTAAGAAAACTCCATTATGTTTCAGCAGTTCACAGAAGCCATAAAAACACTTCAATCCACAAACTGCACATATCTCGGATCAACCGAGATTTTGGTCAGAGAGCTTCGGTCGACCGAGCTCTAGCAGAAATCCTGCAGCACTTTGCTGCAACTGAGCTGTCCTGAAATATTAAAACATAACTCAAAGAGTAGTTATTCGTTATTTGTAAACTATTCAATGCACGTGAATAATTCTTTAAATAATTGTTAATATTAGGTAATATTTTAATATTCTTTTTAGCCACCTCCATACTCTTCTAATATTTATGTAACATTGTGTATATAGATAGATAGTTCAATCCTAAAAGGCATGAAACGATCATTTATAGGAAACCTGACAAAATCCCAGTTATTGGATAGCCCTAAAAAGCAGCAGATCAAGTGAAATTTGTGCAAAATAAAAAAAGTTAAGCCGAAATAACCTTTATATCGGGACAGAGATGGTTTTGCCAACTCTCCCGACATTGTTTTCCCGCTCGCCCCTCTATATTCTCAACAATTCAAGCCCAGTCTTTCACACCAAAGTCCTCTACCAACTTAATCAGCTCCCTTCATATACCCAAATATTAAATTATAATTAAAATGCTTCTTGTTAAGCATTTTTTTTTCCAGAGAAAAGAACAAAAGATCTGGAATTTTTTAAATTGTTTTTACCTCCCTTTTAGAAGGCCGCGAGTTTACCATCATCTCCTTAGGATCAATTGTCCAGTTTTAGGACACTCCATCAAAATCAAAGCTTGAGGAGGGTAGTAAATTTGGTCAAGGAATAAATAGGCGAAACTCCTTCCCCGCAAACATTGGCAACAATCCTGTCACAGCACCACTTGAAATTCCACAACTACCAACACAATCCAAAAATTCAAAAGAATTTCCCGTGCAATTATTAATGAAAAATTCTGGATTTGGGTGTAAATTGTTTTCAGAAACCCATAAAAATCTATTGATCGTTAAATATGAAGGCTTTGGGTAAATTGTTTTCAGAGTATTGTATTTTTTAAAGAAGGAATGTGATTGAAGTGTCTTGCTCTTAATAAAATTGATGGAATTGCATCTTTAAAAAAAAAAATTAAGAAATCATCAAATATCGTGCGTACATAGTGCACATTTAACCTCAATTTTTATTATTAATACTTAATTAATTTGGACAAGTTATAATAAAATTGCATAAAAAAGTTTATTGCCAACGAATAGCGAAAAAACATATTCAAATCAAACATTTTAAAATTCATTCATAAGAATAAAAACATTACCACCACCCGCAATATTTGCTTTATCTTTCATCGAAAGAGAGCTTCAAGGGGTGAATTTAATGAGAAAATAAATAAAACAACTTCTTCAAATATTAAAACGTAACTCAAAGAGTATTTATTCGTTATTTGCAACCTATTCAATGCACGTGAATAATTCTTTAAATAATTGTTCATATTAGGTAATATTTTAATATTCATTTTAGCCACCTCCATACTCTTCTAATATTTATGTAACATTGTGTATATAGAGAGAGATAGTTCAATCCTAAAAGGCATGAAACGATCATTTATAGGAAACCTGACAAAATCCCAGTTATTGGATAGCCCTAAAAAGCAGCAGATCAAGTGAAATTTGTGCAAAATAAAAAAAGTTAAGCCGAAATAACCTTTATATCGGGACAGAGATGGTTATGCCAACTCTCCCGACATTGTTTTCCCGCACGCCCCTCTATATTCTCAACAATTCAAGCCCAGTCTTTCACACCAAAGTCCTCTACCAACTTAATCAGCTCCGTTCATATACCCAAATATTAAATTATAATTAAAATGCTTCTTGTTAAGCAGTTTTTTTTCCAGAGAAAACAACAAAAAATTTGGAATTTTTTTAAATTGTTTTTAACTCCCTTTTAGAAGGCCGCGAGTTTACCATCATCTCCTTAGGATCAATTGTCCAGTTTTAGGACACTCCATCAAAATCAAAGCTTGAGGGGGTAGTAAATTTGGTCAAGGAATAAATATGCGAAACTCCTTCCCCACAAACATTGGCAACAATCCTGTCACACCACCACTTGAAATTCCACAACTACCAACTCAATCCAAAAATTCAAAAGAATTTCTCGTGCAATTATTAATGAAAAATTCTTGATTTGGGTGCAAATTGTTTTCAGAAACCCATAAAAATCTATTGATCGTTAAATATGGAGGCTTTAGGTAAATTGTTTTCATTGTATTTTTTAAAGAAGGAATGTGATTGAAGTGTCTTGCTCTTAATAAAATTGATGGAATTTCATCTTTAAAAAAAAAATTAAGAAATCATCAAATATCGTGCGTACATAGTGCACATTTAACCTCAATTTTTATTATTAATACTTAATTAATTTGGACAAGTTATAATAAAATTGCATAAAAAAGTTTATTGCCAACGAATAGCGAAAAAACATATTCAAATCAAACATTTTAAAATTCATTCATAAGAATAAAAACATTACCACCACCCGCAATATTTGCTTTATCTTTCATCGAAAGAGAGCTTCAAGGGGTGAATTTAATGAGAAAATAAATAAAACAACTTCTTCAAATATTAAAACGTAACTCAAAGAGTATTTATTCGTTATTTGCAAACTATTCAATGCACGTGAATAATTCTTTAAATAATTGTTAATATTAGGTAATATTTTAATATTCATTTTTAGCCACCTCCATACTCTTCTAATATTTATGTAACATTGTGTATATAGAGAGAGATAGTTCAATCCTAAAAAGGCATGAAACGATCATTTATAGGAAACCCGACAAAATCCCGAGTTATTGGATAGCCCTAAAAAGCAGCAGATCAAGTGAAATTTGTGCAAAATAAAAAAAAGTTAAGCCGAAAGAACCTTTATATCGGGACGAGAGATGGTTATGCCAACTCTCCCGACATTGTTTTCCCTGCACGCCCCTCTATATTCTCAACAATTCAAGCCCAGTCTTTCACACCAAAGTCCTCTACCAACTTAATCAGCTCCGTTCATATACCCAAATATTAAATTATAATTAAAATGCTTCTTGTTAAGCAGTTTTTTTTCCAGAGAAAACAACAAAAAATTTGGAATTTGTTAAATTGTTTTTACCTCCCTTTTAGAAGGCCGAGAGTTTACCATCATCTCCGTAGGATCAATTGTCCAGTTTTAGGACACTCCATCAAAATCAAAGCTTGAGGGGTAGTAAATTTGGTCAAGGAATAAATAGGCGAAACTCCTTCCCCACAAACATTGGCAACAATCCTATCACACCACCACTTGAAATTCCACAACTACCAACACAATCCAAAAATTCAAAAGAATTTCTCGTGCAATTATTAATGAAAAATTCTTGATTTGGGTGTAAATTGTTTTCAGAAACCCATAAAAATCTATTGATCGTTAAATATGGAGGCTTTAGGTAAATTGTTTTCTGAGTATTGTATTTTTTAAAGAAGGAATGTGATTGAAGTGTCTTGCTCTTAATAAAATTGATGGAATTGCATCTTTAAAAAAAAATTAAGAAATCATCAAATATCGTGCGTACATAGTGCACATTTAACCTCAATTTTTATTATTAATACTTAATTAATTTGGACAAGTTATAATAAAATTGCATAAAAAAGTTTATTGCCAACGAATAGCGAAAAAACATATTCAAATCAAACATTTTAAAATTCATTCATAAGAATAAAAACATTACCACCACCCGCAATATTTGCTTTATCTTTCATCGAAAGAGAGCTTCAAGGGGTGAATTTAATGAGAAAATAAATAAAACAACTTCTTCAAATATTAAAACGTAACTCAAAGAGTATTTATTCGTTATTTGCAAACTATTCAATGCACGTGAATAATTCTTTAAATAATTGTTAATATTAGGTAATATTTTAATATTCTTTTTAGCCACCTCCATACTCTTCTAATATTTATGTAACATTGTGTATATAGAGAGAGATAGTTCAATCCTAAAAGGCATGAAACGATCATTTATAGGAAACCTGACAAAATCCCAGTTATTGGATAGCCACTAAAAAAGCGCGAGATCAAGTGAAATTTGTGCAAAATAAAAAAAAGTTAAGCGAAAGAACCTTTATATCGGGACGAGAGATGGTTATGCCAACTCTCCCAGACATTGTTTTCCACTACGCCCCTCTATATTCTCAACAATTCAAGCCCGAGTCTTTCACACCAAAGTCCTCTACCAACTTAATCGGCTCCCTTCATATACCCAAACATTAAATTATAATTAAAATGCATCTTGTTAAGCAGTTTTTTTTCCAGAGAAAACAACAAAAAATTTGGAATTTTTTAGATTGTTTTTACCTCCCTTTTAGAAGGCCGCGAGTTTACCATCATCTCCTTAGGATCAATTGTCCAGTTTTAGGACACTCCATCAAAATCAAAGCTTGAGGGGGTAGTAAATTTGGTCAAGGAATAAATAGGCGAAACTCCTTCCCACAAACATTGGCAACAATCTGTCACACCACCACTTGAAATTCCACAACTACCAACTCAATCCAAAAATTCAAAAGAATTTCTCGTGCAATTATTAATGAAAAATTCTTGATTTGGGTGTAAATTTTTTTGAAACCCATAAAAAATCTATTGATCGTTAAATATGGAGGCTTTAGGTAAATTGTTTTTACGAGTATTGTATTCTTTAAAGAAGGAATGTGATTGAAGTGTCTTGCTCTTAATAAAATTGATGGAATTGCATCTTTAAAAAAAAATTAAGAAATCATCAAATATCGATGCGTACATAGTGCACATTTAACCTCAATTTTTATTATTAATACTTAATTAATTTGGACAAGTTATAATAAAATTGCATAAAAAAAGTTTATTGCCTAGCGAATAGCGAAAAAAACATATTCAAATCAAACATTTTAAAATTCATTCATAAGAATAAAAACATTACCACCACCCGCAATATTTGCTTTATCTTTCATCGAAAGAGAGCTTAAAGGGGTGAATTTAATGAGAAAATAAATAAAACAACTTCTTCAAATATTAAAAACGTAACTCAAAAGAGTATTTATTCGTTATTTGCAAACTATTCAATGCACGTGAATAATTCTTTAAATAATTGTTAATATTAGGTAATATTTTAATATTCTTTTTAGCCACCTCCATACTCTTCTAATATTTATGTAACATTGTGTATATAGAGAGAGATAGTTCAATCCTAAAAAGGCATGAAAGCGATCATTTATAGGAAACCCGACAAAATCCCGGTTATTGGATAGCCACTAAAAAAGCGGCGAGATCAAGTGAAATTTGTGCAAAATAAAAAAAAGTTAAGCCGAAAGAACCTTTATATCGGGACGAGAGATGGTTATGCCAACTCTCCCGACATTGTTTTCCCTTACGCCCCTCTATATTCTCAACAATTCAAGCCCGAGTCTTTCACACCAAAGTCCTCTACCAACTTAATCGGCTCCCTTCATATACCCAAACATTAAATTATAATTAAAATGCATCTTGTTAAGCGGTTTTTTTTCCAGAGAAAACAACAAAAAAATTTGGAATTTTTTAGATTGTTTTTACCTCCCTTTTAGAAGGCCGCGAGTTTACCATCATCTCCTTAGGATCAATTGTCCAGTTTTAGGACACTCCATCAAAATCAAAGCTTGAGGGGGTAGTAAATTTGGTCAAGGAATAAATAGGCGAAACTCCTTCCCCATAAACATTGGCAACAATCTGTCACACCACCACTTGAAATTCCACAACTACCAACTCAATCCAAAAATTCAAAAGAATTTCTCGTGCAATTATTAATGAAAAAATTCTTGATTTGGGTGTAAATTTTTTTGAAACCCATAAAAATCTATTGATCGTTAAATATGGAGGCTTTAGGTAAATTGTTTTTACGAGTATTGTATTCTTTAAAGAAGGAATGTGATTGAAGTGTCTTGCTCTTAATAAAATTGATGGAATTGCATCTTTAAAAAAAAATTAAGAAATCATCAAATATCGATGCGTACATAGTGCACATTTAACCTCAATTTTTATTATTAATACTTAATTAATTTGGACAAGTTATAATAAAATTGCATAAAAAAAGTTTATTGCCAACGAATAGCGAAAAAAACATATTCAAATCAAACATTTTAAAATTCATTCATAAGAATAAAAAACATTACCACCACCCGCAATATTTGCTTTATCTTTCATCGAAAGAGAGCTTAAAGGGGTGAATTTAATGAGAAAATAAATAAAACAACTTCTTCAAATATTAAAACGTAACTCGAAAAGAGTATTTATTCGTTATTTGCAAACTATTCAATGCACGTGAATAATTCTTTAAATAATTGTTAATATTAGGTAATATTTTAATATTCTTTTTAGCCACCTCCATACTCTTCTAATATTTATGTAACATTGTGTATATAGAGAGAGATAGTTCAATCCTAAAAAGGCATGAAACGATCATTTATAGGAAACTGACAAAATCCCGAGTTATTGGATAGCCACTAAAAAAGCGGCGAGATCAAGTGAAATTTGTGCAAAATAAAAAAAAGTTAAGCCGAAAGAACCTTTATATCGGGACGAGAGATGGTTATGCCAACTCTCCCGACATTGTTTTCCACTACGCCCCTCTATATTCTCAACAATTCAAGCCCGAGTCTTTCACACCAAAGTCCTCTACCAACTTAATCGGCTCCCTTCATATACCCAAACATTAAATTATAATTAAAATGCATCTTGTTAAGCGGTTTTTTTCCAGAGAAAACAACAAAAAAATTTGGAATTTTTTAGATTGTTTTTACCTCCCTTTTAGAAGGCCGCGAGTTTACCATCATCTCCTTAGGATCAATTGTCCGAGTTTTAGGACACTCCATCAAAATCAAAGCTTGAGGGGGTAGTAAATTTGGTCAAGGAATAAATAGGCGAAACTCCTTCCCCGCAAACATTGGCAACAATCTGTCACACCACCACTTGAAATTCCACAACTACCAACTCAATCCAAAAATTCAAAAGAATTTCTCGTGCAATTATTAATGAAAAAATTCTTGATTTGGGTGTAAATTTTTTTTCGAAACCCATAAAAATCTATTGATCGTTAAATATGGAGGCTTTAGGTAAATTGTTTTTACGAGTATTGTATTCTTTTAAAGAAGGAATGTGATTGAAGTGTCTTGCTCTTAATAAAATTGATGGAATTGCATCTTTAAAAAAAAATTAAGAAATCATCAAATATCGATGCGTACATAGTGCACATTTAACCTCAATTTTTATTATTAATACTTAATTAATTTGGACAAGTTATAATAAAATTGCATAAAAAAAGTTTATTGCCAACGAATAGCGAAAAAAACATATTCAAATCAAACATTTTAAAAATTCATTCATAAGAATAAAAAACATTACCACCACCCGCAATATTTGCTTTATCTTTCATCGAAAGAGAGCTTAAAGGGGTGAATTTAATGAGAAAATAAATAAAACAACTTCTTCAAATATTAAAAACGTAACTCAAAGAGTATTTATTTGTTATTTGCAAACTATTCAATGCACGTGAATAATTCTTTAAATAATTGTTAATATTAGGTAATATTTTAATATTCTTTTTAGCCACCTCCATACTCTTCTAATATTTATGTAACATTGTGTATATAGAGAGAGATAGTTCAATCCTAAAAAGGCATGAAAGCGATCATTTATAGGAAACCCGACAAAATCCCGGTTATTGGATAGCCACTAAAAAAGCGGCGAGATCAAGTGAAATTTGTGCAAAATAAAAAAAAGTTAAGCCGAAAGAACCTTTATATCGGGACGAGAGATGGTTATGCCAACTCTCCCAGACATTGTTTTCCCCTTACGCCCCTCTATATTCTCAACAATTCAAGCCCGAGTCTTTCACACCAAAGTCCTCTACCAACTTAATCGGCTCCCTTCATATACCCAAACATTAAATTATAATTAAAATGCATCTTGTTAAGCAGTTTTTTTCCCAGAGAAAACAACAAAAAATTTGGAATTTTTTAGATTGTTTTTACCTCCCTTTTAGAAGGCCGCGAGTTTACCATCATCTCCTTAGGATCAATTGTCCAGTTTTAGGACACTCCATCAAAATCAAAGCTTGAGGGGGGTAGTAAATTTGGTCAAGGAATAAATAGGCGAAACTCCTTCCCATAAACATTGGCAACAATCTGTCACACCACCACTTGAAATTCCACAACTACCAACTCAATCCAAAAATTCAAAAGAATTTCTCGTGCAATTATTAATGAAAAATTCTTGATTTGGGTGTAAATTTTTTTCAGAAACCCATAAAAATCTATTGATCGTTAAATATGGAGGCTTTAGGTAAATTGTTTTTACGAGTATTGTATTCTTTTAAAGAAGGAATGTGATTGAAGTGTCTTGCTCTTAATAAAATTGATGGAATTGCATCTTTAAAAAAAAATTAAGAAATCATCAAATATCGATGCGTACATAGTGCACATTTAACCTCAATTTTTATTATTAATACTTAATTAATTTGGACAAGTTATAATAAAATTGCATAAAAAAAGTTTATTGCCAGCGAATAGCGAAAAAACATATTCAAATCAAACATTTTAAAATTCATTCATAAGAATAAAAACATTACCACCACCCGCAATATTTGCTTTATCTTTCATCGAAAGAGAGCTTAAAGGGGTGAATTTAATGAGAAAATAAATAAAACAACTTCTTCAAATATTAAAACGTAACTCAAAGAGTATTTATTCGTTATTTGCAAACTATTCAATGCACGTGAATAATTCTTTAAATAATTGTTAATATTAGGTAATATTTTAATATTCTTTTTAGCCACCTCCATACTCTTCTAATATTTATGTAACATTGTGTATATAGAGAGAGATAGTTCAATCCTAAAAAGGCATGAAACGATCATTTATAGGAAACCCGACAAAATCCCGGTTATTGGATAGCCACTAAAAAGCAGCGAGATCAAGTGAAATTTGTGCAAAATAAAAAAAAGTTAAGCCGAAAGAACCTTTATATCGGGACGAGAGATGGTTATGCCAACTCTCCCAGACATTGTTTTCCCTGCACGCCCCTCTATATTCTCAACAATTCAAGCCCAGTCTTTCACACCAAAGTCCTCTACCAACTTAATCGGCTCCCTTCATATACCCAAACATTAAATTATAATTAAAATGCATCTTGTTAAGCGGTTTTTTTCCAGAGAAAACAACAAAAAATTTGGAATTTTTTAGATTGTTTTTACCTCCCTTTTAGAAGGCCGCGAGTTTACCATCATCTCCTTAGGATCAATTGTCCAGTTTTAGGACACTCCATCAAAATCAAAGCTTGAGGGGGTAGTAAATTTGGTCAAGGAATAAATAGGCGAAACTCCTTCCCCGCAAACATTGGCAACAATCCTGTCACACCACCACTTGAAATTCCACAACTACCAACTCAATCCAAAAATTCAAAAGAATTTCTCGTGCAATTATTAATGAAAAATTCTTGATTTGGGTGTAAATTTTTTTCAGAAACCCATAAAAAATCTATTGATCGTTAAATATGGAGGCTTTAGGTAAATTGTTTTTACGAGTATTGTATTCTTTTAAAGAAGGAATGTGATTGAAGTGTCTTGCTCTTAATAAAATTGATGGAATTGCATCTTTAAAAAAAAATTAAGAAATCATCAAATATCGATGCGTACATAGTGCACATTTAACCTCAATTTTTATTATTAATACTTAATTAATTTGGACAAGTTATAATAAAATTGCATAAAAAAGTTTATTGCCAACGAATAGCGAAAAAATCATATTCAAATCAAACATTTTAAAATTCATTCATAAGAATAAAAAACATTACCACCACCCGCAATATTTGCTTTATCTTTCATCGAAAGAGAGCTTCAAGGGGTGAATTTAATGAGAAAATAAATAAAACAACTTCTTCAAATATTAAAACGTAACTCAAAGAGTATTTATTTCGTTATTTGCAAACTATTCAATGCACGTGAATAATTCTTTAAATAATTGTTAATATTAGGTAATATTTTAATATTCTTTTTAGCCACCTCCATACTCTTCTAATATTTATGTAACATTGTGTATATAGAGAGAGATAGTTCAATCCTAAAAAGGCATGAAACGATCATTTATAGGAAACCCGACAAAATCCCGGGTTATTGGATAGCCCTAAAAAGCAGCAGATCAAGTGAAATTTGTGCAAAATAAAAAAAGTTAAGCCGAAAGAACCTTTATATCGGGACAGAGATGGTTATGCCAACTCTCCCGACATTGTTTTCCCGCTACGCCCCTCTATATTCTCAACAATTCAAGCCCAGTCTTTCACACCAAAGTCCTCTACCAACTTAATCAGCTCCCTTCATATACCCAAACATTAAATTATAATTAAAATGCATCTTGTTAAGCAGTTTTTTTCCAGAGAAAACAACAAAAAATTTGGAATTTTTTAGATTGTTTTTACCTCCCTTTTAGAAGGCCGCGAGTTTACCATCATCTCCTTAGGATCAATTGTCCAGTTTTAGGACACTCCATCAAAATCAAAGCTTGAGGGGGTAGTAAATTTGGTCAAGGAATAAATAGGCGAAACTCCTTCCCCGCAAACATTGGCAACAATCCTGTCACACCACCACTTGAAATTCCACAACTACCAACTCAATCCAAAAATTCAAAAGAATTTCTCGTGCAATTATTAATGAAAAATTCTTGATTTGGGTGTAAATTTTTTTCAGAAACCCATAAAAATCTATTGATCGTTAAATATGGAGGCTTTAGGTAAATTGTTTTCTGAGTATTGTATTTTTTAAAGAAGGAATGTGATTGAAGTGTCTTGCTCTTAATAAAATTGATGGAATTGCATCTTTAAAAAAAAATTAAGAAATCATCAAATATCGTGCGTACATAGTGCACATTTAACCTCAATTTTTATTATTAATACTTAATTAATTTGGACAAGTTATAATAAAATTGCATAAAAAAGTTTATTGCCAACGAATAGCGAAAAAACATATTCAAATCAAACATTTTAAAAATTCATTCATAAGAATAAAAACATTACCACCACCCGCAATATTTGCTTTATCTTTCATCGAAAGAGAGCTTCAAGGGGTGAATTTAATGAGAAAATAAATAAAACAACTTCTTCAAATATTAAAACGTAACTCAAAGAGTATTTATTCGTTATTTGCAAACTATTCAATGCACGTGAATAATTCTTTAAATAATTGTTAATATTAGGTAATATTTTAATATTCTTTTTAGCCACCTCCATACTCTTCTAATATTTATGTAACATTGTGTATATAGAGAGAGATAGTTCAATCCTAAAAGGCATGAAACGATCATTTATAGGAAACCTGACAAAATCCCAGTTATTGGATAGCCCTAAAAAGCAGCAGATCAAGTGAAATTTGTGCAAAATAAAAAAAGTTAAGCCGAAAGAACCTTTATATCGGGACAGAGATGGTTATGCCAACTCTCCCGACATTGTTTTCCCGCACGCCCCTCTATATTCTCAACAATTCAAGCCCAGTCTTTCACACCAAAGTCCTCTACCAACTTAATCAGCTCCCTTCATATACCCAAACATTAAATTATAATTAAAATGCATCTTGTTAAGCAGTTTTTTTTCCAGAGAAAACAACAAAAAATTTGGAATTTTTTAGATTGTTTTTACCTCCCTTTTAGAAGGCCGCGAGTTTACCATCATCTCCTTAGGATCAATTGTCCAGTTTTAGGACACTCCATCAAAATCAAAGCTTGAGGGGGTAGTAAATTTGGTCAAGGAATAAATAGGCGAAACTCCTTCCCCGCAAACATTGGCAACAATCCTGTCACACCACCACTTGAAATTCCACAACTACCAACTCAATCCAAAAATTCAAAAGAATTTCTCGTGCAATTATTAATGAAAAATTCTTGATTTGGGTGTAAATTTTTTTCAGAAACCCATAAAAATCTATTGATCGTTAAATATGGAGGCTTTAGGTAAATTGTTTTCTGAGTATTGTATTTTTTAAAGAAGGAATGTGATTGAAGTGTCTTGCTCTTAATAAAATTGATGGAATTGCATCTTTAAAAAAAAATTAAGAAATCATCAAATATCGTGCGTACATAGTGCACATTTAACCTCAATTTTTATTATTAATACTTAATTAATTTGGACAAGTTATAATAAAATTGCATAAAAAAGTTTATTGCCAACGAATAGCGAAAAAACATATTCAAATCAAACATTTTAAAATTCATTCATAAAAATAAAAACATTACCACCACCCGCAATATTTGCTTTATCTTTCATCGAAAGAGAGCTTCAAGGGGTGAATTTAATGAGAAAATAAATAAAACAACTTCTTCAAATATTAAAACGTAACTCAAAGAGTATTTATTCGTTATTTGCAAACTATTCAATGCACGTGAATAATTCTTTAAATAATTGTTAATATTAGGTAATATTTTAATATTCTTTTTAGCCACCTCCATACTCTTCTAATATTTATGTAACATTGTGTATATAGAGAGAGATAGTTCAATCCTAAAAGGCATGAAACGATCATTTATAGGAAACCTGACAAAATCCCAGTTATTGGATAGCCCTAAAAAGCAGCAGATCAAGTGAAATTTGTGCAAAATAAAAAAAGTTAAGCCGAAAGAACCTTTATATCGGGACAGAGATGGTTATGCCAACTCTCCCGACATTGTTTTCCCGCACGCCCCTCTATATTCTCAACAATTCAAGCCCAGTCTTTCACACCAAAGTCCTCTACCAACTTAATCAGCTCCCTTCATATACCCAAACATTAAATTATAATTAAAATGCATCTTGTTAAGCAGTTTTTTTTCCAGAGAAAACAACAAAAAATTTGGAATTTTTTAGATTGTTTTTACCTCCCTTTTAGAAGGCCGCGAGTTTACCATCATCTCCTTAGGATCAATTGTCCAGTTTTAGGACACTCCATCAAAATCAAAGCTTGAGGGGGTAGTAAATTTGGTCAAGGAATAAATAGGCGAAACTCCTTCCCCGCAAACATTGGCAACAATCCTGTCACACCACCACTTGAAATTCCACAACTACCAACTCAATCCAAAAATTCAAAAGAATTTCCCGTGCAATTATTAATGAAAAATTCTTGATTTGGGTGTAAATTTTTTTCAGAAACCCATAAAAATCTATTGATCGTTAAATATGGAGGCTTTGGGTAAATTGTTTTCAGAGTATTGTATTTTTTAAAGAAGGAATCTGATTGAAGTGTCTTGCTCTTAATAAAATTGATGGAATTGCATCTTTAAAAAAAATTAAGAAATCATCAAATATCGTGCGTACATAGGGCACATTTAACCTCAATTTTTATTATTAATACTTAATTAATTTGGACAAGTTATAATAAAATTGCATAAAAAAGTTTATTGCCAACGAATAGCGAAAAAACATATTCAAATCAAACATTTTAAAATTCATTCATAAGAATAAAAACATTACCACCACCCGCAATATTTGCTTTATCTTTCATCGAAAGAGAGCTTAAATGGGTGAATTTAATGTGAAAATAAATAAAACAACTTCTTCAAATATTAAAACGTAACTGAAAGAGTATTTATTTGTTATTTGCAAACTATTCAATGCTCGTGAATAATTCTTTAAATAATTGTTAATATTAGGTAATATTTTAATATTCTTTTTAGCCACCTCCATACTCTTCTAATATTTATGTAACATTGTGTATATAGAGAGATCGATAGAGAGAGATTGTTCAATCCTAAGAAAGCATGAAACGATCATTTATAGGAAACCTGACAAAATCCCAGTTATTGGATAGCCCTAAAGAGCAGCAGATCAAGTGAAATTTGTGCAAAATAAAAAAGTTAAGCCGAAATAACCTTTATATCGGGACAGAGATGGTTATGCCAACTCTCCCGACATTGTTTTCCCGCTCGCCCCTCTATATTCTCAACAATTCAAGCCCAGTCTTTCACACCAAAGTCCTCTACCAACTTAATCAGCTCCCTTCATATACCCAAATATTAAATTATAATTAAAATGCTTCTTGTTAAGCAGTTTTTTTCCAGAGAAAACAACAAAAGATTTGGAATTTTTTAGATTGTTTTTACCTCCTTTTTAGAAGGCCGCGAGTTTACCATCATCTCCTTAGGATCAATTGTCCAGTTTTAGGACACTCCATCAAAATCAAAGCTTGAGGGGGTAGTAAATTTGGTCAAGGAATAAATAGGCGAAACTCCTTCCCCGCAAACATTGGCAACAATCCTGTCACACCACCACTTGAAATTCCACAACTACCAACTCAATCCAAAAAATTCAAAAGAATTTCTCGTGCAATTATTAATGAAAAATTCTTGATTTGGGTGTAAATTTTTTTCAGAAACCCATAAAAATCTATTGATCGTTAAATATGGAGGCTTTAGGTAAATTGTTTTCTGAGTATTGTATTTTTTAAAGAAGGAATGTGATTGAAGTGTCTTGCTCTTAATAAAATTGATGGAATTGCATCTTTAAAAAAAAATTAAGAAATCATCAAATATCGTGCGTACATAGTGCACATTTAACCTCAATTTTTATTATTAATACTTAATTAATTTGGACAAGTTATAATAAAATTGCATAAAAAAGTTTATTGCCAACGAATAGCGAAAAAACATATTCAAATCAAACATTTTAAAATTCATTCATAAGAATAAAAACATTACCACCACCCGCAATATTTGCTTTATCTTTCATCGAAAGAGAGCTTAAATGGGTGAATTTAATGTGAAAATAAATAAAACAACTTCTTCAAATATTAAAACGTAACTCAAAGAGTATTTATTTGTTATTTGCAAACTATTCAATGCTCGTGAATAATTCTTTAAATAATTGTTAATATTAGGTAATATTTTAATATTCTTTTTAGCCACCTCCATACTCTTCTAATATTTATGTAACATTGTGTATATAGAGAGATCGATAGAGAGAGATTGTTCAATCCTAAAAAAGCATGAAACGATCATTTATAGGAAACCTGACAAAATCCCAGTTATTGGATAGCCCTAAAGAGCAGCAGATCAAGTGAAATTTGTGCAAAATAAAAAAGTTAAGCCGAAATAACCTTTATATCGGGACAGAGATGGTTATGCCAACTCTCCCGACATTGTTTTCCCGCTCGCCCCTCTATATTCTCAACAATTCAAGCCCAGTCTTTCACACCAAAGTCCTCTACCAACTTAATCAGCTCCCTTCATATACCCAAATATTAAATTATAATTAAAATGCTTCTTGTTAAGCAGTTTTTTTCCAGAGAAAACAACAAAAGATCTGGAATTTTTTAAATTGTTTTTACCTCTCTTTTAGAAGGCCGCGAGTTTACCATCATCTCCTTAGGATCAATTGTCCAGTTTTAGGACACTCCATCAAAATCAAAGCTTGAGGGGGTAGTAAATTTGGTCAAGGAATAAATAGGCGAAACTCCTTCCCCGCAAACATTGGCAACAATCCTGTCACACCACCACTTGAAATTCCACAACTACCAACTCAATCCAAAAATTCAAAAGAATTTCTCGTGCAATTATTAATGAAAAATTCTTGATTTGGGTGTAAATTTTTTTCAGAAACCCATAAAAATCTATTGATCGTTAAATATGGAGGCTTTAGGTAAATTGTTTTCTGAGTATTGTATTTTTTAAAGAAGGAATGTGATTGAAGTGTCTTGCTCTTAATAAAATTGATGGAATTGCATCTTTAAAAAAAAATTAAGAAATCATCAAATATCGTGCGTACATAGTGCACATTTAACCTCAATTTTTATTATTAATACTTAATTAATTTGGACAAGTTATAATAAAATTGCATAAAAAAGTTTATTGCCAACGAATAGCGAAAAAACATATTCAAATCAAACATTTTAAAATTCATTCATAAGAATAAAAACATTACCACCACCCGCAATATTTGCTTTATCTTTCATCGAAAGAGAGCTTCAAATGGGGTGAATTTAATGAGAAAATAAATAAAACAACTTCTTCAAATATTAAAACGTAACTCAAAGAGTATTTATTTGTTATTTGCAAACTATTCAATGCACGTGAATAATTCTTTAAATAATTGTTAATATTAGGTAATATTTTAATATTCTTTTTAGCCACCTCCATACTCTTCTAATATTTATGTAACATTGTGTATATAGAGATCGAGAGAGATAGTTCAATCCTAAAAAGGCATGAAACGATCATTTATAGGAAACCCCGACAAAATCCCAGCTTATTGGATAGCCCTAAAGAGCAAAGCAGATCAAGTGAAATTTGTGCAAAATAAAAAAAGTTAAGCCGAAAGAACCTTTATATCGGGACAGTAGATGGTTATGCCAACTCTCCCGACATTGTTTTCCCGCACGCCCTCTATATTCTCAACAATTCAAGCCCAGTCTTTCACACCAAAGTCCTCTACCAACTTAATCAGCTCCCTTCATATACCCAAACATTAAATTATAATTAAAATGCATCTTGTTAAGCAGCTTTTTTTTCCAGAGAAAACAACAAAAAGATTTGGAATTTTTTTAGATTGTTTTTACCTCCCTTTTTAGAAGGCCGCGAGTTTACCATCATCTCCTTAGGATCAATTGTCCAGCTTTTAGGACACTCCATCAAAATCAAAGCTTGAGGGGGGTAGTAAATTTGGTCAAGGAATAAATAGGCGAAACTCCTTCCCCCGCAAACATTGGCAACAATCCTGTCACACCACCACTTGAAATTCCACAACTACCAACTCAATCCAAAAAATTCAAAAGAATTTCTCGTGCAATTATTAATGAAAAATTCTTGATTTGGGTGTAAATTTTTTTTCGTAAACCCATAAAAAATCTATTGATCGTTAAATATGGAGGCTTTAGGTAAATTGTTTTCTGAGTATTGTATTTTTTAAAGAAGGAATGTGATTGAAGTGTCTTGCTCTTAATAAAATTGATGGAATTGCATCTTTAAAAAAAAATTAAGAAATCATCAAATATCGTGCGTACATAGTGCACATTTAACCTCAATTTTTATTATTAATACTTAATTAATTTGGACAAGTTATAATAAAATTGCATAAAAAAGTTTATTGCCAACGAATAGCGAAAAAACATATTCAAATCAAACATTTTAAAATTCATTCATAAGAATAAAAACATTACCACCACCCGCAATATTTGCTTTATCTTTCATCGAAAGAGAGCTTAAATGGGTGAATTTAATGTGAAAATAAATAAAACAACTTCTTCAAATATTAAAACGTAACTCAAAGAGTATTTATTTGTTATTTGCAAACTATTCAATGCTCGTGAATAATTCTTTAAATAATTGTTAATATTAGGTAATATTTTAATATTCTTTTTAGCCACCTCCATACTCTTCTAATATTTATGTAACATTGTGTATATAGAGAGATCGATAGAGAGAGATTGTTCAATCCTAAAAAAGCATGAAACGATCATTTATAGGAAACCCCGACAAAATCCCGCTTATTGGATAGCCCTAAAGAGCAGCAGATCAAGTGAAATTTGTGCAAAATAAAAAAGTTAAGCCGAAATAACCTTTATATCGGGACAGAGATGGTTATGCCAACTCTCCCGACATTGTTTTCCCGCTCGCCCCTCTATATTCTCAACAAATCAAGCCCAGTCTTTCACACCAAAGTCCTCTACCAACTTAATCAGCTCCCTTCATATACCCAAATATTAAATTATAATTAAAATGCTTCTTGTTAAGCAGTTTTTTTCCAGAGAAAACAACAAAAGATCTGGAATTTTTTAAATTGTTTTTACCTCTCTTTTAGAAGGCCGCGAGTTTACCATCATCTCCTTAGGATCAATTGTCCAGTTTTAGGACACTCCATCAAAATCAAAGCTTGAGGGGGGTAGTAAATTTGGTCAAGGAATAAATAGGCGAAACTCCTTCCCCGCAAACATTGGCAACAATCCTGTCACACCACCAATTGAAATTCCACAACTACCAACACAATCCAAAAATTCAAAAGAATTTCCCGTGCAATTATTAATGAAAAATTCTGGATTTGGGAGTAAATTGTTTTCAGAAACCCATAAAAATCTATTGATCGTTAAATATGGAGGCTTTGGGTAAATTGTTTTCTGAGTATTGTATTTTTTAAAGAAGGAATGTGATTGAAGTGTCTTGCTCTTAATAAAATTGATGGAATTGCATCTTTAAAAAAAAAAAATTAAGAAATCATCAAATATCGTGCGTACATAGTGCACATTTAACCTCAATTTTTATTATTAATACTTAATTAATTTGGACAAGTTATAATAAAATTGCATAAAAAAGTTTATTGCCAACGAATAGCGAAAAAATATATTCAAATCAAACATTTTAAAATTCATTCATAAAAATAAAAACATTACCACCACCCGCAATATTTGCTTTATCTTTCATCGAAAGAGAGCTTCAAGGGGTGAATTTAATGAGAAAATAAATAAAACAACTTCTTCAAATATTAAAACGTAACTCAAAGAGTATTTATTCGTTATTTGCAAACTATTCAATGCACGTGAATAATTCTTTAAATAATTGATAATATTAGGTAATATTTTAATTTTCTTTTTAGCCACCTCCATACTCTTCTAATATTTATGTAACATTGTGTATATAGAGAGAGATAGTTCAATCCTAAAAGGCATGAAACGATCATTTATAGGAAACCTGACAAAATCCCAGTTATTGGATAGCCCTAAAAAGCAGCAGATCAAGTGAAATTTGTGCAAAATAAAAAAAGTTAAGCCGAAAGAACCTTTATATCGGGACAGAGATGGTTATGCCAACTCTCCCGACATTGTTTTCCCGCTCGCCCCTCTATATTCTCAACAAATCAAGCCCAGTCTTTCACACCAAAGTCCTCTACCAACTTAATCAGCTCCCTTCATATACCCAAATATTAAATTATAATTAAAATGCTTCTTGTTAAGCAGTTTTTTTCCAGAGAAAACAACAAAAGATCTGGAATTTTTTAAATTGTTTTTACCTCTCTTTTAGAAGGCCGCGAGTTTACCATCATCTCCTTAGGATCAATTGTCCAGTTTTAGGACACTCCATCAAAATCAAAGCTTGAGGGGGGTAGTAAATTTGGTCAAGGAATAAATAGGCGAAACTCCTTCCCCGCAAACATTGGCAACAATCCTGTCACACCACCAATTGAAATTCCACAACTACCAACACAATCCAAAAATTCAAAAGAATTTCCCGTGCAATTATTAATGAAAAATTCTGGATTTGGGAGTAAATTGTTTTCAGAAACCCATAAAAATCTATTGATCGTTAAATATGGAGGCTTTGGGTAAATTGTTTTCTGAGTATTGTATTTTTTAAAGAAGGAATGTGATTGAAGTGTCTTGCTCTTAATAAAATTGATGGAATTGCATCTTTAAAAAAAAATTAAGAAATCATCAAATATCGTGCGTACATAGTGCACATTTAACCTCAATTTTTTATTATTAATACTTAATTAATTTGGACAAGTTATAATAAAATTGCATAAAAAAGTTTATTGCCAACGAATAGCGAAAAAAACATATTCAAATCAAACATTTTAAAATTCATTCATAAAAATAAAAACATTACCACCACCCGCAATATTTGCTTTATCTTTCATCGAAAGAGAGCTTCAAGGGGTGAATTTAATGAGAAAATAAATAAAACAACTTCATCAAATATTAAAACGTAACTCAAAGAGTATTTATTTGTTATTTGCAAACTATTCAATGCACGTGAATAATTCTTTTAAATAATTGTTAATATTAGGTAATATTTTAATATTCTTTTTAGCCACCTCCATACCCTTCTAATATTTATGTAACATTGTGTATATAGAGAGAGATAGTTCAATCCTAAAAGGCATGAAACGATCATTTATAGGAAACCTGACAAAATCCCAGTTATTGGATAGCCCTAAAAAGCAGCAGATCAAGTGAAATTTGTGCAAAATAAAAAAAGTTAAGCCGAAAGAACCTTTATATCGGGACAGAGATGGTTATGCCAACTCTCCCGACATTGTTTTCCCGCACGCCCCTCTATATTCTCAACAATTCAAGCCCAGCTCTTTCACACCAAAGTCCTCTACCAACTTAATCAGCCTCCCTTCATATACCCAAACATTAAATTATAATTAAAATGCATCTTGTTAAGCAGTTTTTTTTCCAGAGAAAACAACAAAAAATTTGGAATTTTTTAGATTGTTTTTACCTCCCTTTTAGAAGGCCGCGAGTTTACCATCATCTCCTTAGGATCAATTGTCCAGTTTTAGGACACTCCATCAAAATCAAAGCTTGAGGGGGGTAGTAAATTTGGTCAAGGAATAAATAGGCGAAACTCCTTCCCCGCAAACATTGGCAACAATCTCGTCACACCACCACTTGAAATTCCACAACTACCAACTCAATCCAAAAATTCAAAAAGAATTTCCCGTGCAATTATTAATGAAAAATTCTTGATTTGGGTGTAAATTTGTTTTTCGTAAAACCCATAAAAATCTATTGATCGTTAAATATGGAGGCTTTGGGTAAATTGTTTTCAGAGTATTGTATTTTTTAAAGAAGGAATCTGATTGAAGTGTCTTGCTCTTAATAAAATTGATGGAATTGCATCTTTAAAAAAAATTAAGAAATCATCAAATATCGTGCGTACATAGGGCACATTTAACCTCAATTTTTATTATTAATACTTAATTAATTTGGACAAGTTATAATAAAATTGCATAAAAAAGTTTATTGCCAACGAATAGCGAAAAAACATATTCAAATCAAACATTTTAAAATTCATTCATAAGAATAAAAACATTACCACCACCCGCAATATTTGCTTTATCTTTCATCGAAAGAGAGCTTCAAGGGGTGAATTTAATGAGAAAATAAATAAAACAACTTCTTCAAATATTAAAACGTAACTCAAAGAGTATTTATTCGTTATTTGCAAACTATTCAATGCACGTGAATAATTCTTTAAATAATTGATAATATTAGGTAATATTTTAATTTTCTTTTTAGCCACCTCCATACTCTTCTAATATTTATGTAACATTGTGTATATAGAGAGAGATAGTTCAATCCTAAAAGGCATGAAACGATCATTTATAGGAAACCTGACAAAATCCCAGTTATTGGATAGCCCTAAAAAGCAGCAGATCAAGTGAAATTTGTGCAAAATAAAAAAAGTTAAGCCGAAAGAACCTTTATATCGGGACAGAGATGGTTATGCCAACTCTCCCGACATTGTTTTCCCGCACGCCCCTCTATATTCTCAACAATTCAAGTCCAGTCTTTCACATCAAAGTCCTCTACCAACTTAATCAGCTCCCTTCATATACCCAAACATTAAATTATAATTAAAATGCATCTTGTTAAGAAGTTTTTTTTCCAGAGAAAACAACAAAAAATTTGGAATTTTTTAGATTGTTTTTACTTCCCTTTTAGAAGGCCGCGAGTTTACCATCATCTCCTTAGGATCAATTGTCCAGTTTTAGGACACTCCATCAAAATCAAAGCTTGAGGGGGTAGTAAATTTGGTCAAGGAATAAATAGGCGAAACTCCTTCCCCGCAAACATTGGCAACAATCCTGTCACACCACCACTTGAAATTCCACAACTACCAACACAATCCAAAAATTTAAAAGGATTTCCCGTGCAATTATTAATGAAAAATTCTGGATTTGGGTGTAAATTGTTTTCAGAAACCCATAAAAATCTATTGATCGTTAAATATGGAGGCTTTGGGTAAATTGTTTTCAGAGTATTGTATTTTTTAAAGAAGGAATCTGATTGAAGTGTCTTGCTCTTAATAAAATTGATGGAATTGCATCTTTAAAAAAAAATTAAGAAATCATCAAATATCGTGCGTACATAGTGCACATTTAACCTCAATTTTTATTATTAATACTTAATTAATTTGGACAAGTTATAATAAAATTGCATAAAAAAGTTTATTGCCAACGAATAGCGAAAAAACATATTCAAATCAAACATTTTAAAATTCATTCATAAGAATAAAAACATTACCACCACCCGCAATATTTGCTTTATCTTTCATCGAAAGAGAGCTTCAAGGGGTGAATTTAATGAGAAAATAAATAAAACAACTTCTTCAAATATTAAAACGTAACTCAAAGAGTATTTATTCGTTATTTGCAAACTATTCAATGCACGTGAATAATTCTTTAAATAATTGATAATATTAGGTAATATTTTAATTTTCTTTTTAGCCACCTCCATACTCTTCTAATATTTATGTAACATTGTGTATATAGAGAGAGATAGTTCAATCCTAAAAAGGCATGAAACGATCATTTATAGGAAACCCCGACAAAATCCCGCTTATTGGATAGCCCTAAAAAGCAGCAGATCAAGTGAAATTTGTGCAAAATAAAAAAAGTTAAGCTGAAATATCCTTATATCGGGACAGAGATGGTTATGCCAACTCTCCCGACATTGTTTTCCCGCTCGCCCGTCTATATTCTCAACAATTCAAGCCCAGTCTTTCACACCAAAGTCCTCTACCAACTTAATCAGCTCCCTTCATATACCCAAATATTAAATTATAATTAAAATGCTTCTTGTTAAGCAGTTTTTTTCCAGAGAAAACAACAAAAGATCTGGAATTTTTTAAATTGTTTTTACCTCCCTTTTAGAAGGCCGCGAGTTTACCATCATCTCCTTAGGATCAATTGTCCAGTTTTAGGACACTCCATCAAAATCAAAGCTTGAGGGGGTAGTAAATTTGGTCAAGGAATAAATAGGCGAAACTCCTTCCCCGCAAACATTGGCAACAATCCTGTCACACCACCAATTGAAATTCCACAACTACCAACTCAACCCAAAAATTCAAAAGAATTTCTCGTGCAATTATTAATGAAAAATTCTTGATTTGGGTGTAAATTTTTTTCAGAAACCCATAAAAATCTATTGATCGTTAAATATGGAGGCTTTAGGAAACCTGACAAAATCCCAGTTATTGGATAGCCCTAAAAAGCAGCAGATCAAGTGAAATTTGTGCAAAATAAAAAAAGTTAAGCCGAAAGAACCTTTATATCGGGACAGAGATGGTTATGCCAACTCTCCCGACATTGTTTTCCCGCACGCCCCTCTATATTCTCAACAATTCAAGTCCAGTCTTTCACATCAAAGTCCTCTACCAACTTAATCAGCTCCCTTCATATACCCAAACATTAAATTATAATTAAAATGCATCTTGTTAAGAAGTTTTTTTTCCAGAGAAAACAACAAAAAATTTGGAATTTTTTAGATTGTTTTTACTTCCCTTTTAGAAGGCCGCGAGTTTACCATCATCTCCTTAGGATCAATTGTCCAGTTTTAGGACACTCCCATCAAAATCAAAGCTTGAGGGGGTAGTAAATTTGGTCAAGGAATAAATAGGCGAAACTCCTTCCCCGCAAACATTGGCAACAATCCTGTCACACCACCACTTGAAATTCCACAACTACCAACACAATCCAAAAATTTAAAAGAATTTCCGTGCAATTATTAATGAAAAATTCTGGATTTGGGTGTAAATTGTTTTCAGAAACCCATAAAAATCTATTGATCGTTAAATATGGAGGCTTTGGGTAAATTGTTTTCAGAGTATTGTATTTTTTAAAGAAGGAATCTGATTGAAGTGTCTTGCTCTTAATAAAATTGATGGAATTGCATCTTTAAAAAAAATTAAGAAATCATCAAATATCGTATGCATATAGTGCACATTTAACCTCAATTTTTTATTATTAATACTTAATTAATTTGGACAAGTTATAATAAAATTGCATAAAAAAGTTTATTGCCAACGAATAGCGAAAAAACATATTCAAATCAAACATTTTAAAATTCATTCATAAGAATAAAAACATTACCACCACCCGCAATATTTGCTTTATCTTTCATCGAAAGAGAGCTTAAATGGGTGAATTTAATGTGAAAATAAATAAAACAACTTCTTCAAATATTAAAACGTAACTGAAAGAGTATTTATTTGTTATTTGCAAACTATTCAATGCTCGTGAATAATTCTTTAAATAATTGTTAATATTAGGTAATATTTTAATATTCTTTTTAGCCACCTCCATACTCTTCTAATATTTATGTAACATTGTGTATATTGAGAGATCGATAGAGAGAGATTGTTCAATCCTAAAAAAGCATGAAACGATCATTTATAGGAAACCTGACAAAATCCCAGTTATTGGATAGCCCTAAAGAGCAGCAGATCAAGTGAAATTTGTGCAAAATAAAAAAGTTAAGCCGAAATAACCTTTATATCGGGACGTAGATGGTTATGCCAACTCTCCCGACATTGTTTTCCCGCCGCCTCTATATTCTCAACAAATCAAGCCCTAGCCTTTCACACCAAAGTCCTCTACCAACTTAATCAGCTCCCCTTCATATACCCAAATATTAAATTATAATTAAAATGCATCTTGTTAAGCAGCTTTTTTTTCCCGGAGAAAACAACAAAAAAATTTTGGAATTTTTTTAGATTGTTTTTACCTCCCTTTTAGATGGCCGCGAGTTTACCATCATCTCCTTAGGATCAATTGTCCAGCTTTTAGGACACTCCATCAAAATCAAAGCTTGAGGGGGGTAGTAAATTTGGTCAAGGAATAAATAGGCGAAACTCCTTCCCCGCAAACATTGGCAACAATCTCGCCACACCACCACTTGAAATTCCACAACTACCAACTCAATCCAAAAATTCAAAAGAATTTCTCGTGCAATTATTAATGAAAAATTCTTGATTTGGGTGTAAATTGTTTTTCTTAAAACCCATAAAAATCTATTGATCGTTAAATATGGAGGCTTTAGGTAAATTGTTTTCTCGAGTATTGTATTTTTTAAAGAAGGAATGTGATTGAAGTGTCTTGCTCTTAATAAAATTGATGGAATTGCATCTTTAAAAAAAAAATTAAGAAATCATCAAATATCGTGCGTACATAGTGCACATTTAACCTCAATTTTTATTATTAATACTTAATTAATTTGGACAAGTTATAATAAAATTGCATAAAAAAGTTTATTGCCAACGAATAGCGAAAAAACATATTCAAATCAAACATTTTAAAATTCATTCATAAAAATAAAAAACATTACCACCACCCCGCAATATTTGCTTTATCTTTCATCGAAAGAGAGCTTCAAGGGGTGAATTTAATGAGAAAATAAATAAAACAACTTCTTCAAATATTAAAACGTAACTCAAAGAGTATTTATTCGTTATTTGCAAACTATTCAATGCACGTGAATAATTCTTTAAATAATTGTTAATATTAGGTAATATTTTAATATTCTTTTTAGCCACCTCCATACTCTTCTAATATTTATGTAACATTGTGTATATAGAGAGAGATAGTTCAATCCTAAAAGGCATGAAACGATCATTTATAGGAAACCTGACAAAATCCCAGTTATTGGATAGCCCTAAAAAGCAGCAGATCAAGTGAAATTTGTGCAAAATAAAAAAAGTTAAGCCGAAAGAACCTTTATATCGGGACAGAGATGGTTATGCCAACTCTCCCGACATTGTTTTCCCGCACGCCCTCTATATTCTCAACAATTCAAGCCCAGCTTTTCACACCAAAGTCCTCTACCAACTTAATCAGCCTCCCTTCATATACCCAAACATTAAATTATAATTAAAATGCATCTTGTTAAGCAGCTTTTTTTTCCCAGAGAAAACAACAAAAAATTTGGAATTTTTTTAGATTGTTTTTACCTCCCTTTTAGAAGGCCGCGAGTTTACCATCATCTCCTTAGGATCAATTGTCCAGTTTTAGGACACTCCATCAAAATCAAAGCTTGAGGGGGTAGTAAATTTGGTCAAGGAATAAATAGGCGAAACTCCTTCCCCGCAAACATTGGCAACAATCTCGTCACACCACCACTTGAAATTCCACAACTACCAACTCAATCCAAAAAATTCAAAAGAATTTCTCGTGCAATTATTAATGAAAAATTCTTGATTTGGGTGTAAATTGTTTTTCTAAACCCATAAAAATCTATTGATCGTTAAATATGGAGGCTTTAGGGTAAATTGTTTTCTGAGTATTGTATTTTTTTAAAGAAGGAATGTGATTGAAGTGTCTTGCTCTTAATAAAATTGATGGAATTGCATCTTTAAAAAAAAATTAAGAAATCATCAAATATCGTATGCATATAGTGCACATTTAACCTCAATTTTTATTATTAATACTTAATTAATTTGGACAAGTTATAATAAAATTGCATAAAAAAGTTTATTGCCAACGAATAGCTAAAAAACATATTCAAATCAAACATTTTAAAATTCATTCATAAGAATAAAAACATTACCACCACCCGCAATATTTGCTTTATCTTTCATCGAAAGAGAGCTTAAATGGGTGAATTTAATGTGAAAATAAATAAAACAACTTCTTCAAATATTAAAACGTAACTGAAAGAGTATTTATTTGTTATTTGCAAACTATTCAATGCTCGTGAATAATTCTTTAAATAATTGTTAATATTAGGTAATATTTTAATATTCTTTTTAGCCACCTCCATACTCTTCTAATATTTATGTAACATTGTGTATATAGAGAGATCGATAGAGAGAGATTGTTCAATCCTAAAAAAGCATGAAACGATCATTTATAGGAAACCTGACAAAATCCCAGTTATTGGATAGCCCTAAAGAGCAGCAGATCAAGTGAAATTTGTGCAAAATAAAAAAGTTAAGCCGAAATAACCTTTATATCGGGACAGAGATGGTTATGCCAACTCTCCCGACATTGTTTTCCCGCTCGCCCCTCTATATTCTCAACAAATCAAGCCTCAGCCTTTTCACACCAAAGTCCTCTACCAACTTAATCAGCTCCCTTCATATACCCAAATATTAAATTATAATTAAAATGCTTCTTGTTAAGCAGTTTTTTTCCAGAGAAAACAACAAAAGATCTGGAATTTTTTAAATTGTTTTTACCTCTCTTTTAGAAGGCCGCGAGTTTACCATCATCTCCTTAGGATCAATTGTCCAGTTTTAGGACACTCCATCAAAATCAAAGCTTGAGGGGGGTAGTAAATTTGGTCAAGGAATAAATAGGCGAAACTCCTTCCCCGCAAACATTGGCAACAATCCTGTCACACCACCAATTGAAATTCCACAACTACCAACACAATCCAAAAATTCAAAAGAATTTCCCGTGCAATTATTAATGAAAAATTCTTGATTTGGGAGTAAATTGTTTTCTGAAACCCATAAAAATCTATTGATCGTTAAATATGGAGGCTTTGGGTAAATTGTTTTCTGAGTATTGTATTTTTTTAAAGAAGGAATGTGATTGAAGTGTCTTGCTCTTAATAAAATTGATGGAATTGCATCTTTAAAAAAAAATTAAGAAATCATCAAATATCGTACGTACATAGTGCACATTTAACCTCAATTTTTATTATTAATACTTAATTAATTTGGACAAGTTATAATAAAATTGCATAAAAAAAGTTTATTGCCAACGAATAGCGTAAAAAACATATTCAAATCAAACATTTTAAAATTCATTCATAAAGAATAAAAACATTACCACCACCCGCAATATTTGCTTTATCTTTCATCGAAAGAGAGCTTCAAGGGGTGAATTTAATGAGAAAAATAAATAAAACAACTTCTTCAAATATTAAAACGTAACTCAAAGAGTATTTATTTCGTTATTTGCAAACTATTCAATGCACGTGAATAATTCTTTAAATAATTGATAATATTAGGTAATATTTTAATATTTCTTTTTAGCCACCTCCATACTCTTCTAATATTTATGTAACATTGTGTATATAGAGAGAGATAGTTCAATCCTAAAAAGGCATGAAACGATCATTTATAGGAAACCCCGACAAAATCCCAGCTTATTGGATAGCCCTAAAAAGCAAAGCAGATCAAGTGAAATTTGTGCAAAATAAAAAAAGTTAAGCCGAAAGAACCTTTATATCGGGACAGTAGATGGTTATGCCAACTCTCCCGACATTGGTTTCCCGCACGCCCTCTATATTCTCAACAATTCAAGTCCAGCCTTTTCACATCAAAGTCCTCTACCAACTTAATCAGCTCCCTTCATATACCCAAACATTAAATTATAATTAAAATGCATCTTGTTAAGCAGCTTTTTTTTCCAGAGAAAACAACAAAAAAATTTGGAATTTTTTTAGATTGTTTTTACCTCCCTTTTAGAAGGCCGCGAGTTTACCATCATCTCCTTAGGATCAATTGTCCAGCTTTTAGGACACTCCATCAAAATCAAAGCTTGAGGGGGGTAGTAAATTTGGTCAAGGAATAAATAGGCGAAACTCCTTCCCCGCAAACATTGGCAACAATCCTGTCACACCACCACTTGAAATTCCACAACTACCAACTCAATCCAAAAATTCAAAAGAATTTCTCGTGCAATTATTAATGAAAAATTCTTGATTTGGGTGTAAATTTTTTTTCGAAACCCATAAAAATCTATTGATCGTTAAATATGGAGGCTTTAGGTAAATTGTTTTCTGAGTATTGTATTTTTTAAAGAAGGAATGTGATTGAAGTGTCTTGCTCTTAATAAAATTGATGGAATTGCATCTTTAAAAAAAATTAAGAAATCATCAAATATCGTATGTACATAGTGCACATTTAACCTCAATTTTTATTATTAATACTTAATTAATTTGGACAAGTTATAATAAAATTGCATAAAAAAGTTTATTGCCAACGAATAGCGAAAAAACATATTCAAATCAAACATTTTAAAATTCATTCATAAGAATAAAAACATTACCACCACCCGCAATATTTGCTTTATCTTTCATCGAAAGAGAGCTTAAATGGGTGAATTTAATGTGAAAATAAATAAAACAACTTCTTCAAATATTAAAACGTAATCGAAAGAGTATTTATTTGTTATTTGCAAACTATTCAATGCTCGTGAATAATTCTTTAAATAATTGTTAATATTAGGTAATATTTTAATATTCTTTTTAGCCACCTCCATACTCTTCTAATATTTATGTAACATTGTGTATATAGAGAGATCGATAGAGAGAGATTGTTCAATCCTAAAAAAGCATGAAACGATCATTTATAGGAAACCCCGACAAAATCCCAGCTTATTGGATAGCCCTAAAGAGCAAAGCAGATCAAGTGAAATTTGTGCAAAATAAAAAAGTTAAGCCCTAAATAACCTTTATATCGGGACAGAGATGGTTATGCCAACTCTCCCGACATTGTTTTCCCGCCGCCCTCTATATTCTCAACAAATCAAGCCTCAGCTTTTCACACCAAAGTCCTCTACCAACTTAATCAGCTCCCCTTCATATACCCAAATATTAAATTATAATTAAAATGCTTCTTGTTAAGCAGTTTTTTTCCAGAGAAAACAACAAAAGATCTGGAATTTTTTAAAATTGTTTTTACCTCTCTTTTAGAAGGCCGCGAGTTTACCATCATCTCCTTAGGATCAATTGTCCAGTTTTAGGACACTCCATCAAAATCAAAGCTTGAGGGGGGGTAGTAAATTTGGTCAAGGAATAAATAGGCGAAACTCCTTCCCCGCAAACATTGGCAACAATCCTGTCACACCACCAATTGAAATTCCACAACTACCAACACAATCCAAAAATTCAAAAGAATTTCCCGTGCAATTATTAATGAAAAATTCTGGATTTGGGAGTAAATTGTTTTCAGAAACCCATAAAAATCTATTGATCGTTAAATATGGAGGCTTTGGGTAAATTGTTTTCTGAGTATTGTATTTTTTAAAGAAGGAATGTGATTGAAGTGTCTTGCTCTTAATAAAATTGATGGAATTGCATCTTTAAAAAAAAAAAATTAAGAAATCATCAAATATCGTGCGTACATAGTGCACATTTAACCTCAATTTTTATTATTAATACTTAATTAATTTGGACAAGTTATAATAAAATTGCATAAAAAAGTTTATTGCCAACGAATAGCGAAAAAACATATTCAAATCAAACATTTTAAAATTCATTCATAAAGAAATAAAAACATTACCACCACCCGCAATATTTGCTTTATCTTTCATCGAAAGAGAGCTTCAAGGGGTGAATTTAATGAGAAAAATAAATAAAACAACTTCTTCAAATATTAAAACGTAACTCAAAGAGTATTTATTTGTTATTTGCAAACTATTCAATGCACGTGAATAATTCTTTAAATAATTGATAATATTAGGTAATATTTTAATATTCTTTTTAGCCACCTCCATACTCTTCTAATATTTATGTAACATTGTGTATATAGAGAGAGATAGTTCAATCCTAAAAAGGCATGAAACGATCATTTATAGGAAACCCCGACAAAATCCCAGCTTATTGGATAGCCCTAAAAAGCAAAGCAGATCAAGTGAAATTTGTGCAAAATAAAAAAAGTTAAGCCGAAAGAACCTTTATATCGGGACAGTAGATGGTTATGCCAACTCTCCCGACATTGGTTTCCCGCACGCCCTCTATATTCTCAACAATTCAAGTCCAGCCTTTTCACATCAAAGTCCTCTACCAACTTAATCACCTCCCTTCATATACCCAAACATTAAATTATAATTAAAATGCATCTTGTTAAGCAGCTTTTTTTTCCAGAGAAAACAACAAAAAATTTGGAATTTTTTTAGATTGTTTTTACCTCCCTTTTAGAAGGCCGCGAGTTTACCATCATCTCCTTAGGATCAATTGTCCAGCTTTTAGGACACTCCATCAAAAATCAAAGCTTGAGGGGGGTAGTAAATTTGGTCAAGGAATAAATAGGCGAAACTCCTTCCCCGCAAACATTGGCAACAATCCTCGTCACACCACCACTTGAAATTCCACAACTACCAACTCAATCCAAAAATTCAAAAGAATTTCTCGTGCAATTATTAATGAAAAATTCTTGATTTGGGTGTAAATTTTTTTTCGTAAACCCATAAAAATCTATTGATCGTTAAATATGGAGGCTTTAGGTAAATTGTTTTCTCGAGTATTGTATTTTTTTAAAGAAGGAATGTGATTGAAGTGTCTTGCTCTTAATAAAATTGATGGAATTGCATCTTTAAAAAAAATTAAGAAATCATCAAATATCGTGCGTACATAGGGCACATTTAACCTCAATTTTTATTATTAATACTTAATTAATTTGGACAAGTTATAATAAAATTGCATAAAAAAAGTTTATTGCCAACGAATAGCGAAAAAAACATATTCAAATCAAACATTTTAAAATTCATTCATAAGAATAAAAAACATTACCACCACCCGCAATATTTGCTTTATCTTTCATCGAAAGAGAGCTTAAATGGGTGAATTTAATGTGAAAAATAAATAAAACAACTTCTTCAAATATTAAAACGTAATCGAAAGAGTATTTATTTGTTATTTGCAAACTATTCAATGCTCGTGAATAATTCTTTAAATAATTGTTAATATTAGGTAATATTTTAATATTCTTTTTAGCCACCTCCATACTCTTCTAATATTTATGTAACATTGTGTATATAGAGAGATCGATAGAGAGAGATTGTTCAATCCTAAAAAAGCATGAAACGATCATTTATAGGAAACCTGACAAAATCCCAGTTATTGGATAGCCCTAAAGAGCAGCAGATCAAGTGAAATTTGTGCAAAATAAAAAAGTTAAGCCCAAATAACCTTTATATCGGGACAGAGATGGTTATGCCAACTCTCCCGACATTGTTTTCCCGCTCGCCCCTCTATATTCTCAACAAATCAAGCCCAGTCTTTCACACCAAAGTCCTCTACCAACTTAATCAGCTCCCTTCATATACCCAAATATTAAATTATAATTAAAATGCTTCTTGTTAAGCAGTTTTTTTCCAGAGAAAACAACAAAAGATCTGGAATTTTTTAAATTGTTTTTACCTCTCTTTTAGAAGGCCGCGAGTTTACCATCATCTCCTTAGGATCAATTGTCCAGTTTTAGGACACTCCATCAAAATCAAAGCTTGAGGGGGGTAGTAAATTTGGTCAAGGAATAAATAGGCGAAACTCCTTCCCCGCAAACATTGGCAACAATCCTGTCACACCACCAATTGAAATTCCACAACTACCAACACAATCCAAAAATTCAAAAGAATTTCCCGTGCAATTATTAATGAAAAATTCTGGATTTGGGAGTAAATTGTTTTCAGAAACCCATAAAAATCTATTGATCGTTAAATATGGAGGCTTTGGGTAAATTGTTTTCTGAGTATTGTATTTTTTAAAGAAGGAATGTGATTGAAGTGTCTTGCTCTTAATAAAATTGATGGAATTGCATCTTTAAAAAAAAAAAATTAAGAAATCATCAAATATCGTGCGTACATAGTGCACATTTAACCTCAATTTTTATTATTAATACTTAATTAATTTGGACAAGTAATAATAAAATTGCATAAAAAAGTTTATTGCCAACGAATAGCGAAAAAACATATTCAAATCAAACATTTTAAAATTCATTCATAAGAATAAAAACATTACCACCACCCGCAATATTTGCTTTATCTTTCATCGAAAGAGAGTTTCAAGGGGTGAATTTAATGAAAAAATAAATAAAACAACATCTTCAAATATTAAAACGTAACTCAAAGAGTATTTATTCGTTATTTGCAAACTATTCAATGCACGTGAATAATTCTTTAAATAATTGATAATATTAGGTAATATTTTAATTTTCTTTTTAGCCACCTCCATACTCTTCTAATATTTATGTAACATTGTGTATATAGAGAGAGATAGTTCAATCCTAAAAAAGCATGAAACGATCATTTATAGGAAACCCCGACAAAATCCCAGCTTATTGGATAGCCCTAAAAAGCAAAGCAGATCAAGTGAAATTTGTGCAAAATAAAAAAGTTAAGCCGAAAGAACCTTTATATCTGGGACAGTAGATGGTTATGCCAACTCTCCCGACATTGTTTTCCCGCACGCCCTCTATATTCTCAACAATTCAAGTCCAGCCTTTTCACATCAAAGTCCTCTACCAACTTAATCAGCTCCCCTTCATATACCCAAACATTAAATTATAATTAAAATGCATCTTGTTAAGCAGCTTTTTTTTCCAGAGAAAACAACAAAAAATTTGGAATTTTTTAGATTGTTTTTACTTCCCTTTTAGAAGGCCGCGAGTTTACCATCATCTCCTTAGGATCAATTGTCCAGCTTTTAGGACACTCCATCAAAATCAAAGCTTGAGGGGGGTAGTAAATTTGGTCAAGGAATAAATAGGCGAAACTCCTTCCCCGCAAACATTGGCAACAATCCTCGCCACACCACCACTTGAAATTCCACAACTACCAACTCAATCCAAAAATTCAAAAGAATTTCTCGTGCAATTATTAATGAAAAATTCTTGATTTGGGTGTAAATTTTTTTTCGTAAAACCCATAAAAAATCTATTGATCGTTAAATATGGAGGCTTTAGGTAAATTGTTTTCTCGAGTATTGTATTTTTTTAAAGAAGGAATGTGATTGAAGTGTCTTGCTCTTAATAAAATTGATGGAATTGCATCTTTAAAAAAAAATTAAGAAATCATCAAATATCGTATGCACATAGTGCACATTTAACCTCAATTTTTATTATTAATACTTAATTAATTTGGACAAGTTATAATAAAATTGCATAAAAAAGTTTATTGCCAAATCTAATAGCGAAAAAAACATATTCAAATCAAACATTTTAAAATTCATTCATAAGAATAAAAACATTACCACCACCCGCAATATTTGCTTTATCTTTCATCGAAAGAGAGCTTAAATGGGTGAATTTAATGTGAAAATAAATAAAACAACTTCTTCAAATATTAAAACGTAACTCGAAAGAGTATTTATTTGTTATTTGCAAACTATTCAATGCTCGTGAATAATTCTTTAAATAATTGTTAATATTAGGTAATATTTTAATATTCTTTTTTAGCCACCTCCATACTCTTCTAATATTTATGTAACATTGTGTATATAGAGAGATCGATAGAGAGAGATTGTTCAATCCTAAAAAAGCATGAAACGATCATTTATAGGAAACCCGACAAAATCCCAGCTTATTGGATAGCCCTAAAGAGCAAAGCAGATCAAGTGAAATTTGTGCAAAATAAAAAAGTTAAGCTCAAATAACCTTTATATCGGGACGTAGATGGTTATGCCAACTCTCCCGACATTGTTTTCCCGCCGCCCTCTATATTCTCAACAAATCAAGCCTCAGCTTTTCACACCAAAGTCCTCTACCAACTTAATCACCTCCCTTCATATACCCAAATATTAAATTATAATTAAAATGCTTCTTGTTAAGCAGCTTTTTTTTCCAGAGAAAACAACAAAAAGATCTGGAATTTTTTAAATTGTTTTTACCTCTCTTTTAGAAGGCCGCGAGTTTACCATCATCTCCTTAGGATCAATTGTCCAGTTTTAGGACACTCCATCAAAATCAAAGCTTGAGGGGGGTAGTAAATTTGGTCAAGGAATAAATAGGCGAAACTCCTTCCCCGCAAACATTGGCAACAATCCTGTCACACCACCAATTGAAATTCCACAACTACCAACACAATCCAAAAATTCAAAAGAATTTCCCGTGCAATTATTAATGAAAAATTCTTGATTTGGGAGTAAATTGTTTTCAGAAACCCATAAAAATCTATTGATCGTTAAATATGGAGGCTTTGGGTAAATTGTTTTCTGAGTATTGTATTTTTTAAAGAAGGAATGTGATTGAAGTGTCTTGCTCTTAATAAAATTGATGGAATTGCATCTTTAAAAAAAAAAAATTAAGAAATCATCAAATATCGTATGCACATAGTGCACATTTAACCTCAATTTTTATTATTAATACTTAATTAATTTGGACAAGTTATAATAAAATTGCATAAAAAAGTTTATTGCCAACGAATAGCGAAAAAACATATTCAAATCAAACATTTTAAAATTCATTCATAAAAATAAAAACATTACCACCACCCGCAATATTTGCTTTATCTTTCATCGAAAGAGAGCTTCAAGGGGTGAATTTAATGAGAAAATAAATAAAACAACTTCATCAAATATTAAAACGTAACTCAAAGAGTATTTATTTGTTATTTGCAAACTATTCAATGCACGTGAATAATTCTTTAAATAATTGTTAATATTAGGTAATATTTTAATATTCTTTTTAGCCACCTCCATACCCTTCTAATATTTATGTAACATTGTGTATATAGAGAGAGATAGTTCAATCCTAAAAAGGCATGAAACGATCATTTATAGGAAACCCCGACAAAATCCCAGCTTATTGGATAGCCCTAAAAAGCAAAGCAGATCAAGTGAAATTTGTGCAAAATAAAAAAAGTTAAGCCGAAAGAACCTTTATATCTGGGACAGTAGATGGTTATGCCAACTCTCCCGACATTGTTTTCCCGCACGCCCCTCTATATTCTCAACAATTCAAGTCCAGTCTTTCACATCAAAGTCCTCTACCAACTTAATCAGCTCCCTTCATATACCCAAACATTAAATTATAATTAAAATGCATCTTGTTAAGCAGTTTTTTTTCCAGAGAAAACAACAAAAAATTTGGAATTTTTTAGATTGTTTTTACTTCCCTTTTAGAAGGCCGCGAGTTTACCATCATCTCCTTAGGATCAATTGTCCAGTTTTAGGACACTCCATCAAAATCAAAGCTTGAGGGGGTAGTAAATTTGGTCAAGGAATAAATAGGCGAAACTCCTTCCCCGCAAACATTGGCAACAATCCTGTCACACCACCACTTGAAATTCCACAACTACCAACTCAATCCAAAAATTCAAAAGAATTTCTCGTGCAATTATTAATGAAAAATTCTTGATTTGGGTGTAAATTTTTTTCAGAAACCCATAAAAATCTATTGATCGTTAAATATGGAGGCTTTAGGTAAATTGTTTTCTGAGTATTGTATTTTTTAAAGAAGGAATGTGATTGAAGTGTCTTGCTCTTAATAAAATTGATGGAATTGCATCTTTAAAAAAAAAATTAAGAAATCATCAAATATCGTGCGTACATAGTGCACATTTAACCTCAATTTTTATTATTAATACTTAATTAATTTGGACAAGTTATAATAAAATTGCATAAAAAAGTTTATTGCCAACGAATAGCAAAAAAACATATTCAAATCAAACATTTTAAAATTCATTCATAAAAATAAAAACATTACCACCACCCGCAATATTTGCTTTATCTTTCATCGAAAGAGAGCTTAAATGGGTGAATTTAATGTGAAAATAAATAAAACAACTTCTTCAAATATTAAAACGTAACTCAAAGAGTATTTATTTGTTATTTGCAAACTATTCAATGCTCGTGAATAATTCTTTAAATAATTGTTAATATTAGGTAATATTTTAATATTCTTTTTAGCCACCTCCATACTCTTCTAATATTTATGTAACATTGTGTATATAGAGAGATCGATAGAGAGAGATTGTTCAATCCTAAAAAAGCATGAAACGATCATTTATAGGAAACCTGACAAAATCCCAGTTATTGGATAGCCCTAAAGAGCAGCAGATCAAGTGAAATTTGTGCAAAATAAAAAAGTTAAGCCGAAATAACCTTTATATCTGGGACAGTAGATGGTTATGCCAACTCTCCCGACATTGTTTTCCCGCCGCCCTCTATATTCTCAACAAATCAAGCCCAGCTTTTCACACCAAAGTCCTCTACCAACTTAATCAGCTCCCCTTCATATACCCAAATATTAAATTATAATTAAAATGCTTCTTGTTAAGCAGCTTTTTTTTCCAGAGAAAACAACAAAAAGATCTGGAATTTTTTAAATTGTTTTTACCTCTCTTTTAGAAGGCCGCGAGTTTACCATCATCTCCTTAGGATCAATTGTCCAGCTTTTAGGACACTCCATCAAAATCAAAGCTTGAGGGGGGGTAGTAAATTTGGTCAAGGAATAAATAGGCGAAACTCCTTCCCCGCAAACATTGGCAACAATCCTCGCCACACCACCAATTGAAATTCCACAACTACCAACACAATCCAAAAATTCAAAAGAATTTCCCGTGCAATTATTAATGAAAAATTCTGGATTTGGGAGTAAATTGTTTTTCTAAACCCATAAAAAATCTATTGATCGTTAAATATGGAGGCTTTGGGTAAATTGTTTTCTCGAGTATTGTATTTTTTAAAGAAGGAATGTGATTGAAGTGTCTTGCTCTTAATAAAATTGATGGAATTGCATCTTTAAAAAAAAATTAAGAAATCATCAAATATCGTGCGTACATAGTGCACATTTAACCTCAATTTTTATTATTAATACTTAATTAATTTGGACAAGTTATAATAAAATTGCATAAAAAAGTTTATTGCCAACGAATAGCAAAAAAACATATTCAAATCAAACATTTTAAAATTCATTCATAAAAATAAAAACATTACCACCACCCGCAATATTTGCTTTATCTTTCATCGAAAGAGAGCTTCAAGGGGTGAATTTAATGAGAAAATAAATAAAACAACTTCTTCAAATATTAAAACGTAACTCAAAGAGTATTTATTCGTTATTTGCAAACTATTCAATGCACGTGAATAATTCTTTAAATAATTGTTAATATTAGGTAATATTTTAATATTCTTTTTAGCCACCTCCATACTCTTCTAATATTTATGTAACATTGTGTATATAGAGAGAGATAGTTCAATCCTAAAAAGGCATGAAACGATCATTTATAGGAAACCCCGACAAAATCCCAGCTTATTGGATAGCCCTAAAAAGCAAAGCAGATCAAGTGAAATTTGTGCAAAATAAAAAAGTTAAGCCGAAAGAACCTTTATATCTGGGACAGTAGATGGTTATGCCAACTCTCCCGACATTGTTTTCCCGCACGCCCTCTATATTCTCAACAATTCAAGTCCAGCCTTTTCACATCAAAGTCCTCTACCAACTTAATCAGCTCCCTTCATATACCCAAACATTAAATTATAATTAAAATGCATCTTGTTAAGCAGCTTTTTTTTTCCCAGAGAAAACAACAAAAAATTTGGAATTTTTTTAGATTGTTTTTACCTCCCTTTTAGAAGGCCGCGAGTTTACCATCATCTCCTTAGGATCAATTGTCCAGCTTTTAGGACACTCCATCAAAATCAAAGCTTGAGGGGGGGTAGTAAATTTGGTCAAGGAATAAATAGGCGAAACTCCTTCCCCGCAAACATTGGCAACAATCCTCGTCACACCACCACTTGAAATTCCACAACTACCAACTCAATCCAAAAAATTCAAAAGAATTTCTCGTGCAATTATTAATGAAAAATTCTTGATTTGGGTGTAAATTTTTTTTCGTAAAACCCATAAAAAATCTATTGATCGTTAAATATGGAGGCTTTAGGTAAATTGTTTTCTCGAGTATTGTATTTTTTAAAGAAGGAATGTGATTGAAGTGTCTTGCTCTTAATAAAATTGATGGAATTGCATCTTTAAAAAAAAATTAAGAAATCATCAAATATCGTATGTACATAGTGCACATTTAACCTCAATTTTTATTATTAATACTTAATTAATTTGGACAAGTTATAATAAAATTGCATAAAAAAGTTTATTGCCAAATCTAATAGCTAAAAAAACATATTCAAATCAAACATTTTAAAATTCATTCATAAGAATAAAAACATTACCACCACCCGCAATATTTGCTTTATCTTTCATCGAAAGAGAGCTTAAATGGGGTGAATTTAATGAGAAAATAAATAAAACAACTTCTTCAAATATTAAAACGTAACTCAAAGAGTATTTATTTGTTATTTGCAAACTATTCAATGCTCGTGAATAATTCTTTAAATAATTGTTAATATTAGGTAATATTTTAATATTCTTTTTTAGCCACCTCCATACTCTTCTAATATTTATGTAACATTGTGTATATAGAGAGATCGATAGAGAGAGATTGTTCAATCCTAAAAAGGCATGAAACGATCATTTATAGGAAACCCGACAAAATCCCGCTTATTGGATAGCCCTAAAAGAGCAAAGCAGATCAAGTGAAATTTGTGCAAAATAAAAAAGTTAAGCCGAAATAACCTTTATATCGGGACAGTAGATGGTTATGCCAACTCTCCCGACATTGTTTTCCCGCACGCCCTCTATATTCTCAACAATTCAAGCCCAGCCTTTTCACACCAAAGTCCTCTACCAACTTAATCACCTCCCTTCATATACCCAAACATTAAATTATAATTAAAATGCATCTTGTTAAGCAGTTTTTTTCCAGAGAAAACAACAAAAAATTTGGAATTTTTTAGATTGTTTTTACCTCCCTTTTAGAAGGCCGCGAGTTTACCATCATCTCCTTAGGATCAATTGTCCAGCTTTTAGGACACTCCATCAAAAATCAAAGCTTGAGGGGGGTAGTAAATTTGGTCAAGGAATAAATAGGCGAAACTCCTTCCCCGCAAACATTGGCAACAATCTCGTCACACCACCACTTGAAATTCCACAACTACCAACTCAATCCAAAAAATTCAAAAGAATTTCTCGTGCAATTATTAATGAAAAATTCTTGATTTGGGTGTAAATTGTTTTTCGTAAAACCCATAAAAAATCTATTGATCGTTAAATATGGAGGCTTTAGGGTAAATTGTTTTCTCGAGTATTGTATTTTTTAAAGAAGGAATGTGA
The DNA here is from genome assembly GCA_026122235.1 of Vinca minor. Lineage (NCBI taxonomy): Eukaryota > Viridiplantae > Streptophyta > Magnoliopsida > Gentianales > Apocynaceae > Vinca > Vinca minor. Next base: position 276,249 of record JAOCZM010000259.1, on the reverse strand, counting down.
TTGAAGTGTCTTGCTCTTAATAAAATTGATGGAATTGCATCTTTAAAAAAAAATTAAGAAATCATCAAATATCGTATGCATATAGTGCACATTTAACCTCAATTTTTATTATTAATACTTAATTAATTTGGACAAGTTATAATAAAATTGCATAAAAAAGTTTATTGCCAAATCTAATAGCGAAAAAAACATATTCAAATCAAACATTTTAAAATTCATTCATAAGAATAAAAAACATTACCACCACCCGCAATATTTGCTTTATCTTTCATCGAAAGAGAGCTTCAAGGGGTGAATTTAATGAGAAAATAAATAAAACAACTTCTTCAAATATTAAAACGTAACTCAAAGAGTATTTATTCGTTATTTGCAAACTATTCAATGCACGTGAATAATTCTTTTAAATAATTGATAATATTAGGTAATATTTTAATATTCTTTTTTAGCCACCTCCATACTCTTCTAATATTTATGTAACATTGTGTATATAGAGAGAGATAGTTCAATCCTAAAAGGCATGAAACGATCATTTATAGGAAACCCCGACAAAATCCCGCTTATTGGATAGCCCTAAAAAGCAAAGCAGATCAAGTGAAATTTGTGCAAAATAAAAAAAGTTAAGCCGAAAGAACCTTTATATCGGGACAGTAGATGGTTATGCCAACTCTCCCGACATTGTTTTCCCGCACGCCCTCTATATTCTCAACAATTCAAGCCCAGCCTTTTCACACCAAAGTCCTCTACCAACTTAATCAGCTCCCTTCATATACCCAAACATTAAATTATAATTAAAATGCATCTTGTTAAGCAGTTTTTTTTCCAGAGAAAACAACAAAAAATTTGGAATTTTTTAGATTGTTTTTACCTCCCTTTTAGAAGGCCGCGAGTTTACCATCATCTCCTTAGGATCAATTGTCCAGTTTTAGGACACTCCATCAAAATCAAAGCTTGAGGGGGTAGTAAATTTGGTCAAGGAATAAATAGGCGAAACTCCTTCCCCGCAAACATTGGCAACAATCCTCGTCACACCACCACTTGAAATTCCACAACTACCAACTCAATCCAAAAAATTCAAAAGAATTTCTCGTGCAATTATTAATGAAAAATTCTTGATTTGGGTGTAAATTTTTTTTCGTAAAACCCATAAAAATCTATTGATCGTTAAATATGGAGGCTTTAGGTAAATTGTTTTCTGAGTATTGTATTTTTTAAAGAAGGAATGTGATTGAAGTGTCTTGCTCTTAATAAAATTGATGGAATTGCATCTTTAAAAAAAAATTAAGAAATCATCAAATATCGTATGTACATAGTGCACATTTAACCTCAATTTTTATTATTAATACTTAATTAATTTGGACAAGTTATAATAAAATTGCATAAAAAAGTTTATTGCCAAATCTAATAGCTAAAAAAACATATTCAAATCAAACATTTTAAAATTCATTCATAAGAATAAAAACATTACCACCACCCGCAATATTTGCTTTATCTTTCATCGAAAGAGAGCTTCAAGGGGTGAATTTAATGAGAAAATAAATAAAACAACTTCTTCAAATATTAAAACGTAACTCAAAGAGTATTTATTCGTTATTTGCAAACTATTCAATGCACGTGAATAATTCTTTTAAATAATTGTTAATATTAGGTAATATTTTAATATTCTTTTTAGCCACCTCCATACTCTTCTAATATTTATGTAACATTGTGTATATAGAGAGAGATAGTTCAATCCTAAAAGGCATGAAACGATCATTTATAGGAAACCTGACAAAATCCCAGTTATTGGATAGCCCTAAAAAGCAGCAGATCAAGTGAAATTTGTGCAAAATAAAAAAAGTTAAGCCGAAAGAACCTTTATATCTGGGACAGTAGATGGTTATGCCAACTCTCCCGACATTGTTTTCCCGCACGCCCTCTATATTCTCAACAATTCAAGCCCAGCTTTTCACACCAAAGTCCTCTACCAACTTAATCACCTCCCTTCATATACCCAAACATTAAATTATAATTAAAATGCATCTTGTTAAGCAGTTTTTTTCCCAGAGAAAACAACAAAAAATTTGGAATTTTTTAGATTGTTTTTACCTCCCTTTTAGAAGGCCGCGAGTTTACCATCATCTCCTTAGGATCAATTGTCCAGCTTTTAGGACACTCCATCAAAATCAAAGCTTGAGGGGGGGTAGTAAATTTGGTCAAGGAATAAATAGGCGAAACTCCTTCCCCGCAAACATTGGCAACAATCTCGTCACACCACCACTTGAAATTCCACAACTACCAACTCAATCCAAAAATTCAAAAGAATTTCTCGTGCAATTATTAATGAAAAATTCTTGATTTGGGTGTAAATTGTTTTTCGTAAACCCATAAAAATCTATTGATCGTTAAATATGGAGGCTTTAGGTAAATTGTTTTCTCGAGTATTGTATTTTTTAAAGAAGGAATGTGATTGAAGTGTCTTGCTCTTAATAAAATTGATGGAATTGCATCTTTAAAAAAAAATTAAGAAATCATCAAATATCGTATGTACATAGTGCACATTTAACCTCAATTTTTATTATTAATACTTAATTAATTTGGACAAGTTATAATAAAATTGCATAAAAAAGTTTATTGCCAAATCTAATAGCTAAAAAAACATATTCAAATCAAACATTTTAAAATTCATTCATAAAGAAATAAAAACATTACCACCACCCGCAATATTTGCTTTATCTTTCATCGAAAGAGAGCTTCAAGGGGTGAATTTAATGAGAAAATAAATAAAACAACTTCTTCAAATATTAAAACGTAACTCAAAGAGTATTTATTCGTTATTTGCAAACTATTCAATGCACGTGAATAATTCTTTAAATAATTGTTAATATTAGGTAATATTTTAATATTCTTTTTAGCCACCTCCATACTCTTCTAATATTTATGTAACATTGTGTATATAGAGAGAGATAGTTCAATCCTAAAAAGGCATGAAACGATCATTTATAGGAAACCCGACAAAATCCCAGCTTATTGGATAGCCCTAAAAAGCAAAGCAGATCAAGTGAAATTTGTGCAAAATAAAAAAAGTTAAGCCGAAAGAACCTTTATATCTGGGACAGTAGATGGTTATGCCAACTCTCCCGACATTGTTTTCCCGCACGCCCTCTATATTCTCAACAATTCAAGCCCAGCCTTTTCACACCAAAGTCCTCTACCAACTTAATCACCTCCCTTCATATACCCAAACATTAAATTATAATTAAAATGCATCTTGTTAAGCAGCTTTTTTTTTCCCAGAGAAAACAACAAAAAATTTGGAATTTTTTAGATTGTTTTTACCTCCCTTTTAGAAGGCCGCGAGTTTACCATCATCTCCTTAGGATCAATTGTCCAGCTTTTAGGACACTCCATCAAAAATCAAAGCTTGAGGGGGGGTAGTAAATTTGGTCAAGGAATAAATAGGCGAAACTCCTTCCCCGCAAACATTGGCAACAATCCTCGCCACACCACCACTTGAAATTCCACAACTACCAACTCAATCCAAAAATTCAAAAGAATTTCTCGTGCAATTATTAATGAAAAATTTCTTGATTTGGGTGTAAATTTTTTTCGTAAAACCCATAAAAATCTATTGATCGTTAAATATGGAGGCTTTAGGTAAATTGTTTTCTCGAGTATTGTATTTTTTTAAAGAAGGAATGTGATTGAAGTGTCTTGCTCTTAATAAAATTGATGGAATTGCATCTTTAAAAAAAATTAAGAAATCATCAAATATCGTATGCATATAGTGCACATTTAACCTCAATTTTTATTATTAATACTTAATTAATTTGGACAAGTTATAATAAAATTGCATAAAAAAGTTTATTGCCAAATCTAATAGCGTAAAAAACATATTCAAATCAAACATTTTAAAATTCATTCATAAGAATAAAAACATTACCACCACCCGCAATATTTGCTTTATCTTTCATCGAAAGAGAGCTTCAAGGGGTGAATTTAATGAGAAAATAAATAAAACAACTTCTTCAAATATTAAAACGTAACTCAAAGAGTATTTATTTCGTTATTTGCAAACTATTCAATGCACGTGAATAATTCTTTAAATAATTGTTAATATTAGGTAATATTTTAATATTCTTTTTTAGCCACCTCCATACTCTTCTAATATTTATGTAACATTGTGTATATAGAGAGAGATAGTTCAATCCTAAAAAGGCATGAAACGATCATTTATAGGAAACCTGACAAAATCCCAGTTATTGGATAGCCCTAAAAAGCAGCAGATCAAGTGAAATTTGTGCAAAATAAAAAAAGTTAAGCCGAAAGAACCTTTATATCGGGACAGAGATGGTTATGCCAACTCTCCCGACATTGTTTTCCCGCACGCCCTCTATATTCTCAACAATTCAAGCCCAGCTTTTCACACCAAAGTCCTCTACCAACTTAATCACCTCCCTTCATATACCCAAACATTAAATTATAATTAAAATGCATCTTGTTAAGCAGCTTTTTTTTTCCCAGAGAAAACAACAAAAAGATTTGGAATTTTTTTAGATTGTTTTTACCTCCCTTTTAGAAGGCCGCGAGTTTACCATCATCTCCTTAGGATCAATTGTCCAGTTTTAGGACACTCCATCAAAATCAAAGCTTGAGGGGTAGTAAATTTGGTCAAGGAATAAATAGGCGAAACTCCTTCCCCGCAAACATTGGCAACAATCCCGTCACACCACCACTTGAAATTCCACAACTACCAACACAATCCAAAAATTCAAAAGAATTTCTCGTGCAATTATTAATGAAAAATTCTGGATTTGGGTGTAAATTGTTTTCAGAAACCCATAAAAATCTATTGATCGTTAAATATGGAGGCTTTGGGTAAATTGTTTTCAGAGTATTGTATTTTTTAAAGAAGGAATCTGATTGAAGTGTCTTGCTCTTAATAAAATTGATGGAATTGCATCTTTAAAAAAAATTAAGAAATCATCAAATATCGTATGCACATAGTGCACATTTAACCTCAATTTTTATTATTAATACTTAATTAATTTGGACAAGTTATAATAAAATTGCATAAAAAAGTTTATTGCCAACGAATAGCGAAAAAACATATTCAAATCAAACATTTTAAAATTCATTCATAAGAATAAAAACATTACCACCACCCGCAATATTTGCTTTATCTTTCATCGAAAGAGAGCTTAAAGGGGTGAATTTAATGAGAAAATAAATAAAACAACTTCTTCAAATATTAAAACGTAACTCAAAGAGTATTTATTTGTTATTTGCAAACTATTCAATGCACGTGAATAATTCTTTAAATAATTGTTAATATTAGGTAATATTTTAATATTCTTTTTAGCCACCTCCATACTCTTCTAATATTTATGTAACATTGTGTATATAGAGAGAGATAGTTCAATCCTAAAAGGCATGAAACGATCATTTATAGGAAACCTGACAAAATCCCAGTTATTGGATAGCCCTAAAAAGCAGCAGATCAAGTGAAATTTGTGCAAAATAAAAAAAGTTAAGCCGAAATAACCTTTATATCGGGACAGAGATGGTTATGCCAACTCTCCCGACATTGTTTTCCCGCTCGCCCCTCTATATTCTCAAAAATACAAGCCTAGTCTTTCACACCAAAGTCCTCTACCAACTTAATCAGCTCCCTTCATATACCCAAATATTAAATTATAATTAAAATGCTTCTAGTTAAGCAGTTTTTTTCCAGAGAAAACAACAAAAGATCTGGAATTTTTTAAATTGTTTTTACCTCCCTTTTAGAAGGCCGCGAGTTTACCATCATCTCCTTAGGATCAATTGTCCAGTTTTAGGACACTCCATCAAAATCAAAGCTTGAGGGGGTAGTAAATTTGGTCAAGGAATAAATAGGCGAAACTCCTTCCCCACAAACATTGGCAACAATCCTGTCACACCACCACTTGAAATTCCACAACTACCAACACAATCCAAAAATTCAAAAGAATTTCCCGTGCAATTATTAATGAAAAATTCGGGATTTGGGTGTAAATTGTTTTCAGAAACCCATAAAAATCTATTGATCGTTAAATATGGAGGCTTTGGGAAAATTGTTTTCTGAGTATTGTATTTTTTAAAGAAGGAATGTGATTGAAGTGTCTTGCTCTTAATAAAATTGATGGAATTGCATCTTTAAAAAAAAAAATTAAGAAATCATCAAATATCGTGGTACATAGTGCACATTTAACCTCAATTTTTATTATTAATACTTAATTAATTTGGACAAGTTATAATAAAATTGCATAAAAAAGTTTATTGCCAACGAATAGCGAAAAAATATATTCAAATCAAACATTTTAAAATTCATTCATAAAAATAAAAACATTACCACCACCCGCAATATTTGCTTTATCTTTCATCGAAAGAGAGCTTCAAGGGGTGAATTTAATGAGAAAATAAATAAAACAACTTCATCAAATATTAAAACGTAACTCAAAGAGTATTTATTTGTTATTTGCAAACTATTCAATGCACGTGAATAATTCTTTAAATAATTGTTAATATTAGGTAATATTTTAATATTCTTTTTAGCCACCTCCATACTCTTCTAATATTTATGTAACATTGTGTATATAGAGAAAGATAGTTCAATCCTAAAAGGCATGAAACGATCATTTATAGGAAACCCCGACAAAATCCCGCTATTGGATAGCCCTAAAAAGCAAAGCAGATCAAGTGAAATTTGTGCAAAATAAAAAAAGATAAGCCGAAAGAACCTTTATATCGGGACAGAGATGGTTATGCCAACTCTCCCGACATTGTTTTCCCGCTCGCCCCTCTATATTCTCAACAATTCAAGCCCAGTCTTTCACACCAAAGTCCTCTACCAATTTAATCAGCTCACTTCATATACCCAAATATTAAATTATAATTAAAATGCTTCTTGTTAAGCAGTTTTTTTTCCAGAGAAAACAACAAAAAATCTGGAATTTTTAAATTGTTTTTACCTCCCTTTTAGAAGGCCGCGAGTTTACCATCATCTGCTTAGGATGAATTGTCCAGTTTTAGGACACTCTATCAAAATCAAAGCTTGAGGGGGGTAGTAAATTTGGTCAAGTAATAAATAGGCGAAACTCCTTCCCCGCAAACATTGGCAACAATCCTATCACACCACCACTTGAAATTCCACAACTACCAACACAATCCAAAAATTCAAAAGAATTTCCCGTGCAATTATTAATGAAAAATTATGGATTTGGGTGTAAATTTTTTTTCGAAAACCCATAAAAATCTATAGATCATTATATATGGAGGCTTTGGGTAAATTGTTTTCAGAGTATTGTATTTTTTAAAGAAGGAATGTGATTGAAGTGTCTTGCTCTTAATAAAATTGATGGAATTGCATCTTTAAAAAAAAAACAAGAAATCATCAAATATCGTGCGTACATAGTGCACATTTAACCTCAATTTTTATTATTAATACTAAATTAACTTGGACAAGTTATAATAAAGTTGCATAAAAAAGTTTATTGCCAACGAATTACGAAAAACATATTCAAATCAAACATTTTAAAATTCATTCATAAGAATAAAAACATTACCAACACCCGCAATATTTTGCTTTATCTTTCCTCGAAAGAGAGCTTCAATGGGTGAATTTAATGAGAAAATAAATAAAACAACTTCTTCAAATATTAAAACCTAACTCAAAGAGTATTTATTCGTTATTTGAAAATTATTCAATGCACGTGAATAATTTTTTAAATAATTGTTCACATAGGTAATCTTTTAATATTCTTTTTAGCCACCTCAAACGGTTGCTGGAGTGGCGAAGGCAGTGAAGATAAGTGTGGGTCCTTTTGATGTGAGCACGGACCTCACCGCGGCCCAGATGGATGACTTCAAACTCATATTGGGTCTCCAATTTTTGAGGGAGAATAAGACGCAAGTGCTCCCATATGCTGATTCGATTATTGTTGACGGGAATGTTGTGCCCGTTATTGTTGGGAAATCGGCCAACCCCAAGCTGTCTGCATTCCAACTAGGGAAGGGCCTTAAGAAGGGAGAGCCAACTTTCCGTGCTCACCTACATTGGGAAGAGGTGGAGGAGAACGATAGAGAGAGATAGTTCAATCTTAAAAGGCATGAAACGATCATTTATAGGAATCCTGACAAAATCCCAGTTATTGGATAGCCCTAAAAACCAGCAGATCAAATGAAATTTGTGCAATATAAAAAAGGTTAAGCCGAAAGAACTTTTATACCGGGACGGAGATGGTTATGCCAAATCTCCCGACATTGTTTTCCCGCTCGCCCCTCTATATTCTCAACAATTCAAGCCCAGTCTTTCACACCAAAGTCCTCTACCAAATTAATCAGCTCCCTTCATATACCCAAATATTAAATTAAAATTAAATTGCTTCTTGTTAAGCAGTTTTTTTTTTCCTGGGAAAATAACTTAAAATCTTGAATTTTTTAAATTGTTTTTACCTGTCTTTTTGAAGGCCGCGAGTTTACCATCATCTCCTTAGGATCAATTGTCCAATTTTAGGACACTCCATCAAAATCAAAGCTTGAGGGTGGTGGTAAATTTGGTCAAGGAATAAATAGACGAAACTCCTTCCCCGCAAACATTGGCAACAATCCTGTCACACCACCACTTGAAATTCCACAACTACCAACACAATCCAAAAATTCAAAAGAATTTCCCGTGCAATTATTAATGAAAAATTCTGGATTTGGGTGTAAATTTTTTTCAGAAAACCATAAAAAATCTATTGATCGTTAAATATGGAGGCTTTGGGTAAATTGTTTTCAGAGTATTGTATTTTTTAAAGAAGGAATGTGATTGAAGTGTCTTGCTCTTAATAAAATTGATGGAATTGCATCTTTAAAAAAATCAAGAAATCATCAAATATCGTGCTTACCTAGTGCACATTTAACCTCAATTTTTATTATTAATACTAAATTAATTTGGACAAGTTATAATAAAGTTGCATAAAAAAGTTTATTGCCAACGAATAGCGAAAAACATATTCAAATCAAACATTTTAAAATTCATTCATAAGAATAAAAACATTACCACCACCCGCAATATTTGCTTTATCTTTCCTCGAAAGAGAGCTTCGATGGGTGAATTTAATGAGAAAATAAATAAAACAACATCTTCAAATATTAAAACCTAACTCAAAGAGTATTTATTCGTTATTTGAAAACTATTCAATGCACGTGAATAATTTTTTAAATAATTGTTCATATAGGTAATCTTTTAATATTCTTTTTAGCCACCTCAAACGGTAGCTGGAGTGGCGAAGGCAGTGAAGATAGTTCAATCCTAAAAGGAATGAAATGATCATTTATAGGAAACCTGAGAAAATCACAGTTATTGGTTAGCCCTAAAACCCAGCAGATCAAATGAAATTTGGGAGAAATAAAATAGGTTAAGCCGAAAGAACCTTTATATCGGGACGGAGATGGTTATGCCAACTCTCCCGACATTGTTTTCCTGCTCGCTCCTCAATATTCTCAACAACTGAAGCCCATTCTTTCACACCAAAGTCCTCTACCAACTTAATCAGCTCTCTTCATATATACAAATATTAAATTAAAAATAAATTGCTTCTTGTTAAGCAGTTTTGTTTTTTGGTTGGGAAAACAACATAAAATCTTGAATTTTTTAAATTGTTTTTACCTGTCTTTTAGAAGGCCGCGAGTTTACCATCATCTCCTTATGATCAATTGTCCAGTTATAGGACACTCCATCAAAATCAAAGCTTGAGGGTGGTCGAAAATTTGGTCAAGTAAGAATAGGCGAAACTCCCACCCCGCCAACATTCGTTAACAATCCTGTCACACCACCACTTTAAATTACAGAACTACCAAAACAATCCAAAAATTCAAAAGAATTTGCCGTACAACTGTTAATGAAAAATTATGGATTTGGGTGGAAATTGTTTTCAGAAGGCCATAAAAATCTATCGATCGCCAAACATGGAGGCCTTGGGGAACCTGGTTTCAGAGTATTGTATGTTTTAAGGAAGGAATGTGATTGAAGTGTCTTGCTCTTGATAAAATTGATGGAATTGCCTCTAATAAAAATTAATAAATTATAATATAGCGTGCGTACATAGTGCCCATTTAACCTCAATTTTTATGATTAATACTTCATTAATTAGGATAAGTTATAATAAATTTGCATAAAGAGTTCATTGCTAACGTATAACGAAAAAAAAAATCATATAAAACATTTTAAATTTCATTCATATAAGAATAAAAAAATTACCACCACCCGCAATATTTGCTTTATCTTCCATCGAAAGAGAGCTTCAAGGGGCGAACTTAAAGAGAAAATAAAGAAAACAATTTCTCAAAATATTAAAACGTAACTCAAAGAGTATTTATTCATTATTTTCAAACTAGTCAATGCACGTGAATAATTCTTTAAATAATTGTTCATATTAGGTAATATTTTAATATTCTTTTTAGCCACCTCCATATTCTTTTAATATTTATTTAACATTATATATAGAGAGAGAGATCGATAGAGAGATATAGTTCAATCCTAAAAGGAATGAAGTGATCATTTATAGGAAACCAGAGAAAATCACAGTTATTGGATAGCCCTAAAAACCAGCAGATCAAATGAAATTTTGGCAAAATAAAATAGGTCAAGCCGAAAGAACCTTTATATCGGGACGGAGATGGTTATGCCAACTCACCCGACATTGTTTTCCTGCTCGCCCCTCAATATTCTCAACAACGGAAGTCCATTCTTTCACACCAAAGTCCCCTCCCAACTTAATCAGCTCCCTTCAAATATACAAATATTAAATTTAAAAATAAATTGCGTCTTGTTAAGCAGTTTTGTTTTGGTTGGGAAAACAAAATAAATCTTGAATTTTTTAAATTGTTTTTACCTGTCTTTTAGATGGCCGCGAGTTTACCATCATCTCCTTATGATCAATTGTCCAGTTATAGGACACTCCATCAAAATCAAAGGTTGAGGGTGGTGGAAAATTTGGTCAAATAAGAATAGGCGAAACTCCCACCCCGCCAACATTCTTTAACAATCCTGTCACACCACCACTTGAAATTACAGAACTAACAAACCAATCCAAAAAATTCAAAAGAAATTGCCGTACAATTGTTAATGAAAAATTATGGATTTGTGTGGAAATTGTTTTCAGAAGCCCATAAAAATCTATCGATCGCCAAACAAGGAGGCCTTGGGGAATCTGGTTTCAGAGTATTGTATGTTTTAAGGAAGGAATGTGATTGAAGTGTCTTGCTCTTGATAAAATTGATGGAATTGCCTCTAATAAAAATTAAGAAATCATAATATAGCGTGCGTACATAGTGCCCATTTAACCTCAATTTTTATGATTAATACTTCATTAATTAGGATAAGTTATAATAAATTTGCATAAAGAGTTCATTGCTAACGTATAACGGAAAAAAAAATCAAATAAAACATTTTAAATTTAATTCATATAAGAATAAAAAAATTACCACCACCCGCAATATTTGCTTTATCTTCCATCGAAAGAGAGCTTCAAGGGGCGAACTTAATGAGAAAATAAAGAAAACAATTTCTCAAAATATTAAAACGTAACTCAAAGAGTATTTTTTCGTTATTTGCAAACTATTCAATGCACGTGAATAATTCTTTAAATAATTGTTCACATTTGGTAATCTTTTAATATTCTTTTTAGCCACCTCCATATTTTTTAATATTTATGTAACATTATATATAGAGAGAGAGATCGATAGAGAGATATAGTTCTATCCTAAAAGGAATGAAGTGATCATTTATAGGAAACTTGAGAAAATCACAGTTATTGGATAGCCCTAAAAACCAGCAGATCAAATGAAATTTGGGCAAAATAAAATAGGTCAAGCCGAAAGAACCTTTATATCGGGACGGAGATGGTTATGCCAACTCTCCCGACATTGTTTTCCTGCTCGCCCTCAATATTCTCAACAACCGAAGTCCCATTCTTTCACACCAAAGTCCTCTACCAACTTAATCAGCTCCCTTCATATATACAAATATTAAATTAAAAATTAAATTGCTTCTTGTTAAGCGCTTTTAGTTTTTTTGGTTGGGAAAACAACATAAAATCTTGAATTTTTTAAAATTGTTTTTACCTGTCTTTTAGAAGGCCGCGAGTTTACCATCATCTCCTTATGATCAATTGTCCAGCTTATAGGACACTCCATCAAAATCAAAGCTTGAGGGGTGGTGGAAAATTTGGTCAAGTAAGAATAGGCGAAACTCCCACCCCGCCAACATTCGTCAACAATCTCGTCACACCACCACTTGAAATTACAGTAACTAACATAACCAATCCAAAAATTCAAAAGAATTTGCCGTAGAATTGTTAATGAAAAATTATGGATTTGGGTGGAAATTGTTTTCAGAAGCCCATAAAAATCTATCGATCGCCAAACATGGAGGCCTTGGGGAACCTGTTTTCAGAGTATTGTATGTTTTAAGGAAGGAATGTGATTGAAGTGTCTTGCTCTTGATAAAATTGATGGAATTGCCTCTAATAAAAAATTAAGAAATCATAATATAGCGTATGTACATAGTGCCCATTTAACCTCAATTTTTTATGATTAATACTTCATTAATTAGGATAAGTTATAATAAACTTGCATAAAGAGTTCATTGCTAACGTATAACGAAAAAAAAAATCATATAAAACATTTTAAATTTCATTCATATAAGAATAAAAAAATTACCACCACCCGCAATATTTGCTTTATCTTCCATCGAAAGAGAGCTTCAAGGGGCGAACTTAATGAGAAAATAAAGAAAACAATTTCTCAAAATATTAAAACGTAACTCAAAGAGTATTTTTTCGTTATTTGCAAACTATTCAATGCACGTGAATAATTCTTTAAATAATTGTTCATATTAGGTAATCTTTTAATATTTTTTATAGCAACCTCCATATTCTTTTAATATTTATGTAACATTATATATATAGAGAGAGAGATCGATAGAGAGAGATAGTTCAATCCTAAAAGGAATGAAGTGATCATTTATAGGAAACCTGAGAAAATCACAGTTATTGGATAGCCCTAAAACCCAGCAGATCAAATGAAATTTGGGCAAAATAAAATAGGTTAAGCCGAAAGAACCTTTATATCGGGACGGAGAGGGTTATGCCAACTCTCCCGACATTGTTTTCCTGCTCGCCCCACAACATTCCCAACAACTGAAGCCCATTCTTTCACACAAAGTCCTCTACCAACTTAATCAGCTCCCTTCATATATACAAATATTAAATTAAAAATAAATTTCTTCTTGTTAAGCAGTTTTTTGTTTTGGTAGGGAAAACAACATAAATCTTGAATTTTTAAAATTGTTTTTACCGGTCTTTTAGAAGGCCGCGAGATTACCATCATCTCCTTATGATCAATTATCCAGTTATAGGACACTCCATCAAAATCAAAGGTTGGGGGTGGTGGAAAATTTGGTCAAGTAAGAATAGGCGAAACTCCCACCCCGCCAACATTCGTTAACAATCCTGTCACACCACCACTTGAAATTACAGAACTAACAAACAATCCAAAAACTCAAAATAATTTGCCGTACAATTGTTAATGAAAAATTATGGATTTGGGTGGAAATTATTTTCAGAAGCCCATAAAAATCTATCGATCGCCAAACATGGAGGCCTTGGGGAACCTGTTTTCAGAGTATTGTATGTTTTAAGGAAGGAATGTGATTGAAGTGTCTTGCTCTTGATAAAATTGATGGAATTGCCTCTAATAAAAATTAAGAAATCATAATATAGCGTGCGTACATAGTGCCCATTTAACCTCAATTTTTATGATTAATACTTCATTAATTAGGATAAGTTATAATAAATTTGCATAAAGATTTCATTGCTAACGTATAACGAAAAAAAAAATCATATAAAACATTTTAAATTTCATTCATATAAGAATAAAAAAATTACCACCACCCGCAATATTTGCTTTATCTTCCATCGAAAGAGAGCTTCAAGGGGCGAACTTAATAAGAAAATAAAGAAAACAATTTCTCAAAATATTAAAACGTAACTCAAAGAGTATTTTTTCGTTATTTGCAAACTATTCAATGCACGTGAATAATTCTTTAAATAATTGTTCATATTTGGTAATCTTTTAATATTCTTTTTAGCCACCTCCATATTCTTTTAATATTTATGTAACATTATATATATAGAGAGAGAGATCGATAGAGAGAGATAGTTCAATCCTAAAAGGAATGAAGTGATCATTTATAGGAAACCTGAGAAAATCACAGTTATTGGATAGCCCTAAAACCCAGCAGATCAAATGAAATTTGGGCAAAATAAAATAGGTTATGCCGAAAGAACCATTATATCGGGACAGAGATGATTATGCCAATTCACCCGACATTGTTTTCCTGCTCGCCCCTCAATATTCTCAACAACGGAAGTCCATTCTTTCACACCAAAGTCCTCTACCAACTTAATCAACTCCTTTCATATATACAAATATTAAATTAAAATTAAATTGCTTCTTGTTAAGCAGTTTTGTTTTTTGGTTGGGAAAACAACATAAAATCTTGAATTTTTTAAAATTGTTTTTTACTCGTCTTTTAGAAGGCCGCGAGTTTACCATCATCTCCTTATGATCAATTGTCCAGCTTATAGGACACTCCATCAAAATCAAAGGTTGAGGGTGGTGGAAAATTTGGTCAAGTAAGAATAGGCGAAACTCCCACCCCCGCCAACATTCGTCAACAATCCCTGCCACACCACCACTTGAAATTACAGAACTAACAAAACAATCCAAAAATTCAAAAGAATTTGTCGTAGAATTGTTAATGAAAAATTATGGATTTGGGTGGAAATTGTTTTCAGAAGCCCATAAAAATCTATCGATCGCCAAACATGGAGGCCTTGGGGAACCTGTTTTCAGAGTATTGTATGTTTTAAGGAAGGAATGTGATTGAAGTGTCTTGCTCTTGATAAAATTGATGGAATTGCCTCTAATAAAAAATTAAGAAATCATAATATAGCGTGCGTACATAGTGCCCATTTAACCTCAATTTTTATGATTAATACTTCATTAATTAGGATAAGTTATAATAAACTTGCATAAAGAGTTCATTGCTAACGTATAACGAAAAAAAAAATTCATATAAAACATTTTAAATTTCATTCATATAAGAATAAAAAAATTACCACCACCCGCAATATTTGCTTTATCTTCCATCGAAAGAGAGCTTCAAGGGGCGAACTTAATGAGAAAATAAAGAAAACAATTTCTCAAAATATTAAAACGTAACTCAAAGAGTATTTTTTCGTTATTTGCAAACTATTCAATGCACGTGAATAATTCTTTAAATAATTGTTCACATTTGGTAATCTTTTAATATTCTTTTTTAGCCACCTCCATATTCTTTTTAATATTTATGTAACATTATATATAGAGAGAGAGATCGATAGAGAGATATAGTTCTATCCTAAAAGGAATGAAGTGATCATTTATAGGAAACCTGAGAAAATCACAGTTATTGGATAGCCCTAAAACCCAGCAGATCGAATGAAATTTGGGCAAAATAAAATAGGTTAAGCCCAAAGAACCTTTATATCGGGACGGAGATGGTTATGCCAACTCTCCCGACATTGTTTTCCTGCTCGCCCCTCAATATTGTCAACAACGGAAGTCCATTCTTTCACACCAAAGTCCTCTACCAACTTAATCAGCTCCCTTCATATATACAAATATTAAATTAAAAATTAAATTGCTTCTTGTTAAGCGCTTTTAGTTTTTTTTGGTTGGGAAAACAACATAAAATCTTGAATTTTTTAAAATTGTTTTTACCCGCCTTTTAGAAGGCCGCGAGTTTACCATCATCTCCTTATGATCAATTGTCCAGCTTATAGGACACTCCATCAAAATCAAAGCTTGAGGGTGGTGGAAAATTTGGTCAAGTAAGAATAGGCGAAACTCCCACCCCGCCAACATTCGTCAACAATCTCGTCACACCACCACTTGAAATTACAGAACTACCATAACAATCCAAAAATTCAAAAGAATTTGCCGTAGAATTGTTAATGAAAAATTATGGATTTGGGTGGAAATTGTTTTCAGAAGCCCATAAAAATCTATCGATCGCCAAACATGGAGGCCTTGGGGAACCTGTTTTCAGAGTATTGTATGTTTTAAGGAAGGAATGTGATTGAAGTGTCTTGCTCTTGATAAAATTTATGGAATTGCCTCTAATAAAAATTAAGAAATCATAATATAGCGTGCGTACATAGTGCCCATTTAACCTCAATTTTTATGATTAATACTTCATTAATTAGGATAAGTTATAATAAACTTGCATAAAGAGTTCATTGCTAACGTATAACGAAAAAAAAAATTCATATAAAACATTTTAAATTTCATTCATATAAGAATAAAAAAATTACCACCACCCGCAATATTTGCTTTATCTTCCATCGAAAGAGAGCTTCAAGGGGCGAACTTAATGAGAAAATAAAGAAAACAATTTCTCAAAATATTAAAACGTAACTCAAAGAGTATTTTTTCGTTATTAATAAATAAAACTATTTATATTGATAGAGCCAAAGTCGGCCAAAAAGGGGGAGGGGGACTTAAACCAAAAATCCTCCCAAAAGGTGGAAAAACCACCCAAAACATATAAGATAGCTAAGCAATGCAACCTTGCACATTCAAGTGTATGCACAAGGGTGTTACAATTAATACCATGCTATGATGCAAAACCAAAGAAACCCAAACATAAGATCACAAGCCAAGTTTGCTAAGGCGTCCGTGACAGAATTTTTCTCTCGATAAACATGAACAACCTTGCAATCACCAATAAAAGAAAGCATTTTGCGGTCACTAAAAAATCGAAACATTTCAGCCACCATGACCAACAAAATACGAATATACGACACGTGTCTTGTAACCAAATTACAAGACTCGCGATCACTAAAAATCGAAGCATTTCAGCCACCGTGACCAATAAAACGCAAGCATAAGGAAGAAAACGCCGTCCCTAAACAACCCAGATGCAGCAATCCTTTTATCTCCATAGGTAAATGATGATGAGCCATATAGGATTTGGATAATTTTGTAACCCATGCTTCATTTGCCAAGCTATCAGCGACCTTGTTGGTCTCACGATAAATGTGTTTCGATGTTCTTGTGCCAAAAAGCCGAAGTTAAATCGGAACGTCACTGAAGCAATAAAAATATTCAAGAAAATACAGTAGCTTAAGTTTCATACCCAGTAGCTTCTACAACAATATTGGTTGAGTAGTACCCAAAATATTACTCCCAGTAACACAATTAGTGCTTGATTCCCAGCAATATTTTCTTTAAGTTCCGAAATGGTGTTACTTTGATTAATAGGGATGACGTCATCCATTGTAGGTGTGACGTCATCATCAGCAAAAGCCAGCCACAAGATAAAGTGGTCCACTAACAAATATGGAGAGGAAGCAAAGTAATGAAGCAAATATGGAGATTCAAAGTCGGAGTACTGCTGAATGCAAATACTCAGACTATCTTTCACCAAATCTTGCCGATCAAAAAGTGTATATGAAGTTTCCATTTTGGTTACTTGTGGATCTTCTTCCTGAAGAACCTGCGAAGAACATCTAAGAAATCCGAAAATTCACCCATGACCGATCATGGATTTTCTTAGATAGAGGGGTTCTCCAAGCTCTCAATAGACCAGAAATGCCATTTAATATCCCGATCTGTACCGGAAATGATGGAAATCTGAACTTAAAGCCACCAAAGATGGTGTTTTTAGAAAAGATTTTTTTTTTTTTTTTTTCGTTATTTGCAAACTATTCAATGCACGTGAATAATTCTTTAAATAATTGTTCACATTTGGTAATCTTTTAATATTCTTTTTAGCCACCTCCATATTCTTTTAATATTTATGTAACATTATATATATAGAGAGAGAGATCGATAGAGAGATATAGTTCTATCCTAAAAGGAATGAAGTGATCATTTATAGGAAACCTGAGAAAATCAAAGTTATTGGATAGCCCTAAAACCCAGCAGATCGAATGAAATTTGGGCAAAATAAAATAGGTTAAGCCCAAAGAACCTTTATATCGGGACGGAGATGGTTATGCCAACTCTCCCGACATTGTTTTCCTGCTCGCCCCTCAATATTGTCAACAACGGAAGTCCATTCTTTCACACCAAAGTCCTCTACCAACTTAATCAGCTCCCTTCATATATACAAATATTAAATTAAAATTAAATTGCTTCTTGTTAAGCAGTTTAGTTTTTTGGTTGGGAAAACAACATAAAATCTTGAATTTTTTAAATTGTTTTTACCTGCCTTTTAGAAGGCCGCGAGTTTACCATCATCTCCTTATGATCAATTGTCCAGTTATAGGACACTCCATCAAAATCAAAGCTTGAGGGTGGTGGAAAATTTGGTCAAGTAAGAATAGGCGAAACTCCCACCCCGCCAACATTCGTCAACAATCTCGTCACACCACCACTTGAAATTACAGAACTAACATAACAATCCAAAAATTCAAAAGAATTTTGCCGTAGAATTGTTAATGAAAAAATTATGGATTTGGGTGGAAATTGTTTTCTAAGCCCATAAAAATCTATCGATCGCCAAACATGGAGGCCTTGGGGAACCTGGTTTTCGAGTATTGTATGTTTTAAGGAAGGAATGTGATTGAAGTGTCTTGCTCTTGATAAAATTGATGGAATTGCCTCTAATAAAAATTAAGAAATCATAATATAGCGTATGCACATAGTGCCCATTTAACCTCAATTTTTTATGATTAATACTTCAATAATTAGGATAAGTTATAATAAACTTGCATAAAGAGTTCGTTGCTAACGTATAACGAAAAAAAAATTCATATAAAACATTTTCAATTTCATTCATATAAGAATAAAAAAATTACCACCACCCGCAATATTTGCTTTATCTTCCATCGAAAGAGAGCTTCAAGGGGCGAATTTAATGAGAAAATAAAGAAAACAATTTCTCAAAATATTAAAACGTAACTCAAAGAGTATTTATTCGTTATTTGCAAACTAGTCAATGCACGTGAATAATTCTTTAAATAATTGTTCATATTAGGTAATATTTTAATATTCTTTTTAGCCACCTCCATATTCTTTTAATATTTATGTAACATTATATATAGAGAGAGAGATCGATAGAGAGATATAGTTCAATCCTAAAATGAATGAAGTGATCATTTATTGGAAACCTGAGAAAATCACAGTTATTGGATAGCCCTAAAAACCAGCAGATCAAATGAAATTTGGGCAAAATAAAATAGGTTAAGCCGAAAGAACCTTTATATCGGGACGGAGAGGGTTATGCCAACTCTCCCGACATTGTTTTCCTGCTCGCCCCACAACATTCCCAACAACTGAAGCCCATTCTTTCACACAAAGTCCTCTACCAACTTAATCAGCTCCCTTCATATATACAAATATTAAATTAAAAATAAATTGCTTCTTGTTAAGCAGCTTTTTTTGTTTTGGTTGGGAAAACAACATAAAATCTTGAATTTTTTAAAATTGTTTTTACTCGTCTTTTAGAAGGCCGCGAGTTTACCATCATCTCCTTATGATCAATTGTCCAGCTTATAGGACACTCCATCAAAATCAAAGGTTGGGGGTGGTGGAAAATTTGGTCAAGTAAGAATAGGCGAAACTCCCACCCCCGCCAACATTCGTCAACAATCTCGTCACACCACCACTTGAAATTACAGAAACTAACAAACCAATCCAAAAATTCAAAAGAATTTGCCGTACAATTGTTAATGAAAAATTTATGGATTTGGGTGGAAATTGTTTTCGAAGCCCATAAAAAATCTATCGATCGCCAAACATGGAGGCCTCTGGGGAACCCGTTTTCGAGTATTGTATGTTTTAAGGAAGGAATGTGATTGAAGTGTCTTGCTCTTGATAAAATTGATGGAATTGCCTCTAATAAAAAATTAAGAAATCATAATATAGCGTGCGTACATAGTGCCCATTTAACCTCAATTTTTTATGATTAATACTTCATTAATTAGGATAAGTTATAATAAACTTGCATAAAGAGTTCATTGCTAACGTATAACGAAAAAAAAATTCATATAAAACATTTTAAATTTCATTCATATAAGAATAAAAAAATTACCACCACCCGCAATATTTGCTTTATCTTCCATCGAAAGAGAGCTTCAAGGGGCGAACTTTATTGAGAAAATAAAGAAAACAATTTCTTAAAATATTAAAACGTAACTCAAAGAGTATTTATTCGTTATTTGCAAACTAGTCAATGCACGTGAATAATTCTTTAAATAATTGTTCATATTAGGTAATCTTTTAATATTCTTTTATAGCCACCTCCATATTCTTTTTAATATTTATGTAACATTATATATAGAGAGAGAGATCGATAGAGAGATATAGTTCAATCCTAAAAGGAATGAAGTGATCATTTATAGGAAACCCGAGAAAATCACGCTTATTGGATAGCCCTAAAACCCAAAGCAGATCAAATGAAATTTGGGCAAAATAAAATAGGTTAAGCCGAAAGAACCTTTATATCGGGACGGAGATGGTTATGCCAACTCTCCCGACATTGTTTTCCCCGCTCGCCCCTCAATATTCTCAACAACCGAAGCCCATTCTTTCACACCAAAGTCCTCTACCAACTTAATCAGCTCCCTTCATATATACAAATATTAAATTAAAAATTAAATTGCTTCTTGTTAAGCAGCTTTTTTTGTTTTTGGTTGGGAAAACAACATAAAATCTTGAATTTTTTAAAATTGTTTTTTACTCGTCTTTTAGAAGGCCGCGAGTTTACCATCATCTCCTTATGATCAATTGTCCAGCTTATAGGACACTCCATCAAAATCAAAGGTTGAGGGGTGGTGGAAAATTTGGTCAAGTAAGAATAGGCGAAACTCCCACCCCCGCCAACATTCGTCAACAATCTCGCCACACCACCACTTGAAATTACAGTAACTACCATAAACTAATCCAAAAATTCAAAAGAATTTGCCGTAGAATTGTTAATGAAAAATTATGGATTTGGGTGGAAATTGTTTTCGAAGCCCATAAAAATCTATCGATCGCCAAACACGGAGGCCTTGGGGAACCCGCTTTTCGTAGTATTGTATGTTTTAAGGAAGGAATGTGATTGAAGTGTCTTGCTCTTGATAAAATTGATGGAATTGCCTCTAATAAAAATTAAGAAATCATAATATAGCGTGCGTACATAGTGCCCATTTAACCTCAATTTTTATGATTAATACTTCATTAATTAGGATAAGTTATAATAAACTTGCATAAAGAGTTCATTGCTAACGTATAACGAAAAAAAAATTCATATAAAACATTTTAAATTTCATTCATATAAGAATAAAAAAATTACCACCACCCGCAATATTTGCTTTATCTTCCATCGAAAGAGAGCTTCAAGGGGCGAACTTAATGAGAAAATAAAGAAAACAATTTCTTAAAATATTAAATCGTAACTCAAAGAGTATTTATTCGTTATTTGCAAACTAGTCAATGCACGTGAATAATTCTTTAAATAATTGTTCATATTAGGTAATATTTTAATATTCTTTTTAGCCACCTCCATATTCTTTTAATATTTATGTAACATTATATATAGAGAGAGAGATCGATAGAGAGATATAGTTCAATCCTAAAATGAATGAAGTGATCATTTATAGGAAACCCGAGAAAATCACAGCTTATTGGATAGCCCTAAAACCCAGCAGATCAAAATGAAATTTGGGCAAAATAAAATAGGTTAAGCCGAAAGAACCTTTATATCGGGACGGAGATGGTTATGCCAACTCTCCCGACATTGTTTTCCCTGCTCGCCCCTCAATATTCTCAACAACGGAAGTCCATTCTTTCACACCAAAGTCCTCTACCAACTTAATCAGCTCCCTTCATTTATACAAATATTAAATTAAAAATAAATTGCTTCTTGTTAAGCAGTTTTTTGTTTTGGTTGGGAAAACAACATAAATCTTGAATTTTTAAAATTGTTTTTACCGGTCTTTTAGAAGGCCGCGAGTTTACCATCATCTCCTTATGATCAATTGTCCAGTTATAGGACACTCCATCAAAATCAAAGGTTGGGGGTGGTGGAAAATTTGGTCAAGTAAGAATAGGCGAAACTCCCACCCCGCCAACATTCGTTAACAATCCTGTCACACCACCACTTGAAATTACAGAACTAACAAACCAATCCAAAAATTCAAAAGAATTTGCCGTACAATTGTGAATGAAAATTTATGGATTTGGGTGGAAATTGTTTTCAGAAGCCCATAAAAATCTATCGATCGCCAAACATGGAGGCCTTGGGGAACCTGCTTTCAGAGTATTGTATGTTTTAAGGAAGGAATGTGATTGAAGTGTCTTGCTCTTGATAAAATTGATGGAATTGCCTCTAATAAAAATTAAGAAATCCTAATATAGCGTGCGTACATAGTGCCCATTTAACCCCTATTTTTATGATTAATACTTCAATAATTAGGATAAGTTATAATAAACTTGTATAAAGAGTTCGTTGCTAACGTATAACGAAAAAAAAATTCATATAAAACATTTTCAATTTCATTCATATAAGAATAAAAAAATTACCACCACCCGCAATATTTGCTTTATCTTCCATCGAAAGAGAGCTTCAAGGGGCGAATTTAATGAGAAAATAAAGAAAACAATTTCTTAAAATATTAAAACGTAACTCAAAGAGTATTTATTCGTTATTTGCAAACTAGTCAATGCACGTGAATAATTCTTTAAATAATTGTTCATATTAGGTAATCTTTTAATATTCTTTTATAGCCACCTCCATATTCTTTTTAATATTTATGTAACATTATATATAGAGAGAGAGATCGATAGAGAGATATAGTTCAATCCTAAAAGGAATGAAGTGATCATTTATAGGAAACCCGAGAAAATCACAGCTTATTGGATAGCCCTAAAAACCCAAAGCAGATCAAATGAAATTTGGGCAAAATAAAATAGGTTAAGCCGAAAGAACCTTTATATCGGGACAGAGATGGTTATGCCAACTCTCCCGACATTGTTTTCCCTGCTCGCCCCTCAATATTCTCAACAACCGAAGTCCCATTCTTTCACACCAAAGTCCTCTACCAACTTAATCAGCTCCCTTCATATATACAAATATTAAATTAAAATTAAATTGCTTCTTGTTAAGCAGCTTTTTTGTTTTTTGGTTGGGAAAACAACATAAAATCTTGAATTTTTTAAAATTGTTTTTACCTCGCCTTTTTAGAAGGCCGCGAGTTTACCATCATCTCCTTATGATCAATTGTCCAGCTTATAGGACACTCCATCAAAATCAAAGGTTGAGGGGTGGTGGAAAATTTGGTCAAGTAAGAATAGGCGAAACTCCCACCCCCGCCAACATTCGTCAACAATCTCGCCACACCACCACTTGAAATTACAGAACTAACAAAACAATCCAAAAATTCAAAAGAATTTGCCGTAGAATTGTTAATGAAAAATTATGGATTTGGGTGGAAATTGTTTTCGAAGCCCATAAAAAATCTATCGATCGCCAAACATGGAGGCCTTGGGGGAACCCGTTTTCGAGTATTGTATGTTTTAAGGAAGGAATGTGATTGAAGTGTCTTGCTCTTGATAAAATTGATGGAATTGCCTCTAATAAAAAATTAAGAAATCATAATATAGCGTGCGTACATAGTGCCCATTTAACCTCAATTTTTATGATTAATACTTCATTAATTAGGATAAGTTATAATAAACTTGCATAAAGAGTTCATTGCTAACGTATAACGAAAAAAAAATTCATATAAAACATTTTAAATTTCATTCATATAAGAATAAAAAAATTACCACCACCCGCAATATTTGCTTTATCTTCCATCGAAAGAGAGCTTCAAGGGGGCGAACTTAATGAGAAAATAAAGAAAACAATTTCTCAAAATATTAAAACGTAACTCAAAGAGTATTTATTCGTTATTTGCAAACTAGTCAATGCACGTGAATAATTCTTTAAATAATTGTTCATATTTGGTAATCTTTTAATATTCTTTTTAGCCACCTCCATATTCTTTTTAATATTTATGTAACATTATATATAGAGAGAGAGATCGATAGAGAGATATAGTTCAATCCTAAAAGGAATGAAGTGATCATTTATAGGAAACCTGAGAAAATCACAGTTATTGGATAGCCCTAAAACCCAGCAGATCAAATGAAATTTGGGCAAAATAAAATAGGTTAAGCCGAAAGAACCTTTATATCGGGACGGAGATGGTTATGCCAACTCTCCCGACATTGTTTTCCCTCGCTCGCCCTCAATATTCTCAACAACTGAAGTCCCATTCTTTCACACCAAAGTCCTCTACCAACTTAATCACCTCCCTTCATATATACAAATATTAAATTAAAAATTAAATTGCTTCTTGTTAAGCAGCTTTTTTTGTTTTTGGTTGGGAAAACAACATAAAATCTTGAATTTTTTAAAATTGTTTTTACCCGCCTTTTTAGAAGGCCGCGAGTTTACCATCATCTCCTTATGATCAATTGTCCAGCTTATAGGACACTCCATCAAAATCAAAGCTTGAGGGTGGTGGAAAATTTGGTCAAGTAAGAATAGGCGAAACTCCCACCCCCGCCAACATTCGTCAACAATCTCGTCACACCACCACTTGAAATTACAGAACTACCATAACAATCCAAAAATTCAAAAGAATTTGCCGTAGAATTGTTAATGAAAAATTATGGATTTGGGTGGAAATTGTTTTCTAAGCCCATAAAAATCTATCGATCGCCAAACATGGAGGCCTCTGGGGAACCCTGCTTTTCGAGTATTGTATGTTTTAAGGAAGGAATGTGATTGAAGTGTCTTGCTCTTGATAAAATTGATGGAATTGCCTCTAATAAAAAATTAAGAAATCATAATATAGCGTATGTACATAGTGCCCATTTAACCTCAATTTTTTATGATTAATACTTCATTAATTAGGATAAGTTATAATAAACTTGCATAAAGAGTTCATTGCTAACGTATAACGAAAAAAAAATTCATATAAAACATTTTAAATTTCATTCATATAAGAATAAAAAATTACCACCACCCGCAATATTTGCTTTATCTTCCATCGAAAGAGAGCTTCAAGGGGCGAACTTAATGAGAAAATAAAGAAAACAATTTCTCAAAAATATTAAAACGTAACTCAAAGAGTATTTTTTCGTTATTAATAAATAAAACTATTTATATTGATAGAGCCAAAGTCGGCCAAAAAGGGGAGGGGGACTTAAACCAAAACCTCCCAAAAGGTGGAAAACCACCCAAAACATATAAGATAGCTAAGCAATGCAACCTTGCACATTCAAGTGTATGCACAAGGGTGTTACAATTAATACCATGCTATGATGCAAAACCAAAGAAACCCAAACATAAGATCACAAGCCAAGTTTGCTAAGGCGTCCGTGACAGAATTTTTCTCTCGATAAACATGAACAACCTTGCAATCACCAATAAAAGAAAGCATTTTACGGTCACTAAAAAATCGAAACATTTCAGCCACCATGACCAACAAAATACTGAATATACGACACGTGTCTTGTAACCAAATTACAAGACTCAGCGATCACTAAAAAATCGAAGCATTTCAGCCACCGTGACCAATAAAACGCAAGCATAAGGAAGAAAACGCCGTCCCTAAACAACCCAGATGCAGCAATCCTTTTTATCTCCATAGGTAAATGATGATGAGCCATATAGGATTTGGATAATTTTGTAACCCATGCTTCATTTGCTAAGCTATCAGCGACCTTGTTGGTCTCACGATAAATGTGTTTCGATGTTCTTGTGCCAAAAAGCCGAAGTTAAATCGGAACGTCACTGAAGCAATAAAAATATTCAAGAAAATACAGTAGCTTAAGTTTCATACCCAGTAGCTTCTACAACAATATTGGTTGAGTAGTACCCAAAATATTACTCCCAGTAACACAATTAGTGCTTGATTCCCAGCAATATTTTCTTTAAGTTCCGAAATGGTGTTACTTTGATTAATAGGGATGACGTCATCCATTGTAGGTGTGACGTCATCATCAGCAAAAGCCAGCCACAAGATAAAGTGGTCCACTAACAAATATGGAGAGGAAGCAAAGTAATGAAGCAAATATGGAGATTCAAAGTCGGAGTACTGCTGAATGCAAATACTCAGACTATCTTTCACCAAATCTTGCCGATCAAAAAGTGTATATGAAGTTTCCATTTTGGTTACTTGTGGATCTTCTTCCTGAAGAACCTGCGAAGAACATCTAAGAAATCCGAAAATTCACCCATGACCGATCATGGATTTTCTTAGATAGAGGGGTTCTCCAAGCTCTCAATAGACCAGAAATGCCATTTAATATCCCGATCTGTACCGGAAATGATGGAAATCTGAACTTAAAGCCACCAAAGATGGTGTTTTTAGAAAAGATTCGTTATTTGCAAACTATTCAATGCACGTGAATAATTCTTTAAATAATTGTTCACATTAGGTAATCTTTTAATATTCTTTTATAGCAACCTCCATATTCTTTTAATATTTATGTAACATTATAAATATAGAGAGAGAGATCGATAGAGAGATATAGTTCAATCCTAAAAGGAATGAAGTGATCATTTATAGGAAACTCTGAGAAAATCACAGTTATTGGATAGCCCTAAAACCCAAAGCAGATCAAAATGAAATTTGGGCAAAATAAAATAGGTTAAGCCCGAAAGAACCTTTATATCGGGACGGAGATGGTTATGCCAACTCTCCCGACATTGTTTTCCCGCTCGCCCCCTCAATATTGTCAACAACTGAAGTCCATTCTTTCACACCAAAGTCCTCTACCAACTTAATCAGCTCCCTTCATATATACAAATATTAAATTAAAATTAAATTGCTTCTTGTTAAGCAGTTTTGTTTTTTTTGGTTGGGAAAAACAACATAAAATCTTGAATTTTTTAAAATTGTTTTTACCTGCCTTTTAGAAGGCCGCGAGTTTACCATCATCTCCTTATGATCAATTGTCCAGCTTATAGGACACTCCATCAAAATCAAAGCTTGAGGGTGGTGGAAAATTTGGTCAAGTAAGAATAGGCGAAACTCCCACCCCGCCAACATTCGTCAACAACTCTGCTACACCACCACTTGAAATTACAGAACTACCATAACAATCCAAAAATTCAAAAGAATTTTGCCGTAGAATTGTTAATGAAAAATTATGGATTTGGGTGGAAATTGTTTTTGAAGCCCATAAAAATCTATCGATCGCCAAACATGGAGGCCTTGGGGAACCTCGCTTTTCGAGTATTGTATGTTTTAAGGAAGGAATGTGATTGAAGTGTCTTGCTCTTGATAAAATTGATGGAATTGCCTCTAATAAAAAATTAAGAAATCATAATATAGCATGCGTACATAGTGCCCATTTAACCTCAATTTTTATGATTAATACTTCATTAATTAGGATAAGTTATAATAAACTTGCATAAAGAGTTCATTGCTAACGTATAACGAAAAAAAAAATTCATATAAAACATTTTAAATTTCATTCATATAAGAATAAAAAAATTACCACCACCCGCAATATTTGCTTTATCTTCCATCGAAAGAGAGCTTCAAGGGGCGAACTTAATGAGAAAATAAAGAAAACAATTTCTCAAAATATTAAAACGTAACTCAAAGAGTATTTTTTTCGTTATTTGCAAACTATTCAATGCACGTGAATAATTCTTTAAATAATTGTTCATATTAGGTAATCTTTTAATATTCTTTTTAGCCACCTCCATATTCTTTTAATATTTATGTAACATTATATATAGAGAGAGAGAGATCGATAGAGAGAAATAGTTCAATCCTAAAAGGAATGAAGTGATCATTTATAGGAAACCTGAGAAAATCACAGTTATTGGATAGCCCTAAAACCCAAAGCAGATCAAATGAAATTTGGGCAAAATAAAATAGGTTAAGCCGAAAGAACCTTTATATCGGGACGGAGATGGTTATGCCAACTCTCCCGACATTGTTTTCCCTCGCTCGCCCCACAATATTCTCAACAACTCGAAGCCCATTCTTTCACACCAAAGTCCTCT
Organism: Vinca minor; assembly: GCA_026122235.1. Taxonomy (NCBI): domain Eukaryota; kingdom Viridiplantae; phylum Streptophyta; class Magnoliopsida; order Gentianales; family Apocynaceae; genus Vinca; species Vinca minor. The sequence goes on along the minus strand of JAOCZM010000259.1, from coordinate 248,159 downwards.
ACCAACTTAATCACCTCCCTTCATACATACAAATATTAAATTAAAAATAAATTGCTTCTTGTTAAGCAGCTTTTTTTGTTTTGGTTGGGAAAACAACATAAATATCTTGAATTTTTAAAATTGTTTTTTACCCGGTCTTTTAGAAGGCCGCGAGTTTATCATCATCTCCTTATGTTCAATTATCCAGTTATAGGACACTCCATCAAAATCAAAGGTTGGGGGTGGTGGAAAATTTGGTCAAGTAAGAATAGGCGAAACTCCCACCCCGCCTACATTCGTCAACAATCCTGTTACACCACCACTTGAAATTACAAAACTAACAAACCAATCCAAAAATTCAAAAGAATTTTGCCGTACAATTGTTAATGAAAATTTATGGATTTGGGTGGAAATTGTTTTCAGAAGCCCATAAAAATCTATCGATCGCCAAACATGGAGGCCTTGGGGAACTCGTTTTCAGAGTATTGTATGTTTTAAGGAAGGAATGTGATTGAAGTGTCTTGCTCTTGATAAAATTGATGGAATTGCCTCTAATAAAAATTAAGAAATCATAATATACCGTGCGTACATAGTGCCCATTTAACCTCAATTTTTATGATTAATACTTCATTAATTAGGATAAGTTATAATAAACTTGCATAAAGAGTTCATTGCTAACGTATAACGAAAAAAAAAATTCATATAAAACATTTTAAATTTCATTCATATAAGAATAAAAAAATTACCACCACCCGCAATATTTGCTTTATCTTCCATCGAAAGAGAGCTTCAAGGGGCGAATTTATTGAGAAATAAAGAAACAATTTCTTAAAATATTAAAACGTAACTCAAAGAGTATTTATTCGTTATTTGCAAACTAGTCAATGCACGTGAATAATTCTTTAAATAATTGTTCATATTAGGTAATCTTTTAATATTCTTTATAGCAACCTCCATATTCTTTTAATATTTATGTAACATTATAAATAGAGAGAGAGATCGATAGAGAGAGATAGTTCAATCCTAAAAGGAATGAAGTGATCATTTATAGGAAACCCGAGAAAATCACGCTTATTGGATAGCCCTAAAACCCAAAGCAGATAAAATGAAATTTGGGCAAAATAAAATAGGTTAAGACGAAAGAACCTTTATATCGGGACAGAGATGGTTATGCCAACTCTCCCGACATTGTTTTCCCGCTCGCCCCCTCAATATTGTCAACAACTGAAGTCCCATTCTTTCACACCAAAGTCCTCTACCAACTTAATCAGCTCCCTTCATACATACAAATATTAAATTAAAAATTAAATTGCTTCTTGTTAAGCAGCTTTTTTTGTTTTTGGTTGGGAAAACAACATAAAATCTTGAATTTTTTAAAATTGTTTTTTACCTCGCCTTTTAGAAGGCCGCGAGTTTACCATCATCTCCTTATGATCAATTGTCCAGCTTATAGGACACTCCATCAAAATCAAAGCTTGAGGGTGGTGGAAAATTTGGTCAAGTAAGAATAGGCGAAACTCCCACCCCGCCAACATTCGTCAACAATCTCGTCACACCACCACTTGAAATTACAGAACTACCATAACAATCCAAAAATTCAAAAGAATTTGCCGTAGAATTGTTAATGAAAAATTATGGATTTGGGTGGAAATTGTTTTCAGAAGCCCATAAAAATCTATCGATCGCCAAACATGGAGGCCTTGGGGAACCTGTTTTCAGAGTATTGTATGTTTTAAGGAAGGAATGTGATTGAAGTGTCTTGCTCTTGATAAAATTGATGGAATTGCCTCTAATAAAAATTAAGAAATCCTAATATAGCGTGCGTACATAGTGCCCATTTAACCCCTATTTTTATGATTAATACTTCAATAATTAGGATAAGTTATAATAAACTTGTATAAAGAGTTCGTTGCTAACGTATAACGAAAAAAAAATTCATATAAAACATTTTCAATTTCATTCATATAAGAATAAAAAAATTACCACCACCCGCAATATTTGCTTTATCTTCCATCGAAAGAGAGCTTCAAGGGGCGAATTTATTGAGAAATAAAGAAACAATTTCTTAAAATATTAAATCGTAACTCAAAGAGTATTTATTCGTTATTTGCAAACTAGTCAATGCACGTGAATAATTCTTTAAATAATTGTTCATATTAGGTAATATTTTAATATTCTTTTTAGCCACCTCCATATTCTTTTTAATATTTATGTAACATTATAAATAGAGAGAGAGATCGATAGAGAGAGATAGTTCAATCCTAAAAAGGAATGAAGTGATCATTTATAGGAAACCCGAGAAAATCACGCTTATTGGATAGCCCTAAAACCCAAAGCAGATAAAATGAAATTTGGGCAAAATAAAATAGGTTAAGACGAAAGAACCTTTATATCGGGACAGAGATGGTTATGCCAACTCTCCCGACATTGTTTTCCCTCGCCGCCCCTCAATATTGTCAACAACGGAAGTCCATTCTTTCACACCAAAGTCCTCTACCAACTTAATCAGCTCCCTTCATACATACAAATATTAAATTAAAAATTAAATTGCTTCTTGTTAAGCAGCTTTTGTTTTTTTGGTTGGGAAAACAACATAAAATCTTGAATTTTTTAAATTGTTTTTACCTGCCTTTTAGAAGGCCGCGAGTTTACCATCATCTCCTTATGATCAATTGTCCAGTTATAGGACACTCCATCAAAATCAAAGCTTGAGGGTGGTGGAAAATTTGGTCAAGTAAGAATAGGCGAAACTCCCACCCCGCCAACATTCGTCAACAATCCTGTCACACCACCACTTGAAATTACAGAACTACCATAACAATCCAAAAATTCAAAAGAATTTGCCGTAGAATTGTTAATGAAAAATTATGGATTTGGGTGGAAATTGTTTTCAGAAGCCCATAAAAATCTATCGATCGCCAAACATGGAGGCCTTGGGGAACCTGTTTTCAGAGTATTGTATGTTTTAAGGAAGGAATGTGATTGAAGTGTCTTGCTCTTGATAAAATTGATGGAATTGCCTCTAATAAAAATTAAGAAATCATAATATAGCGTGCGTACATAGTGCCCATTTAACCTCAATTTTTATGATTAATACTTCATTAATTAGGATAAGTTATAATAAACTTGCATAAAGAGTTCATTGCTAACGTATAACGAAAAAAAAATTCATATAAAACATTTTAAATTTCATTCATATAAGAATAAAAAAATTACCACCACCCGCAATATTTGCTTTATCTTCCATCGAAAGAGAGCTTCAAGGGGCGAATTTATTGAGAAATAAAGAAACAATTTCTTAAAATATTAAAACGTAACTCAAAGAGTATTTATTCGTTATTTGCAAACTAGTCAATGCACGTGAATAATTCTTTAAATAATTGTTCATATTAGGTAATCTTTTAATATTCTTTATAGCAACCTCCATATTCTTTTTAATATTTATGTAACATTATAAATAGAGAGAGAGATCGATAGAGAGAGATAGTTCAATCCTAAAAGGAATGAAGTGATCATTTATAGGAAACCCGAGAAAATCACAGCTTATTGGATAGCCCTAAAACCCAAAGCAGATAAAAATGAAATTTGGGCAAAATAAAATAGGTTAAGACGAAAGAACCTTTATATCGGGACAGAGATGGTTATGCCAACTCTCCCGACATTGTTTTCCCTCGCCGCCCTCAATATTGTCAACAACGGAAGTCCATTCTTTCACACCAAAGTCCTCTACCAACTTAATCAGCTCCCTTCATACATACAAATATTAAATTAAAATTAAATTGCTTCTTGTTAAGCAGCTTTTGTTTTTTTGGTTGGGAAAACAACATAAAATCTTGAATTTTTTAAAATTGTTTTTACCCGCCTTTTAGAAGGCCGCGAGTTTACCATCATCTCCTTATGATCAATTGTCCAGCTTATAGGACACTCCATCAAAATCAAAGCTTGAGGGTGGTGGAAAATTTGGTCAAGTAAGAATAGGCGAAACTCCCACCCCGCCAACATTCGTCAACAATCCTGTCACACCACCACTTGAAATTACAGAACTACCATAACAATCCAAAAATTCAAAAGAATTTGCCGTAGAATTGTTAATGAAAAATTATGGATTTGGGTGGAAATTGTTTTCAGAAGCCCATAAAAATCTATCGATCGCCAAACATGGAGGCCTTGGGGAACCTGCTTTCAGAGTATTGTATGTTTTAAGGAAGGAATGTGATTGAAGTGTCTTGCTCTTGATAAAATTGATGGAATTGCCTCTAATAAAAATTAAGAAATCATAATATAGCGTGCGTACATAGTGCCCATTTAACCTCAATTTTTATGATTAATACTTCATTAATTAGGATAAGTTATAATAAACTTGCATAAAGAGTTCATTGCTAACGTATAACGAAAAAAAAATTCATATAAAACATTTTAAATTTCATTCATATAAGAATAAAAAAATTACCACCACCCGCAATATTTGCTTTATCTTCCATCGAAAGAGAGCTTCAAGGGGCGAATTTATTGAGAAATAAAGAAAACAATTTCTTAAAATATTAAAACGTAACTGAAAGAGTATTTATTCGTTATTTGCAAACTAGTCAATGCACGTGAATAATTCTTTAAATAATTGTTCATATTAGGTAATCTTTTAATATTCTTTATAGCAACCTCCATATTCTTTTTAATATTTATGTAACATTATAAATAGAGAGAGAGATCGATAGAGAGAGATAGTTCAATCCTAAAAGGAATGAAGTGATCATTTATAGGAAACCCGAGAAAATCACGGTTATTGGATAGCCCTAAAACCCAGCAGATCAAAATGAAATTTGGGCAAAATAAAATAGGTTAAGACGAAAGAACCTTTATATCGGGACAGAGATGGTTATGCCAACTCTCCCGACATTGTTTTCTCGCTCGCCCCCTCAATATTGTCAACAACTGAAGTCCCATTCTTTCACACCAAAGTCCTCTACCAACTTAATCAGCTCCCTTCATATATACAAATATTAAATTAAAAATTAAATTGCTTCTTGTTAAGCAGCTTTTTTTGTTTTTGGTTGGGAAAACAACATAAAATCTTGAATTTTTTAAAATTGTTTTTACCTGCCTTTTAGAAGGCCGCGAGTTTACCATCATCTCCTTATGATCAATTGTCCAGTTATAGGACACTCCATCAAAATCAAAGCTTGAGGGGTGGTGGAAAATTTGGTCAAGTAAGAATAGGCGAAACTCCCACCCCGCCAACATTCGTCAACAATCTCGTCACACCACCACTTGAAATTACAGAAACTAACATAACCAATCCAAAAAATTCAAAAGAATTTTGCCGTAGAATTGTTAATGAAAAATTTATGGATTTGGGTGGAAATTGTTTTCGAAGCCCATAAAAAATCTATCGATCGCCAAACATGGAGGCCTTGGGGAACTCGTTTTCGAGTATTGTATGTTTTAAAGGAAGGAATGTGATTGAAGTGTCTTGCTCTTGATAAAATTGATGGAATTGCCTCTAATAAAAAATTAAGAAATCATAATATAGCGTGCGTACGTAGTGCCCATTTAACCTCAATTTTTATGATTAATACTTCATTAATTAGGATAAGTTATAATAAACTTGCATAAAGAGTTCATTGCTAACGTATAACGAAAAAAAAAATCCATATAAAACATTTTAAATTTCATTCATATAAGAATAAAAAAATTACCACCACCCGCAATATTTGCTTTATCTTCCATCGAAAGAGAGCTTCAAGGGGCGAATTTATTGAGAAATAAAGAAACAATTTCTTAAAATATTAAAACGTAACTCAAAGAGTATTTATTCGTTATTTGCAAACTAGTCAATGCACGTGAATAATTCTTTAAATAATTGTTCATATTAGGTAATCTTTTAATATTCTTTATAGCAACCTCCATATTCTTTTAATATTTATGTAACATTATAAATAGAGAGAGAGATCGATAGAGAGAGATAGTTCAATCCTAAAAGGAATGAAGTGATCATTTATAGGAAACCCGAGAAAATCACGAGTTATTGGATAGCCCTAAAACCCAGCAGATAAAAATGAAATTTGGGCAAAATAAAATAGGTTAAGACGAAAGAACCTTTATATCGGGACAGAGATGGTTATGCCAACTCTCCCGACATTGTTTTCTGCTCGCCCCCTCAATATTGTCAACAACGGAAGTCCATTCTTTCACACCAAAGTCCTCTACCAACTTAATCAGCTCCCTTCATATATACAAATATTAAATTAAAATTAAATTGCTTCTTGTTAAGCGGTTTTTGTTTTTTTGGTTGGGAAAACAACATAAAATCTTGAATTTTTTAAAATTGTTTTTACCCGCCTTTTAGAAGGCCGCGAGTTTACCATCATCTCCTTATGATCAATTGTCCAGTTATAGGACACTCCATCAAAATCAAAGCTTGAGGGTGGTGGAAAATTTGGTCAAGTAAGAATAGGCGAAACTCCCACCCCGCCAACATTCGTCAACAATCCTGTCACACCACCACTTGAAATTACAGAACTACCATAACAATCCAAAAATTCAAAAGAATTTGCCGTAGAATTGTTAATGAAAAATTATGGATTTGGGTGGAAATTGTTTTCAGAAGCCCATAAAAATCTATCGATCGCCAAACATGGAGGCCATGGGGAACTCGCTTTTCGAGTATTGTATGTTTTAAGGAAGGAATGTGATTGAAGTGTCATGCTCTAGATAAAATTGATGGAATTGCCTCTAATAAAAATAAAGAAATCATAATATAGCGTGCGTACGTAGTGCCCATTTAACCTCAATTTTTATGATTAATACTTCATTAATTAGGATAAGTTATAATAAACTTGCATAAAGAGTTCATTGCTAACGTATAACGAAAAAAAAAATCCATATAAAACATTTTAAATTTCATTCATATAAGAATAAAAAAATTACCACCACCAGCAATATTTGCTTTATCTTCCATCGAAAGAGAGCTTCAAGGGGCGAACTTAATGATAAAATAAAGAAAAAAATTTCTCAAAATATTAAAACGTAACTCAAAGAGTATTTTTTCGTTATTTGCAAACTATTCAATGCACGTGAATAATTCTTTAAATAATTGTTCACATTTGGTAATCTTTTAATATTCTTTTTAGCCACCTCCATATTCTTTTAATATTTATGTAACATTATATATAGAGAGAGAGATCGATAGAGAGATATAGTTCAATCCTAAAAGGAATGAAGTGATCATTTATAGGAAACCTGAGAAAATCACAGTTATTGGATAGCCCTAAAACCCAGCAGATCAAATGAAATTTGGGCAAAATAAAATAGGTTAAGCCGAAGGAACCTTTATATCGGGACAGAGATGGTTATGCCAACTCTCCCGACATTGTTTTCCTGCTCGCCCCACAATATTCTCAACAACTGAAGCCCATTCTTTCACACCAAAGTCCTCTACCAACTTAATCAGCTCCCTTCATACATACAAATATTAAATTAAAAATAAATTGCTTCTTGTTAAGCAGTTTTTTGTTTTGGTTGGGAAAACAACATATATCTTGAATTTTTTAAAATTGTTTTTACCGGTCTTTTAGAAGGCCGCGAGTTTACCATCATCTCCTTATGTTCAATTATCCAGTTATAGGACACTCCATCAAAATCAAAGGTTGGGGGTGGTGGAAAATTTGGTCAAGTAAGAATAGGCGAAACTCCCACACCGCCAACATTCGTCAACAATCCTGTTACAGCACCACTTGAAATTACAAAACTAACAAACCAATCCAAAAATTCAAAAGAATTTTGCCGTACAATTGTTAATGAAAATTTATGGATTTGGGTGGAAATTGTTTTCAGAAGCCCATAAAAATCTATCGATCGCCAAACATTGAGGCCTTGGGGAACTCGTTTTCAGAGTATTGTATGTTTTAAAGAAGGAATGTAATTGAAGTGTCTTGCTCTTGATAAAATTGATGGAATTGCCTCTAATAAAAATTAAGAAATCATAATATGGTGTGCGTACGTAGTGCCCATTTAACCTCAATTTTTATGATTAATACTTCATTAATTAGGATAAGTTATAATAAACTTGCATAAAGAGTTCATTGCTAACGTATAACGAAAAAAAAAATCCATATAAAACATTTTAAATTTCATTCATATAAGAATAAAAAAATTACCACCACCCGCAATATTTGCTTTATCTTCCATCGAAAGAGAGCTTCAAGGGGCGAATTTATTGAGAAATAAAGAAACAATTTCTTAAAATATTAAAACGTAACTCAAAGAGTATTTATTCGTTATTTGCAAACTAGTCAATGCACGTGAATAATTCTTTAAATAATTGTTCATATTAGGTAATCTTTTAATATTCTTTATAGCAACCTCCATATTCTTTTTAATATTTATGTAACATTATAAATAGAGAGAGATCGATAGAGAGAGATAGTTCAATCCTAAAAGGAATGAAGTGATCATTTATAGGAAACCCGAGAAAATCACGGTTATTGGATAGCCCTAAAACCCAAAGCAGATAAAAATGAAATTTGGGCAAAATAAAATAGGTTAAGACGAAAGAACCTTTATATCGGGACGAGAGATGGTTATGCCAACTCTCCCGACATTGTTTTCTCGCTCGCCCCTCAATATTGTCAACAACGGAAGTCCATTCTTTCACACCAAAGTCCTCTACCAACTTAATCAGCTCCCTTCATATATACAAATATTAAATTAAAATTAAATTGCTTCTTGTTAAGCAGTTTTGTTTTTTGGTTGGGAAAACAACATAAAATCTTGAATTTTTTAAAATTGTTTTTACCCGCCTTTTTAGAAGGCCGCGAGTTTACCATCATCTCCTTATGATCAATTGTCCAGTTATAGGACACTCCATCAAAATCAAAGCTTGAGGGTGGTGGAAAATTTGGTCAAGTAAGAATAGGCGAAACTCCCACCCCGCCAACATTCGTCAACAATCTGTCACACCACCACTTGAAATTACAGAACTACCATAACAATCCAAAAATTCAAAAGAATTTGCCGTAGAATTGTTAATGAAAAATTATGGATTTGGGTGGAAATTGTTTTTGAAGCCCATAAAAATCTATCGATCGCCAAACATGGAGGCCATGGGGAACCTGCTTTCAGAGTATTGTATGTTTTAAGGAAGGAATGTGATTGAAGTGTCATGCTCTAGATAAAATTGATGGAATTGCCTCTAATAAAAATAAAGAAATCATAATATAGCGTGCGTACGTAGTGCCCATTTAACCTCAATTTTTTATGATTAATACTTCATTAATTAGGATAAGTTATAATAAACTTGCATAAAGAGTTCATTGCTAACGTATAACGAAAAAAAAATCCATATAAAACATTTTAAATTTCATTCATATAAGAATAAAAAAATTACCACCACCCAGCAATATTTGCTTTATCTTCCATCGAAAGAGAGCTTCAAGGGGCGAACTTAATGATAAAATAAAGAAAAAAATTTCTCAAAATATTAAAACGTAACTCAAAGAGTATTTTTTCGTTATTTGCAAACTATTCAATGCACGTGAATAATTCTTTAAATAATTGTTCACATTTGGTAATCTTTTAATATTCTTTTTAGCCACCTCCATATTCTTTTAATATTTATGTAACATTATATATAGAGAGAGAGATCGATAGAGAGATATAGTTCAATCCTAAAAGGAATGAAGTGATCATTTATAGGAAACCCCGAGAAAATCACAGGTTATTGGATAGCCCTAAAACCCAACGAGATCAAATGAAATTTGGGCAAAATAAAATAGGTTAAGCCGAAGGAACCTTTATATCGGGACAGAGATGGTTATGCCAACTCTCCCGACATTGTTTTCCTGCTCGCCCCACAATATTCTCAACAACTGAAGCCCATTCTTTCACACCAAAGTCCTCTACCAACTTAATCAGCTCCCTTCATACATACAAATATTAAATTAAAAATAAATTGCTTCTTGTTAAGCAGTTTTTTGTTTTGGTTGGGAAAACAACATATATCTTGAATTTTTAAAATTGTTTTTACCGGTCTTTTAGAAGGCCGCGAGTTTACCATCATCTCCTTATGTTCAATTATCCAGTTATAGGACACTCCATCAAAATCAAAGGTTGGGGGTGGTGGAAAATTTGGTCAAGTAAGAATAGGCGAAACTCCCACACCGCCAACATTCGTCAACAATCTCATTCATGACACCACTTGAAATTACAAAACTAACAAACCAATCCAAAAATTCAAAAGAATTTTGCCGTACAATTGTTAATGAAAATTTATGGATTTGGGTGGAAATTGTTTTCAGAAGCCCATAAAAATCTATCGATCGCCAAACATTGAGGCCTTGGGGAACTCGTTTTCAGAGTATTGTATGTTTTAAAGAAGGAATGTAATTGAAGTGTCTTGCTCTTGATAAAATTGATGGAATTGCCTCTAATAAAAATTAAGAAATCATAATATGGTGTGCGTACGTAGTGCCCATTTAACCTCAATTTTTATGATTAATACTTCATTAATTAGGATAAGTTATAATAAACTTGCATAAAGAGTTCATTGCTAACGTATAACTAAAAAAAAAATCCATATAAAACATTTTAAATTTCATTCATATAAGAATAAAAAAATTACCACCACCCGCAATATTTGCTTTATCTTCCATCGAAAGAGAGCTTCAAGGGGCGAATTTATTGAGAAATAAAGAAACAATTTCTTAAAATATTAAAACGTAACTCAAAGAGTATTTATTCGTTATTTGCAAACTAGTCAATGCACGTGAATAATTCTTTAAATAATTGTTCATATTAGGTAATCTTTTAATATTCTTTATAGCAACCTCCATATTCTTTTAATATTTATGTAACATTATAAATAGAGAGAGAGATCGATAGAGAGAGATAGTTCAATCCTAAAAGGAATGAAGTGATCATTTATAGGAAACCTGAGAAAATCACAGTTATTGGATAGCCCTAAAACCCAGCAGATAAAAATGAAATTTGGGCAAAATAAAATAGGTTAAGACGAAAGAACCTTTATATCGGGACGAGAGATGGTTATGCCAACTCTCCCGACATTGTTTTCTCGCTCGCCCCCTCAATATTGTCAACAACGGAAGTCCATTCTTTCACACCAAAGTCCTCTACCAACTTAATCAGCTCCCTTCATATATACAAATATTAAATTAAAAATTAAATTGCTTCTTGTTAAGCAGTTTTGTTTTTTGGTTGGGAAAACAACATAAAATCTTGAATTTTTTAAATTGTTTTTACCTGCCTTTTAGAAGGCCGCGAGTTTACCATCATCTCCTTATGATCAATTGTCCAGTTATAGGACACTCCATCAAAATCAAAGCTTGAGGGTGGTGGAAAATTTGGTCAAGTAAGAATAGGCGAAACTCCCACCCCGCCAACATTCGTCAACAATCCTGTCACACCACCACTTGAAATTACAGAACTACCATAACAATCCAAAAATTCAAAAGAATTTGCCGTAGAATTGTTAATGAAAAATTATGGATTTGGGTGGAAATTGTTTTCAGAAGCCCATAAAAATCTATCGATCGCCAAACATGGAGGCCATGGGGAACCTGCTTTCAGAGTATTGTATGTTTTAAGGAAGGAATGTGATTGAAGTGTCATGCTCTAGATAAAATTGATGGAATTGCCTCTAATAAAAATAAAGAAATCATAATATAGCGTGCGTACGTAGTGCCCATTTAACCTCAATTTTTATGATTAATACTTCATTAATTAGGATAAGTTATAATAAACTTGCATAAAGAGTTCATTGCTAACGTATAACGAAAAAAAAAATCCATATAAAACATTTTAAATTTCATTCATATAAGAATAAAAAAATTACCACCACCAGCAATATTTGCTTTATCTTCCATCGAAAGAGAGCTTCAAGGGGCGAACTTAATGATAAAATAAAGAAAAAAATTTCTCAAAATATTAAAACGTAACTCAAAGAGTATTTTTTCGTTATTTGCAAACTATTCAATGCACGTGAATAATTCTTTAAATAATTGTTCACATTTGGTAATCTTTTAATATTCTTTTTAGCCACCTCCATATTCTTTTAATATTTATGTAACATTATATATAGAGAGAGAGATCGATAGAGAGATATAGTTCAATCCTAAAAGGAATGAAGTGATCATTTATAGGAAACCCCGAGAAAATCACGAGTTATTGGATAGCCCTAAAACCCAACAGATCAAATGAAATTTGGGCAAAATAAAATAGGTTAAGCCGAAGGAACCTTTATATCGGGACAGAGATGGTTATGCCAACTCTCCCGACATTGTTTTCCTGCTCGCCCCACAATATTCTCAACAACTCGAAGCCCATTCTTTCACACCAAAGTCCTCTACCAACTTAATCAGCTCCCTTCATACATACAAATATTAAATTAAAAATAAATTGCTTCTTGTTAAGCGCTTTTTTTGTTTTGGTTGGGAAAACAACATATATCTTGAATTTTTAAAATTGTTTTTACCGGTCTTTTAGAAGGCCGCGAGTTTACCATCATCTCCTTATGTTCAATTATCCAGCTTATAGGACACTCCATCAAAATCAAAGGTTGGGGGGTGGTGGAAAATTTGGTCAAGTAAGAATAGGCGAAACTCCCACACCCGCCAACATTCGTCAACAATCCTCATACAGCACCACTTGAAATTACAAAACTAACAAACCAATCCAAAAAATTCAAAAGAATTTTGCCGTACAATTGTTAATGAAAATTTATGGATTTGGGTGGAAATTGTTTTCAGAAGCCCATAAAAATCTATCGATCGCCAAACATTGAGGCCTTGGGGAACTCGTTTTCAGAGTATTGTATGTTTTAAAGAAGGAATGTAATTGAAGTGTCTTGCTCTTGATAAAATTGATGGAATTGCCTCTAATAAAAATTAAGAAATCATAATATGGTGTGCGTACGTAGTGCCCATTTAACCTCAATTTTTATGATTAATACTTCATTAATTAGGATAAGTTATAATAAACTTGCATAAAGAGTTCATTGCTAACGTATAACGAAAAAAAAATCCATATAAAACATTTTAAATTTCATTCATATAAGAATAAAAAAATTACCACCACCCGCAATATTTGCTTTATCTTCCATCGAAAGAGAGCTTCAAGGGGCGAATTTATTGAGAAATAAAGAAACAATTTCTTAAAATATTAAAACGTAACTCAAAGAGTATTTATTCGTTATTTGCAAACTAGTCAATGCACGTGAATAATTCTTTAAATAATTGTTCATATTAGGTAATCTTTTAATATTCTTTATAGCAACCTCCATATTCTTTTAATATTTATGTAACATTATAAATAGAGAGAGAGATCGATAGAGAGAGATAGTTCAATCCTAAAAGGAATGAAGTGATCATTTATAGGAAACCTGAGAAAATCACAGTTATTGGATAGCCCTAAAACCCAGCAGATAAAATGAAATTTGGGCAAAATAAAATAGGTTAAGACGAAAGAACCTTTATATCGGGACAGAGATGGTTATGCCAACTCTCCCGACATTGTTTTCCTGCTCGCCCCTCAATATTGTCAACAACGGAAGTCCATTCTTTCACACCAAAGTCCTCTACCAACTTAATCAGCTCCCTTCATATATACAAATATTAAATTAAAATTAAATTGCTTCTTGTTAAGCAGTTTTGTTTTTTGGTTGGGAAAACAACATAAAATCTTGAATTTTTTAAATTGTTTTTACCTGCCTTTTAGAAGGCCGCGAGTTTACCATCATCTCCTTATGATCAATTGTCCAGTTATAGGACACTCCATCAAAATCAAAGCTTGAGGGTGGTGGAAAATTTGGTCAAGTAAGAATAGGCGAAACTCCCACCCCGCCAACATTCGTCAACAATCCTGTCACACCACCACTTGAAATTACAGAACTACCATAACAATCCAAAAATTCAAAAGAATTTGCCGTAGAATTGTTAATGAAAAATTATGGATTTGGGTGGAAATTGTTTTCAGAAGCCCATAAAAATCTATCGATCGCCAAACATGGAGGCCTTGGGGAACCTGCTTTCAGAGTATTGTATGTTTTAAGGAAGGAATGTGATTGAAGTGTCATGCTCTAGATAAAATTGATGGAATTGCCTCTAATAAAAAATTAAAGAAATCATAATATAGCGTACGTACATAGTGCCCATTTAACCTCAATTTTTATGATTAATACTTCATTAATTAGGATAAGTTATAATAAACTTGCATAAAGAGTTCATTGCTAACGTATAACGAAAAAAAAAATTCATATAAAACATTTTAAATTTCATTCATATAAGAATAAAAAAATTACCACCACCCGCAATATTTGCTTTATCTTCCATCGAAAGAGAGCTTCAAGGGGCGAACTTAATGATAAAATAAAGAAAAAAATTTCTCAAAATATTAAAACGTAACTCAAAGAGTATTTTTTCGTTATTTGCAAACTATTCAATGCACGTGAATAATTCTTTAAATAATTGTTCACATTTGGTAATCTTTTAATATTCTTTTTAGCCACCTCCATATTCTTTTAATATTTATGTAACATTATATATAGAGAGAGAGATCGATAGAGAGATATAGTTCAATCCTAAAAGGAATGAAGTGATCATTTATAGGAAACCTGAGAAAATCACAGTTATTGGATAGCCCTAAAACCCAACAGATCAAATGAAATTTGGGCAAAATAAAATAGGTTAAGCCGAAGGAACCTTTATATCGGGACAGAGATGGTTATGCCAACTCTCCCGACATTGTTTTCCCCGCTCGCCCCACAATATTCTCAACAACGGAAGTCCCATTCTTTCACACCAAAGTCCTCTACCAACTTAATCAGCTCCCTTCATACATACAAATATTAAATTAAAAATAAATTGCTTCTTGTTAAGCAGTTTTTTGTTTTGGTTGGGAAAACAACATATATCTTGAATTTTTAAAATTGTTTTTACCGGTCTTTTAGAAGGCCGCGAGTTTACCATCATCTCCTTATGTTCAATTATCCAGTTATAGGACACTCCATCAAAATCAAAGGTTGGGGGTGGTGGAAAATTTGGTCAAGTAAGAATAGGCGAAACTCCCACCCCGCCAACATTCGTCAACAATCCTGTTACAGCACCACTTGAAATTACAAAACTAACAAACCAATCCAAAAATTCAAAAGAATTTTGCCGTACAATTGTTAATGAAAATTTATGGATTTGGGTGGAAATTGTTTTCAGAAGCCCATAAAAATCTATCGATCGCCAAACATTGAGGCCTTGGGGAACTCGTTTTCAGAGTATTGTATGTTTTAAAGAAGGAATGTAATTGAAGTGTCTTGCTCTTGATAAAATTGATGGAATTGCCTCTAATAAAAATTAAGAAATCATAATATGGTGTGCGTACGTAGTGCCCATTTAACCTCAATTTTTATGATTAATACTTCAATAATTAGGATAAGTTATAATAAATTTGCATAAAGAGTTCATTGCTAACGTATAACGAAATAAAAATTCATATAAAACATTTTAAATTTCATTCATATAAGAATAAAAAAATTACCACCACCCGCAATATTTGCTTTATCTTCCATCGAAAGAGAGCTTCAAGGGGCGAACTTAATGAGAAAATAAAGAAAACAATTTCTCAAAATATTAAAACGTAACTCAAAGAGTATTTTTTCGTTATTTGCAAACTATTCAATGCACGTGAATAATTCTTTAAATAATTGTTCACATTTGGTAATCTTTTAATATTCTTTTTAGCCACCTCCATATTCTTTTAATATTTATGTAACATTATATATAGAGAGAGAGATCGATAGAGAGATATAGTTCTATCCTAAAAGGAATGAAGTGATCATTTATAGGAAACCTGAGAAAATCACAGTTATTGGATATCCCTAAAAACCAGCAGATCAAATGAAATTTTGGGCAAAATAAAATAGGTCAAGCCGAAAGAACCTTTATATCGGGACGGAGATGGTTTTGCCAACTCTCCCTACATTGTTTTCCCTCGCCGCCCTCTATATTCTCAACAACTGAAGTCCATTCTTTCACACCAAAGTCCTCTAACAACTTAATCAGCTCCCTTCATATATACAAATATTAAATTAAAAATAAATTGCTTCTTGTTATGCAATTTTTTGTTTTGGTTGGGAAAACAACATAAATCTTGAATTTTTAAAATTGTTTTTACCAGACTTTTAGAAGGCCGCGAGTTTACCATCATCTCCTTATGATCAATTGTCCAGTTTATAGGACACTCCACCAAAATCAAAGGTTGGGGGTGGTGGAAAATTTGGTCAAGTAAGAATAGGCGAAATTCCCACCCCGCCAACATTAGTTAACAATCCTGTCACACCACCACTTGAAATTACAGAACTAACAAACCAATCCAAAAATTCAAAAGAATTTGCCGTACAATTGTTAATGAAAAATTATGGATTTGGGTGGAAATTGTTTTCAGAAGCCCATAAAAATCTATCGATCGCCAAACATTGAGGCCTTGGGGAACTCGTTTTCAGAGTATTGTATGTTTTAAAGAAGGAATGTAATTGAAGTGTCTTGCTCTTGATAAAATTGATGGAATTGCCTCTAATAAAAATTAAGAAATCATAATATGGTGTGCGTACGTAGTGCCCATTTAACCTCAATTTTTATGATTAATACTTCAATAATTAGGATAAGTTATAATAAACTTTCATAAAGATTTCATTGCTAACGTATAACGAAATAAAAATTCATATAAAACATTTTAAATTTCATTCATATAAGAATAAAAAAATTACCACCACCCGCAAAATTTGCTTTATCTTCCATCGAAAGAGGGCTTCAAGGGGCGAATTTATTGAGAAATAAAGAAACAATTTCTTAAAATATTAAATCGTAACTCAAAGAGTATTTATTTGTTATTTGCAAACTAGTCAATGCACGTGAATAATTCTTTAAATAATTGTTCATATTAGGTAATATTTTAATATTCTTTTTAGCCACCTCCATATTCTTTTAATATTTATGTAGCATTATATATAGAGAGAGAGATCGATAGAGAGATAAAGTTCAATCCTAAAAGGAATGAAGTGATCATTTATAGGAAAACTGAGAAAATCACAGTTATTGGATAGCCCTAAAAACCAGCAGATCAAATGAAATTTTGGCAAAATAAAATAGGTCAAGCCGAAAGAACATTTATATCTGGGACGTAGATGGTTATGCCAACTCTACCTACATTGTTTTCCCCGCCGCCCCTCTATATTCTCAACAACTGAAGTCCATTCTTTCACACCAAAGTCCTCTACTAACTTAATCACCTCCCTTTCATATATACAAATATTAAATTAAAAATAAATTGCTTCTTGTTAAGTCAGCTTTTTTGTTTTGGTTGGGAAAACAACATAAATCTTGAATTTTTAAAAATTGTTTTTACCCTGTCTTTTAAAAGGCCGCGAGTTTACAATCATCTCCTTATGATCAATTGTCCAGCTTATAGGACACTCCATCAAAATCAAAGGTTGGGGGTGGTGGAAAATTTGGTCAAGTAAGAATAAAGCGAAACTCCCACCCCCGCCAACATTCGTCAACAACTCCCGCCACACCACCACTTGAAATTACAGAACTAACAAACCAATCCAAAAACTCAAAATAATTTGCCGTACAATTGTTAATGAAAAATTATGGATTTGCGTGGAAATTGTTTTCTGAAGGCCATAAAAATCTATCGATCGCCAAACACGGGAGGCCTCTGGGGAACCTCGCTTTCAGAGTATTGTATGTTTTAAGGAAGGAATGTGATTGAAGTGTCTTGCTCTTGATAAAATTGATGGAATTGCCTCTAATAAAAATTAAGAAATCATAATATAGCGTACGTACATAGTGCCCATTTAACCTCAATTTTTATGATTAATACTTCATTAATTAGGATAAGTTATAATAAACTTGCATAAAGAGTTCATTGCTAACGTATAACGAAAAAAAAATTCATATAAAACATTTTATATTATTAAAACGTAACTCAAAGAGTATTTATTCGTTATTTGCAAACTAGTCAATGCACGTGAATAATTCTTTAAATAATTGTTCATATTAGGTAATATTTTAATATTCTTTTAGCCACCTCCATATTCTTTTTAATATTTATGTTACATTATATATAGAGAGAGAGATCGATAGAGAGATATAGTTCAATCCTAAAAAGGAATGAAGTGATCATTTATTGGAAACCCTCGTAAAATCACAGCTTATTGGATAGCCCTAAAAACTAGCAGATCAAATGAAATTTTGGCAAAATAAAATAGGTCAAGCCGAAAGAACCTTTATATCTGGGACTGAGATGGTTATGCCAACTCTCCCTACATTGTTTTCCCCGCCGCCCTCTATATTCTCAACAACTGAAGTCCATTCTTTCACACCAAAGTCCTCTAACAACTTAATCAGCTCCCTTCATATATACAAATATTAAATTAAAAATAAATTGCTTCTTGTTAAGCAGTTTTTTGTTTTGGTTGGGAAAACAACATAAATCTTGAATTTTTAAAATTTTTTTTGCTAGTCTTTTAGAAGGCCGCGAAATTACCCTCATCTCCTTATGATCAATTGTCCAGTTATATGACACTCCATCAAAATCAAAGGTTGGGGTGGTGGAAATTTTGGTCAAGTAAGAATAGGCGAAACTCCCACCCCGCCAACATTAGTTAACAATCCCGCCACACCACCACTTGAAATTACGTAACTAACAAACCAACCCAAAAATTCAAAAGAATTTGCCGTACAATTGTTAATGAAAAATTATGGATTTGGGTGGAAATTGTTTTCATAAGGCCATAAAAATGTATCGATCGCCAAACATGGAGGCCTTGGGGAACCTGCTTTCAGAGTATTGTATGTTTTAAGGAAGGAATGTGATTGAAGTGTCTTGCTCTTGATAAAATTGATGGAATTGCCTCTAATAAAAATTAAAAAATCATAATATAGCGTATGCACATAGTGCCCATTTAACCTCAATTTTTATGATTAATACTTCATTAATTAGGATAAGTTATAATAAACTTGCATAAAGAGTTCATTGCTAACGTATAACGAAAAAAAAATTCATATAAAACATTTTATATTATTAAAACGTAACTCAAAGAGTATTTATTCGTTATTTGCAAACTAGTCAATGCACGTGAATAATTCTTTAAATAATTGTTCATATTAGGTAATATTTTAATATTCTTTTAGCCACCTCCATATTCTTTTTAATATTTATGTTACATTATATATAGAGAGAGAGATCGATAGAGAGATATAGTTCAATCCTAAAAAGGAATGAAGTGATCATTTATTGGAAACCCTCGTAAAATCACAGCTTATTGGATAGCCCTAAAAACTAGCAGATCAAATGAAATTTTGGCAAAATAAAATAGGTCAAGCCGAAAGAACCTTTATATCTGGGACGGAGATGGTTATGCCAACTCTCCCTACATTGTTTTCCCGCCGCCCTCTATATTCTCAACAACTGAAGTCCATTCTTTCACACCAAAGTCCTCTAACAACTTAATCACCTCCCTTCATATATACAAATATTAAATTAAAAATAAATTGCTTCTTGTTAAGCAGTTTTTTGTTTTGGTTGGGAAAACAACATAAATCTTGAATTTTTAAAATTGTTTTTACCAGTCTTTTTAGAAGGCCGCGAGTTTACCATCATCTCCTTATGATCAATTGTCCAGCTTATATGACACTCCATCAAAATCAAAGGTTGAGGGGTGGTGGAAAATTTGGTCAAGTAAGAATAGGCGAAACTCCCACCCCGCCAACATTAGTTAACAATCCCGCCACACCACCACTTGAAATTACGTAACTAACAAAAGCCAACCCAAAAATTCAAAAGAATTTGCCGTACAATTGTTAATGAAAAATTATGGATTTGGGTGGAAATTGTTTTCTAAGGCCATAAAAATGTATCGATCGCCAAACACGGAGGCCTCTGGGGAACCCGCTTTCGCAGTATTGTATGTTTTAAGGAAGGAATGTGATTGAAGTGTCTTGCTCTTGATAAAATTGATGGAATTGCCTCTAATAAAAAATTAAGAAATCATAATATAGCGTGCATGACATAGTGCCCATTTAACCTCAATTTTTATGATTTATACTTCATTAATTAGGATAAGTTATAATAAACTTGCATAAAGAGTTCATTGCTAACGTATAACGAAAAAAAAATTCATATAAAACATTTTATATTATTAAAACGTAACTCAAAGAGTATTTATTCGTTATTTGCAAACTAGTCAATGCACGTGAATAATTCTTTAAATAATTGTTCATATTAGGTAATATTTTAATATTCTTTTAGCCACCTCCATATTCTTTTTAATATTTATGTTACATTATATATAGAGAGAGAGATCGATAGAGAGATATAGTTCAATCCTAAAAGGAATGAAGTGATCATTTATTGGAAACCCTCGTAAAATCACAGCTTATTGGATAGCCCTAAAAACTAGCAGATCAAATGAAATTTTGGCAAAATAAAATAGGTCAAGCCGAAAGAACCTTTATATCGGGACGGAGATGGTTATGCCAACTCTCCCTACATTGTTTTCCCCGCCGCCCCTCTATATTCTCAACAACTGAAGTCCATTCTTTCACACCAAAGTCCTCTAACAACTTAATCACCTCCCTTCATATATACAAATATTAAATTAAAAATAAATTGCTTCTTGTTAAGCGCTTTTTTTTGTTTTGGTTGGGAAAACAACATAAATCTTGAATTTTTAAAATTGTTTTTACCACTTTTTAGAAGGCCGTGAGTTTACCATCATCTCCTTATGATCAATTGTCCAGCTTATAGGACACTCCATCAAAATCAAAGCTTGAGGGTGGTGGAAAATTTGGTCAAGTAAGAATAGGCGTAACTCCCACCCCCGCCAACATTGGTTAACAATCTCGCCACACCACCACTTGAAATTACAGTAACTACCAAAACAATCCAAAATTCAAAAGAATTTGCCCGTACAATTGTTAATGAAAAAATTATGGATTTGGGGTGGAAATTTGTTTTCAGAAGCTAATAAAAATCTATCGATCGCCAAACATGGAGGCCTTGGGGAACCTGCTTTCAGAGTATTGTATGTTTTAAGGAAGGAATGTGATTGAAGTGTCTTGCTCTTGATAAAATTGATGGAATTGCCTCTAATAAAAATTAAGAAATCATAATATAGCGTATGCATATAGTGCCCATTTAACCTCAATTTTTATGATTAATACTTCATTAATTAGGATAAGTTATAATAAACTTGCATAAAGAGTTCATTGCTAACGTATAACGAAAAAAAAATTCATATAAAACATTTTATATTATTAAAACGTAACTCAAAGAGTATTTATTCGTTATTTGCAAACTAGTCAATGCACGTGAATAATTCTTTAAATAATTGTTCATATTAGGTAATATTTTAATATTCTTTTAGCCACCTCCATATTCTTTTAATATTTATGTTACATTATATATAGAGAGAGAGATCGATAGAGAGATATAGTTCAATCCTAAAAGGAATGAAGTGATCATTTATTGGAAACCTCAGAAAATCACAGTTATTGGATAGCCCTAAAAACTAGCAGATCAAATGAAATTTTGGCAAAATAAAATAGGTCAAGCCGAAAGAACCTTTATATCGGGACGGAGATGGTTATGCCAACTCTCCCTACATTGTTTTCCTGCTCGCCCCCCTATATTCTCAACAACGGAAGTCCATTCTTTCACACCAAAGTCCTCTAACAACTTAATCAGCTCCCTTCATATATACAAATATTAAATTAAAAATAAATTGCTTTTTTTATGCAGTTTTTTGTTTTGGTTGGGAAAACAACATAAATCTTGAATTTTTAAAATTGTTTTTACCAGTCTTTTAAAAGGCCGCGAGTTTACCATCATCTCCTTATGATCAATTGTCCAGTTATAGGACACTCCATCAAAATCAAAGGTTGGGGGTGGTGGAAAATTTGGTCAAGTAAGAATAGGCGAAACTCCCACCCCGCCAACATTCGTTAACAACTCGCCACACCACCACTTGAAATTACGTAACTAACAAAACCAATCCAAAAACTGAAAATAATTTGCCGTACAATTGTTAATGAAAAATTATGGATTTGCGTGGAAATTGTTTTCAGAAGGCCAAAAAAATCTATCGATCGCCAAACATGGAGGCCTTGGGGAACCTGCTTTCAGAGTATTGTATGTTTTAAGAAAGGAATGTGATTGAAGGGTCTTGCTCTTGATAAAATTGATGGAATTGCCTCTAATAAAAATTAAGAAATCATAATATAGCGTGCGTACATAGTGCCCATTTAAATTCAATTTTTAGGATTAATACTTCATTAATTAGGATAAGTTATAATAAACTTGCATAAAGAGTTCATTGCTAACGTATAACGAAAAAAAATTCATATAAAACATTTTATATTATTAAAACGTAACTCAAAGAGTATTTATTCGTTATTTGCAAACTAGTCAATGCACGTGAATAATACTTTAAATAATTGTTCATATTAGGTAATATTTTAATTATCCTTTTAGCCACCTCCATATTCTTTTAATATTTATGTTACATTATATATAGAGAGAGAGATCGATAGAGAGATATAGTTCAATCCTAAAAGGAATGAAGTGATAATTTATTGGAAACCTCAGAAAATCACAGCTATTGGATAGCCCTAAAAACTAGCAGATCAAATGAAATTTTGGCAAAATAAAATAGGTCAAGCCGAAAGAACCTTTATATCTGACGGAGATGGTTATGCCAACTCTCCCTACATTGTTTTCCCCGCTCGCCCCTCTATATTCTCAACAACGGAAGTCCATTCTTTCACACCAAAGTCCTCTAACAACTTAATCACTCCCTTCATATATACAAATATTAAATTAAAAAATAAATTGCTTCTTGTTAAGCAGCTTTTTTGTTTTGGTTGGGAAAACAACATAAATCTTGAATTTTTAAAAATTGTTTTTACTAGTCTTTTTAGAAAGGCTGCGAGTTTACCATCATCTCCTTATGATCAATTGTCCAGTTATAGGACACTCCATCAAAATCAAAGGTTGGGGGTGGTGGAAAATTTGGTCAAGTAAGAATAGGCGAAACTCCCACCCCGCCAACATTCGTTAACAATCCTGTCACACCACCACTTGAAATTACAGAACTAACAAACCAATCCAAAAACTCAAAATAATTTGCCGTACAATTGTTAATGAAAAATTATGGATTTGCGTGGAAATTGTTTTCAGAAGGCCATAAAAATCTATCGATCGCCAAACATGGAGGCCTTGGGGAACCTGCTTTCAGAGTATTGTATGTTTTAAGGAAGGAATGTGATTGAAGTGTCTTGCTCTTGATAAAATTGATGGAATTGCCTCTAATAAAAATTAAGAAATCATAATATAGCGTGCGTACATAGTGCCCATTTAAATTCAATTTTTAGGATTAATACTTCATTAATTAGGATAAGTTATAATAAACTTGCATAAAGAGTTCATTGCTAACGTATAACGAAAAAAAATTCATATAAAACATTTTATATTATTAAAACGTAACTCAAAGAGTATTTATTCGTTATTTGCAAACTAGTCAATGCACGTGAATAATACTTTAAATAATTGTTCATATTAGGTAATATTTTAATTATCCTTTTAGCCACCTCCATATTCTTTTAATATTTATGTTACATTATATATAGAGAGAGAGATCGATAGAGAGATATAGTTCAATCCTAAAAGGAATGAAGTGATAATTTATTGGAAACCTCAGAAAATCACAGTTATTGGATAGCCCTAAAAACTAGCAGATCAAATGAAATTTTGGCAAAATAAAATAGGTCAAGCCGAAAGAACCTTTATATCGGGACGGAGATGGTTATGCCAACTCTCCCTACATTGTTTTCCTGCTCGCCCCTCTATATTCTCAACAACGGAAGTCCATTCTTTCACACCAAAGTCCTCTAACAACTTAATCAGCTCCCTTCATATATACAAATATTAAATTAAAAATAAATTGCTTCTTGTTAAGCAGTTTTTTGTTTTGGTTGGGAAAACAACATAAATCTTGAATTTTTAAAATTGTTTTTACCAGTCTTTTAAAAGGCCGCGAGTTTACCATCATCTCCTTATGATCAATTGTCCAGTTATAGGACACTCCATCAAAATCAAAGGTTGGGGGTGGTGGAAAATTTGGTCAAGTAAGAATAGGCGAAACTCCCACCCCGCCAACATTAGTTAACAATCCTGCCACACCACCACTTGAAATCACAGAACTAACAAACCAACCCAAAAATTCAAAAGAATTTGCCGTACAATTGTTAATGAAAAATTATGGATTTGGGTGGAAATTGTTTTCAGAAGGCCATAAAAATGTATCGATCGCCAAACATGGAGGCCTTGGGGAACCTGCTTTCAGAGTATTGTATGTTTTAAGGAAGGAATGTGATTGAAGTGTCTTGCTCTTGATAAAATTGATGGAATTGCCTCTAATAAAAATTAAGAAATCTTAATATAGCGTGCGTACATAGTGCCCATTTAAACTCAATTTTTATGATTAATACTTCATTAATTAGGATAAGTTATAATAAACTTGCATAAAGAGTTCATTGCTAACGTATAACGAAAAAAAATTCATATAAAACATTTTATATTATTAAAACGTAACTCAAAGAGTATTTATTCGTTATTTGCAAACTAGTCAATGCACGTGAATAATTCTTTAAATAATTGTTCATATTAGGTAATATTTTAATATTCTTTTTAGCCACCTCCATATTCTTTTAATATTTATGTTACATTATATATAGAGAGAGAGATCGATAGAGAGATATAGTTCAATCCTAAAAGGAATGAAGTGATCATTTATTGGAAACCTCGAGAAAATCACAGTTATTGGATAGCCCTAAAAACTAGCAGATCAAATGAAATTTTGGCAAAATAAAATAGGTCAAGCCGAAAGAACCTTTATATCGGGACGGAGATGGTTATGCCAACTCTCCCTACATTGTTTTCCTGCTCGCCCCTCTATATTCTCAACAACGGAAGTCCATTCTTTCACACCAAAGTCCTCTAACAACTTAATCAGCTCCCTTCATATATACAAATATTAAATTAAAAATAAATTGCTTCTTGTTAAGCAGTTTTTTGTTTTGGTTGGGAAAACAACATAAATCTTGAATTTTTAAAATTGTTTTTACCAGTCTTTTAGAAGGCCGCGAGTTTACCATCATCTCCTTATGATCAATTGTCCAGTTATATGACACTCCATCAAAATCAAAGGTTGGGGGTGGTGGAAAATTTGGTCAAGTAAGAATAGGCGAAACTCCCACCCCGCCAACATTAGTTAACAATCCTGCCACACCACCACTTGAAATTACAGAACTAACAAACCAACCCAAAAATTCAAAAGAATTTGCCGTACAATTGTTAATGAAAAATTATGGATTTGGGTGGAAATTGTTTTCAGAAGGCCATAAAAATGTATCGATCGCCAAACATGGAGGCCTTGGGGAACCTGCTTTCAGAGTATTGTATGTTTTAAGGAAGGAATGTGATTGAAGTGTCTTGCTCTTGATAAAATTGATGGAATTGCCTCTAATAAAAATTAAGAAATCATAATATAGCGTGCGTACATAGTGCCCATTTAAATTCAATTTTTAGGATTAATACTTCATTAATTAGGATAAGTTATAATAAACTTGCATAAAGAGTTCATTGCTAACGTATAACGAAAAAAAAATTCATATAAAACATTTTATATTATTAAAACGTAACTCAAAGAGTATTTATTCGTTATTTGCAAACTAGTCAATGCACGTGAATAATTCTTTAAATAATTGTTCATATTAGGTAATATTTTAATATTCTTTTAGCCACCTCCATATTCTTTTAATATTTATGTTACATTATATATAGAGAGAGAGATCGATAGAGAGATATAGTTCAATCCTAAAAGGAATGAAGTGATCATTTATTGGAAACCTCAGAAAATCACAGTTATTGGATAGCCCTAAAAACTAGCAGATCAAATGAAATTTTGGCAAAATAAAATAGGTCAAGCCGAAAGAACCTTTATATCGGGACGGAGATGGTTATGCCAACTCTCCCTACATTGTTTTCCTGCTCGCCCCTCTATATTCTCAACAACGGAAGTCCATTCTTTCACACCAAAGTCCTCTAACAACTTAATCAGCTCCCTTCATATATACAAATATTAAATTAAAAATAAATTGCTTCTTGTTAAGCAGTTTTTTGTTTTGGTTGGGAAAACAACATAAATCTTGAATTTTTAAAATTGTTTTTACCAGTCTTTTAGAAGGCCGCGAGTTTACCATCATCTCCTTATGATCAATTGTCCAGTTATAGGACACTCCATCAAAATCAAAGGTTGGGGGTGGTGGAAAATTTGGTCAAGTAAGAATAGGCGAAACTCCCACCCCGCCAACATTAGTTAACAATCCTGCCACACCACCACTTGAAATCACAGAACTAACAAACCAACCCAAAAATTCAAAAGAATTTGCCGTACAATTGTTAATGAAAAATTATGGATTTGGGTGGAAATTGTTTTCAGAAGGCCATAAAAATCTATCGATCGCCAAACATGGAGGACTTGGGGAACCTGCTTTCAGAGTATTGTATGTTTTATGGAAGGAATGTGATTGAAGTCTCTTGCTCTTTATAAAATTGATGGAATTGCCTCTAATAAAAATTAAAAAATCATAATATAGCGTGCGTACATAGTGCCCATTTAACCTCAATTTTTATGATTAACACTTCATTAATTAGGATAAGTTATAATAAACTTGCATAAAGAGTTCATTGCTAGCATTATAACGGAAAAACAAAAATTCATATAAAACATTTTATATAATTAAAACGTAACTCAAAGACTATTTATTAGATTTATTTGCAAACTAGTCAATGCACGTGAATAATTCTTTAAATAATTGTTCATATGAGGTAATATTTTAATATTCTTTTAGCCACCTCCATATTCTTTTAATATTTATGTTACATTATATATAGAGAGAGAGATCGATAGAGAGATATAGTTCAATCCTAAAAGGAATGAAGTGATCATTTATTGGAAACCTCAGAAAATCACAGTTATTGGATAGCCACAAAAAACTAGCGAGATCAAATGAAATTTTGGCAAAATAAAATAGGTCAAGCCGAAAGAACCTTTATATCGGGACGGAGATGGTTATGCCAACTCTCCCTACATTGTTTTCCTGCTCGCCCCTCTATATTCTCAACAATGGAAGTCCATTCTTTCACACCAAAGTCCTCTACCAACTTAATCGGCTCACTTCATATACACAAATATTAAATTAAAAATT
This sequence comes from Vinca minor, assembly GCA_026122235.1. Lineage (NCBI taxonomy): Eukaryota > Viridiplantae > Streptophyta > Magnoliopsida > Gentianales > Apocynaceae > Vinca > Vinca minor. The sequence continues at coordinate 220,848 of JAOCZM010000259.1, read as the reverse complement.
AAATTGCTTCTTGTTAAGCGGTTTTTTTTTAGTTGGGAAAATAACATAAAATCTTGAATTTTTAAAATTGTTTTTACCAGTCTTTTAGAAGGCCGTGAGTTTACCATCATCTCCTTATGATCAATTGTCCAGTTATAGGACACTCCATCAAAATCAAAGCTTGAGGGTGGTGGAAAATTTGGTCAAGTAAGAATAGGCGTAACTCCCACCCCGCCAACATTGGTTAACAATCCTGTCACACCACCACTTGAAATTACAGAACTACCAAAACAATCCAAAAATTCAAAAGAATTTTCCCTACAATTGTTAATGAAAAATTCTGGGTTTGGGTGGAATTTGTTTTCAGAAGCTAATAAAAATCTATCGATCGCCAAACATGGAGGCCTTGGGGAACCTGCTTTCAGAGTATTGTATGTTTTAAGGAAGGAATGTGATTGAAGTGTCTTGCTCTTGATAAAATTGATGGAATTGCCTCTAATAAAAATTAAAAAATCATAATATAGCGTGCGTACATAGTGCACATTTAACCTCAATTTTTATGATTAACACTTCATTAATTAGGATAAGTTATAATAAACTTGCATAAAGAGTTCATTGCTAGCATTATAACGGAAAACAAAAATTCATATAAAACATTTTATATAATTAAAACGTAACTCAAAGACTATTTATTAGATTTATTTGCAAACTAGTCAATGCACGTGAATAATTCTTTAAATAATTGTTCATATGAGGTAATATTTTAATATTCTTTTAGCCACCTCCATATTCTTTTAATATTTATGTTACATTATATATAGAGAGAGATCGATAGAGAGATATAGTTCAATCCTAAAAGGAATGAAGTGATCATTTATTGGAAACCTCGAGAAAATCACGGTTATTGGATAGCCACTAAAAACTAGCGAGATCAAATGAAATTTTGGCAAAATAAAATAGGTCAAGCCGAAAGAACCTTTATATCGGGACGGAGATGGTTATGCCAACTCTCCCTACATTGTTTTCTGCTCGCCCCTCTATATTCTCAACAACGGAAGTCCCATTCTTTCACACCAAAGTCCTCTACCAACTTAATCGGCTCACTTCATATACACAAATATTAAATTAAAAATTAAATTGCTTCTTGTTAAGCGGTTTTTTTGTTTTTAGTTGGGAAAACAACATAAAATCTTGAATTTTTAAAAATTGTTTTTACCGAGTCTTTTAGAAGGCAGTGAGTTTACCATCATCTCCTTATGATCAATTGTCCGGTTATATGACACTCCATCAAAATCAAAGGTTGAGGGGTGGTGGAAAATTTAGTCAAGTAAGAATAGGCGAAACTCCCACCCGCCAACATTAGTTAACAATCCTGTCACACCACCACTTGAAATTACGAGAACTAACAAACCAACCCAAAAAATTCAAAAGAATTTTGCCGTACAATTGTTAATGAAAAATTATGGATTTGGGTGGAAATTTGTTTTAGAAGGCCATAAAAATGTATCGATCGCCAAACATGGAGGCCTTGGGAACACTGCTTTGAGTATTGTATGTTTTAAGGAAGGAATGTGATTGAAGTGTCTTGCTCTTGATAAAATTGATGGAATTGCCTCTAATAAAAATTAAGAAATCATAATATAGCGTGCGTACATAGTGCCCATTTAACCTCAATTTTTTATGATTAATACTTCATTAATTAGGATAAGTTATAATAAACTTGCATAAAGAGTTCATTGCTAGCATTATAACGAAAACAAAAATTCATATAAAACATTTTATATTATTAAAACGTAACTCAAAGAGTATTTATTAGATTATTTGCAAACTAGTCAATGCACGTGAATAATTCTTTAAATAATTGTTCATATTAGGTAATATTTTAATATTCTTTTAGCCACCTCCATATTCTTTTAATATTTATGTTACATTATATATAGAGAGAGAGATCGATAGAGAGATATAGTTCAATCCTAAAAGGAATGAAGTGATCATTTATTGGAAACCTCGAGAAAATCACGGTTATTGGATAGCCACTAAAAACTAGCGAGATCAAATGAAATTTTGGCAAAATAAAATAGGTCAAGCCGAAAGAACCTTTATATCGGGACGGAGATGGTTATGCCAACTCTCCCTACATTGTTTTCTGCTCGCCCCTCTATATTCTCAACAACGGAAGTCCATTCTTTCACACCAAAGTCCTCTAACAACTTAATCGGCTCCTTCATATATACAAATATTAAATTAAAAATAAATTGCTTCTTGTTAAGCGGTTTTTTGTTTTAGTTGGGAAAACAACATAAATCTTGAATTTTTAAAAATTGTTTTTGCTAGTCTTTTAGAAGGCAGTGAGTTTACCATCATCTCCTTATGATCAATTTGTCCGGTTATATGACACTCCATCAAAATCAAAGGTTGAGGGGTGGTGGAAAATTTAGTCAAGTAAGAATAGGCGAAACTCCCACCCGCCAACATTCGTTAACAATCCTGCCACACCACCACTTGAAATTACAGAACTAACAAACCAACCCAAAAATTCAAAAGAATTTGCCGTACAATTGTTAATGAAAAATTATGGATTTGGGTGGAAATTGTTTTCAGAAGGCCATAAAAAATCTATCGATCGCCAAACATGGAGGCCTTGGGGAACACTGCTTTGAGTATTGTATGTTTTAAGGAAGGAATGTGATTGAAGTGTCTTGCTCTTGATAAAATTGATGGAATTGCCTCTAATAAAAATTAAGAAATCATAATATAGCGTGCGTACATAGTGCCCATTTAACCTCAATTTTTATGATTAATACTTCATTAATTAGGATAAGTTATAATAAACTTGCATAAAGAGTTCATTGCTAGCATATATACGAAAACAAAAATTCATATAAAACATTTTATATTATTAAAAGCGTAACTCAAAGAGTATTTATTAGATTATTTGCAAACTAGTCAATGCACGTGAATAATTCTTTAAATAATTGTTCATATTAGGTAATATTTTAATATTCTTTTAGCCACCTCCATATTCTTTTAATATTTATGTTACATTATATATAGAGAGAGAGATCGATAGAGAGATATAGTTCAATCCTAAAAGGAATGAAGTGATCATTTATTGGAAACCTCGAGAAAATCACGGTTATTGGATAGCCACTAAAAAACTAGCGAGATCAAATGAAATTTTGGCAAAATAAAATAGGTCAAGCCGAAAGAACCTTTATATCGGGACGGAGATGGTTATGCCAACTCTCCCTACATTGTTTTCTGCTCGCCCCTCTATATTCTCAACAACGGAAGTCCATTCTTTCACACCAAAGTCCTCTAACAACTTAATCGGCTCACTTCATATATACAAATATTAAATTAAAAATAAATTGCTTCTTGTTAAGCGGTTTTTTGTTTTAGTTGGGAAAACAACATAAATCTTGAATTTTTAAAAATTGTTTTTACTAGTCTTTTAGAAAGGCAGCGAGTTTACCATCATCTCCTTATGATCAATTGTCCGGTTATATGACACTCCATCAAAATCAAAGGTTGGGGGTGGTGGAAAATTTGGTCAAGTAAGAATAGGCGAAACTCCCACCCCGCCAACATTAGTTAACAATCACTGCCACACCACCACTTGAAATTACGAGAACTAACAAAGCCAACCCAAAAATTCAAAAGAATTTGCCCCTGTACAATTGTTAATGAAAAATTATGGATTTGGGTGGAAATTGTTTTGAGAAGGCCATAAAAAATGTATCGATCGCCAAACATGGAGGCCTTGGGGAACACTGCTTTCGAGTATTGTATGTTTTAAGGAAGGAATGTGATTGAAGTGTCTTGCTCTTGATAAAATTGATGGAATTGCCTCTAATAAAAATTAAAGAAAATCATAATATAGCGTGCGTACATAGTGCCCATTTAACCTCAATTTTTATGATTAACACTTCATTAATTAGGATAAGTTATAATAAACTTGCATAAAGAGTTCATTGCTAGCATTATAACGGAAAAACAAAAATTCATATAAAACATTTTATATAATTAAAAGCGTAACTCAAAGACTATTTATTAGATTTATTTGCAAACTAGTCAATGCACGTGAATAATTCTTTAAATAATTGTTCATATGAGGTAATATTTTAATATTCTTTTAGCCACCTCCATATTCTTTTAATATTTATGTTACATTATATATAGAGAGAGAGATCGATAGAGAGATATAGTTCAATCCTAAAAGGAATGAAGTGATCATTTATTGGAAACCTCAGAAAATCACAGTTATTGGATAGCCCTAAAAACTAGCAGATCAAATGAAATTTTGGCAAAATAAAATAGGTCAAGCCGAAAGAACCTTTATATCGGGACGGAGATGGTTATGCCAACTCTCCCTACATTGTTTTCCTGCTCGCCCCTCTATATTCTCAACAATGGAAGTCCATTCTTTCACACCAAAGTCCTCTAACAACTTAATCAGCTCCCTTCATATACACAAATATTAAATTAAAATTAAATTGCTTCTTGTTAAGCAGTTTTTTTTTTTTTTTGTTTGGGAAAATAACATAAAATCTTGAATTTTTAAAATTGTTTTTACCAGTCTTTTAGAAGGCCGTGAGTTTACCATCATCTCCTTATGATCAATTGTCCAGTTATAGGACACTCCATCAAAATCAAAGCTTGAGGGTGGTGGAAAATTTGGTCAAGTAAGAATAGGCGTAACTCCCACCCCGCCAACATTGGTTAACAATCCTGTCACACCACCACTTGAAATTACAGAACTACCAAAACAATCCGAAAATTCAAAAGAATTTGCCCTACAATTGTTAATGAAAAATTCTGGGTTTGGGTGGAATTTGTTTTCAGAAGCTAATAAAAATCTATCGATCACCAAACATGTAGGCCTTGGGGAACCTGCTTTCAGAGTATTGTATGTTTTAAGGAAGGAATGTGATTGAAGTGTCTTGCTCTTGATAAAATTGATGGAATTGCCTCTAATAAAAATTAAGAAATCATAATATAGCGTGCGTACATAGTGCCCATTTAACCTCAATTTTTATGATTAATACTTCATTAATTGGGATAAGTTATAATAAACTTGCATAAAGAGTTCATTGCTAGCATTATAACGAAAAACAAAATTCATATAAAACATTTTATATTATTAAAAGCGTAACTCAAAAGAGTATTTATTAGATTTATTTGCAAACTAGTCAATGCACGTGAATAATTCTTTAAATAATTGTTCATATTAGGTAATATTTTAATATTCTTTTAGCCACCTCCATATTCTTTTTAATATTTATGTTACATTATATATAGAGAGAGAGATCGATAGAGAGATATAGTTCAATCCTAAAAGGAATGAAGTGATCATTTATTGGAAACCTCGAGAAAATCACGGTTATTGGATAGCCACTAAAAACTAGCGAGATCAAATGAAATTTTGGCAAAATAAAATAGGTCAAGCCGAAAGAACCTTTATATCGGGACGGAGATGGTTATGCCAACTCTCCCTACATTGTTTTCCTGCTCGCCCCTCTATATTCTCAACAATGGAAGTCCATTCTTTCACACCAAAGTCCTCTAACAACTTAATCAGCTCCCTTCATATACACAAATATTAAATTAAAATTAAATTGCTTCTTGTTAAGCAGTTTTTTTTTTTTTTTGTTTGGGAAAATAACATAAAATCTTGAATTTTTAAAATTGTTTTTACCAGTCTTTTAGAAGGCCGTGAGTTTACCATCATCTCCTTATGATCAATTGTCCAGTTATAGGACACTCCATCAAAATCAAAGCTTGAGGGTGGTGGAAAATTTGGTCAAGTAAGAATAGGCGTAACTCCCACCCCGCCAACATTGGTTAACAATCCTGTCACACCACCACTTGAAATTACAGAACTACCAAAACAATCCAAAAATTCAAAAGAATTTGCCCTACAATTGTTAATGAAAAATTCTGGGTTTGGGTGGAATTTGTTTTCAGAAGCTAATAAAAATCTATCGATCACCAAACATGTAGGCCTTGGGGAACCTGCTTTCAGAGTATTGTATGTTTTAAGGAAGGAATGTGATTGAAGTGTCTTGCTCTTGATAAAATTGATGGAATTGCCTCTAATAAAAATTAAGAAATCATAATATAGCGTGCGTACATAGTGCCCATTTAACCTCAATTTTTATGATTAATACTTCATTAATTAGGATAAGTTATAATAAACTTGCATAAAGAGTTCATTGCTAGCATTATAACGGAAAAACAAAAATTCATATAAAACATTTTATATTATTAAAACGTAACTCAAAGAGTATTTATTAGATTTATTTGCAAACTAGTCAATGCACGTGAATAATTCTTTAAATAATTGTTCATATGAGGTAATATTTTAATATTCTTTTAGCCACCTCCATATTCTTTTAATATTTATGTTACATTATATATGAGAGAGAGATCGATAGAGAGATATAGTTCAATCCTAAAAGGAATGAAGTGATCATTTATTGGAAACCTCGAGAAAATCACGGTTATTGGATAGCCACAAAAAACTAGCGAGATCAAATGAAATTTTGGCAAAATAAAATAGGTCAAGCCGAAAGAACCTTTATATCGGGACGGAGATGGTTATGCCAACTCTCCCTACATTGTTTTCTGCTCGCCCCTCTATATTCTCAACAATGGAAGTCCATTCTTTCACACCAAAGTCCTCTACCAACTTAATCGGCTCACTTCGTATACACAAATATTAAATTAAAATTAAATTGCTTCTTGTTAAGCGGTTTTTTTTTGGTTGGGAAAATAACATAAAATCTTGAATTTTTAAAAATTGTTTTTACCGAGTCTTTTAGAAAGGCCGTGAGTTTACCATCATCTCCTTATGATCAATTGTCCGGTTATAGGACACTCCATCAAAATCAAAGCTTGAGGGTGGTGGAAAATTTGGTCAAGTAAGAATAGGCGTAACTCCCGCCCGCCAACATTGGTTAACAATCCTGTCACACCACCACTTGAAATTACAGAACTACCAAAACAATCCAAAAATTCAAAAGAATTTTCCCTACAATTGTTAATGAAAAATTCTGGGTTTGGGTGGAATTTGTTTTCAGAAGCTAATAAAAATCTATCGATCGCCAAACATGGAGGCCTTGGGGAACCTGCTTTCAGAGTATTGTATGTTTTAAGGAAGGAATGTGATTGAAGTGTCTTGCTCTTGATAAAATTGATGGAATTGCCTCTAATAAAAATTAAGAAATCATAATATAGCGTGCGTACATAGTGCCCATTTAACCTCAATTTTTATGATTAATACTTCATTAATTAGGATAAGTTATAATAAACTTGCATAAAGAGTTCATTGCTAGCATTATAACGAAAAACAAAAATTCATATAAAACATTTTATATTATTAAAAGCGTAACTCAAAAGAGTATTTATTAGATTATTTGCAAACTAGTCAATGCACGTGAATAATTCTTTAAATAATTGTTCATATTAGGTAATATTTTAATATTCTTTTAGCCACCTCCATATTCTTTTAATATTTATGTTACATTATATATAGAGAGAGATCGATAGAGAGATATAGTTCAATCCTAAAAGGAATGAAGTGATCATTTATTGGAAACCTCGAGAAAATCACGGTTATTGGATAGCCACAAAAAACTAGCGAGATCAAATGAAATTTTGGCAAAATAAAATAGGTCAAGCCGAAAGAACCTTTATATCGGGACGGAGATGGTTATGCCAACTCTCCCTACATTGTTTTCTGCTCGCCCCTCTATATTCTCAACAACGGAAGTCCATTCTTTCACACCAAAGTCCTCTAACAACTTAATCGGCTCCCTTCATATATACAAATATTAAATTAAAAATAAATTGCTTCTTGTTAAGCGAGTTTTTTGTTTTGGTTGGGAAAACAACATAAATCTTGAATTTTTAAAATTGTTTTTACCCAGTCTTTTAGAAGGCAGCGAGTTTACCATCATCTCCTTATGATCAATTGTCCGGTTATATGACACTCCATCAAAATCAAAGGTTGGGGGTGGTGGAAAATTTTAGTCCAAGTAAGAATAGGCGAAACTCCGCCCGCCAACATTAGTTAACAATCCTGCCACACCACCACTTGAAATTACGAGAACTAACAAGCCAACCCAAAAAATTCAAAAGAATTTGCCGTACAATTGTTAATGAAAAAATTATGGATTTGGGTGGAAATTGTTTTGAGAAGGCCATAAAAAATGTATCGATCGCCAAACATGGAGGCCTTGGGGAACACTGCTTTGAGTATTGTATGTTTTAAGGAAGGAATGTGATTGAAGTGTCTTGCTCTTGATAAAATTGATGGAATTGCCTCTAATAAAAATTAAGAAATCATAATATAGCGTGCGTACATAGTGCCCATTTAACCTCAATTTTTATGATTAATACTTCATTAATTAGGATAAGTTATAATAAACTTGCATAAAGAGTTCATTGCTAGCATTATACTGAAAAACAAAAATTCATATAAAACATTTTATATTATTAAAACGTAACTCAAAGAGTATTTATTAGTTATTTGCAAACTAGTCAATGCACGTGAATAATTCTTTAAATAATTGTTCATATTAGGTAATATTTTAATATTCTTTTAGCCACCTCCATATTCTTTTAATATTTATGTTACATTATATATAGAGAGAGATCGATAGAGAGATATAGTTCAATCCTAAAAGGAATGAAGTGATCATTTATTGGAAACCTCGAGAAAATCACGGTTATTGGATAGCCACAAAAAACTAGCGAGATCAAATGAAATTTTGGCAAAATAAAATAGGTCAAGCCGAAAGAACCTTTATATCGGGACGGAGATGGTTATGCCAACTCTCCCTACATTGTTTTCTGCTCGCCCCTCTATATTCTCAACAACGGAAGTCCATTCTTTCACACCAAAGTCCTCTAACAACTTAATCGGCTCACTTCGTATATACAAATATTAAATTAAAAATAAATTGCTTCTTGTTAAGCGGTTTTTTGTTTTAGTTGGGAAAACAACATAAATCTTGAATTTTTAAAATTGTTTCTTACGAGTCTTTTAGAAGGCCGCGAGTTTACCATCATCTCCTTATGATCAATTGTCCGGTTATATGACACTCCATCAAAATCAAAGGTTGGGGGTGGTGGAAAATTTTAGTCAAGTAAGAATAGGCGAAACTCCGCCCCGCCAACATTAGTTAACAATCTTGCCACACCACCACTTGAAATTACAGAACTAACAAGGCAACCCAAAAATTCAAAAGAATTTGCCGTACAATTGTTAATGAAAAATTATGGATTTGGGTGGAAATTGTTTTCAGAAGGCCATAAAAATGTATCGATCGCCAAACATGGAGGCCTTTGGGGAACACTGCTTTCGAGTATTGTATGTTTTAAGGAAGGAATGTGATTGAAGTGTCTTGCTCTTGATAAAATTGATGGAATTGCCTCTAATAAAAATTAAGAAATCATAATATAGCGTGCGTACATAGTGCCCATTTAACCTCAATTTTTATGATTAATACTTCATTAATTAGGATAAGTTATAATAAACTTGCATAAAGAGTTCATTGCTAGCATTATAACGAAAAAAAAATTCATATAAAACATTTTATATTATTAAAACGTAACTCAAAGAGTATTTATTCGTTATTTGCAAACTAGTCAATGCACGTGAATAATTCTTTAAATAATTGTTCATATTAGGTAATATTTTAATATTCTTTTAGCCACCTCCATATTCTTTTAATATTTATGTTACATTATATATAGAGAGAGAGATCGATAGAGAGATATAGTTCAATCCTAAAAGGAATGAAGTGATCATTTATTGGAAACCTCAGAAAATCACGAGTTATTGGATAGCCACAAAAAACTAGCGAGATCAAATGAAATTTTGGCAAAAATAAAATAGGTCAAGCCGAAAGAACCTTTATATCGGGACGGAGATGGTTATGCCAACTCTCCCTACATTGTTTTCTGCTCGCCCCTCTATATTCTCAACAACGGAAGTCCATTCTTTCACACCAAAGTCCTCTAACAACTTAATCGGCTCCACTTCATATATACAAATATTAAATTAAAAATAAATTGCTTCTTGTTAAGCGGTTTTTTGTTTTGGTTGGGAAAACAACATAAATCTTGAATTTTTAAAATTGTTTTTACGAGTCTTTTAGAAGGCAGCGAGTTTACCATCATCTCCTTATGATCAATTGTCCGGTTATATGACACTCCATCAAAATCAAAGGTTGGGGGTGGTGGAAAATTTAGTCAAGTAAGAATAGGCGAAACTCCCACCCCGCCAACATTAGTTAACAATCCTGCCACACCACCACTTGAAATTACGAGAACTAACAAGGCAACCCAAAAAATTCAAAAGAATTTGCCGTACAATTGTTAATGAAAAATTATGGATTTGGGTGGAAATTGTTTTGAGAGGCCATAAAAAATGTATCGATCGCCAAACATGGAGGCCTTTGGGGAACACTGCTTTCAGTATTGTATGTTTTAAGGAAGGAATGTGATTGAAGTGTCTTGCTCTTGATAAAATTGATGGAATTGCCTCTAATAAAAATTAAGAAATCATAATATAGCGTGCGTACATAGTGCCCATTTAACCTCAATTTTTATGATTAATACTTCATTAATTAGGATAAGTTATAATAAACTTGCATAAAGAGTTCATTGCTAACATTATAACGAAAACAAAATTCATATAAAACATTTTATATTATTAAAAACGTAACTCAAAGAGTATTTATTCGTTATTTGCAAACTAGTCAATGCACGTGAATAATTCTTTAAATAATTGTTCATATTAGGTAATATTTTAATATTCTTTTAGCCACCTCCATATTCTTTTAATATTTATGTTACATTATATATAGAGAGAGATCGATAGAGAGATATAGTTCAATCCTAAAAGGAATGAAGTGATCATTTATTGGAAACCTCGAGAAAATCACGGTTATTGGATAGCCACTAAAAACTAGCGAGATCAAAGTGAAATTTTGGCAAAATAAAATAGGTCAAGCCGAAAGAACCTTTATATCGGGACGGAGATGGTTATGCCAACTCTCCCTACATTGTTTTCTGCTCGCCCCTCTATATTCTCAACAACGGAAGTCCATTCTTTCACACCAAAGTCCTCTAACAACTTAATCGGCTCACTTCATATATACAAATATTAAATTAAAAATAAATTGCTTCTTGTTAAGCGGTTTTTTGTTTTGGTTGGGAAAACAACATAAATCTTGAATTTTTAAAATTGTTTTTACGAGTCTTTTAGAAGGCAGCGAGTTTACCATCATCTCCTTATGATCAATTGTCCGAGTTATATGACACTCCATCAAAATCAAAGGTTGGGGGTGGTGGAAAATTTTAGTCCAAGTAAGAATAGGCGAAACTCCGCCGCCAACATTAGTTAACAATCTGCCACACCACCACTTGAAATTACGAGAACTAACAAGGCAACCCAAAAATTCAAAAGAATTTGCAGTACAATTGTTAATGAAAAATTATGGATTTGGGTGGAAATTGTTTTGAGAAGGCCATAAAAAATGTATCGATCGCCAAACATGGAGGCCTTGGGGAACACTGCTTTCGAGTATTGTATGTTTTAAGGAAGGAATGTGATTGAAGTGTCTTGCTCTTGATAAAATTGATGGAATTGCCTCTAATAAAAATTAAGAAATCATAATATAGCGTGCGTACATAGTGCCCATTTAACCTCAATTTTTATGATTAATACTTCATTAATTAGGATAAGTTATAATAAACTTGCATAAAGAGTTCATTGCTAGCATTATAACGAAAACAAAATTCATATAAAACATTTTATATTATTAAAACGTAACTCAAAGAGTATTTATTAGTTATTTGCAAACTAGTCAATGCACGTGAATAATTCTTTAAATAATTGTTCATATTAGGTAATATTTTAATATTCTTTTAGCCACCTCCATATTCTTTTAATATTTATGTTACATTATATATAGAGAGAGATCGATAGAGAGATATAGTTCAATCCTAAAAGGAATGAAGTGATCATTTATTGGAAACCTCGAGAAAATCACGAGTTATTGGATAGCCACAAAAAACTAGCGAGATCAAGTGAAATTTTGGCAAAATAAAATAGGTCAAGCCGAAAGAACCTTTATATCGGGACGGAGATGGTTATGCCAACTCTCCCTACATTGTTTTCTGCTCGCCCCTCTATATTCTCAACAACGGAAGTCCATTCTTTCACACCAAAGTCCTCTAACAACTTAATCGGCTCCCTTCATATATACAAATATTAAATTAAAAATAAATTGCTTCTTGTTAAGCAGTTTTTTGTTTTGGTTGGGAAAACAACATAAATCTTGAATTTTTAAAATTGTTTTTGCTAGTCTTTTAGAAGGCCGCGAGTTTACCATCATCTCCTTATGATCAATTTTTCCAGTTATATGACACTCCATCAAAATCAAAGGTTGGGGGTGGTGGAAAATTTAGTCAAGTAAGAATAGGCGAAACTCCCGCCCGCCAACATTAGTTAACAATCTGCCACACCACCACTTGAAATTACGAGAACTAACAAGGCAACCCAAAAATTCAAAAGAATTTGCCGTACAATTGTTAATGAAAAATTATGGATTTGGGTGGAAATTGTTTTCAGAAGGCCATAAAAATGTATCGATCGCCAAACATGGAGGCCTTGGGGAACCTGCTTTCAGAGTATTGTATGTTTTAAGGAAGGAATGTGATTGAAGTGTCTTGCTCTTGATAAAATTGATGGAATTGCCTCTAATAAAAATTAAGAAATCATAATATAGCGTGCGTACATAGTGCCCATTTAACCTCAATTTTTATGATTAACACTTCATTAATTAGGATAAGTTATAATAAACTTGCATAAAGAGTTCATTGCTAACGTATAACGGAAACAAAATTCATATAAAACATTTTATATTATTAAAACGTAACTCAAAGAGTATTTATTCGTTATTTGCAAACTAGTCAATGCACGTGAATAATTCTTTAAATAATTGTTCATATTAGGTAATATTTTAATATTCTTTTAGCCACCTCCATATTCTTTTAATATTTATGTTACATTATATATAGAGAGAGAGATCGATAGAGAGATATAGTTCAATCCTAAAAGGAATGAAGTGATCATTTATTGGAAACCTCAGAAAATCACAGTTATTGGATAGCCACTAAAAACTAGCGAGATCAAATGAAATTTTGGCAAAATAAAATAGGTCAAGCCGAAAGAACCTTTATATCGGGACGGAGATGGTTATGCCAACTCTCCCTACATCGCCCCTCTATATTCTCAACAACGGAAGTCCATTTTTTCACACCAAAGTCCTCTAACAACTTAATCAGCTCCCTTCATATATACAAATATTAAATTAAAAATAAATTGCTTCTTGTTAAGCAGTTTTTTGTTTTGGTTGGGAAAACAACATAAATCTTGAATTTTTAAAATTGTTTTTACCAGTCTTTTAGAAGGCCGCGAGTTTACCATCATCTCCTTATGATCAATTGTCCAGTTATATGACACTCCATCAAAATCAAAGGTTCGGGGTGGTGGAAAATTTGGTCAAGTAAGAATAGGCGAAACTCCCACCCCGCCAACATTAGTTAACAATCCTGCCACACCACCACTTGAAATTACAGAACTAACAAGGCAACCCAAAAATTCAAAAGAATTTGCCGTACAATTGTTAATGAAAAATTATGGATTTGGGTGGAAATTGTTTTCAGAAGGCCATAAAAATGTATCGATCGCCAAACATGGAGGCTTTGGGGAACCTGCTTTCAGAGTATTGTATGTTTTAAGGAAGGAATGTGATTGAAGTGTCTTGCTCTTGATAAAATTGATGGAATTGCCTCTAATAAAAATTAAGAAATCATAATATAGCGTGCGTACATAGTGCCCATTTAACCTCAATTTTTATGATTAATACTTCATTAATTAGGATAAGTTATAATAAACTTGCATAAAGAGTTCATTGCTAACGTATAACGAAAACAAAATTCATATAAAACATTTTATATTATTAAAACGTAACTCAAAGAGTATTTATTCGTTATTTGCAAACTAGTCAATGCACGTGAATAATTCTTTAAATAATTGTTCATATTAGGTAATATTTTAATATTCTTTTAGCCACCTCCATATTCTTTTAATATTTACGTTACATTATATATATAGAGAGAGATCGATAGAGAGATATAGTTCAATCCTAAAAGGAATGAAGTGATCATTTATTGGAAACCTCGAGAAAATCACGAGTTATTGGATAGCCACAAAAAACTAGCGAGATCAAAGTGAAATTTTGGCAAAATAAAATAGGTCAAGCCGAAAGAACCTTTATATCGGGACGGAGATGGTTATGCCAACTCTCCCTACATTGTTTTCCTGCTCGCCCCTCTATATTCTCAACAACGGAAGTCCATTCTTTCACACCAAAGTCCTCTAACAACTTAATCAGCTCCCTTCATATATACAAATATTAAATTAAAAATAAATTGCTTCTTGTTAAGCAGTTTTTTGTTTTGGTTGGGAAAACAACATAAATCTTGAATTTTTAAAATTGTTTTTACCGGTCTTTTAGAAGGCCGCGAGTTTACCATCATCTCCTTATGATCAATTGTCCGAGTTATATGACACTCCATCAAAATCAAAGGTTGGGGGTGGTGGAAAATTTGGTCAAGTAAGAATAGGCGAAACTCCCACCCCGCCAACATTAGTTAACAATCCTGCCACACCACCACTTGAAATTACAGAACTAACAAGGCAACCCAAAAATTCAAAAGAATTTGCCGTACAATTGTTAATGAAAAATTATGGATTTGGGTGGAAATTGTTTTCAGAAGGCCATAAAAATGTATCGATCGCCAAACATGGAGGCTTTGGGGAACCTGCTTTCAGAGTATTGTATGTTTTAAGGAAGGAATGTGATTGAAGTGTCTTGCTCTTGATAAAATTGATGGAATTGCCTCTAATAAAAATTAAGAAATCATAATATAGCGTGCGTACATAGTGCCCATTTAACCTCAATTTTTATGATTAATACTTCATTAATTAGGATAAGTTATAATAAACTTGCATAAAGAGTTCATTGCTAACGTATAACAAATAAAAAATGCATATAAAACATTTTATATTGTTAAAACGTAACTCAAAGAATATTTATTCGTTATTTGCAAACTAGTCAATGCACGTGAATAATTCTTTAAATAATTGTTCATATTAGGTAATATTTTAATATTCTTTTAGCCACCTCCATATTCTTTTAATATTTATGTTACATTATATATAGAGAGAGAGATCGATAGAGAGATATAGTTCAATCCTAAAAGGAATGAAGTGATCATTTATTGGAAACCTCAGAAAATCACAGTTATTGGATAGCCACTAAAAACTAGCGAGATCAAGTGAAATTTTGGCAAAATAAAATAGGTCAAGCCGAAAGAACCTTTATATCGGGACGGAGATGGTTATGCCAACTCTCCCTACATTGTTTTCCTGCTCGCCCCTCTATATTCTCAACAACGGAAGTCCATTCTTTCACACCAAAGTCCTCTAACAACTTAATCAGCTCCCTTCATATATACAAATATTAAATTAAAAATAAATTGCTTCTTGTTAAGCAGTTTTTTGTTTTGGTTGGGAAAACAACATAAATCTTGAATTTTTAAAATTGTTTTTACCAGTCTTTTAGAAGGCCGCGAGTTTACCATCATCTCCTTATGATCAATTGTCCAGTTATATGACACTCCATCAAAATCAAAGGTTGGGGGTGGTGGAAAATTTGGTCAAGTAAGAATAGGCGAAACTCCCACCCCGCCAACATTAGTTAACAATCCTGCCACACCACCACTTGAAATTACAGAACTAACAAGGCAACCCAAAAATTCAAAAGAATTTGCCGTACAATTGTTAATGAAAAATTATGGATTTGGGTGGAAATTGTTTTCAGAAGGCCATAAAAATGTATCGATCGCCAAACATGGAGGCTTTGGGGAACCTGCTTTCAGAGTATTGTATGTTTTAAGGAAGGAATGTGATTGAAGTGTCTTGCTCTTGATAAAATTGATGGAATTGCCTCTAATAAAAATTAAGAAATCATAATATAGCGTGCGTACATAGTGCCCATTTAACCTCAATTTTTATGATTAATACTTCATTAATTAGGATAAGTTATAATAAACTTGCATAAAGAGTTCATTGCTAACGTATAACGAAAACAAAATTCATATAAAACATTTTATATTATTAAAACGTAACTCAAAGAGTATTTATTCGTTATTTGCAAACTAGTCAATGCACGTGAATAATTCTTTAAATAATTGTTCATATTAGGTAATATTTTAATATTCTTTTAGCCACCTCCATATTCTTTTAATATTTACGTTACATTATATATATAGAGAGAGATCGATAGAGAGATATAGTTCAATCCTAAAAGGAATGAAGTGATCATTTATTGGAAACCTCAGAAAATCACGGTTATTGGATAGCCACTAAAAACTAGCGAGATCAAGTGAAATTTTGGCAAAATAAAATAGGTCAAGCCGAAAGAACCTTTATATCGGGACGGAGATGGTTATGCCAACTCTCCCTACATTGTTTTCTGCTCGCCCCTCTATATTCTCAACAACGGAAGTCCATTCTTTCACACCAAAGTCCTCTAACAACTTAATCGGCTCCCTTCATATATACAAATATTAAATTAAAAATAAATTGCTTCTTGTTAAGCAGTTTTTTGTTTTGGTTGGGAAAACAACATAAATCTTGAATTTTTAAAATTGTTTTTACCGAGTCTTTTAGAAGGCCGCGAGTTTACCATCATCTCCTTATGATCAATTGTCCGAGTTATATGACACTCCATCAAAATCAAAGGTTGGGGGTGGTGGAAAATTTGGTCAAGTAAGAATAGGCGAAACTCCCACCCCGCCAACATTAGTTAACAATCCCTGCCACACCACCACTTGAAATTACGAGAACTAACAAGGCAACCCAAAAAATTCAAAAGAATTTGCCGTACAATTGTTAATGAAAAATTATGGATTTGGGTGGAAATTGTTTTGAGAAGGCCATAAAAATGTATCGATCGCCAAACATGGAGGCTTTGGGGAACACTGCTTTCGAGTATTGTATGTTTTAAGGAAGGAATGTGATTGAAGTGTCTTGCTCTTGATAAAATTGATGGAATTGCCTCTAATAAAAAATTAAGAAATCATAATATAGCGTGCGTACATAGTGCCCATTTAACCTCAATTTTTATGATTAATACTTCATTAATTAGGATAAGTTATAATAAACTTGCATAAAGAGTTCATTGCTAACGTATAACGAAATAAAAAAATTCATATAAAACATTTTATATTGTTAAAACGTAACTCAAAAGAATATTTATTCGTTATTTGCAAACTAGTCAATGCACGTGAATAATTCTTTAAATAATTGTTCATATTAGGTAATATTTTAATATTCTTTTAGCCACCTCCATATTCTTTTAATATTTATGTTACATTATATATGAGAGAGAGATCGATAGAGAGATATAGTTCAATCCTAAAAGGAATGAAGTGATCATTTATTGGAAACCTCGAGAAAATCACGGTTATTGGATAGCCACTAAAAACTAGCGAGATCAAGTGAAATTTTGGCAAAATAAAATAGGTCAAGCCGAAAGAACCTTTATATCGGGACGGAGATGGTTATGCCAACTCTCCCTACATTGTTTTCTGCTCGCCCCTCTATATTCTCAACAACGGAAGTCCATTCTTTCACACCAAAGTCCTCTAACAACTTAATCGGCTCCCTTCATATATACAAATATTAAATTAAAAATAAATTGCTTCTTGTTAAGCGAGTTTTTTGTTTTGGTTGGGAAAACAACATAAATCTTGAATTTTTAAAATTGTTTTTACGAGTCTTTTTAGAAGGCCGCGAGTTTACCATCATCTCCTTATGATCAATTGTCCGGTTATATGACACTCCATCAAAATCAAAGGTTGGGGGTGGTGGAAAATTTAGTCAAGTAAGAATAGGCGAAACTCCCACCCCGCCAACATTAGTTAACAATCCCTGCCACACCACCACTTGAAATTACAGAACTAACAAGGCAACCCAAAAAATTCAAAAGAATTTGCCGTACAATTGTTAATGAAAAATTATGGATTTGGGTGGAAATTGTTTTTAGAAGGCCATAAAAATGTATCGATCGCCAAACATGGAGGCTTTGGGGAACACTGCTTTCGAGTATTGTATGTTTTAAGGAAGGAATGTGATTGAAGTGTCTTGCTCTTGATAAAATTGATGGAATTGCCTCTAATAAAAATTAAGAAATCATAATATAGCGTGCGTACATAGTGCCCATTTAACCTCAATTTTTATGATTAATACTTCATTAATTAGGATAAGTTATAATAAACTTGCATAAAGAGTTCATTGCTAACGTATAACAAATAAAAAATGCATATAAAACATTTTATATTGTTAAAACGTAACTCAAAGAATATTTATTCGTTATTTGCAAACTAGTCAATGCACGTGAATAATTCTTTAAATAATTGTTCATATTAGGTAATATTTTAATATTCTTTTAGCCACCTCCATATTCTTTTAATATTTATGTTACATTATATATAGAGAGAGAGATCGATAGAGAGATATAGTTCAATCCTAAAAGGAATGAAGTGATCATTTATTGGAAACCTCAGAAAATCACAGTTATTGGATAGCCCTAAAAACTAGCAGATCAAGTGAAATTTTGGCAAAATAAAATAGGTCAAGCCGAAAGAACCTTTATATCGGGACGGAGATGGTTATGCCAACTCTCCCTACATTGTTTTCCTGCTCGCCCCTCTATATTCTCAACAACGGAAGTCCATTCTTTCACACCAAAGTCCTCTAACAACTTAATCGGCTCCCTTCATATATACAAATATTAAATTAAAAATAAATTGCTTCTTGTTAAGCAGTTTTTTGTTTTGGTTGGGAAAACAACATAAATCTTGAATTTTTAAAATTGTTTTTACCGGTCTTTTAGAAGGCCGCGAGTTTACCATCATCTCCTTATGATCAATTGTCCGGGTTATATGACACTCCATCAAAATCAAAGGTTGGGGGTGGTGGAAAATTTGGTCAAGTAAGAATAGGCGAAACTCCCACCCCGCCAACATTAGTTAACAATCCTGCCACACCACCACTTGAAATTACGAGAACTAACAAGGCAACCCAAAAAATTCAAAAGAATTTGCCGTACAATTGTTAATGAAAAATTATGGATTTGGGTGGAAATTGTTTTTAGAAGGCCATAAAAAATGTATCGATCGCCAAACATGGAGGCTTTGGGGAACCTGCTTTCGAGTATTGTATGTTTTAAGGAAGGAATGTGATTGAAGTGTCTTGCTCTTGATAAAATTGATGGAATTGCCTCTAATAAAAAATTAAGAAATCATAATATAGCGTGCGTACATAGTGCCCATTTAACCTCAATTTTTTATGATTAATACTTCATTAATTAGGATAAGTTATAATAAACTTGCATAAAGAGTTCATTGCTAACGTATAACAAATAAAAAATGCATATAAAACATTTTATATTGTTAAAACGTAACTCAAAGAATATTTATTCGTTATTTGCAAACTAGTCAATGCACGTGAATAATTCTTTAAATAATTGTTCATATTAGGTAATATTTTAATATTCTTTTAGCCACCTCCATATTCTTTTAATATTTATGTTACATTATATATAGAGAGAGAGATCGATAGAGAGATATAGTTCAATCCTAAAAGGAATGAAGTGATCATTTATTGGAAACCTCAGAAAATCACAGTTATTGGATAGCCCTAAAAACTAGCAGATCAAGTGAAATTTTGGCAAAATAAAATAGGTCAAGCCGAAAGAACCTTTATATCGGGACGGAGATGGTTATGCCAACTCTCCCTACATTGTTTTCCTGCTCGCCCCTCTATATTCTCAACAACGGAAGTCCATTCTTTCACACCAAAGTCCTCTAACAACTTAATCAGCTCCCTTCATATATACAAATATTAAATTAAAAATAAATTGCTTCTTGTTAAGCAGTTTTTTGTTTTGGTTGGGAAAACAACATAAATCTTGAATTTTTAAAATTGTTTTTACCAGTCTTTTAGAAGGCCGCGAGTTTACCATCATCTCCTTATGATCAATTGTCCAGTTATATGACACTCCATCAAAATCAAAGGTTGGGGGTGGTGGAAAATTTGGTCAAGTAAGAATAGGCGAAACTCCCACCCCGCCAACATTAGTTAACAATCCTGCCACACCACCACTTGAAATTACGAGAACTAACAAGGCAACCCAAAAAATTCAAAAAGAATTTGCCGTACAATTGTTAATGAAAAATTATGGATTTGGGTGGAAATTGTTTTTGAGAAGGCCATAAAAAATGTATCGATCGCCAAACATGGAGGCTTTGGGGAACCCTGCTTTCGAGTATTGTATGTTTTAAGGAAGGAATGTGATTGAAGTGTCTTGCTCTTGATAAAATTGATGGAATTGCCTCTAATAAAAAATTAAGAAATCATAATATAGCGTGCGTACATAGTGCCCATTTAACCTCAATTTTTATGATTAATACTTCATTAATTAGGATAAGTTATAATAAACTTGCATAAAGAGTTCATTGCTAACGTATAACGAAAAAAAAAATTCATATAAAACATTTTATATTATTAAAACGTAACTCAAAGAGTATTTATTCGATATTTTCAAACTAGTCAATGCACGTGAATAATTCTTTAAATAATTGTTCATATTAGGTAATATTTTAATATTCTTTTAACCACCTCCATATTCTTTTAATATTTATGTTACATTATATATAGAGAGAGAGATCGATAGAGAGATATAGTTCAATCCTAAAAGGAATGAAGTGATCATTTATTGGAAACCTCAGAAAATCACAGTTATTGGATAGCCCTAAAAACTAGCAGATCAAATGAAATTTTGGCAAAATAAAATAGGTCAAGCCGAAAGAACCTTTATATCGGGACGGAGATGGTTATGCCAACTCTCCCTACATTGATTTTCTGCTCGCCCCTCTATATTCTCAACAACGGAAGTCCATTCTTTCACACCAAAGTCCTCTAACAACTTAATCAGCTCCCTTCATATATACAAATATTAAATTAAAAATAAATTGCTTCTTGTTAAGCAGTTTTTTGTTTTGGTTGGGAAAACAACATAAATCTTGAATTTTTAAAATTGTTTTTACCAGTCTTTTAGAAGGCCGCGAGTTTACCATCATCTCCTTATGATCAATTGTCCAGTTATATGACACTCCATCAAAATCAAAGGTTGGGGGTGGTGGAAAATTTGGTCAAGTAAGAATAGGCGAAACTCCCACCCCGCCAACATTAGTTAACAATCCTGCCACACCACCACTTGAAATTACAGAACTAACAAGCCAACCCAAAAATTCAAAAGAATTTGCCGTACAATTGTTAATGAAAAATTATGGATTTGGGTGGAAATTGTTTTCAGAAGGCCATAAAAATGTATCGATCGCCAAACATGGAGGCTTTGGGGAACCTGCTTTCAGAGTATTGTATGTTTTAAGGAAGGAATGTGATTGAAGTGTCTTGCTCTTGATAAAATTGATGGAATTGCCTCTAATAAAAATTAAGAAATCATAATATAGCGTGAGTACATAGTGCCCATTTAACCTCAATTTTTATGATTAATACTTCATTAATTAGGATAAGTTATAATAAACTTGCATAAAGAGTTCATTGCTAACGTATAACAAATAAAAAATGCATATAAAACATTTTATATTGTTAAAACGTAACTCAAAGAATATTTATTCGTTATTTGCAAACTAGTCAATGCACGTGAATAATTCTTTAAATAATTGTTCATATTAGGTAATATTTTAATATTCTTTTAGCCACCTCCATATTCTTTTAATATTTATGTTACATTATATATAGAGAGAGAGATCGATAGAGAGATATAGTTCAATCCTAAAAGGAATGAAGTGATCATTTATTGGAAACCTCAGAAAATCACAGTTATTGGATAGCCCTAAAAACTAGCAGATCAAGTGAAATTTTGGCAAAATAAAATAGGTCAAGCCGAAAGAACCTTTATATCGGGACGGAGATGGTTATGCCAACTCTCCCTACATTGTTTTCCTGCTCGCCCCTCTATATTCTCAACAACGGAAGTCCATTCTTTCACACCAAAGTCCTCTAACAACTTAATCAGCTCCCTTCATATATACAAATATTAAATTAAAAATAAATTGCTTCTTGTTAAGCAGTTTTTTGTTTTGGTTGGGAAAACAACATAAATCTTGAATTTTTAAAATTGTTTTTACCAGTCTTTTAGAAGGCCGCGAGTTTACCATCATCTCCTTATGATCAATTGTCCAGTTATATGACACTCCATCAAAATCAAAGGTTGGGGGTGGTGGAAAATTTGGTCAAGTAAGAATAGGCGAAACTCCCACCCCGCCAACATTAGTTAACAATCCTGCCACACCACCACTTGAAATTACAGAACTAACAAGGCAACCCAAAAATTCAAAAGAATTTGCCGTACAATTGTTAATGAAAAATTATGGATTTGGGTGGAAATTGTTTTCAGAAGGCCATAAAAATGTATCGATCGCCAAACATGGAGGCTTTGGGGAACCTGCTTTCAGAGTATTGTATGTTTTAAGGAAGGAATGTGATTGAAGTGTCTTGCTCTTGATAAAATTGATGGAATTGCCTCTAATAAAAATTAAGAAATCATAATATAGCGTGCGTACATAGTGCCCATTTAACCTCAATTTTTATGATTAATACTTCATTAATTAGGATAAGTTATAATAAACTTGCATAAAGAGTTCATTGCTAACGTATAACAAATAAAAAATGCATATAAAACATTTTATATTGTTAAAACGTAACTCAAAGAATATTTATTCGTTATTTGCAAACTAGTCAATGCACGTGAATAATTCTTTAAATAATTGTTCATATTAGGTAATATTTTAATATTCTTTTAGCCACCTCCATATTCTTTTAATATTTATGTTACATTATATATAGAGAGAGAGATC
This sequence comes from Vinca minor, assembly GCA_026122235.1. NCBI lineage: Eukaryota > Viridiplantae > Streptophyta > Magnoliopsida > Gentianales > Apocynaceae > Vinca > Vinca minor. Next base: position 197,775 of record JAOCZM010000259.1, on the reverse strand, counting down.
GATAGAGAGATATAGTTCAATCCTAAAAGGAATGAAGTGATCATTTATTGGAAACCTCAGAAAATCACAGTTATTGGATAGCCCTAAAAACTAGCAGATCAAATGAAATTTTGGCAAAATAAAATAGGTCAAGCCGAAAGAACCTTTATGTCGGGACGGAGATGGTTATGCCAACTCTCCCTACATTGTTTTCCTGCTCGCCCCTCTATATTCTCAACAACGGAAGTCCATTCTTTCACACCAAAGTCCTCTAACAACTTAATCGGCTCCCTTCATATATACAAATATTAAATTAAAAATAAATTGCTTCTTGTTAAGCAGTTTTTTGTTTTGGTTGGGAAAACAACATAAATCTTGAATTTTTAAAATTGTTCTTACCAGTCTTTTAGAAGGCCGCGAGTTTACCATCATCTCCTTATGATCAATTGTCCAGTTATATGACACTCCATCAAAATCAAAGGTTGGGGTGGTGGAAATTTTGGTCAAGTAAGAATAGGCGAAACTCCCACCCCGCCAACATTAGTTAACAATCTTGCCACACCACCACTTGAAATTACAGAACTAACAAGGCAACCCAAAAATTCAAAAGAATTTTCCGTACAATTGTTAATGAAAAATTATGGATTTGGGTGGAAATTGTTTTCAGAAGGCCATAAAAATGTATCGATCGCCAAACATGGAGGCTTTGGGGAACCTGCTTTCAGAGTATTGTATGTTTTAAGGAAGGAATGTGATTGAAGTGTCTTGCTCTTGATAAAATTGATGGAATTGCCTCTAATAAAAATTAAGAAATCATAATATAGCGTGCGTACATAGTGCCCATTTAACCTCAATTTTTATGATTAATACTTCATTAATTAGGATAAGTTATAATAAACTTGCATAAAGAGTTCATTGCTAACGTATAACAAATAAAAAATGCATATAAAACATTTTATATTGTTAAAACGTAACTCAAAGAATATTTATTCGTTATTTGCAAACTAGTCAATGCACGTGAATAATTCTTTAAATAATTGTTCATATTAGGTAATATTTTAATATTCTTTTAGCCACCTCCATATTCTTTTAATATTTATGTTACATTATATATAGAGAGAGAGATCGATAGAGAGATATAGTTCAATCCTAAAAGGAATGAAGTGATCATTTATTGGAAACCTCAGAAAATCACAGTTATTGGATAGCCACTAAAAACTAGCGAGATCAAAGTGAAATTTTGGCAAAATAAAATAGGTCAAGCCGAAAGAACCTTTATATCGGGACGGAGATGGTTATGCCAACTCTCCCTACATTGTTTTCTGCTCGCCCCTCTATATTCTCAACAACGGAAGTCCATTCTTTCACACCAAAGTCCTCTAACAACTTAATCAGCTCCCTTCATATATACAAATATTAAATTAAAAATAAATTGCTTCTTGTTAAGCAGTTTTTTGTTTTGGTTGGGAAAACAACATAAATCTTGAATTTTTAAAATTGTTTTTACCAGTCTTTTAGAAGGCCGCGAGTTTACCATCATCTCCTTATGATCAATTGTCCAGTTATATGACACTCCATCAAAATCAAAGGTTGGGGGTGGTGGAAAATTTGGTCAAGTAAGAATAGGCGAAACTCCCACCCCGCCAACATTAGTTAACAATCCTGCCACACCACCACTTGAAATTACAGAACTAACAAGGCAACCCAAAAATTCAAAAGAATTTGCCGTACAATTGTTAATGAAAAATTATGGATTTGGGTGGAAATTGTTTTCAGAAGGCCATAAAAATGTATCGATCGCCAAACATGGAGGCTTTGGGGAACCTGCTTTCAGAGTATTGTATGTTTTAAGGAAGGAATGTGATTGAAGTGTCTTGCTCTTGATAAAATTGATGGAATTGCCTCTAATAAAAATTAAGAAATCATAATATAGCGTGCGTACATAGTGCCCATTTAACCTCAATTTTTATGATTAATACTTCATTAATTAGGATAAGTTATAATAAACTTGCATAAAGAGTTCATTGCTAACGTATAACGGATAAAAAATTCATATAAAACATTTTATATTATTAAAACGTAACTCAAAGAGTATTTATTCGTTATTTGCAAACTAGTCAATGCACGTGAATAATTCTTTAAATAATTGTTCATATTAGGTAATATTTTAATATTCTTTTAGCCACCTCCATATTCTTTTAATATTTATGTTACATTATATATAGAGAGAGAGATCGATAGAGAGATATAGTTCAATCCTAAAAGGAATGAAGTGATCATTTATTGGAAACCTCAGAATATCACAGTTATTGGATAGCCCTAAAAACTAGCAGATCAAATGAAATTTTGGCAAAATAAAATAGGTCAAGCCGAAAGAGCCTTTATGTCGGGACGGAGATGGTTAAGCCAACTCTCCCTACATTGTTTTCCTGCTCGCCCCTCTATATTCTCAACAACGGAAGTCCATTCTTTCACACCAAAGTCCTCTAACAACTTAATCAGCTCCCTTCATATATACAAATATTAAATTAAAAATAAATTGCTTCTGTTAAGGAGTTTTTTGTTTTGGTTGGGAAAACAACATAAATCTTGAATTTTTAAAATTGTTTTTACCAGTCTTTTAGAAGGCCGCGAGTTTACCATCATCTCCTTATGATCAATTGTCCAGTTATATGACACTCCATCAAAATCAAAGGTTGGGGGTGGTGGAAAATTTGGTCAAGTAAGAATAGGCGAAACTCCCACCCCGCCAACATTAGTTAACAATCCTGCCACACCACTACTTGAAATTACAGAACTAACAAGCCAACTCAAAAATTCAAAAGAATTTGCCGTACAATTGTTAATGAAAAATTATGGATTTGGGTGGAAATTGTTTTCAGAAGCCCATAAAAATGTATCGATCGCCAAACATGGAGGCCTTGGGGAACCAGCTTTCAGATTATTGTATGTTTTAAGGAAGGAATGTGATTGAAGTGTCTTGCTCTTGATAAAATTGATGGAATTGCCTCTAATAAAAATTAAGAAATCATAATATAGCGTGCGTACATAGTGCCCATTTAACCTCAATTTTTATGATTAATACTTCATTAATTAGGATAAGTTATAATAAACTTGCATAAAGAGTTCATTGCTAACGTATAACGAAAACAAATTCATATAAAACATTTTATATTATTAAAACGTAACTCAAAGAGTATTTATTCGTTATTTGCAAACTAGTCAATGCACGTGAATAATTCTTTAAATAAGTGTTCATATTAGGTAATATTTTAATATTCTTTTAGCAACCTCCATATTCTTTTAATATTTATGTTACATTATATATAGAGAGAGAGATCGATAGAGAGATATAGTTCAATCCTAAAAGGAATGAAGTGATCATTTATTGGAAACCTCGAGAAAATCACGGTTATTGGATAGCCCTAAAAACTAGCGAGATCAAAGTGAAATTTTGGCAAAATAAAATAGGTCAAGCCGAAAAGAACCTTTATATCGGGACGGAGATGGTTATGCCAACTCTCCCTACATTGTTTTCCTGCTCGCCCCTCTATATTCTCAACAATGGAAGTCCATTCTTTCACATCAAAGTCCTCTAACAACTTAATCATCTCCCTTTATATATACAAATATTAAATTAAAAATAAATTGCTTCTTGTTAAGCAGTTTTTTGTTTTGGTTGGGAAAACAACATAAATCTTGAATTTTTAAAATTGTTTTTATCAGTCTTTTAGAAGGCCGCGAGTTTACCATCATCTCCTTATGATCAATTGTCCAGTTATATGACACTCCATCAAAATCACAGGTTGGGGATGGTGGAAAATTTGGTCAAGTAAGAATAGGCGAAACTCCCACCCCGCCAACATTAGTTAACAATCCTGCCACACCACCACTTGAAATTACAGAACTAACAAACCAACCCAAAAAATTCAAAAAGAATTTGCCGTACAATTGTTAATGAAAAAATTATGCATTTGGGTGGAAATTGTTTTCAGAAGGCCATAAAAATCTATCGATCGCCAAACGTGGAGGCCTTGGGGAACCTGCTTTCAGAGTATTGTATGTTTTAAGGAAGGAATGTGATTGAAGTGTCTTGCTCTTGATAAAATTGATGGAATTGCCTCTAATAAAAATTAAAATATCATAATATAGCGTGCGTACATAGTGCCCATTTAACCTCAATTTTTATGATTAATACTTCATTAATTAGGATAAGTTATAATAAACTTGCATAAAGAGTTCATTGCTAACGTATAACGAAAAAAAATTCGTATAAAACATTTTAAATTTCATTCATATAAGAATAAAAAAATTACCACCACCCGCAATATTTGCTTTATCTTCCATCGAAAGAGAGCTTCAAGGGGCGAACTTAATGAGAAAATAAAGAAAACAATTTCTCAAAATATTAAAACGTAACTCAAAGAGTATTTTTTCGTTATTTGCAAACTATTCAATGCACGTGAATAATTCTTTAAATAATTGTTCATATTTGGTAATCTTTTAATATTCTTTTTAGCCACCTCCATATTCTTTTAATATTTATGTAACATTATATATAGAGAGAGAGATCGATAGAGAGATATAGTTCTATACTAAAAGGAATGAAGTGATCATTTATAGGAAATCTGAGAAAATCACAGTTATTGGATAGCCACTAAAACCCAGCGAGATCAAATGAAATTTGGGCAAAATAATATAGGTTAAGCCGAAAGTACCTTTACATCGGGACGGAGATGGTTATGCAAACTCTCCCGACATTGTTTTCCTACTCGCCCCTCAATATTCTCAACAACTGAAGCCCATTCTTTCACACCAAAGTCCTCTACCAACTTAATCAGCTCCCTTCATATATACAAATATTAAATTAAAATTAAATTGCTTCTTGTTAAGCAGTCTTGTTGGGAAAACAACATAAAATCTTGAATTTTTTAAATTGTTTTTACCTGTCTTTTAGAAGTCCGCGAGTTTACCATCATCTCCTTATGATCAATTGTCCAGTTATAGGACACTCCATCAAAATCAAAGGTTGGGGGTGGTGGAAAATTTGGTCAAGTAAGAATAGGCGAAACTCCCACCCCGCCAACATTCGTTAACAATCCTGTCACACCACCACTTGAAATTACAGAACTAACAAACCAATCCAAAAATTCAAAAGAATTTGCCGTACAATTGTTAATGAAAAAATTGTGGATTTGGGTGGAAATTGTTTTTGAAGCCCATAAAAAATGTATCGATCGCCAAACATGGAGGCCTTGGGGAACCCATTTTCGAGTATTGTATGTTTTAAGGAAGGAATGTGATTGAAGTGTCTTGCTCTTGATAAAATTGATGGAATTGCCTCTATTAAAAAATTAAGAAATCATAATATAGCGTGCGTACATAGTGCCCATTTAACCTCAATTTTTTATGATTAATACTTCATTAATTAGGATAAGTTATAATAAACTTGCATAAGGAGTTCATTGCTAACGAATAACGAAAAAAAATAATTCATATAAAACATTTTAAATTTCATTCATAGAAGAATAAAAAAGTTACCACCACCCGCAATATTTGTTTTATCTTCCATCGAAAGAGAGCTTCAAGGGGCGAACTAATTGAGAAAATAAAGAAAACAATTTCTTAAAATATTAAAACGTAACTCAAAGAGTATTTATTCGATTATTTGCAAACTAGTCAATGCACGTGAATAATTCTTTAAATAATTGTTCATATTAGGTAATCTTTTAATAATCTTTTTAGTCACCTCCATATTCTTTTAATATTTATGTAACATTATATATAGAGAGTGAGATCGATAGAGAGATATAGTTGAATCTTAAAAAGGAATGAAGTGATCATTTATAGGAAACCCTGAGAAAATCACGGTTATTGGATAGCCACTAAAAACCCAGCGAGATCAAATGAAATTTGGGCAAAATAAAATAGGTTAAGCCGAAAGAACCTTTATATCGGGACGGAGATGGTTATGCCAACTCTCCCTACATTGTTTTCCCTGCTCGCCCCTCTATATTCTCAACAAGCTGAAGCCCATTCTTTCACACCAAAGTCCTCTACCAACTTAATCAGCTCCCTTCATATATACAAATATTAAATTAAAAATAAATTGCTTCTTGTTAAGCGGTTTTTTGTTTTGGTTGGGAAAACAACATAAATCTTGAATTTTTAAAATTGTTTTTATTAGTCTTTTAGAAGGCCGCGAGTTTACCATCATCTCCTTATGATCAATTGTCCAGTAATATGACACTCCATCAAAATCACAGGTTGGGGATGGTGGAAAATTTGGTCAAGTAAGAATAGGCGAAACTCCCACCCCACCAACATTAGTTAACAATCCTGCCACACCACCACTTGAAATTACGGAACTAACAAACCAACCCAAAAATTCAAAAGAATTTGCCGTACAATTGTTAATGAAAAATTATGCATTTGGGTGGAAATTGTTTTCAGAAGGCCATAAAAATCTATCGATCGCCAAACATGGAGGCCTTGGGGAACCTGCTTTCAGAGTATTGTATGTTTTAAGGAAGGAATGTGATTGAAGTGTCTTGCTCTTGATAAAATTGATGGAATTGCCTCTAATAAAAATTAAAATATCATAATATAGCGTGCGTACATAGTGCCCATTTAACCTCAATTTTTATGATTAATACTTCATTAATTAGGATAAGTTATAATAAACTTGCATAAAGAGTTCATTGCTAACGTATAACGAAAAAAAATTCGTATAAAACATTTTAAATTTCATTCATATAAGAATAAAAAAATTACCACCACCCGCAATATTTGCTTTATCTTCCATCGAAAGAGAGCTTCAAGGGGCGAACTTAATGAGAAAATAAAGAAAACAATTTCTCAAAATATTAAAACGTAACTCAAAGAGTATTTTTTCGTTATTTGCAAACTATTCAATGCACGTGAATAATTCTTTAAATAATTGTTCATATTTGGTAATCTTTTAATATTCTTTTTAGCCACCTCCATATTCTTTTAATATTTATGTAACATTATATATAGAGAGAGAGATCGATAGAGAGATATAGTTCTATACTAAAAGGAATGAAGTGATCATTTATAGGAAATCTGAGAAAATCACAGTTATTGGATAGCCCTAAAACCCAGCAGATCAAATGAAATTTGGGCAAAATAATATAGGTTAAGCCGAAAGAACCTTTATATCGGGACGGAGATGGTTATGCCAACTCTCCCTACATTGTTTTCCTGCTCGCCCCTCTATATTCTCAACAACTGAAGCCCATTCTTTCACACCAAAGTCCTCTACCAACTTAATCAGCTCCCTTCATATATACAAATATTAAATTAAAAATAAATTGCTTCTTGTTAAGCAGTTTTTTGTTTTGGTTGGGAAAACAACATAAATCTTGAATTTTTAAAATTGTTTTTATTAGTCTTTTAGAAGGCCGCGAGTTTACCATCATCTCCTTATGATCAATTGTCCGAGTAATATGACACTCCATCAAAATCACAGGGTTGGGGGATGGTGGAAAATTTGGTCAAGTAAGAATAGGCGAAACTCCCACCCCACCAACATTAGTTAACAATCATGCCACACCACCACTTGAAATTACGGAACTAACAAACCAACCCAAAAATTCAAAAGAATTTGCCGTACAATTGTTAATGAAAAAATTATGCATTTGGGTGGAAATTGTTTTTAGAAGGCCATAAAAAATCTATCGATCGCCAAACATGGAGGCCTTGGGGAACCTGCTTTCAGAGTATTGTATGTTTTAAGGAAGGAATGTGATTGAAGTGTCTTGCTCTTGATAAAATTGATGGAATTGCCTCTAATAAAAAATTAAAATATCATAATATAGCGTGCGTACATAGTGCCCATTTAACCTCAATTTTTTATGATTAATACTTCATTAATTAGGATAAGTTATAATAAACTTGCATAAAGAGTTCATTGCTAACGTATAACGAAAAAAAAATTCAGTATAAAACATTTTAAATTTCATTCATATAAGAATAAAAAAAATTACCACCACCCGTAATATTTGCTTTATCTTCCATCGAAAGAGAGCTTCAAGGGGCGAACTTAATGAGAAAATAAAGAAAACAATTTCTCAAAATATTAAAACGTAACTCAAAGAGTATTTTTTCGTTATTTGCAAACTATTCAATGCACGTGAATAATTCTTTAAATAATTGTTCATATTTGGTAATCTTTTAATATTCTTTTTAGCCACCTCCATATTCTTTTAATATTTATGTAACATTATATATAGAGAGAGAGATCGATAGAGAGATATAGTTCTATACTAAAAGGAATGAAGTGATCATTTATAGGAAATCTGAGAAAATCACAGTTATTGGATAGCCCTAAAACCCAGCAGATCAAATGAAATTTGGGCAAAATAATATAGGTTAAGCCGAAAGTACCTTTACATCGGGACGGAGATGGTTATGCAAACTCTCCCGACATTGTTTTCCTACTCGCCCCTCAATATTCTCAACAACTGAAGCCCATTCTTTCACACCAAAGTCCTCTACCAACTTAATCAGCTCCCTTCATATATACAAATATTAAATTAAAATTAAATTGCTTCTTGTTAAGCAGTCTTGTTGGGAAAACAACATAAAATCTTGAATTTTTTAAATTGTTTTTACCTGTCTTTTAGAAGTCCGCGAGTTTACCATCATCTCCTTATGATCAATTGTCCAGTTATAGGACACTCCATCAAAATCAAAGGTTGGGGGGTGGTGGAAAATTTGGTCAAGTAAGAATAGGCGAAACTCCCACCCCCGCCAACATTCGTTAACAATCTGTCACACCACCACTTGAAATTACAGAACTAACAAACCAATCCAAAAATTCAAAAGAATTTGCCGTACAATTGTTAATGAAAAATTGTGGATTTGGGTGGAAATTGTTTTCAGAAGCCCATAAAAATGTATCGATCGCCAAACATGGAGGCCTTGGGGAACCCATTTTCAGAGTATTGTATGTTTTAAGGAAGGAATGTGATTGAAGTGTCTTGCTCTTGATAAAATTGATGGAATTGCCTCTATTAAAAATTAAGAAATCATAATATAGCGTGCGTACATAGTGCCCATTTAACCTCAATTTTTATGATTAATACTTCATTAATTAGGATAAGTTATAATAAACTTGCATAAGGAGTTCATTGCTAATGAATAACGAAAAAAAATAATTCATATAAAACATTTTAAATTTCATTCATAGAAGAATAAAAAAAGTTACCACCACCCGTAATATTTGTTTTATCTTCCATCGAAAGAGAGCTTCAAGAGGGCGAACTAATTGAGAAAATAAAGAAAACAATTTCTTAAAATATTAAAACGTAACTCAAAGAGTATTTATTCGTTATTTGCAAACTAGTCAATGCACGTGAATAATTCTTTAAATAATTGTTCATATTAGGTAATCTTTTAATAATCTTTTTAGTCACCTCCATATTCTTTTTAATATTTATGTAACATTATATATAGAGAGTGAGATCGATAGAGAGATATAGTTGAATCTTAAAAAGGAATGAAGTGATCATTTATAGGAAACTCGAGAAAATCACGGTTATTGGATAGCCCTAAAAACCCAGCAGATCAAATGAAATTTGGGCAAAATAAAATAGGTTAAGCCGAAAGAACCTTTATATCGGGACGGAGATGGTTATGCCAACTCTCCCTACATTGTTTTCCTGCTCGCCCCTCTATATTCTCAACAACTGAAGCCCATTCTTTCACACCAAAGTCCTCTACCAACTTAATCAGCTCCCTTCATATATACAAATATTAAATTAAAAATAAATTGCTTCTTGTTAAGCAGTTTTTTGTTTTGGTTGGGAAAACAACATAAATCTTGAATTTTTAAAATTGTTTTTATTAGTCTTTTAGAAGGCCGCGAGTTTACCATCATCTCCTTATGATCAATTGTCCAGTAATATGACACTCCATCAAAATCACAGGTTGGGGATGGTGGAAAATTTGGTCAAGTAAGAATAGGCGAAACTCCCACCCCACCAACATTAGTTAACAATCCTGCCACACCACCACTTGAAATTACAGAACTAACAAACCAACCCAAAAATTCAAAAGAATTTGCCGTACAATTGTTAATGAAAAATTATGCATTTGGGTGGAAATTGTTTTCAGAAGCCCATAAAAATGTATCGATCGCCAAACATGGAGGCCTTGGGGAACCCATTTTCAGAGTATTGTATGTTTTAAGGAAGGAATGTGATTGAAGTGTCTTGCTCTTGATAAAATTGATGGAATTGCCTCTAATAAAAATTAAGAAATCATAATATAGCGTGCGTACATAGTGCCCATTTAACCTCAATTTTTATGATTAATACTTCATTAATTAGGATAAGTTAATAGGGATTGGATGGCCAAGTGGGTAAGGTCATCACACTTGGGGCTTAGGTCCCAAGTTCAATCCTTGTATCTCACACAAGGGAATGATTTAATTGTCATTTCTTTGGCTCCCTTGTGTGGATCTTATACTCCCCTCTTGGGGCACCCGCTCAACGGGCTTATACGACACCCGCTCAACGGGACTTCTACTACTCCCCTCACGGGGCACCCGCTCAACGGGACTTCTACGACCCTCACGGGGCACCCGCTCAACGGGCTTCTACGACACCCGCTCAACGGGACTTCTACGAGCGGGACTTCTCGACCCTCACGGGGCACCCGCTCGGCCAGGGCTTCTACTACTCCTCCTGCAGGTGAGAGTCGACCTCCTACTGGAGAGGTCTAATAATGTAATAAACTAGACCATACTTATAAATGGTCTAGTTTAAATTTAATTAGGATAAGTTATAATAAACTTGCATAAGGAGTTCATTGCTAACGAATAACGAAAAAAAAATAATTCATATAAAACATTTTAAATTTCATTCATAGAAGAATAAAAAAGTTACCACCACCCGCAATATTTGTTTTATCTTCCATCGAAAGAGAGCTTCAAGGGGCGAACTAATTGAGAAAATAAAGAAAACAATTTCTTAAAATATTAAAACGTAACTCAAAGAGTATTTATTCGTTATTTGCAAACTAGTCAATGCACGTGAATAATTCTTTAAATAATTGTTCATATTAGGTAATCTTTTAATAATCTTTTTAGTCACCTCCATATTCTTTTAATATTTATGTAACATTATATATAGAGAGTGAGATCGATAGAGAGATATAGTTGAATCTTAAAAGGAATGAAGTGATCATTTATAGGAAACTCGAGAAAATTACGGTTATTGGATAGCCACAAAAACCAGCAGATCAAATGAAATTTGGGCAAAATAAAATAGGTTAAGCCGAAAGAACCTTTATATCGGGACGGAGATGGTTATGCCAACTCTCCCTACATTGTTTTCCTGCTCGCCCCTCTATATTCTCAACAACTGAAGCCCATTCTTTCACACCAAAGTCCTCTACCAACTTAATCAGCTCCCTTCATATATACAAATATTAAATTAAAAATAAATTGCTTCTTGTTAAGCAGTTTTTTGTTTTGGTTGGGAAAACAACATAAATCTTGAATTTTTAAAATTGTTTTTATTAGTCTTTTAGAAGGCCGCGAGTTTACCATCATCTCCTTATGATCAATTGTCCAAGTAATATGACACTCCATCAAAATCACAGGTTGGGGATGGTGGAAAATTTGGTCAAGTAAGAATAGGCGAAACTCCCACCCCACCAACATTAGTTAACAATCCTGCCACACCACCACTTGAAATTACAGAACTAACAAACCAACCCAAAAATTCAAAAAGAATTTGCCGTACAATTGTTAATGAAAAATTATGCATTTGGGTGGAAATTGTTTTAGAAGGCCATAAAAAATCTATCGATCGCCAAACATGGAGGCCTTGGGGAACTCGCTTTGAGTATTGTATGTTTTAAGGAAGGAATGTGATTGAAGTGTCTTGCTCTTGATAAAATTGATGGAATTGCCTCTAATAAAAAATTAAAATATCATAATATAGCGTGCGTACATAGTGCCCATTTAACCTCAATTTTTTATGATTAATACTTCATTAATTAGGATAAGTTATAATAAACTTGCATAAAGAGTTCATTGCTAACGTATAACGAAAAAAAAATTCGTATAAAACATTTTAAATTTCATTCATATAAGAATAAAAAAAATTACCACCACCCGCAATATTTGCTTTATCTTCCATCGAAAGAGAGCTTCAAGGGGCGAACTTAATGAGAAAATAAAGAAAACAATTTCTCAAAATATTAAAACGTAACTCAAAGAGTATTTTTTTCGTTATTTGCAAACTATTCAATGCACGTGAATAATTCTTTAAATAATTGTTCATATTTGGTAATCTATTTAATATTCTTTTTAGCCACCTCCATATTCTTTTTAATATTTATGTAACATTATATATAGAGAGAGAGATCGATAGAGAGATATAGTTCTATACTAAAAGGAATGAAGTGATCATTTATAGGAAATCTGAGAAAATCACAGTTATTGGATAGCCCTAAAACCCAGCAGATCAAATGAAATTTGGGCAAAATAATATAGGTTAAGCCGAAAGTACCTTTACATCGGGACGGAGATGGTTATGCAAACTCTCCCGACATTGTTTTCCTACTCGCCCCTCAATATTCTCAACAACTGAAGCCCATTCTTTCACACCAAAGTCCTCTACCAACTTAATCGACTCCCTTCATATATACAAATATTAAATTAAAATTAAATTGCTTCTTGTTAAGCAGTCTTGTTGGGAAAACAACATAAAATCTTGAATTTTTTAAATTGTTTTTACCTGTCTTTTAGAAGTCCGCGAGTTTACCATCATCTCCTTATGATCAATTGTCCAGTTATAGGACACTCCATCAAAATCAAAGGTTGGGGGTGGTGGAAAATTTGGTCAAGTAAGAATAGGCGAAACTCCCACCCCGCCAACATTCGTTAACAATCCTGTCACACCACCACTTGAAATTACAGAACTAACAAACCAATCCAAAAATTCAAAAGAATTTGCCGTACAATTGTTAATGAAAAATTGTGGATTTGGGTGGAAATTGTTTTCAGAAGCCCATAAAAATGTATCGATCGCCAAACATGGAGGCCTTGGGGAACCCATTTTCAGAGTATTGTATGTTTTAAGGAAGGAATGTGATTGAAGTGTCTTGCTCTTGATAAAATTGATGGAATTGCCTCTAATAAAAATTAAGAAATCATAATATAGCGTGCGTACATAGTGCCCATTTAACCTCAATTTTTATGATTAATACTTCATTAATTAGGATAAGTTATAATAAACTTGCATAAGGAGTTCATTGCTAACGAATAACGAAAAAAAATAATTCATATAAAACATTTTAAATTTCATTCATAGAAGAATAAAAAAGTTACCACCACCCGCAATATTTGTTTTATCTTCCATCGAAAGAGAGCTTCAAGGGGCGAACTAATTGAGAAAATAAAGAAAACAATTTCTTAAAATATTAAAACGTAACTCAAAGAGTATTTATTCGTTATTTGCAAACTAGTCAATGCACGTGAATAATTCTTTAAATAATTGTTCATATTAGGTAATCTTTTAATAATCTTTTTAGTCACCTCCATATTCTTTTAATATTTATGTAACATTATATATAGAGAGTGAGATCGATAGAGAGATATAGTTGAATCTTAAAAGGAATGAAGTGATCATTTATAGGAAACCTGAGAAAATCACAGTTATTGGATAGCCCTAAAAACCAGCAGATCAAATGAAATTTGGGCAAAATAAAATAGGTTAAGCCGAAAGAACCTTTATATCGGGACGGAGATGGTTATGCCAACTCTCCCTACATTGTTTTCCTGCTCGCCCCTCTATATTCTCAACAACTGAAGCCCATTCTTTCACACCAAAGTCCTCTACCAACTTAATCAGCTCCCTTCATATATACAAATATTAAATTAAAAATAAATTGCTTCTTGTTAAGCAGTTTTTTGTTTTGGTTGGGAAAACAACATAAATCTTGAATTTTTAAAATTGTTTTTATTAGTCTTTTAGAAGGCCGCGAGTTTACCATCATCTCCTTATGATCAATTGTCCAGTAATATGACACTCCATCAAAATCACAGGTTGGGGATGGTGGAAAATTTGGTCAAGTAAGAATAGGCGAAACTCCCACCCCACCAACATTAGTTAACAATCCTGCCACACCACCACTTGAAATTACAGAACTAACAAACCAACCCAAAAATTCAAAAGAATTTGCCGTACAATTGTTAATGAAAAATTATGCATTTGGGTGGAAATTGTTTTCAGAAGGCCATAAAAATCTATCGATCGCCAAACATGGAGGCCTTGGGGAACCTGCTTTCAGAGTATTGTATGTTTTAAGGAAGGAATGTGATTGAAGTGTCTTGCTCTTGATAAAATTGATGGAATTGCCTCTAATAAAAATTAAAATATCATAATATAGCGTGCGTACATAGTGCCCATTTAACCTCAATTTTTATGATTAATACTTCATTAATTAGGATAAGTTATAATAAACTTGCATAAAGAGTTCATTGCTAACGTATAACGAAAAAAAATTCGTATAAAACATTTTAAATTTCATTCATATAAGAATAAAAAAATTACCACCACCCGCAATATTTGCTTTATCTTCCATCGAAAGAGAGCTTCAAGGGGCGAACTTAATGAGAAAATAAAGAAAACAATTTCTCAAAATATTAAAACGTAACTCAAAGAGTATTTTTTCGTTATTTGCAAACTATTCAATGCACGTGAATAATTCTTTAAATAATTGTTCATATTTGGTAATCTTTTAATATTCTTTTTAGCCACCTCCATATTCTTTTAATATTTATGTAACATTATATATAGAGAGAGAGATCGATAGAGAGATATAGTTCTATACTAAAAGGAATGAAGTGATCATTTATAGGAAATCTGAGAAAATCACAGTTATTGGATAGCCCTAAAACCCAGCAGATCAAATGAAATTTGGGCAAAATAATATAGGTTAAGCCGAAAGTACCTTTACATCGGGACGGAGATGGTTATGCAAACTCTCCCGACATTGTTTTCCTACTCGCCCCTCAATATTCTCAACAACTGAAGCCCATTCTTTCACACCAAAGTCCTCTACCAACTTAATCAGCTCCCTTCATATATACAAATATTAAATTAAAATTAAATTGCTTCTTGTTAAGCAGTCTTGTTGGGAAAACAACATAAAATCTTCAATTTTTTAAATTGTTTTTACCTGTCTTTTAGAAGTCCGCGAGTTTACCATCATCTCCTTATGATCAATTGTCCAGTTATAGGACACTCCATCAAAATCAAAGGTTGGGGGTGGTGGAAAATTTGGTCAAGTAAGAATAGGCGAAACTCCCACCCCGCCAACATTCGTTAACAATCCTGTCACACCACCACTTGAAATTACAGAACTAACAAACCAATCCAAAAATTCAAAAGAATTTGCCGTACAATTGTTAATGAAAAATTGTGGATTTGGGTGGAAATTGTTTTCAGAAGCCCATAAAAATCTATCGATCGCCAAACATGGAGGCCTTGGGGAACCCATTTTCAGAGTATTGTATGTTTTAAGGAAGGAATGTGATTGAAGTGTCTTGCTCTTGATAAAATTGCCTCTAATAAAAATTAAGAAATCATAATATAGCGTGCGTACATAGTGCCCATTTAACCTCAATTTTTATGATTAATACTTCATTAATTAGGATAAGTTATAATAAACTTGCATAAGGAGTTCATTGCTAACGAATAACGAAAAAAAAATAATTCATATAAAACATTTTAAATTTCATTCATAGAAGAATAAAAAAAGTTACCACCACCCGCAATATTTGTTTTATCTTCCATCGAAAGAGAGCTTCAAGGGGCGAACTAATTGAGAAAATAAAGAAAACAATTTCTTAAAATATTAAAACGTAACTCAAAGAGTATTTATTCGTTATTTGCAAACTAGTCAATGCACGTGAATAATTCTTTAAATAATTGTTCATATTAGGTAATCTTTTAATATTCTTTTTAGTCACCTCCATATTCTTTTAATATTTATGTAACATTATATATAGAGAGTGAGATCGATAGAGAGATATAGTTCAATCTTAAAAGGAATGAAGTGATCATTTATAGGAAACTCGAGAAAATCACGGTTATTGGATAGCCACTAAAAACCCAGCGAGATCAAATGAAATTTGGGCAAAATAAAATAGGTTAAGCCGAAAGAACCTTTATATCGGGACGGAGATGGTTATGCCAACTCTCCCTACATTGTTTTCCCTGCTCGCCCCTCTATATTCTCAACAAGCTGAAGCCCATTCTTTCACACCAAAGTCCTCTACCAACTTAATCAGCTCCCTTCATATATACAAATATTAAATTAAAAATTAAATTGCTTCTTGTTAAGCGCTTTTTTGTTTTGGTTGGGAAAACAACATAAAATCTTTAATTTTTAAAATTGTTTTTACTAGTCTTTTTAGAAGGCCGCGAGTTTACCATCATCTCCTTATGATCAATTGTCCAGGTTATAGGACACTCCATCAAAATCAAAGGTTGGGGGTGGTGGAAAATTTGGTCAAGTAAGAATAGGCGAAACTCCCACCCCGCCAACATTCGTTAACAATCCTGTCGCACCACCATTTGAAATTACAGAACTAACAAACCAATCCAAAAATTCAAAAGAATTTGCCGCACAATTGTTAATGAAAAATTATGGATTTGGGTGGAAATTGTTTTCAGAAGCCCATAAAAATCTATCGATCGCCAAACATGGAGGCCTTGGGGAACCCATTTTCAGAGTATTGTATGTTTTAAGGAAGGAATGTGATTGAAGTGTCTTGCTCTTGATAAAATTGCCTCTAATAAAAATTAAGAAATCATAATATAGCGTGCGTACATAGTGCCCATTTAACCTCAATTTTTATGATTAATACTTCATTAATTAGGATAAGTCATAATAAACTTGCATAAGGAGTTCATTGCTAACGAATAACAAAAAAAAAAATAATTCATATAAAACATTTTAAATTTCATTCATAGAAGAATAAAAAAGTTACCACCACCCGCAATATTTGTTTTATCTTCCATCGAAAGAGAGCTTCAAGGGGCGAACTAATTGAGAAAATAAATAAAACAATTTCTTAAAATATTAAAACGTAACTCAAAGAGTATTTATTCGTTATTTGCAAACTAGTCAATGCACGTGAATAATTCTTTAAATAATTGTTCAGGTTAGGTAATCTTTTAATATTCTTTTTGGTCACCTCCATATTCTTTTAATATTTATGTAACATTATATATAGAGAGACAGATCGATAGAGAGATATATAGTTCAATCCTAAAAGGAATGAAGTGATCATTTATAGGAAACCTGAGAAAATCACAGTTATTGGATAGCCCTAAAAACCAGCAGATCAAATTAAATTTGGGCAAAATAAAATAGGTTAAGCCGAAAGAACCTTTATATCGGGACGGAGATGGTTATGCCAACTCTCCCTACATTGTCTTCCTGCTCGCCCCTCTATATTTTCAACAACTGAAGCCCATTCTTTCACACCAAAGTCCTCTACCAACTTAATCAGCTCCCTTCATATATACAAATATTAAATTAAAATTTAATTCCTTCTTGTTAACCAGTTTTTTTTTTTTGGTTGCGAAAACAACATAAAATCTTGAATTTTTAAAATTGTTTTTACCAGTCTTTTAGAAGGCTGTGAGTTTACCATCATCTCCTTATGATCAATTGTCCAGTTATAGGACACTCCATCAAAATAAAAGCTTGAGGCTGGTGGAAAATTTGGTCAAGTAAGAATAGGTGTTACTCCCACCCCGCCAACATTCGTTAACAATCCTGTCACACCATCACTTGAAATTACAGAACTAACAAACCAATCCAAAAATTCAAAAGAATTTGCCGTACAATTGTTAATGAAAAAATGTGGATTTGGGTGGAAATTGTATCAGAAGCCCATAAAAATCTATCGATCGCCAAACATGGAGGCCTTGGGGAACCTGTTTTCAGAGTATTGTATGTTTTAAGGAAGGAATGTGATTGAAGTGTCTTGCGCTTGATAAATTGATGGAATTGCCTCTAATAAAAATTAAGAAATCATAATATAGCGTGCGTACATAGTGCCCATTTAACCTCAATTTTTATGATTAATACTTCATTAATTAGGATAAGTTATAATAAACTTGCATAAAGAGTTCATAGCTAACGAATAACGAAAAAACAAATTCATATAAAACATTTTAAATTTCATTCATAGAAGAATAAAAAAACTACCACGACCCGCAATATTTGCTTTATCTTCCATCGAAAGAGAGCTTCAAGGGCCGAACTTATTGAGAAAATAAAGAAAACAATTTCTTAAAATATTAAAACGTAACTCAAAGAGTATTTATTCGTTATTTGCAAACTAGTCAATGCACGTGAATAATTCTTTAAATAATTGTTCATATTAGGTAATCTTTTAATATTCTTTTTAGTCACCTCCATATTCTTTTAATATTTATGTAACATTATATATAGAGAGAGAGATAGATAGAGAGATATATTTCAATCCTAAATGGAATGAAGTGATCATTTATAGGAAACCTGAGAAAATCATAGTTATTGGATAGCCCTAAAAACCAGCAGATCAAATGAAATTTGGGCAAAATATAGGTTAAGCCGAAAGAACCTTTATATCGGGAAGGAGATGGTTATGCCAACTCTCCCTACATTGTTTTCCTGCTCGCCCCTCTACATTCTCAACAACTGGAGCCCATTCTTTCACACCAAAGTCCTCTACCAACTTAATCAGCTCCCTTCATATATACAAATATTAAATTAAAATTAAATTGCTTCTTGTTAATCAGTTTTTTTTTTGGTTGGGAAAACAACATAAAATCTTGAATTTTTAAAATTGTTTTTACCAGTCTTTTAGAAGGCTGTGAGTTTACCATCATCTCCTTATGATCAATTGTCCAGTTATAGGACACTGCATCAAAATCAAAGCTTGAGGGTGGTGGAAAATTTGGTCAAGTAAGAATTGGCGTAACTCCCACCCCGCCAACATCCGTTAACAATCCTGTCACACCACCACTTGAAATTATAGAACTACCAAAACAATCCAAAAATTCAAAAGAATTTGCCTCTATAATTGTTAATGATTAATTCTGGGTTTGGGCGGAAATTGTTTTCAGAAGCCCATAAAAATCTATCGATCGCCAAACATGGAGGACTTGGGGAACTTGTTTTCATAGTATTGTATGTTTTAAGGAAAGAATGTGATTGAAGTGTCTTGCTCTTGATAAAATTGATGGAATTGCCTCTAATAAAGATTAAGAAGTCATAATATAGTGTGCGTACATAGTTCCCATTTAACCCCAATTTTTAGATTTAATACTTCATTAATTAGGATAAGTTATAATAAACTTGCATCAAGAGTTCATTGCTAACGTATAACGAAAAAAAAAATTCATATAAAACATTTTAAATTTCATTCATATAAGAATAAAAAAAATTACCACCACCCGCAATATTTGCTTTATCCTCCATCGAAAGAGAGCTTCAAGGGGCGAATTTATTGAGAAATATAGAAAACAATTTCTTAAAATATTAAAACCTAACTCAAAGAGTATTTATTCGTTATTTGCAAACTAGTCAATGCACGTGAATAATTCTTTAAATAATTTTTCATATTAGGTAATATTTTAATATTCTTTTTAGCCACCTCCATATTCTTTTAATATTTATGTAACATTATATATAGAGAGAGAGATCGATAGAGAGATATAGTTCAATCCTAAAAGGAATGAAGTGATCATTAATTGGAAACCTGAGAAAATCAAAGTTATTGGATAGCCCTAAAAACCATCAGATCAAATGAAATTTGGGCAAAATAAAATAGGTCAATCCGAAAGAACCTTTATATCGGGACGGAGATGGATATGCCAACTCTCCCTACATTGTTTTCCTGCTCGCCCCTCTATATTTTCAACAACTGAGGCCCATTCTTTCACACCAAAGTCCTCTACCAACTTAATCAGCTCCCTTCATATACACAAATATTAAATTAAAATTAAATTGCTTCTTGTTAAGCAGTTTTTTTTTTTTTGGTTGGGAAAATCACATAAAATCTTGAATTTTTAAAATTGTTTTTACCAGTCTTTTAGAAGGCCGTGATTTTACCATCATCTCCTTATGATCAATTGTCCAGTTATAGGCACTCCATCAAAATCAATGGTTGGGGGTGGTGGAAAATTTGGTCAAGTAAGAATAGGCGAAACTCCCACCCCGCCAACATTAGTTAACAATCCTGCCACACCACCACTTGAAATTACAGAACTAACAAACCAACCCAAAAATTCAAAAGAATTTGCCGTACAATTGTTAATGAAAAATTATGCATTTGGGTGGAAATTGTTTTCAGAAGGCCATAAAAATCTATGGATCGCCAAACATGGAGGCCTTGGGGAACCTGCTTTCAGAGTATTGCATGTTTTAAGAAAGGAATGTGATTGAAGTGTCTTGCTCTTGATAAAATTTATGGAATTGCCTCTAATAAAAATTAAGAAATCATAATATAGCGTGCGTACATAGTGCCCATTTAACCTCAATTTTTATGATTAATACTTCATTAATTAGGATAAGTTATAATAAACTTGCATAAAGAGTTCATTGCTAACGTATAACGAAAAAAAATTCATATAAAACATTTTAAATTTCATTCATATAAGAATAAAAATATTACCACCACCCGCAATATTTGCTTTATCTTCCATCGAAAGAGAGCTTCAAGGGGCGAACTTAATGAGAAAATAAAGAAAACAATTTCTCAAAATATTAAAACGTAACTCAAAGAGTATTTATTCGTTATTTGCAAACTATTCAATGCACGTGATTAATTCTTTAAATAATTGTTCATATTTGGTAATCTTTTAATATTCTTTTTAGCCACCTCCATATTTTTTTAATATTTATGTAACATTATATATAGAGAGAGAGATCGATAGAGAGATATAGTTCTATCCTAAAAGGAATGAAGTGATCATTTATAGGAAACCTGAGAAAATCACAGTTATTGGATAGCCCTAAAACCCAGCAGATCAAATGAAATTTGGGCAAAATAATATAGGTTAAGTCGAAAGTACCTTTACATCGGGACGGAGATGGTTATGCCAACTCTCCCGACATTGTTTTCCTACTCGCCCCTCAATATTCTCAACAACTGAAGCCCATTCTTTCACACCAAAGTCCCCTACCAACTTAATCAGCTCCCTTCATATATACAAATATTAAATTAAAATTAAATTGCATCTTGTTAAGCAGTCTTGTTGGAAAACAACATAAAATCTTGAATTTTTTAAATTGTTTTTACCTGTCTTTTAGAAGGCCGCGAGTTTACCATCATCTCCTTATGATCAATTGTCCAGTTATAGGACACTCCATCAAAATCAAAGGTTGGGGTGGTGGAAAATTTGGTCAAGTAAGAATAGGCGAAACTCCCACCCAAACAATCCTGTCACACCACCACTTGAAATTACAGAACTAACAAACCAATCCAAAAATTCAAAAGAATTTTCCGTACAATTGTTAATGAAAAATTGTGGATTTGGGTGGAAATTGTTTTCAGAAGCCCATAAAAATCTATCGATCGCCAAACATGGAGGCCTTGGGGAACCCATTTTCAGAGTATTGTATGTTTTAAGGAAGGAATGTGATTGAAGTGTCTTGCTCTTGATAAAATTGATGGAATTGCCTCTAATAAAAATTAAGAAATCATAATATAGCGTGCGTACATAGTGCCCATTTAACCTCAATTTTTATGATTAACACTTCATTAATTAGGATAAGTTATAATAAACTTGCATAAAGAGTTCATTGCTAACGTATAACGAAAAAAAAATTCATATAAAACATTTTATATAATTAAAACGTAACTCAAAGACTATTTATTCGTTATTTGCAAACTAGTCAATGCACGTGAATAATTCTTTAAATAATTGTTCATATGAGGTAATATTTTAATATTCTTATAGCCACCTCCATATTCTTTTAATATTTATGTTACATTATATATAGAGAGAGAGATCGATAGAGAGATATAGTTCAATCCTAAAAGGAATGAAGTGATCATTTATTGGAAACCTCCGAAAATCACAGTTATTGGATATCCCTAAAAACCAGCAGATCAAATGAAATGTTGGCAAAATAAAATAGGTCAAGCCGAAAGAACCTTTATATCGGGACGGAGATGGTTATGCCAACTCTCCCTACATTGTTTTCCTGCTCGCCCCTCTATATTGTCAACAACTGAGGCCCATTCTTTCACACCAAAGTCCTCTACCAACTTAATCAGCTCCCTTCATATACACAAATATTAAATTAAAATTAAATTGCTTCTTGTTAAGCAGTTTTTTTTTGGTTGGGAAAATAACATAAAATCTTGAATTTTTAAAATTGTTTTTACCAGTCTTTTAGAAGGCCGTGAGTTTACCATCATCTCCTTAAGATCAATTGTCCAGTTATAGGACACTCCATCAAAATCAAAGCTTGAGGGTGGTGGAAAATTTGGTCAAGTAAGAATAGGCGTAACTCCCACCCCGCCAACATTGGTTAACAATCCTGTCACACCACCACTTGAAATTACAGAACTAACAAACCAATCCAAAAATTCAAAAGAATTTTCCGTACAATTGTTAATGAAAAATTGTGGATTTGGGTGGAAATTGTTTTCAGAAGCCCAAAAAAATCTATCGATCGCCAAACATGGAGGCCTTGGGGAACCCATTTTCAGAGTAATGTATGTTTTAAGGAAGGAATGTGATTGAAGTGTCTTGCTCTTGATAAAATTGATGGAATTGCCTCTAATAAAAATTAAGAAATCATAATATAGCGTGCGTACATAGTGCCCATTTAACCTCAATTTTTATGATTAACACTTCATTAATTAGGATAAGTTATAATAAACTTGCATAAAGAGTTCATTGCTAACGTATAACGAAAAAAAAATTCATATAAAACATTTTATATAATTAAAACGTAACTCAAAGACTATTTATTCGTTATTTGCAAACTAGTCAATGCACGTGAATAATTCTTTAAATAATTGTTCATATGAGGTAATATTTTAATATTCTTATAGCCACCTCCATATTCTTTTAATATTTATGTTACATTATATATAGAGAGAGAGAGATCGATAGAGAGATATAGTTCAATCCTAAAAGGAATGAAGTGATCGTTTATTGGAAACCTCAGAAATTCACAGTTATTGGATAGCCCTAAAAACTAGCAGATCAAATGAAATTTTGGCAAAATAAAATAGGTCAAGCCGAAAGAACCTTTATATCGGGACGGAGATGGTTATGCCAACTCTCCCTACATTGTTTTCCTGCTTGCCCCTCTATATTCTCAACAACGTAAGTCCATTCTTGCACACCAAAGTCCTCTAACAACTTAATCAGCTCCCTTCACATATACAAATATTAAATTAAAAATAAATTGCTTCTTGTTAAGCAGTTTTTTGTTTTGGTTGGGAAAACAACATAAATCTTGAATTTTTAAAATTGTTTTTGCTAGTCTTTTAGAAGGCCGCGAGTTTACCATCATCTCCTTATGATCAATTGTCAAGTTATAGGACACTCCATCAAAATCAAAGGTTGGGGGTGGTGGAAAATTTGGTCAAGTAAGAATAGGCGAAACTCCCACCCCGCCAACATTAGTTAACAATCCTGCCACACCACCACTTGAAATTGCAGAACTAAAAAGCCAACCCAAAAATTCAAAAGAATTTGCCATACAATTGTTAATGAAAAATTATGGATTTGGGTGGAAATTGTTTTCAGAAGGGCATAAAAATGTATCGATCGCCAAACATGTAGGCTTTGGGGAACCTGCTTTCAGAGTATTGCATGTTTTAAGGAAGGAATGTGATTGAAGTGTCTTGCTCTTGATAAAATTGATGGAATTGCCTCTAATAAAAATTAAGAAATCATAATATAGCGTGCGTACATAGTGCCCATTTAACCTCAATTTTTATGATTAATACTTCATTAATTAGGATAAGTTATAATAAACTTGCATAAAGAGTTCATTGCTAACGTATAACGAATAAAAAATTCATATAAAACATTTTATATTATTAAAACGTAACTCAAAGACTATTTATTCGTTATTTGCAAACTAGTCAATGCACGTGAATAATTCTTTAAATAATTGTTCATATGAGGTAATATTTTAATATTCTTATAGCCTCCTCCATATTCTTTTAATATTTATGTTACATTATATATAGAGAGAGAGATCGATAGAGAGATATAGTTCAATCCTAAAAGGAATGAAGTGATCATTTATTGGAAACCTCAGAAAATCACAGTTGTTGGATAGGCCTAAAAACTAGCAGATCAAATGAAATTTTGGCAAAATAAAATAGGTCAAGCCGAAAGAACCTTTATATCGGGACGGAGATGGTTATGCCAACTCTCCCTACACTGTTTTCCTGCTCGCCCCTCTATATTCTCAACAATGGAAGTCCATTCTTTCTCACCAAAGTCCTCTAACAACTTAATCCGCTCCCTTTATATATACAAATATTAAATTAAAAATAAATTGCTTCTTGTTAAGCAGTTTTTTGTTTTGGTTGGGAAAACAACATAAATCTTGAATTTTTAAAATTGTTTTTATCAGTCTTTTAGAAGGCCGCGAGTTTACCATCATCTCCTTATGATCAATTGTCCAGTTATATGACACTCCATCAAAATCAAAGGTTGGGGGTGGTGGAAAATTTGGTCAAGTAAGAAGAGGCGAAACTCCCACCCCGCCAACATTAGTTAACAATCCTGCCACACCACCACTTGAAATTACAGAACTAACAAACCAACCTTAAAATTCAAAAGAATTTGCCGTACAATTGTTAATGAAAAATTATGCATTTGGGTGGAAATTGTTTTCAGAAGGCCATAAAAATCTATCGATCGCCAAACATGGAGGCCTTGGGGAACCTGCTTTCAGAGTATTGTATGTTTTAAGGAAGGAATGTGATTGAAGTGTCTTGCTCTTGATAAAATTTATGGAATTGCCTCTAATAAAAATTAAGAAATCATAATATAGCGTGCGTACATAGTGCCCATTTAACCTCAATTTTTATGATTAATACTTCATTAATTAGGATAAGTTATAATAAACTTGCATAAAGAGTTCATTGCTAACGTATAACGAAAAAAAATTCGTATAAAACATTTTAAATTTCATTAATATAAGAATAAAAAAATTACCACCACACGCAATATTTGCTTTATCTGCCATCGAAAGAGAGCTTCAAGGGGCGAACTTAATGAGAAAATAAAGAAAACAATTTCTCAAAATATTAAAACGTAACTCAAAGAGTATTTTTTCGTTATTTGCAAACTAGTCAATGCACATGAATAATTCTTTAAATAATTGTTCATATTAGGTAATCTTTTAATATTCTTTTTAGTCACCTCCATATTCTTTTAATATTTATGTAACATTATATATAGAGAGTGAGATCGATAGAGAGATATAGTTCAATCTTAAAAGGAATGAAGTGATCATTTATAGGAAACCTGAGAAAATCACAGTTATTGGATAGCCCTAAAAACCAGCAGATCAAATGAAATTTAGGTAAAATAAAATAGGTTAAGCCGAAAGAACCTTTATATCGGGACGGAGATGGTTATGCCAACTCTCCCGACATTGTTTTCCTGCTCGTCCCTCTATATTCTCAACAACTGAAGCCCATTCTTTCACACCAAAGTCCTCTACCAACTTAATCAGCTCCCTTCATATATACAAATATTAAATTAAAATTAAATTGCTTCTTGTTAAGCAGTTTTTTTTTT
This sequence comes from Vinca minor, assembly GCA_026122235.1. Classification (NCBI taxonomy): domain Eukaryota; kingdom Viridiplantae; phylum Streptophyta; class Magnoliopsida; order Gentianales; family Apocynaceae; genus Vinca; species Vinca minor. The sequence continues at coordinate 171,967 of JAOCZM010000259.1, read as the reverse complement.
TGGTTGGGAAAACAACATAAAATCTTTAATTTTTAAAATTGTTTTTACCTGTCTTTTAGAAGGCCGCGAGTTTACCATCATCTCCTTATGATCAATTGTCCAGTTATAGGACACTCCATCAAAATCAAAGGTTGGGGGTGGTGGAAAATTTGGTCAATTAAGAATAGGCGAAACTCCCACCCCGCCAACATTCGTTAACAATCCTGTCACACCACCACTTGAAATTACAGAACTAACAAACCAATCCTAAAATTCAAAAGAATTTGCCGTACAATTGTTAATGAAAAATTGTGGATTTGGGTGGAAATTGTTTTCAGAAGCCCATAAAAATCTATCGATCGCCAAACATGGAGGCCTTGGGGAACCCATTTTCAGAGTATTGTATGTTTTAAGGAAGGAATGTGATTGAAGTGTCTTGCTCTTGATAAAATTGCCTCTAATAAAAATTAAGAAATCATAATATAGCGTGCGTACATAGTGCCCATTTAACCTCAATTTTTATGATTAATACTTCATTATTTAGGATAAGATATAATAAACTTGCATAAAGAGTTCATTGCTAACGAATAACGAAAAAAAATAATTCATATAAAACATTTTAAATTTCATTCATAGAAGAATAAAAAAATTACCACCACCCGCAATATTTGTTTTATCTTCCATCGAAAGAGAGCTTCAAGGGGCGAACTTATTGAGAAAATAAAGAAAACAATTTCTTAAAATATTAAAACGTAACTCAAAGAGTATTTATTCGTTATTTGCAAACTAGTCAATGCACGTGAATAATTCTTTAAATAATTGTTCAGGTTAGGTAATCTTTTAATATTCTTTTTGGTCACCTCCATATTCTTTTAATATTTATGTAACATTATATATAGAGAGAGAGATCGATAGAGAGATATATAGTTCAATCCTAAAAGGAATGAAGTGATCATTTATAGGAAACCTGAGAAAATCACAGTTATTGGATAGCCCTAAAAACCAGCAGATCAAATGAAATTTGGGCAAAATAAAATAGGTTAAGCCGAAAGAACCTTTATATCGGGACGGACATGGTTATGCTAACTCTCCCTACATTGTTTTCCTGCTCGCCCCTCTATATTCTCAACAACTGAAGCCCATTCTTTCACACCAAAGTCCTCTACCAACTTAATCAGCTCCCTTCATATATACAAATATTAAATTAAAATTAAATTGTTTCTTGTTAAGCAGTTTTTTTTTTTGGTTGGGAAAACAACATAAAATCTTTAATTTTTTAAATTGTTTTTACCAGTCTTTTAGAAGGCCGTGAGTTTACCATCATCTCCTTATGATCAATTGTCCAGTTATAGGACACTCCATCAAAATCAAAGCTTAAGGGTGGTGGAAAATTTGGTCAAGTAAGAATAGGCGTAACTGCCACCCCGCCAACATTCGTTAACAATCCTGTCACACCACCACTTGAAATTACAGAACTACCAAAACAATCCAAAAATTCAAAAGAATTTGCCCTACAATTGTTAATGAAAAATTCTGGGTTTGGGTGGAAATTGTTTTCAGAAGCCCATAAAAATCTATCGATCGCCAAACATGGAGGCCTTGGGGAACTTATTTTCAGAGTATTGTATGTTTTAAGGAAGGAATGTGATTGAAGTGTCTTGGTCTTGATAAAATTGATGGAATTGCCTCTAATAAAAATTAAGAAATCATAATATAGTGTGCGTACATAGTTCCCATTTAACCCCAATTTTTATGATTAATACTTCATTAATTAGGATAAGTTATAATAAACTTGCATCAAGAGTTCATTGCTAACGTATAACGAAAAAAAAATTCATATAAAACATTTTAAATTTCATTCATATAAGAATAAAGAAATTACTACCACCCGCAATATTTGCTTTATCTTCCACTGAAAGAGAGCTTCAAGGGGCGAACTTAATGAGAAAATAAAGAAAACAATTTCTTAAAATATTAAAACGTAACTCAAAGAGTATTTATTCGTTATTTGCAAACTAGTCAATGCACGTGAATAATTCTTTAAAAAAATGTTCATATTAGGTAATCTTTTAATATTCTTTTTAGTCACCTCCATATTCTTTTAATATTTATGTAACATTATATATAGAGAGAGAGATAGATAGAGAGATATAGTTCAATCCTAAATGGAATGAAGTGATCATTTATAGGAATCTGAGAAAATCATAGTTATTGGATGGCCCTAAAAACCCGCAGATCAAATGAAATTTGGACAAAATAAAATAGGTTAAGCCGAAAGAACCTTTATATCGGGACGGAGATGGTTATGCCAACTCTCCCTACATTGTTTTCCTGCTCGCCCCTCTATATTCTCAACAACTGAAGTCCATTCTTTCACACCAAAGTCCTCTACCAACTTAATCAGCTCCCTTCATATATACAAATATTAAATTAAAAAAAAATTGCTTCTTGTTAAGCAGTTTTTTTTTTTTGTTGGGAAAACAACATAAATCTTGAATTTTTAAAATTGTTTTTACCAGTCTTTTAGAAGGCCGCGAGTTTACCATCATCTCCTTATGATCAATTGTCCAGTTATAGGACACTCCATCAAAATCAAAGGTTGGGGGTGGTGGAAAATTTGGTCAAGTAGGAATAGGCGAAACTCCCACCCCGCCAACATTCGTTAACAATCCTGTCACACCACCACTTGAAATTACAGAACTAACAAACCAATCCAAAAATTCAAAAGAATTTGCCGTACAATTGTTAATGAAAAAATGTGGAATTGGGTGGAAATTGTTTTCAGAAGCCCATAAAAATCTATCGATCGCCAAACATGGAGGCCTTGGGGAACTGGTTTTCAGAGTATTGTATGTTTAAAGGAAGGAATGTGATTGAAGTGTCTTACTCTTGATAAAATTGATGGAATTGCCTCAAATAAAAATTAAGAAATCATAATATAGCGTGCGTACATAGTGCCCATTTAACCTAAATTTTTATGATTAATACTTCATTAATTAGGATAAGTTATAATAAACTTGCATAAAGAGTTCATTGCTAACGAATAACGAAAAAAAAATTCATATAAAACATTGTAAATTTCATTCATAGAAGAATAAAAAAATTACCCCCACTCGAAAGAGAGCTTTATCTTCCATCGAAAGAGAGCTTCAAGGGGCGAATTTATTGAGAAATATAGAAAACAATTTCTTAAAATATTAAAACCTAACTCAAAGAGTATTTATTCGTTATTTGCAAACTATTCAATGCACGTGATTAATTCTTTAAATAATTGTTCATATTTGGTAATCTTTTAATATTCTTTTTAGCCACCTCCATATTTTTTTAATATTTATGTAACATTATATATATAGAGAGAGATCGATAGAGAGATATAGTTCTATCCTAAAAGGAATGAAGTGATCATTTATAGGAAACTTGAGAAAATCACAGTTATTGGATAGTCCTAAAACCCAGCAGATCAAATGAAATTTGGGCAAAATAATATAGGTTAAGCCGAAAGTACCTTTACATCGAGACGGAGATGGTTATGCCAACTCTCCCGACATTGTTTTCCTACTCGCCCCTCAATATTCTCAACAACTGAAGCCCATTCTTTCACACCAAAGTCCTCTACCAACTTAATCAGCTCCCTTCATATATACAAATATTAAATTAAAAATAAATTGCTTCTTGTTAAGCAGTTTTTTGTTTTGGTTGGGAAAACAACATAAATCTTGAATTTTTAAAATTGTTTTTGCTAGTCTTTTAGAAGGCCGCGAGGTTACCATCATCTCCTTATGATCAATTGTCCAGTTATAGGACACTCCATCAAAATCAAAGGTTGGGGTTGGTGGAAAATTTGGTCAAGTAAGAATAAGCGAAACTCCCACCCCGCCAACATTCGTTAACAATCTTGTCACACCACCACTTGAAATTACAGAACTAACAAACCAATCCAAAAATTCAAAAGAATTTGCCGTACAATTGTTAATGAAAAATTGTGGATTTGGGTGGAAATTGTTTTCAGAAGCCCATAAAAATCTATCGATCGCCAAACATGGAGGCCTTGGGGAACCCATTTTCAGAGTATTGTATGTTTTAAGGAAGGAATGTGATTGAAGTGTCTTGCTCTTGATAAAATTGCCTCTAATAAAAATTAAGAAATCATAATATAGCGTGCGTACATAGTGCCCATTTAACCTCAATTTTTATGATTAATACTTCATTAATTAGGATAAGTTATAATAAACTTGCATAAAGAGTTCATTGCTAACGTATAACGAAAAAAAATTCATATAAAACATTTTAAATTTCATTCATATAAGAATAAAAAAAATTACCACCACCCGCAATATTTGCTTTATCTTCCATCGAAAGAGAGCTTCAAGGGGCGAACTTAATGAGAAAATAAAGAAAACAATTTCTCAAAATATTAAAACGTAACTCAAAGAGTATTTATTCGTTATTTGCAAACTATTCAATGCACGTGATTAATTCTTTAAATAATTGTTCATATTTGGTAATCTTTTAATATTCTTTTTAGCCACCTCCATATTTTTTTAATATTTATGTAACATTATATATAGAGAGAGAGATCGATAGAGAGATATAGTTCTATCCTAAAAGGAATGAAGTGATCATTTATAGGAAACCTGAGAAAATCACAGTTATTGGATAGCCCTAAAACCCAGCAGATCAAATGAAATTTGGGCAAAATAATATAGGTTAAGCCGAAAGTACCTTTACATCGGGACGGAGATGGTTATGCCAACTCTCCCGACATTGTTTTCCTACTCGCCCCTCAATATTCTCAACAACTGAAGCCCATTCTTTCACACCAAAGTCTTCTACAAACTTAATCAGCTCCCTTCATATATACAAATATTAAATTAAAATTAAATTGCATCTTGTTAAGCACTCTTGTTGGGAAAACAACATAAAATCTTGAATTTTTTAAATTGTTTTTACCTGTCTTTTAGAAAGCCGCGAGTTTACCATCATCTCCTTATGATCAATTGTCCAGTTATAGGACACTCCATCAAAATCAAAGGTTGGGGGTGGTGGAAAATTTGGTCAAGTAAGAATAGGCGAAACTCCCACCCCGCCAACATTCGTTAACAATCCTGTCACACCACCACTTGAAATTACAGAACTAACAAACCAATCCAAAAATTCAAAAGAATTTGCCGTACAATTGTTAATGAAAAAATGTGGATTTGGGTGGAAATTGTTTCAGAAGCCCATAAAAATCTATCGATCGCCAAACATGGAGGCCTTGGGGAACCCATTTTCAGAGTATTGTATGTTTTAAGGAAGGAATGTGATTGAAGTGTCTTGCTCTTGATAAAATTGCCTCTAATAAAAATTAAGAAATCATAATATAGCGTGCGTACATAGTGCCCATTTAACCTCAATTTTTATGATTAATACTTCATTAATTAGGATAAGTTATAATAAACTTGCATAAAGAGTTCATTGCTAACGAATAACGAAAAAAAATAATTCATATAAAACATTTTAAATTTCATTCATAGAAGAATAAAAAAATTACCACCACCCGCAATATTTGTTTTATCTTCCATCGAAAGAGAGCTTCAAGGGGCGAACTTATTGAGAAAATAAAGAAAACAATTTCTTAAAATATTAAAACGTAACTCAAAGAGTATTTATTCGTTATTTGCAAACTAGTCAATGCACGTGAATAATTCTTTAAATAATTGTTCATGTTAGGTAATCTTTTAATATTCTTTTTGGTCACCTCCATATTCTTTTAATATTTATGTAACATTATATATAGAGAGAGAGATCGATAGAGAGATATAGTTCAATCCTAAAAGTAATGAAGTGATCATTTATAGGAAACCTGAGAAAATCACAGTTATTGGATAGCCCTAAAAACCAGCAGATCAAATTAAATTTGGGCAAAATAAAATAGGTTAAGCCGAAAGAACCTTTATATCGGGACGGAGATGGTTATGCCAACTCTCCCTACATTGTCTTCCTTCTCGCCCCTCAATATTCTCAACAACTGAAGCCCATTCTGTCACACCAAAGTCCTCTACCAACTTAATCAGCTCCCTTCATATATACAAATATTAAATTAAAATTTAATTGCTTCTTGTTAAGCAGTTTTTATTTTTGGTAGGGAAAACAACATAAAATCTTGAATTTTTTAAATTGTTTTTACCAGTCTTTTAGAAGGCTGTGAGTTTACCATCATCTCCTTACGATCAATTGTCCAGTTATAGGACACTCCATCAAAATCAAAGCTTGAGGCTGGTGGAAAATTTGGTCGAGTAAGAATAGGCGTAACTCCCACCCCGCCAACATTCGTTAACAATCCTGTCACACCACCACTTGAAATTACAGAACTAACAAACCAATCCAAAAATTCAAAAGAATTTTCCGTACAATTGTTAATGAAAAAATGTGGATTTGGGTGGAAATTGTTTCAGAAGCCCATAAAAATCTATCGATCGCCAAACATGGAGGCCTTGGGGAACCTGTTTTCAGAGTATTGTATGTTTTAAGGAAGGAATGTGATTGAAGTGTCTTGGTCTTGATAAAATTGATGGAATTGCCTCTAATAAAAATTAAGAAATCATAATATAGCGTGCGTACATAGTGCCCATTTAACCTCAATTTTTATGATTAATACTTCATTAATTAGGATAAGTTATAATAAACTTGCATAAAGAGTTCATTGCTAACGAATAATGAAAAAACAAATTCATATAAAACATTTTAAATTTCATTCATATAAGAATAAAAAAATTACCACCACCCGCAATATTTGCTTTATCTTCCATCGAAAGAGAGCTTCAAGGGGCGAATTTATTGAGAAATATAGAAAACAATTTCTTAAAATATTAAAACCTAACTCAAAGAGTATTTATTCGTTATTTGCAAACTAGTCAATGCACGTGAATAATTCTTTAAATAATTTTTCATATTAGGTAATATTTTAATATTCTTTTTAGCCACCTCCATATTCTTTTAATATTTATGTAACATTATATATAGAGAGAGAGATCGATAGAGAGATATAGTTCAATCCTAAAAGGAATGAAGTGATCATTAATTGGAAACCTGAGAAAATCACAGTTATTGGATAGCCCTAAAAACCAGCACATCAAATGAAATTTGGGCAAAATAAAATAGGTCAAGCCGAAAGAACCTTTATATCGGGACGGAGATGGTTATGCCAACTCTCCCGACATTGTTTTCCTACTCGCCCCTCAATATTCTCAACAACTGAAGCCCATTCTTTCACACCAAAGTCCTCTACCAACTTAAACAGCTCCCTTCATATATACAAATGTTAAATTAAAATTAAATTGCATCTTGTTAAGCAGTCTTGTTGGGAAAACAACATAAAATCTTGAATTTTTTAAATTGTTTTTACCTGTCTTTTAGAAGGCCGCGAGTTTACCATCATCTCCTTATGATCAATTGTCCAGTTATAGGACACTCCATCAAAATCAAAGGTTGGGGGTGGTGGAAAATTTGGCCAAGTAAGAATAGGCGAAACTCCCACCCCGCCAACATTCGTTAACAATCCTGTCACACCACCACTTGAAATTACAGAACTAACAAACCAATCCAAAAATTCAAAAGAATTTGCCGTACAATTGTTAATGAAAAATTGTGGATTTGGGTGGAAATTGTTTTCAGAAGCCCATAAAAATCTATCGATCGCCAAACATGGAGGCCTTGGGAAACCCATTTTCAGAGTATTGTATGTTTTAAGGAAGGAATGTGATTGAAGTGTCTTGCTCTTGATAAAATTGCCTCTAATAAAAATTAAGAAATCATAATATAGCGTGCGTACATAGTGCCCATTTAACCTCAATTTTTATGATTAATACTTCATTAATTAGGATAAGTTATAATAAACTTGCATAAAGAGTTCATTGCTAACGAATAACGAAAAAAAATAATTCATATAAAACATTTAAAATTTCATTCATAGAAGAATAAAAAAATTACCACCACCCGCAATATTTGTTTTATCTTCCATCGAAAGAGAGCTTCAAGGGGCGAACTTATTGAGAAAATAAAGAAAACAATTTCTTAAAATATTAAAACGTAACTCAAAGAGTATTTATTCGTTATTTGCAAACTAGTCAATGCACGTGAATAATTCTTTAAATAATTGTTCATGTTAGGTAATCTTTTAATATTCTTTTTGGTCACCTCCATATTCTTTTAATATATATGCAACATTATATATAGAGAGTGAGATCGATCGAGAGATATAGTTCAATCCTAAAAGGAATGAAGTGATCATTTATAGGAAACCTGAGAAAATCACAGTTATTGGATAGCCCTAAAAACCAGCAGATCAAATTAAATTTGGGCAAAATAAAATAGGTTAAGCCGAAATAACCTTTATATCGGGACGGAGATGGTTATGCCAACTCTCCCTACATTGTCTTCCTGCTCGCCCCTCTATATTCTCAACAACTGAAGCCCATTCTTTCACACCAAAGTCCTCTACCAACTTAATCAGCTCCCTTCATATATACAAATATTAAATTAAAATTTAATTGCTTCTTGTTAAGCAGTTTTTATTTTTGGTAGGGAAAACAACATAATCTTGAATTTTTTAAATTGTTTTTACCAGTCTTTTAGAAGGCTGTGAGTTTACCATCATCTCCTTATGATCAATTGTCCTGTTATAGGACACTCCATCAAAATCAAAGCTTGAGGCTGGTGGAAAATTTGGTCAAGTAAGAATAGGCGTAACTCCCACCCCGCCAACATTCGTTAACAATCCTGTCACACCACCACTTGAAATTACAGAACTAACAAACCAATCCAAAAATTCAAAAGAATTTGCCGTACAATTGTTAATGAAAAAATGTGGATTTGGGTGGAAATTGTTTCAGAAGCCCATAAAAATCTATCGATCGCCAAATATGGAGGCCTTGGGGAACCTGTTTTCAGAGTATTGTATGTTTTAAGGAAGGAATGTGATTGAAGTGTCTTGGTCTTGAAAAAATTGATGGAATTGCCTCTAATAAAAATTAAGAAATCATAATATAGCGTGCGTACATAGTGCCCATTTAACCTCAATTTTTATGATTAATACTTCATTAATTAGGATAAGTTATAATAAACTTGCATAAAGAGTTCATTGCTAACGAATAACGAAAAAACAAATTCATATAAAACATTTTAAATTTCATTCATATAAGAATAAAGAAATTACTACCACCCGCAATATTTTCTTTATCTTCCATTGAAAGAGAGCTTCAAGGGGCGAACTTAATGAGAAAATAAAGAAAAAAATTTCTTAAAATATTAAAACGTAACTCATAGAGTAGTTATTCGTTATTTGCAAACTAATCAATGCACGTGAATAATTCTTTAAATAATTGTTCCTATTAGGTAATCTTTTAATATTCTTTTTAGTCACTTCCATATTCTTTTAATATTTATGTAACATTATATATAGAGAGAGAGATCGATAGAGAGACATAGTTCAATCCTAAAAGGAATGAAGTGATCATTTATAGGAAACCTGAGAAAATCACAGTTATTGGATAGCCCTAAAAACCAGCAGATCAAATGAAATTTGGGCAAAATAAAATAGGTTAAGCCGAAAGAACCTTTATATCGGGAAGGAGATGGTTATGCCAACTCTCCCTACATGATTTTCCTGCTCGCCCCTCTACATTCTCAACAACTGGAGCCCATTCTTTCACACCAAAGTCCTCTACCAACTTAATCAGCTCCCTTAATATATACAAATATTAAATTAAAATTAAATTGCTTCTTGTTAATCAGTTTTTTTTTTGGTTGGGAAAACAACATAAAATCTTGAATTTTTAAAATTGTTTTTACCAGTCTTTTAGAAGGCTGTGAGTTTACCATCATCTCCTTATGATCAATTGTCCAGTTATAGGACACTCCATCAAAATCAAAGCTTGAGGGTGGTGGAAAATTTGGTCAAGTAAGAATAGGCGTAACTCCCACCCCGCCAACATCCGTTAACAATCCTGTCACACCACCACATGAAATTATAGAACTACCAAAACAATCCAAAAATTCAAAAGAATTTGCCCCTATAATTGTTAATGAAAAATTCTGGGTTTGGGTGGAAATTGTTTTCAGAAGCCCATAAAAATCTATCGATCGCCAAACATGGAGGCCTTGGGGAACTAGTTTTCATAGTATTGTATGTTTTAAGGAAGGAATGTGATTGAAGTGTCTTGCTCTTGATAAAATTGATGGAATTGCCTCTAATAAAGATTAAGAAGTCATAATATAGTGTGCGTACATAGTTCCCATTTAACCCCAATTTTTAGATTTAATACTTTATTAATTAGGATAAGTTATAATAAACTTGCATCAAGAGTTCATTGCTAACGTATAACGAAAAAAAAAATTCATATAAAACATTTTAAATTTCATTCATATAAGAATAAAAAAATTACCACCACCCGCAATATTTGCTTTATCTGCCATTGAAAGAGAGCTTCAAGGGGCGAATTTATTGAGAAATATAGAAAAACAATTTCTTAAAATATTAAAACCTAACTCAAAGAGTATTTATTCGTTATTTGCAAACTAGTCAATGCACGTGAATAATTCTTTAAATAATTTTTCATATTAGGTAATATTTTAATATTCTTTTTAGCCACCTCCATATTCTTTTAATATTTATGTAACATTATATATAGAGAGAGAGATCGATAGAGAGATATAGTTCAATCCTAAAAGGAATGAAGTGATCATTAATTGGAAACCTGAGAAAATCACAGTTATTGGATAGCCTTAAAAACCAGCAGATCAAATGAAATTTTGGCAAAATAAAATAGGTCAAGCCGAAAGAACCTTTATATCGGGACGGAGATGGTTATGCCAACTCTCCCTACATTGTTTTCCTGCTCGCCCCTCTATATTTTCAACAACTGAGGCCCATTCTTTCACACCAAAGTCCTCTACCAACTTAATCAGCTCCCTTCATATACACAAATATTAAATTAAAATTAAATTGCTTCTTGTTAAGCAGTTTTATTTTTTTTTGGTTGGGAAAATAACATAAAATCTTGAATTTTTAAAATTGTTTTTACCAGTCTTTTAGAAGGCCGTGAGTTTACCATCATCTCCTTATGATCAATTGTCCAGTTATAGGACACTCCATCAAAATCAAAGCTTGAGGGTGGTGGAAAATTTGGTCAAGTAAGAATAGGCGTAACTCCCACCCCGCCAACATTGGTTAACAATCCTGTCACACCACCACTTGAAATTACAGAACTACCAAAACAATCCAAAAATTCAAAAGAATTTGCCCTACAATTGTTAATGAAAAATTCTGGGTTTGGGTGGAAATTGTTTTCAGAAGCTAATAAAAATCTATCGATCGCCAAACATGGAGGCCTTGGGGAACTTGTTTTCAGAGTATTGTATGTTTTAAGGAAGGAATGTGATTGAAGTGTCTTGTTCTTGATAAAATTGATGGAATTGCCTCTAATAAAAATTAAAATCATAATATAGTGTGTGTACATAGTGCCCATTTAACCCCAATTTTTATGATTAATACTTCATTAATTAGGATAAGTTATAATAAACTTGCATAAAGAGTTCATTGCTAACGTATAATGAAAAAAAAAATCATATAAAACATTTTAAATTTAATTCATATAAGAATAAAAAAATTACCACCACCCGCAATATTTGCTTTATCTTCCATCGGAAGAGAGCTTCAAGGGGCGAATTTATTGAGAAATAAAGAAAACAATTTCTTAAAATATTAAAACGTAACTGAAAGAGTATTTATTCGTTATTTGCAAACTAGTCAATGCACGTGAATAATTCTTTAAATAATTGTTCATATTAGGTAATATTTTAATATTCTTTTTAGCCACCTCCATTTTCTTTTAATATTTATGTAACATTATATATATAGAGAGAGAGAGAGAGAGAGATAGAGATCGAGAGAGAGAGAGAGAGTGTGTCACCTTCTCCGCCAATATTCTTCAATAATCCTGTCACACCATCACTTGAACTACCAGAACTACCGAAAGAATTCAAAAAATCAAAAGAATTTGTCATAAATTTGTGAATGGAAAATTCTGGATTTGGGGGGAAATTGTTATCAGAAACTTATATAAAAACTATTTATCGCCAAATAGGGAGGCCTTAGTGAAATTGTTTTCAGAGTATTGTATGTTTTAAGGAAGGAAAGTGATTGAAGTGGCTTGCTCTTAATAAAAATGATGGAATTGCATTTAAAAAAAATCAAGAAATCATCAAATATCTTGCATACATAGCGCACATTTAACCTTAATACTTAATTAATTAGGAATAGTTATAATAAACTTGCATAAAATATTTATTGCCAACGATTAGCGAAAAAACAAATTCAAATAATTGTTTTTACATTTCATTCATATAAGAATAATAATAGTACTTATACGTATATATAACCCACATAGGTAGCTCTATCGAAAAAAAGGCCTTCGATCAAATGCGTATAAATTCCAATTTTATCATTTTTTTTGGGTTTTCAATTATAGTTTTGAGATTTTCTTCACCATTTTCAGCAGTTTATCATACTTGGAGATTTATCCATACTTTAGTTTATCCCAAAACCATCCCATAAAAAGACGAAACTCGAGGATTGGTAAAATTGGCCATGGTATAGATGTGAGATTCCTCCTACATTGAGCCATTGACTATCATACCTCTACCACCACAAGAACTACTGAAATTTTGAGAAATGTAGAAGTCACATAATTATTAATCAAGAAATTATCTTGTGAGGAGAATTTGATTTTGTGAACTCTACAAAACGATGTCTGTAGCGGATAAATGAGTTCTAGGACAAAGAAAGTGCAAGTCAATCGGTTGGAGATTTTCATAAGAAACATCACCACCAGCAATATTTGCTTATTCTTTCATCGAAAGAGTGCTTCCAGGGGGAATTTAACTAGAAAAAAAATCAATAATTTGTCGATCAAGATTGACAAGGCCTCGTACTTTTAATGGTAAAGAGGCAAAATTGTCAAAAAACATGGTTTGTTTTGTGTCAACTCCTATATTGGCTAATAAATCTGCTACTTTATTAGCTTCCCTATATAGATGAGTGACATGCAAATCTTTAGCAATAGAAAGAGCCGAGTGAAAACAAGCATCTAACTCCTGCGATGAAATTCGTCTCTTTGAGGTTGCATTTGCATGAATTTGAGAATCTGTTTGAATCAAGGAAATGATCAATCCGAGTTTTGCTGCCAATAGACAACCATGTTCCAGTGCCACAATTTCAGCTCTTGTATTAGTAACATGTTCACCAATATAAGAGGCCTATCCGGCAATAAACACCCCATTACCTTGCCTTAGAGAGCAACAAAAAGAGTATTGCATGTTTTAGGGAAGGAAATTGATTGAAGTGTCTTGCTCTAATTAAAATTGATGGAATTTCATCTTAAACAAAATAATCAAGAAATCATCAAATATCGTGCATACATAATGCACATGTAACCTCAAATTTTATGATTAATACTTAATTAATTAGGACAAGTTATAATAAACTTGCATAAAAATTTCATTGCCAATGACTAACGCAAAAAATAAATTCATATCAATTATTTTACATGTCGTTCATTTAAGAATAATAATATCATTTATACGTATATATGACCACACAGGTCACTCAATCTAAACCTAAGTTTGAGGGTGGTGGTACAAATGGCCAAGGAAGAATAGGCAAAACTCCTCCTTCTCCGCCAACATTCATCAACCCTGTCACACCACCACTTGAACTACATAAACAACCCGAAGAATAAAAAAATTCAAAAGAATCTATCCTAAAATTAATAATGAAAAATTCAGGATTTTGGGGGAAATTATTTTCAGAACCCCATAAAAATCTATCGATCGCCAAATAGGGAGGCCTTGGCCTCATAAACTGGACGTTGGCGGTCGTTGGTTGGCTATTTTTATTATAAACAAACCTTTCACCACCTCTAGCGTGTGCATAGCACGTGAATAATCTTTTTTATAATTTCCATATTTAAGTATTCTTATTTAGCCACCTTCCTATTCTTTTAATATTTATGTATTTATATTGTGTAACGTTCAAAATAATACATATATATAGGACGATTACACAAAATAATCACGTGCATATATATATATATATATATATATATATATATATGTGTGTGTGTGTGTGTGTGTGTGTGTGTGTGTGTACACATATATATAAACTATAACCTAAATGATTATAATTTTGAGATTAGAACTTGAATCATAAGTGATCTCTCTCTACATACACATATATACACTTTCTTTTTATAAATAAACCCTTATTGTTTGTTCAAAGACAACATTTTCCTTTTTGAAGGGATTCATGGGCGGAAACTCGTTCCAAACACCCATGGATCCTCCCCTGAAGGATCCGCTCATATGAATACGAATCGAAAAACAGCGAAAAAGACTTACAATTTTCGGCTCAAGAATCCGATTCTTGAATGGAAGATCCTGTTTCTTGGATGCTTTGCTGCCACCAACGGAATTCCCTTTGCGGAATTACTCCCTACCGGTATCCACGCGACGAAACGGGCAACGAGTGCTAGCTCTCCGTTTTTTCTGAGTTTCTGGAATTAGGGAGAAAGGGAGAAGGCAGAATACAATTTCTGATTTCGGTTGTCTTTGGTTAATTGCGGCTGAAAACTTAATTAGCTAGGGTTTCGGCCAAGAGATCATTACATAAGGTATGAGAGTTTGTTCCCATAACCAACTCTCACATCATTAACTCCTCTCGGCAGCGGGAGTCTTTAACTCCCACGTTCCCTAGACTTCTACTGGTAGTAGGAGTCTTTATCGGATAATAACTCCCACGTAATCCCAGCTATTAACCAAATACCGAAAATGCCCCTTATCTATAATTCGAATAATAACGCTTTATTATTCTCAAAAAAATAAATGTCAAATACAATGAACCTAGACACATTCTAGATTCATTGAATCTGGACATGAAGCTCGTTAGCTCGTCTATGCGTGTGACCCTGTAGGTTCATCTCACAATGGCAATGAAGACACACTTAGTAGTAGTATGTGTTCATAAATCACAAGCGGTCCCTAGCAGGACATTGTGACTACCCAAAGTGAGTGAATTTACGGTGGAACCTAATATCAATCCACTATTTAATCCCTTTGTCTCGCGATATCCTAATTAAGCATAAGGCATGGTGGTCGTCACCCTTATTAAGCTTAATTGTATTTATGTTCGATCTCCAGGTAGACTGTTTCGACAAATGGCATTTGATAACCACTTTATCAAATACATTTGAGCACGGCCATGCATTTAAACAGTCTTTCCCTATCGAGGGGCCCATGGATATCTCTCTCTAATAATGGAGAGGGGCAAATTCCTTACAATGTCTCTCACATTCAAGCTATGATAGGACACTACATCCGATCATCAGTCGTATTGATTACTCTGTTACAAGTGACGTCCGACTGAGTCAAAACGTGGCTCCATTCATACTAGAATCAATGAAGACATAAGGTCTAAGGATTCTAAAATAGTATTGAGGAAGTAATACTTAAGACTTAAGACCATGAAGTATTACTTCTCTGACGGATCACGTCCAATACAATGTATCCCTATATATTGCATCTATGATGTGATTTGTATCCATTACACATGATCAGTAAAACAAGATCATCAATCAACAATCATACTAGTTTTATTTCATAGTAATTAAGCATTACATAAAACTAGGGACTTCTAGAATAGTAATTAAATAAGCTAATGAGTTTTACTATCAAATCACACATTCGATAATCAAAAGCAAAATTAACTATTCAATTACATGCTCAAAAGATAATAAAACGCATAACATGTGCTAATGGTCCTAGGGCACTACTAACACTTTTCACTACTCATTTTAAGCACTCCCAAATTGAAGGTCTCATTCAATAAAATGATGAGGAAACATTAGTGGTGATGTCGGTAGCTCTTTCATTGAAAGAGATTTGAAGGGGGGGGAATTTAATGAGATAAGAAAAGAAAAAAATTTCTTAAAAAATTAAAACGTAACTCAAAGAGTATTTATTCGATATTTTCAAACTAGTCTAAGCACGTGAATAATTTTTTGTGTAATTGTCCAAATATAGGTAACCTTTTAATAATCTCATTTATCCACCGCCATACTCTTTTAATATTTATGTAACCTTATATATACACACACATAGAGAGAGAGAGAGAGAGAGAGAGTCCTAAATTGCATGAAATGATCATTTATAAGAAACCTGGGAAACATCTCAGATCATTGATAGCCCTAAAAACTAGCAGATCAAATGAACTTTGTGCAAAATAAAAAATGTTAGCCGAAAGATCTTTGATATCCGGACTGAGATGTTTATGCCATCTCTCCCGACATTGTTTTCCTACTCACTTCTGCATATTCTCAGCAATTGAAGCCCATTTTCACTCCAAAGTGCTTCACCAACTTAATTAGCTCCCTGCATATATATAAAAAATTGAATTAAAATTAAATTTCTTTTCGTGTTATTATTATTTTTTTGGCTAGGGAAAACAACATAAAATCTTAAATTTTTTAAATTGTCTTTACCTGTCTTCATCTTAGGTCCACTGTCCTTTTATCAAAACCTTACCATTTTTCTCCTTTTTAGAATTCCCTTTCGTGTTCTCATTAATTATTTCAGTATGCTACCATCATTTCCTTATGATCAATTGTCCAGTTTTAGGACACTCCATCAAAACCAAAGCTTGATGGTGGTGGTACAATTGGCCAAGGAAGAACCGGCGAAACTCCCTCTCCACCAAATCTGTCACACCACCACTTGAACTACCACAACTACTAGAAGTATCCAAAATTTCAAAAGAATTTGTTGTATAATTGTTATTGAAAAACTTTGGATTTGGGGGGAAATTGTTTTCAGAAACCCATAAAAATCTATCGATCGCCAAATAGGGAGGTTGTGGGGAAATAGTTTTCAAAGTATTGTATGTTTTAAGGAAGAAAAGTGATTGAAGTGTCTTGGTCTTAAAAACAATAGTGGAATTGAATGTTAAAAAAATCAAGAAATCATCAAATACCGTGCGTACATAGTGCACATTTAACCTCAATTTTTATGATTAATACTTAATTAATTAAGACAAGTTATAATAAAATTGCATTAAAAATTTACTGCCATTGACTAGCAAAAAAAACAAATTCATATCAAACATTTTACATATCATTCATATAAGAATAATAATAGCACTTATATGTATATATAACCCACATAGGTGGTTCAATCTAAAAAAAGCCTTTGATCAAATGCGACAAAATTCCAATTTTATTACTTATGTGTTTGCTTTTGAATTATTGTTTTTGAAATTTTCATCAACATTTTCAGCAGTTTATCATTCTTGGAGATTTATACATACTTGAGTTCTACCCAACACCATCCCATCAAAGTCGAGACTCGAGGATTGGTAAATATGGCAATGGTATAGATATGAGATTCCTCCTACATGGAGCCATTGATTATCATACCTCTACCAACTACTGAAATTTTGGGAAATGCAGAACTCACAAAATTATTAATCAAGAAATTATCTTGTGAGGTGAATTTGATTTTTGTGAACTCCACAAAAAGGTATCTGTAGCGGATAAACGGGGTCTAGGCAAGAGAAAGTGCAAGTCAACCGGTTGGAGATTTAAATAAGAAGCATTACCACCACCAGCAATATTCGCTTTTTTTTTCATCAAAAGAGGGATTCAAAGGGAATTTAATGAGAAAATAAATGAAAAACAATTCTTCAAAAATTAAAACGCAACTCAAAGTGTATTTATTCGTTATTTGCAAACTAGTCTAAGCACGTGCTATACACATGAATAATTCTTTGTATAACTTTCCATATTTAATTAATCTTTTAATATTTTCATTTAGCCGCCTCCATAATCTTTTAATATTTATGTAAGCTTGGGTATATATGTGTGCGTGTGTCTATATATATATATATATATATAGAGAGAGAGAGAGAGAGAGAGAGAGATAGATAGTTCAGTCCTGAAATACAGGAAATGATCATTTATAAGAAACCTGGCAAGACTATGTGATCATTTCTCGAGCTCGGTTATGTGGATATTGTGGGTACATCATTGTCTCTTTGTGTATGAAGGGAAGTGACCTTACCTCTCGCAATTTCGTTCCACTTTGGATGATTATATTCGACCTATATTGCTCAAGGAGGGAATTTTGTCATTGGATTTCCCGAGGGAAATTATCTCTATTCCCCGCGCCAAACCAGTGACTGTGAAGTGGTTTCAAAGATTTGATGATGCGGAGGTAATTCTCAACGTGGATGGCGAGGCACGGGGCAACCTAGGTCAAGCTGGTATTGGTGGAATTTTTAGGAAAAGATCGAGCCGTTTTATCTTCGCATTTTATATATACTTATAGGATTAAGCTACTAATTCAAGAGCATAATTAGAAGCACTATGGACAACATTGAATTACGCGAAAGATCGCTTGATCTCCATCTCATATGTACAATCAGACTCGGCATTTTTGGTTGAAGCAATCAAACGGCGATCCATCAATGATTGGCGATTGGATGATCTCTTCAACAGAACTTGTGGCATGCTTGGAAGTACATGTATCTCGGCTATACCTCAAGAAGCAAACAAAGTTGCATACATTTTGGAAAATCTCTCATTTGATGACCGGACCTCGAGAATATATAATCAGTTTCATCAGTTACCTTTAGACGTCCGAGGTTTGTGCACTCTTGATAGACTGGGAACTTCTTATATACGGAAAAAATGGATCAAATGTATAGGATGCTTTCTCTTATTTTATTCTCATGCTAGCATAGGAATTCATTGTATCATCCTTGGCCATAATTATAAATGGTCAAGTTTGCATTTCTAGCATTGTTATCTTTTATGTACGGAGTGGATCTGTTTCCCCGTATTTGGAGGTCTTTGGTTCAGTCCCACTCCATGTATATTTTTTTTGCCTATTTTGGCCTATTTTAATAAATCGGTAGGGGTCCATGCCAAACCCCTCACCACAACAGGTGGCTTTATTAAAAAAAAATACTGGAAAAAATCATAGTTCATGGATAGGCCTCAAATCCAACATATCAAATGAAATTTCGCAAAAAGGTTATGCCATATCTCCCGACATTGTTTTCCTTCTCGTTCCTCTATATTCTCAGCAATTGAAGCTCATTTTTAACTCCAAAGTGCTTCACCAACTTAATATGCTCCCTGCATATATACAAAAATTAAATTAAAATTAAATTGGGTCAGGTTTAAATTTTTTTTCTGGGGAAAACAACATAAAAACTTGAATTTTGTAAATTGTTTTTACCAGTCTTCATCTTCGGTCCACCGGCCTTTGAACAAAACCTTGCCATATTTTTGCTTCTTAGAATTCCCTTTCGAATTCTCATCAAGTTTTTCAGCGGCCGCAGGTACACTCCATCAAAACCAAAGCTTAAGGATGGGGGTACAACTGGCCAAGGAAGGAGAGGCTAAACTCGTACTTCTCCGCCAACATGCATCAACAACCCTGTCACACCACCACTTGAACTACATGAACAACCCGAATAATCCAAAAGTTCAAAAGAATTTGTCGTAAAATTGTTAATGAAATTTTATGCATTTTTAACGGAGGTTGTTAGCCGTTGGTTGGAGATTTTGATTAAAATAAAATCTTCCATCACCTCCAACAGTTCCTATATGGCCGCCTTCCTTTGGAAATTAAAGCTTCCAAGAGTGGGGATTAAAATGAGATAGAGAAAAAAAAAGAAGAAGACGAAATCAAAAGTTGGTTTGATGCAATAAAAAAACACAAAAAAGAGTATTGTATGTTTTAGGGAAGGAAAGTGATTGAAGTGTCTTGCTCTTACTAAAATTGATTGAATTTCATCTTTAAAAAAATCAAGAAATCATCAAATATCGTGCGTACATAATGCAGATTTAACCTCAATTTCTATGATTAATACTTAATTAAGTAGGACAAGTTATAATAAACTTGCATAAAAATTTCATTGTCAATGAGTAGCACAAAAATCAAATTCATATCAAATATTTTACACGTCATTCATTTAAGAATAATAATAACGCTTATACATATATATGACCCACATAGGTCGCTCAATCTAAAAAAAGGCATGTGATCAAATTCGTCGAAATACCAATTTATAACTTTTGTTTTCGTAATTTTCAACAGTTTATCATTCTTGGAGATTTATCCATACTTGAGTTTGTCCCAAAGACATGCCATCAAAGCCGAAACTCATGGAATGGTACAAATGGCCATGGTATAGGTGTGAGATTCCTCCTAAATGGAGTCATTGCTGATCATAACCCCCAATTACTAGAACTACTTAATTTTTGAGAAATGTAGAGTCACTAAATTATTAATCAAGAAACAATCTTATTAGGGGAATTTGATTTTGTAAACTCCACAAAAAGCTATTTGTAGCGGACAAACGAGGTCTAGGCCAGAGAAAGTGCAAGTCAATGGGCTGGACATTTTCATAAGAAAAATTACCACCACTTGCTTCTTCTTTCATCGGTAGAGAGCTTTAAAGGGGTGCATTTAATGAGAAAATAAAAGAAAAACAATTTCTTCAAATATTAAAACGTAACTCAAAGAGTATTTATTCGTTATTTGCAAACAAGTCTAAGAACGTGAATAATTCTTTAAATTAATTGTTCACATTTAGGTAATCTTTTAATATTCTCATTTATCCACCTCCAAACTCTTTTAATATTTATGTAACATTGTATATATATATATATATATATATATATAGAGAGAGAGAGAGAGAGAGAGAGAGAGAGAGAGAGCTCCTAAAATGCCTGAAATTATCATTTATAAGAACCATGGGAAACATCTCAGATCTAGGATAGCCCTAAAAACCAACAGATAAAATGAAATTTTTGCAAAATAAAAAAATGTTAAGCCGAAACATCCATGATATCGGGACTGTGATGTTTATGGCATTTCTCCCAACATTGTTTTCCTTCTCACTCCTCTGTATTCTTAGCAATTGAAGCCCATTTTCCACTCCAAAGTGCTTCACCAACTCAATCAGCTATCTGCATTTATACAAAAAATTAAATTTTTTTAGTTAAATAGTTCAATTTATTTATTTTTGGCTGGGAAAACAACATAAAATCTTGAATTTTCTAAATTGTTTTTACCTGTCTTTATCTTCGGTCCACTGGCCATTGATCAAAACCTTACCATCTTTGTCCTTTTTGGAATTCCCTTTCGAATTCTCATTAACTATTTTAGTAGGCCGCGCGGGTTTACCATCATTTCCTTAGGATCAATTGTCAAGTTTTAGGACACTCCATCAAAATAAAAGTTTGAGGGTGGTGGTAAAATTGGCCAAGGAAGAATAGGCGAAACTCCTTCTCCGCCAACGTTCATCAACAATCCTGCCACACCACCACTTGAAATACCACAACTACCAGAAGAATCTAAAAATTCAAAAGAATTTGTCGTACAATTGTTAATGAAAAATTATGGATATGCGGGGTAATTGTTTTTCAGAAACCCATAAAAATCTATCGATCACAAAATAGGGAGGCCTTGGGGAAATTATTTTCAGAGTATCGTGCTGACATAGTGCACATTTAACCTTAATTTTATGATTAATACCTAATTAATTAGGGCAAGTTATAATAAACTTGCGTAAAAAAATTTATTGCCAACAAATAGCAAAAAAACAAATGCATATCAAACATTTTAAATTTCATTCATATAAGAATAAAAAATTACCACAACCCGCAATATTTGCTTCTTCTTTCATCGAAATAGAGCTTCAAGGGGTGAATTTAATGAAAAAATAAGGAAAACAATTTCTTCAAAGTGTATTTATTCGTTTATTTTCAAACTAGTCAATGCACGTGAATAATTCTTTAAATAATTGTTCATATTATATAATCTTTTAATATTCTTATTTAGCCACCTCCATACTCTTTTGATATTTATGTAACATTATATATATATATATATATATATATAGAGAGAGAGAGAGAGAGAGAGAGAGAGAGAGTGTGTGTTCAATCCTAAAATGCATGAAATGATCATTTATAGGAAACCTGACAAAATCTCAGTTATTGGATAGCCATAAAAACAAGTAGATCAAATGAAATTTGTGAAAAATAAAAAAGGTTAAGCTGAAAGAACCTTTATATCGGGACGGATATGGTTATTCCATCTATCCCGACATTGTTTTCATGCTCGCCCCTCTATATTCTCAGTAATTGAAGTCCATTCTTTCACTCCAAAATGTTTCACCGTCTTAATCAGCTATATGCATATATACAAAAAAATTCAATTAAAATTAAATTTGTTTTCGTTAAGTAGTTCTTTTTTTTTTTCCTGGGAAAACAGCGTAAAATCTTGAATTTTATAAATTGTTTTTCTTGTCTTTATCTTCAGTTCACTAGCCATTGATCAAAACCTTACCATCTTTGTCCTTTTTAGAATTCCCTTTCCAATTATCATTAACCTTTTTTAGTAGGCCGCGGGTTTACCATCATTTCCTTAGGATCAATTGTCAAGTTTTAGGACACTCCATCAAAATCAAAGCTTGACGGTGGTGGTATAATTGGCCAAGGAAGAATAGGAGAAACTCCTTCTCCGCCAACATTCATCAGCAAACATGTCACAACACCACTTGAAATACCACAACTACCGGAAGAATCCAAAAACTCAAAAGAATTTGTCGTACAATTGTGAATGAAAAATTATGGATTTTTTAAAAAATTGTTTTCAGAAACACATAAAAATCTATTGATCGCCAAAAGGGAGGCCTTGGGGAAATTATTTTCAGAGTATTGTATGTTTTAAGGAAGGAATGTAATTGAAGTATCTTGCTCTTAATAAAATTGATGGAATTGCATCTTAAATAAATAAATAAATCATAAAATATCGTGCGGAAATAGTGCACATTTAACCTTAATTTTTATGATTAAAACCTAATTAATTAGAACAATCTATAATAAACTTGCATAAAAAAAATTTATTGCCAACGAATAGCAAAAAAACAAATGCATATAAAACATTTTAAATTTCATTCAAATAAGAATAAAAAATTACCACCACCCGCAATATTTGCTTCTTCTTTCATTGAAAGAGAGCTTCAAGGGTTGAATTTAATGAAAAAATATTAAAACGTAACTCAAAGAGTATTATTCGTTTATTTGCAAACTAGTCAATGCACAAGAATAATTCTTTAAATAAGTGTTCATATTAGGTAAATTTTTAATATTTTTATTTAGCCACCTCCATACTCTTTTAATATTTATGTAACATTTTATATATATATATACACACACAGAGAGATAGAGTTCAATCCTAAAATGCGTGAAATGATTGTTTGGAACAAGCGTAGCACGTCACCAGGGCTATGTCTAGTTTGGCTCAATCATCCAAGATGCCAAAATCAGTTAAGTTATGGCTCAAACAGGTTGGAGGTTTAAGATAATCTTTTAATATTCTCATTTAGCCACCTCCATACTTTTTTTTTTATTTTAAGAAATGCATCATATTATTGATAATGACCAGGAAAACTGGTTGAATACATTGTGCTTGGCCAAGTGACGAAGATCACAACCAGCAGGAAACAAATTGCAAAGGGAACACAAAATCAAACGTACATAGGCTACCCCTTCTTTGTCTAAATTGCAAAGGCTGCGCACCTCTGTTGGAAGGCTGTGAAATTGATGGAAAACTGTTGATTCCCTCGTGTCACACGTGACGTTTGCTAAGAAATCTCCGGCCTTGTTTACCTCCCTATGTATGTGAATTATATGTGCACCTTGCATCCGAGACAGAAGTGTGTGAAAAGTTGAATCCAAAGTCCATGCCGAAATCCGTTTCGTCTTAATCGAATCAACCACAAATCTTGAGTCTGACTGTACCATTAAATCATAAATCCCCAAAGAGTGTGCTAGACGAAGCCCCATATCCAAAGCTTGAATTTCCGCACTGGAATTCGTTTGTTCTCCAAGAAAACTTGCTTGCGCCGCTATAAAATCACCATCACTTCTTCGAAGAATACATCCAATGCCTGCTACCCCAGGATTACTCCGAGAAGCCTTATCGAAATTCATAATGATCCCCGAGAAATCCCCTGAAGATGTCCCAATCAATCCCCACATTACCACATATATTTCTCCTTAAATAAATCGCAGGTTGACATTCAACAAATGCATGAATAAAACCATCTACACCTTGCCCACAATGGCAATGAGAGGCTAGAGAGACACCCCACCCTTGATGTACCTCATCGAAAGCAATGTAACGGTTAAAAAACTTCCACACAAATATTCCCAGGGACATTGGTAGCTGTGACGACCACGTAATATGCCGCGTTCCTTGCAAAACACCAGGAGGTTGCAATAACTTTAAGGTTGAGGCAGCTGTGAAGTCATCTTTGGGGTCTAACTTCCAAATCCATTGGTCCGTGCCATGACCTAAAACAACCCGAGGCAACTTGCTGCATTGTGCTGGAGTAATAAGCTCTCTTACCTCTGCATTGTGCTCGCGGGTTTACCATCATTTTCTAAGGATCAATAGTCCAGTTTTGGGACACTCCATCAAAACCAAAGCTTGAGGGTGGTTGTACAATTTTCCAAGGAAGAAGAGGCGAAACTCCTTCTCCGCCAACATTCATCAACAACAATGTCACAGGACCACTTGAACTACCACAACTACCTGAAGATCCATAAGTTTAAAAGAATTTGTCGTAAAATTGTTAATGAAAAATTCTGGATTTGGGGGAAATTGTTTTCAGAACCCCTTAAAAATCTATCGATCGTCAAATAGGGAGGCATTTACCTCATGAACTGGAGGTTGGTAGCCGATCTGGAGATTTTAATTAAACAAATCTTCAACAACCTCCAACAGTTCTGGTATGTCCGCCTTCCATTCCAATGTAGGCCTCAAAGAGGGGGGTTAAAAATGAGATGGAGAAAAAGAAGAAGAAGAAAAAGAAAGCTGGTTTAATGCAAGCAAAAAAAGAGTATTGTATGTTTTAGGGAAGGAAAGTGATTGAAATGTCTTACTCTTATTAAAACTGATGGAATTGCATCTTAAAAAAATTAAGAAATCTTCAAATATCGTGCGTACATCGTTCACATTTACCCTCAATTTTTATGATTAGTACCTAATTAATTAGGACAAGTAAGAATAAGCTAGCATAAAAATTTCATTGACAATGACTAGCACAAAAACAAATTCACATCAAATAATTTACATGTCATTCATTTAAGAATAATAATAGAACTTATATGTATATATGACACACATAAGTCGCTCAATCCACAAAAAGGGCCTTTGATCAATTACGTCGAAATAACAATTTTATCAATTTTATTTTGGCTTTTGAATTATTGTTTTTGATATTTTCATCAACATATTCAGCAGTTTATGTAAAACCCGAAATTTTTCCTTACGCGATATTTGACGTGTAATTAAATTTTTCGCGAGTAACCGTGTAGGAGTAATTTATTTCGTGCTTACGTGTCCATTTAATTTTGTAATATGTTTCGTATTTTATTTTTCTGTGTACGTTTTATTGAGGGAGTGTTTCGCTCACGTATCGTAGTTGGGGGATTTTATTGTTATTCACCTAAATAAATAATTTGGGTTTAGATTTAATAAAAACATAATAAATTAAAAGGGAACAGGGGTTTTGTGCGTTTTAAAGAAATCATCAATAGGGTCATCTCAAGGGACTACATAACTGAAGAAGAAACAAAGAGACATGGCTTCTCTTTTCTCTCTGCAATATAAACAAGAAGCAAATGAGAGAAGAAAAAGAATAAAAATGAAAGGCATCGTCATGGATTTCGCTGCAACAAAGGAAACAGAGAAAATGGAGGCGGCTCCCAGTTCTCTCTCGACACCACATGGAGAAAAACAAAGAGAGATTGGGAAAAGGTTCTGGTGCTCTTGGGGAGTGGCGCAGAGACAAGGCTATAACAAATAACCATGGCTGTCAGAATTCTTGGGATCCGTGTGGGCTGCCAGGAGAGAGAAAGGGAAAAACAAACAATCTGCCCAGAAATTCAACAGGACAATTGAGACGGCTATCGATCTCCGTTTTCGACCCACATCATATCAATTCGAAGATAATCGAAAGAGCTTTGAGTGAGCGCAGACGGAACGTAATTCGGAGGTTCCAGCAGAAAGTTATCGCACCGCGAGTGAGGCTGCCAACACTGATTTCGGGTTTGTCATTATTTTATCTCCGTAACAGGTAGGGACCTCGCTTTCCATTATTAAATTCTGTCCTGTAATACTGGTCATTGTTGAATTTATGTTCTGGCATGACTTACTGTTTTGGGACGTTCAATTGCATGAACTGCTTGATTACCGAATTCGTTGTTTAATTGAATTATGGCATTATTGGGTAAATTGAGAATGTCATATAATCTGTTTTCAATTGCTTTCATTAATTGCTAAATATACTCACATAAACTGTTATGTACTGTTTCGTATCTGTTCTTATTAAGTGCATTTGGGTCGTGTTTGAAGTCGTTTATTTTGTGTAATTGTTGTTGTCCTAATTGGTTTGGTCGACCGAGTCGTCGCCCCCTATTGAGCTCGAGTCTAGGATCACTAGTTAGCAGGTTCCGCCCGCTTTCGCATTACGATCCGCTCTGCGACCCAAAGTGGTCTTTCTGCTCTGTTCTGTACTGGGCCCGCATCTAGTGGGGTCAATCACTAGTTACGGTAGTGGTTTTGTGGAGTCCCTGGTTGGGGATGATGAGACAATGTATAGGGTTGAACCTTAAAATCTGGCTCCTTCGTTTGGGGGGCAATCCGAACCCACGCAGATTTACTTGAACCCAGTCCCTAGTTTGGTTGATAACCTGGGACCACTACCAGTTATTGCTTTGAGTAGTTGTGAATAGGCGAGTGAGCTCATGTGGTGGGAGTCGTGTCATAGTAGGTAGCTACGTTCTAAGTATCTAAGAGGAGTATGTGATTGGGTGTACCGGATGGGCAACGCGTGGTGCTTGTCGTATACTCGGTTATGGAATCGTTTAGGTGCGAAGAAGGTGGTTATTTGCTTAATTGTTGCATTCTATGTGTTCATTTTTGGTTGGTCAGTATATGATGTTTGCTTGGTGTCTATTTGGTCTCATATGAGTTGGGAATGTTGGGTAATGTTTGGTGCACTTTTTAGCACAAGTTTATAACTCATTTTTTACGAAGACCGCATTGTATGCGATCCATATTTACGTGCATTACGAACTCTGCTGCTGCATTGCATGCTGATATATTCTCGCATGATTCGCTCTGAGTTCTGAGTCTTGCTAGACTTGGGACGAGTCATTTGCATATATTTCCATAGGGGTATTTTGGGAAAAGGGCATCTGCATTATCTGTTTCTGTTTTTTCGTCTCTGCTTTTACGTTTCGTCTTTATTATCTATATTCTTGTTTTAGGTCCCTGCTGAGCACCGGAGCTCAGTCCGATATCCGGTTTTGTTTTTTCAGGTTTTGTAGATGTTGATTATACCTGTGATGGTGGAGCATGGGATGGGGATTACGAAGAGTGATCCTAACTGGATAGTTCACACCGATTATTACTTTTATAGTTATTTATATTGAAACTTGTAGTTTCCTTTGTGATGTAATAACTTAAAAATAATTTCATTTTTTTAGAATAACGCTTCCGCTACTGTTTTATTACTATTTATGGGCTTTATATAATGAACTCATTTATTTAGTAATTCTCTGACTGCGGCTTTGGTGCTTCATTAACCAATGGGGCACTGCCATGTCATCATTCCGGAAACGGGGTGTGACATAAGTGGTATCAGAGCAGGTCGAACCTTAGGGATAAAATCTGTAATGAACTTAAGATAACAAGAACATTTAATGTGAGTTGTGTGATGGGTAGAGACCTTGGACTAGGATGCTTCTGATTATCTAGCACTTTATATGCTCCTGATATGTGTTATATTGCATGTACCTGATGACTTTCTTATATGTGTTATATCATGTTATGAGATTTTTTTTTTTATTTTACCATGCTCTACTTGCCTATGTATTACATGTTTAACTTGATAATTATTTTATCACATATCTTAATTGTTACTATACATTATGCTACAATATTCAATATGTTATACATGTTATAAAGTTCTTTGTATTATGTATAACATGCCATGTTTTATTTGTCGTTTATTCACACGTTTAACTGTCAAATGTTTAATCGCTTATCTTACCTTGTTCACGATATATCTGTGGAAGTTAAGATGGATTCGATTCAAGGAAGCAGTGACGACTACGCCCTATCTAACGCTCGTCATCGTATCGTTACGCATTACATGTGTTGTGTTTCGCCATTCATACGTATTATACCCGGTTATTCCCAACTCGTCATTTGTTCTAAATCAAGAATGACTTCTTCCTTTTCTCATTTATCCAAAACAACTCCACTCCTATAATTCCCTGTTTAGTGTTCACACCGATAGGGATTCGACTGCTTTAACATTTTTTCGTGTTGAACTTCTTCACAATATATGTTGCATATCTAGTTGAGGGATGGATACCTCTTCTTTCTTTATTTCAATTTGTAATCCCAATGAGAATGTGAATTATCTTACCATACTCATCTCAAATTCAATTTGCTTTAGCTGATAAAGTATCAATTTTGTTGTAGCCTCTGATTATTTATCCAAACAAAATATTCTCAACTTGAGTTATCATGATTTGATTTCTTCAAATCCTAATGAACATTTTCTCATCAACTTCATATCTTGTTTGGCCATGCTTCAAACTTGTTAGCTTCTAATATCAAACTCTTGAGTTTTTGCTTCAATTCTTTAAAAACATTTTCAATTTGTATACATGATTTGGACAATCTGATCTTCATATTCTTTCGATTGATCCACATATACTTCTTCTTGTAACACCCCATTTGGGAAAGTACTATTGACATTCCTCTGATAAAATTTGAAGTTCCCTAAAAATGTAACGTCAATATAAGTTTTATAGACTCAAGTCTTGCTACATGAGCAAACTTCTCATGAAATCCGCCTCATGTACTTGATTGCATTCTTTGACTACCATTTTGGATTTGTCTCTAATAATATTTTTTTAGCTCATTTGGGATTGTCTCTAAACATCCACTTAGTTCCAATAATGTTCACACCATCTACTCTTGGAACCAGTATCTGAACATTATTTCTTTGAAACTGTTGAAGTTTTTCTTGCATCAACAGTATCCGAAATTCATCCTGCAATTCTTCCTTCACCTTTTTAGGTTCAACAATGGAAGCACAATTGTACATGATCTTTTTCTTGCGATTGACTTTAGAATTCCTCGAGTTTTCTTAAGGGTATCAAATTCTAATTATCTACTCAGCCGAATGGGTTCTTTTACTTACTCGGCTGGTAACCGTTTCGTTTGTTGTATCCTAAAACCTGAGTGACTATCACAATTATCATCATTTCACTCGTTATATTTGTGAGATCTCCTTACTTATTGGGACTTTGTCAGCTCAACAAGTTCACTCTCCTCGAGTTGTGTGAGACAATTTACAATAAGATTTTCAAGCAAATCTTGTATCATTACATTGATAGCTTTCATCTCTTCAAAGGTTATTTTGTTGTATACCTTCTTTTGTAGTATTTCAAAAAGGTTCCTTCATCGGTCCTTTCTCAAAAGTTTGCTTTTGTTACATTCCACCTTCTATTTGCCGCTCTTCTTGTTTTCTCACGTTTGTTCTTTCGGATTCCTGTCTATCGGCTGTTTTACATCTTTTGTTTCACTCGGACTTAGTACACTTATTTGGTTTATTGTATGTCCTAAGTCAATTCCATGCCTTTTCGATTTATTCATCTATTTTTCTATTGGTACGTTACTTGTTCTAAGTGGAGATGCCTAATCTAGATCTGTTTGCTTCCCGTTTGGGTTAGAGCATCACAAAATTTTATCTCTCCCCATACTCTGGTTCCGCCACCCACACATATTCATATTTTGCTTGTGGATGTGGGTGTCTGTCATATGATTTTATTTGGAAACTTCTTGCCATTTATATGGCTATCGTTTTCTTTGGTAATGACTGTCTTCATCATAGTAAAAACAGTCTTTATAAGCTTTTGTTATTATTACTTCCTTAACGACATTTGTTGCGAGTCAAGATGTTTTCTTGTCGAACCTTGACTCCTACCATCATTTTGAAATCCACGGTGATCTCCACCTTGTTAACGTGTTAATGACAAATCATTGAAATGGACTTTTCTATCATTCCATCTTTTGATCCACCATTTAGCTATTTACACTTCCTCGTTTTGTTCGGTCAATGTTAATCATGAATTGCAATTTTCCTTTCAAGTGAATCAATTTTCGTGGCTAATTTCTTTATTTGTACTCTTTGGTTTACCATTTGGTTTAACAGTCTGGATCCACATCTCCTACATTTGGTTGTAGTCTTCTTTCATCTTGATTATACTTCTCTTCATCGAAGTATAAATTTGATATAGAAATCCATACGTTGATTTGCTAAAATTCTCTTCACCTCTTTGGCACTTTCATAATAATCATCTTCGTCATCAGTTTTGGAATCGTCTTTGATTGAGGAGTATGATTTATCATCTTCGCCATATCTGCCTCACTGAGTTCTATTTTGTATAGAGATGCTTCATGTTTTAATGCCAAACTTGTTTTCTTATGCTTTGATCTTCTTTGATATCTCATAGGTCTGATGAGAAATAATAAGTTCATCAATTGTCATGTTAGCCAATCATTGATTTTCTCAATTGAGCACATTTGAACTCAAATTTTTCTGTCAGGTAGCTCAGAATTTTATTCATCAACTTTTCACTAGAATATTCTTCATTCAGTGAAAAGTTTGATTTTCAATATCTCTCAGTTTGATATTGACATTAGTCATGATTTTATTCTCACCCATTTTAACGTTCTCGAATTCAATGATTCGACCATTCAAAGTAGAAAGCCATTTGAAAGTTGGAAGGAAGAATCGGTTGAAGTATTCTCATCCTTTCAGCGACCAGGTTTAGCAAATTTCAAGACGAAACTTTTATAAGGGGGGGAGAATGTAAAACCCGAAATTTTTCCTTACGCGATATTTGACGTGTAATTAAATTTTTCGCGAGTAACCGTGTAGGAGTAATTTATTTCGTGCTTACGTGTCCATTTAATTTTGTAATATGTTTCGTATTTTATTTTTCTGTGTACGTTTTATTGAGGGAGTGTTTCGCTCACGTATCGTAGTTGGGGGATTTTATTGTTATTCACCTAAATAAATAATTTGGGTTTAGATTTAATAAAAACATAATAAATTAAAAGGGAACAGGGGTTTTGTGCGTTTTAAAGAAATCATCAATAGGGTCATCTCAAGGGACTACATAACTGAAGAAGAAACAAAGAGACATGGCTTCTCTTTTCTCTCTGCAATATAAACAAGAAGCAAATGAGAGAAGAAAAAAGAATAAAAATGAAAGGCATCGTCATGGATTTCGCTGCAACAAAGGAAACAGAGAAAATGGAGGCGGCTCCCAGTTCTCTCTCGACACCACATGGAGAAAAACAAAGAGAGATTGGGAAAAGGTTCTGGTGCTCTTGGGGAGTGGCGCAGAGACAAGGCTATAACAAATAACCATGGCTGTCAGAATTCTTGGGATCCGTGTGGGCTGCCAGGAGAGAGAAAAGGAAAAACAAACAATCTGCCCAGAAATTCAACAGGACAATTGAGAGGGCTATCGATCTCCGTTTTCGACCCACAGCATATCAATTCGAAGATAATCGAAAGAGCTTTGAGTGAGCGCAGACGGAACGTAATTCGGAGGTTCCAGCAGAAAGTTATCGCACCGCGAGTGAGGCTGCCAACGCTGATTTCGGGTTTGTCATTATTTTATCTCCAGTAACGGTA
Source organism: Vinca minor (assembly GCA_026122235.1). Lineage (NCBI taxonomy): Eukaryota > Viridiplantae > Streptophyta > Magnoliopsida > Gentianales > Apocynaceae > Vinca > Vinca minor. The sequence continues at coordinate 140,088 of JAOCZM010000259.1, read as the reverse complement.
GGGGACCTCGCTTTCCATTATTAAATTCCCATCCCTGTAATACTGGTCATCGTTGAATTTATGTTCTGGCATGACTTACTGTTTTGGGACGTTCAATTGCATGAACTACTTGATTACCGAATTCGTTGTTTAATTGAATTATGGCATTATTGGGTAAATTGAGAATGTCATATAATCTGTTTTCAATTGCTTTCATTAATTGCTAAATATACTCACATAAACTGTTATGTACTGTTTCGTATCTGTTCTTATTAAGTGCATTTGGGTCGTGTTTGAAGTCGTTTATTTTGTGTAATTGTTGTTGTCCTAATTGGTTTGGTCGACTAGAGTCGTCACTCCCTATTGAGCTCGAGTCTAGGATCACTAGTTAGCGAGTTCCGCCCCGCTTTCGCATTACGATCCGCTCTGCGACCCAAAGTGGTCTTTCTGCTCTGTTCTGTACTGGGCCCGCATCTAGTGGGGTCAATCACTAGTTACGGTAGTGGTTTTGTGGAGTCCCTGGTTGGGGATGATGAAACAATGTATAGGGTTGAACCTTAAAAATCGGCTCCTTCGTTTGGGGGGGCAATCCGAACCCACGCAGTTCTTGAACCAGTCCCTAGTTTGGTTGATAAGCTGGGACCACTACCAGTTATTCTTTGAGTAGTTGTGAATAGGCGAGTGAGCTCATGTGGTGGGAGTCGTGTCATAGTAGGTAGCTACGTTCTAAGTATCTAAGAGGAGTATGTGATTGGGTGTACCGGATGGGCAACGCGTGGTGCTTGTCGTATACTCGGTTATGGAATCGTTTAGGTGCGAAGAAGGTGGTTATTTGCTTAATTGTTGCATTCTATGTGTTCATTTTTGGTTGGTCATTATATGATGTTTGCTTGGTGTCTATTTGGTCTCATATGAGTTGGGAATGTTGGGTAATGTTTGGTGCACTTTTAGCACAAGTTTATAACTCATTTTTTACAAGACCCTGCATATGCGATCCATATTTACATTGCATTACGAACTCTCCGTTTGCATTGCATCGATATATTCCCGCATGGGGTTACGCTCTGAGTTCTGAGTCTTGCTAGACTTGGGACGAGTCATTTGCATATATTTCCATAGGGGTATTTTGGGAAAAGGGCATCTGCATTATCTGTTTCTGTTTTTTCTGTCTCTGTTTCTGTTCTGTCTTTATTATCTATATTACTGTTTTAGGTCCCTGCTGAGCACCGGAGCTCAGTCCGATATCCGGTTTTGTTTTTCAGGTTTTGTAGATGTTGATTATACCTGTGATGGTGGAGCATGGGATGGGGATTACGAAGAGTGATCCTAACTGGATAGTTCACACCGATTATTACTTTTATAGTTATTTATATTGAAACTTGTAGTTTCCTTTGTGATGTAATAACTTAAAAATAATTTCATTTTTTAGAATAACGCTTCCGCTACTGTTTTATTACTATTTATGGGCTTTATATAATGAACTCATTTATTTAGTAATTCTCTGACTGCGGCTTTGGTGCTTCATTAACCAATGGGGCACTGCCATGTCATCATTCCGGAAACGGGGTGTGACAGTTTATCATCTTGGAGATTTATCCATATTTGAGTTTGTCCCAAAACCATCCCATTGAAGCCAAAACTCGAGGATTGGTAAATATGGCAAAGGTATAGATGTGAAATTCCTCCTACATGGAGCCATTGACTATCATACCTCTACCACCACTAGTACCACCACTAGAACTACTGAAATTTTGAGAAATGTAGAAGTCACAAAATTATTAATCAAGAAATTATCTTGTGAGGGGTATTTAATATTTGTGAACTCCACAAAAGGGTATTTGTAGCGGAGAAAGAGGTCTAGGCCAAAAAAAGTGCAAGTCAATCGGTTGGAGATGGTCATAAGAAACATTACAACCACCAGCAATATTTACTTCTTCTTTCATTGAAAGAGAGCTTAAAGAAGGAATTTAATGAGAAAATAAAAGAAAAAATTCTTCAAATATTAAAAGGAAACCGAAAGAGTATGCATTCGTTATTTGCAAACTAGTCTAAGCACGTGAATAATTCTTTCAATAATTGTCCATATTTTGGTAATCTATTAATATTCTCATTTAGCCACCTCTATACTTTTTTCATATGTATATAACATTATATATTCAATTCTTTTTTTCTCTCTGGCTCCTAGACTCCTACCCGTCCCAAACCTTCTACATCATTTTTCACTGGCGGCGGTAGCTATGGCCGTCACTCCTCCAGCTACTGGAGCCGCCGGGGGAGCTGCTACGTGGCCCAAGAAATCCTTTGCGGATCTTCTTGCTAGTCCGGCCATTACACACACTCTCCCAATCACGCCTTTAAATACTTTCAAAGGAGAACCAAATCTTACAATCTCCATTGACGAACACGATGCTTTGATGTCCCCATGGAGATTTACACTAGTTGGGAAATTTCAAAAACATGCCCCTAATATGGATTCACTCAGAAAATCTTTTCATCGGGTTGGATTTAAGGGGACTTTTTGGATCGGATGGATGGATCCTCGTCATGTGCTCATTAGATTTGATTTGGAAGAAGATTACTGTCGATTATGGAGGCAGGGTAGCTGGATATTTTGTGGATTGGCGATGAGGGTTTTTAAATGGACCTACAATTTTAGTGTTCATGAGGAACCTTCGATCGTTCCTGTTTGGATTGGTTTCGAAGACCTACCGATTCATTTATTCAATAAGGCGAAATTGTTTTCCTTGGCAAAGGCTATTGGAAATCTGTTAACATTGGATGCTCCAACAGCGAATGCATCTCATCCTAGCATTGCGAAGGTGTGCGTAGAAGTTGATTTATTGGGAGAATTGCTGAATCGTGTCAGAATAACTCATGAAAAATCGGGTACGGGATTATGGCAATCCATTACCTTCTACAATCTTTCTGAATATTGTACTATCTGTATGAGAATTGGTCATGGGAAGGGAGCATATCAATCGGCGATCATGGAGCCTTGGGTGACAAAGTTAGTATCTGAGTCCCGGGTTGTGCCGAAGGCGGTGGATAAAGGGAAAAAGAAAATTGTTGACAAGGCACCGCCCAGGGATTTGGGGATTCACAAACTGTTGTGGTGTTTTAGCCCCCATTGATAATTAGCCATCTTTAGAGTTGCGTTGATTATATTCACCTTGGAAACTAGTTCGAGATAGAGAAAGATCCGTTTAAACCTTTTAGTGTCGAATCTTGCTAATCTTAATCACGGTTCCGCATCACTGTTCTTGCATTATCATTGGCAAGTGCTCAAACGCTGAATGGCTATATGTCGTGCGTGTATCAACTGCTTTATTTGCTAGACTATCTGCCACTTGATTCGCTTCCCTGTATATTAGTAGTACTATATTCCTTGCAGACATCGCAAAATTTGTTGAAATAGTTCGTCAAGCTTCCAAGATTGCATCGAACGCGCCTTACCGAATCACTTATCATCATGGAGTCTGTTTGCACCGTAACCCTTCTGAAGCCGAGGTCCTTAGCTCGTAGCAATCCAGTAATCATCGCTTCCATCTCCGCTTTATTGTTAGCAATAATGTCTCCCAAAAAATGGCTATATGTTGTGATAAAATCCCCATTTGGATATCTTAGTATCCCCCCGCTCCAGTCAAACCGGGATTACCTCTTCGAGCCCCATCCGTGTTAAGAATTACATGATCCATTCCAAGTGGAGGTTGTAGCAACCTTATGATCTTTACCTTTGTCATAGATATCCACCGCGGTATGGATGCTCCTGAGTATAAGTCTTGTAGGCCGTCAACCAAAAGTATGGGTCGTGTATAGAGTTCGTACTCTGGCATAAGGCCCCTTCCATTCGATCGTTTCCCTTCGTATACAAACCGGCAACGTACCCTCCAAAGAACACAAGCAACACTGGAAAATATAATCGTGTATACTGAACTCCAATAATTCTTTAAATAATTGTCCATATTTAGGTAATCTTTTAATATTCTCATTTAGCCACCTCTATACCCTTTTAATATTTATATAACATTATGCATATAGAGGGGAGAGAGAGTTCAGTCCTAAAATACATGACATGATCATTTATAAGAAACCTAATAAAAATCTTTGTTCTTGGATAGCCCTAAAAACCAGCAGATCAAATGAAATTTGTGCAAAATAAAAAATGTTAAGCTGAAAGAACCTTGATATCAGGACGAAGATGGTTATGTCATCTCTCCCGACATTGTTTTCTAGCTCGCACCTCCGTATTCTTAGCAATTGAAGAAAACTTTTTCACTCCAAAGTGCTTCACCAACTTAATCAGCTCCCTGCATGTATTCAATAATTAAATTAAAATTAAATTGGCCCACGTTAAGTACTTTTTTGGCTGGGGAAAACAACATAAAATCTTGAATTTTTTAAATTCTTTTTACTTGTCTTTATCTTCGTTCCACTAGCTTTTCATCCAAACCTTCCCATCTGTGTCCTTTTTAGAATTCCCTTTCGAATTCTCATCAAAATTTTCCGTAGGCCGCGGGAGGGTTTACCATCATTTCCTAAGGATCAATAGTCCAGTTTTGGGACACTCCATCAAAACCAAAGCTTGAGGGTGGTCGTACCATTTTGCAAGGATGAAGAGGCAAAATTCCTTGTCCGCTAACAATCATCAACAACCATGTCACATGACCACTTGAACTACCGCAACTACCCGAAGAATCCAAAAATTTAAAAGAATTTGTCGTAAAAATGTTTATGAAAAATTCTGGATTTGGGGGGAAATTCTCCATATTTATAAACTTTTAATACTCTCGTTTAGCCACATCCATACTCTTTTAAGCCCTAAAAACCAGTAGATCAAATGAAATTTGTGCAAAACTAAAAAGGTTAAGCCAAAAGATACTTGATATCGGGACGGAGATGGTTATTCCATATCTCTCGACATTGTTTTCCTGCTCCCCCTCGTTATTCTCAGCAATTGAGGCCCACTCTTTTACACCAAAGTGATTCACCAAATTAATCAGCTCCTTGCATTTATACAAAATTCAATTAAAATTAAATTTCTTTTTGTTAAGTAGTTTTTTTTTTACAGGGAAAACAACATAAAATCTTGAATTTTTAAATTTTGTTTACCCGTTTTCATCTTTGGTCCACTGGCCTTTGATCAAAACCATCCATCTTTTGTCCTTCTTAGATATCCCTTTCGAATTCTCATCAACTTTTTCATCAAGCCACGGGTTTACGATCATTTCCTTAGGATCAATTGACTAGTTTTAGGACACTCCATCAAAACCAAAGCTTGAGGGTGGGGGTTCAATTAGCCAAGGAAGAAGAGGCGTAACTCCTCCTTCTTTTCCAACATTCATCAACAACCCTGTCACACCACCACTTGAACTACATGAACAACCCGAAGAATACAAAAGTTCAAAAGAATTTGTCATAAAATTGTTAAGGACAAATTCATGATTTGGATGGAAATTGTTTTAAGAACCCCATAAAAATCTATCGATCTCCAAATAGGGAGGCATTGACCTCATAAACTGGAGGTTGGCGGCGTTTTGTTGGAGATTTTAATTTTAAAAAAAAAAATCTCCCACCACCTCCAACAGTTTCGGTATGGCCGCCTTCCATTGGATGTTAAAGCTTCCAAGAGGCGGGGAGGGGGATTAAAATGAGATGGAGAAAAAGTACAAGAAGAAGAAAACATAAGCTGTTTGAATGAGAGAAAAAAAAAAGAGTATTGTCTGTTTTACGAAAGGAAAGTGATTTAAGTGTCTTGCTCTTATTAAAATTGATAGAATTTTATCGTTAAAAAAATCAAGAAATCATCAAATATCGTGCGTACATAGTGCACATTTAACATCAATTTTTGTGATTTTTTTTAGACCAAAACTATTAATCGCCCTTTCAAATTAACATTATTGCGATATTACAAGGATTTATAAGTAAATAGAAATAAAATCTACTAGAAACGATTTGTTCAATTGAAGAACTTTTAAGTCTCAAAAAAACATTTAATACTTTTGTAATATTGTTTCAAATCATTTAATGCAAGTCTAACTGTCACACCCCGAAACCAGGGTCGATGACATTGCAGTGTCTCATTGGATAATGAAACACCAAAGCCGACAAACAGAGTTACTAAAATGAAATTCAATTATGAAGTAATCCAAAAACAAGAGTTAAGCAGTGGAATTAAATTACTGTGCGTGAAATACTAAGTATTACAAATGAAAAGGTCCAACAATGCTATAAATGAAATAGTTCTACGAATAAACGAATAAAAGAACTAAATCTCTAACTAAAGCCGGATATGGATCACTCTTCCTGTCACCCTTCCCAAGCTCTATCATCATCATCAATGTACTCGTCATCACCTGCACAATAAGCGGATGGACTGAGCTCCGGTGCTCAGCAGAGACCTAAAACAATTATATAAACACAATTGACACTAAAACATATTCTCATTTCCAAAACCATGTGAAATCATTGCATACTATAATATGACCAAAACAATGAATAAACAAGTTGGAACAAGAAATAAGCAAGATAACCATACTCTTCATGTCCAAGTATTTAGACAACCGAATGCACGACAAGCACCATGCTCTGCCCATACGGTACACACGATTACACACTTACTTAGACACTACGAGCACAGCTACTGCTATGACACGACTTCCCACCATTCGAGCTCAGGTATCTAATCACGACTCTACGACAATAATTGCAACGATCCTAGTTATAGTCCAAGCTAGGAGGGTTCAAATAGTTCATCACATGGATTCAGTTTCACTCCCTGAACAACGGATGCATACTTTAAGGACTCATTCTACATTGTATCATCATCCAACACCTTTGACTCCACAAAACCGTTGCAATCCCAACGATAGTCCACATCAGGTTAAGGCTCACGTAGGAAGACCATCGGGATCTGCATCAAGGACATCCGCAGGACCTCTCGGAATCTCCCCATAATCATATCGCAGGACCCTCGGAATCCGCACCAAGAGCTCCAGCAGGATTCCTCGGTATCCGCACACATTCACATCGCAAGACCCTTGGGATCCGCACCAAGAGCACCCGCGCGACCGCCCTCGTAATCTTGCTAAACGAACGAGTCCTGTCATTGAGTAGATCCTAGACACGAGCTCAAAATAGGGAAACGACTCGGTCGACCAAAACCAAATACGACTAAAGACGGCCGGACCAAACAGGACAACTCAAGCGATAAACAAATAGACATGCTAAACATTGAAACAAATAAAAGTTCATGGACATATCAACAATAATAATTATGTATAACAAATAGGACAATATCTCACATTAACAGTTACATATAACGATTAAGGTTAAAGGTTAAATCAATTCATGCTATATCATGGATAAATATAATCAACAAAAAATAGGAAACTAATTAACAAAACGATAAATACAAAAGGTGCAATTAAATTCGTAAGTCAATAGTTCATGCATTAATTCCCGTAAAATCAATAATTAAAACATTACGAAACATTATTCAACATATATTTATAATTCCGGACAAAAAATAATGTAAGGACAGGGTCCCTACCTCTTACGAAGACAATTAAACACACAAACCCGTAATAGTACTGCCTAGTCCCGCTCTTGGTGCGATAACTTCCTGTTCGGGACTCAGAATGATGTGTCGTTTGCGTTCACTCGAAACTTATTCGATTATCTTCGAAATGGTATATTATGAACTGAAAACGGACAAGTAACTCTCTCTCGGTGATCTTTCAAAGTTCTGGACAGATTCTAAAATTTACCAGAAAACTCTACTGTTGCTTGCCACTTACTGTCCGCCTAACCTATTTCTATTTGTTGCCCACGTCTGATTCATACACCAATCCCAGACCCTTTATTTTTATTCTTTTGTTATGCTTCTCTATTTTTTTAACTTTGGTGATCAAACCCTCTGCCAGATTCTCATATATATTACTTTTCTAAAGAAAACGCCTGATGTTTTGTTTTGTTTTGTTTTAATTTTTTTAATTCCTTTCCTTTTTTTTTTTGAGCGCCCGAAGGCGATTGCCCTCGAAGGGGAAGAGCGGAGAGTACCCTAGATAAGGAAGATTGAAGCATGCCCCATGCCTGGGGAGGGAAGATAAGCCTCATAAGGAGGAGAATTATTTGCCCCATTATGGGGAGATATAGGAATCGAACACGGGACCTCCGCCCCGTGTTCGGGTAGCCTTACCACTTGAGCTACCCTATTCCCATATTCCTTTCCTTTACTCTATCTCAATAACTAGATGTCCTTTTAAATTCTTTTTCTTTAAATGCCAAAACCCCCCAACTAACGACCCTCGATTTTCTTTCCACTTTATTTTACTTATTAAGTTGTTTTCTTTATTTATAATATATATTATTTAATCCTCACTAAAATGTACACAAAAAGTAACACGTAAAATGTTATAAAAATAAATAGACACGTAATCACACGAAATACATACGCTACACACTTGGCCACATAAAAATAAATTACACGTAAAATAACACGTAAGCAAAAAGTTACGGGTATTAAACTAACCCATCATAATACATTATTCATCCAACAACTGGAGTTGCATATTGTTCATTTCTATCTTCCTCAACCAACATGGAAATACATCAGTGCATAAATGGTATCTCTGCCCCTCATGTGAAGCTCATATACGGTCGACCGTACTGGCAATCTTCGTTGATTGTATACACACTTTATGGTTTCATAAACCAATTTGTTTTCCTCAGGGTATTGCAACAACAATTTCTTTATTGGCTATTTGCGTTTGGAACCATATGTATGCCTCACACTATCCTTAAATCCAAACAACCAAACAACGTCGCTTCAATAAGAATACGTACTTGTTTCTCTACTAAACCATTTTTAAGCATTTTCCTCCACACTCAAATTTTAAGATTAATACATAATTAATTTAGGACAAGTTATACTAAACTTGCATAAAAAATTCATTGCCAATGACTAGTGCAAAAACAAATTCATATCAAATAGTATACATGTCATTCATTTAAGAATAATAATTGCACTTATACGTATATATGACCCACATAGGTAGCTCAATCTAAAAAAAAAGGGCATGTGATCAAATCCGTCGAAATACCAATTTTATCACTTTTGTTTTGTCTTTGTAATTATTATTTTCGAAATTTTGGTCACTATTGTCAACAGTTTACAATTCTTGAAGATTTATCCATACTTGAGTTTGTCCCAAAAAACATGCCATCAAAGCCGAAACTCAAGGAATGGTAAAAATGGCCATGGTATAGATGTGAAATTCCTCCTACAAGGATCCATTAATTATCACGACCCCCTAATTACAAGAACTACATAAACTTTGAGAAATGTAGAAGTCACAAATTATTAATCATTAAACTATCTTATGAGGGGAATTTGAGTTTGTGAACTCCACAAAAAGCTATTTGTGGGGGATAAACGAGGTATAGGCCAGAGAAAGTGCAAGGAAATGGGTTGGATATTGTCATAAGGAAAAAATTACCACCACTTGCAATATTTGCTTTTTTTTTCCTCGAAATAGAGCTTGTAATTTAATGAGAAAATAAAATAAAATAATTTTTTCAAATATTAAAAGTAACTCAAAGAGTATTTATTCGTTATTTGCAAACTAGTCCAAATACGTGCTATGCACGTGAATAATTCTTTAAATAATTGTTCATATTAGGTAATCTTTTATTATTCTCATTTAGGCACCTCCATACTCTTTTAATATTTATGTAACAATATATATATATATATATATATATATAGAGAGAGAGAGAGAGAGAGAGAGAGAGAGAGAGAGAGAGAGAGTTCAATACTAAAATGAATGAAATGACCATTTATAAGAAACTTGAAAAAAATCTCAGTTCTTGGATAGCCCTGAAAACCAGCAAATCAAATGAAATTTGTGCAAAATAAAAAAGGTTAAGCCGAAAGAACTTTGATATCGGGACGAAGATGGTTATGCCATTTCTCCCGACATTTTTTTCCTACTCGCCCCTCTATAATCTCAGCAATTGAAGTCCATTCTTTCACACCAAAGTGCTTCACCAACTTAATCAGCTTCGTGCATATACACAAAAATTAAATTAAAATTAAATTGGTTCTTGTTAAGTGGTTTTTTTTTGCAGGGAAAACAACATAATTTTTTAAATTTTTTTTTACTGGTCATCATCTTCGGTCTACTGACCTATGATCAAAACCTTACCATCTTTGTCCTTCTTAGAATCCCCTTTCGAATTCTCATCAACCTTTTCAGCAGGCCGCGAGTTTACCATCATTTCCTTATGATCGATTGTCAAGCTTTACGACACTCCATCAAAACCAAAGCTTGAGGCTAGGGGTACAATTGGCCAAGGAAGAAGAGGCGAAACTCCTCCTTCTTTGCCAACATTCATCAACAATCCTGTCACACCACCACTTGAACTACAAAAACAATCGAATAATCCAAAAGTTCAAAAGAATTTGTCGTAAAATTGTTAATGAAAAATTCTGTATTTTGAAGGAAATTTTTTTCAGAACAACACAAAAATCTATCGATCTCTACATAGGGAGGCATTGGCTTCATAAAATGGGGGTTGGCGGCCGTTGGTAGGAGATTTTGATTAAAATAAAATCTTCCACGACCTCTAGCAATTCTGGTATGGCCGCCTTCCATAGGAAATGAATGCTTCCAAGAGGGGGGAATGAAATGAGATGGAGAAAAAGAAGAAGAAGAAAACAAAAGTTTGTTTAATGCAAGCAAAATAAAAAGTATTGTATGTTTTTGGTAAGGAATGTGATTGAAGTGTCTTGCTTTTATTAAAATGGATGGAATTTCATCTTTAAAAACTCAAGATATCAACAAATATCGTGCGTACATAGTGCACATTTAACCTAATTTTAATTATTGTTTTGGACCAAAACTATGAACCGCCCTTTCAAATTAACATTATTGCGATATTATAAGGATTTGTTCAATTGAAGAACTTTTAAGTCTCAACAAACATTTAACACTTGTAATATTGTTTAAATTCATTTAAAGCAAGTCTAACCCATCATAATACTTTATTCTCATGGAACGGTAAATGGCCATGGTATAGATGTGAGATTCCTCCTATATGGAGCCATTGATTATCATGACCCCCTAATTGCCACAACTACTTAAACTTTGAGAAATGTAGAAGTCACAAAATTATTAATCAAGAAACTATCTTATTAGGGGAATTTGAATTTGTGAACTCCACAAAAAGCAATCTGTGGCGGATAAACGAGGTCCAGGCCAGAGAAACTGCAAGGAAGTGGGTTGGATATTGTCATAAGAAAAAAATTACCACCACTCGCAATATTTGCTTCTTCTTTCATCGAAATAGAGCTTCAAAGGGTTAATTTAATGAGAAAATAATTTCTTCAAATATTAAAACGTAACTCAAAGAGTATTTATTTGTTATTTCCAAACTATTCTAAGTACGTGCTATGCACGTGGATAATTCTTTAAATAATTGTTCATATTAGGTAATTTTTTTAATATTCTCATTTAGCCGCCTCCATACTCTTTTAATATTTTTTTTAATCAACCGAGATATTTATTGATTAATGAGAAAATTGTCGGTTACAATGAGGTTCGATTAAATGATGCTTATAGCGGGTATCCTTCGTTGGTCTAAATTGAGCAAGCCCCTAACTTCTAAAGAAAGGGCGCCAAAACTAGTAAAATACAAAGTCAATTTAGAATAACAAGCTCTGTTGGCTAACAGGTCCGCAATCTTGTTGGCCTCGCTATAGATATGCACTATTCGAATACCCTGAGACACCTTCTGCGCTGTTTGGAAATAATCATCCAACCTCCAATTTACATCATGACTTGGTCAATTGCATTCACGAGAATCTACGAGCTTGTTTGAATCAGTTCTACTTTTCTTCCTAGTTGATCTGGCATCCTAAGCCCATATATCAAAGCTGAAATTTCAGCTCGGGTGTTCGTGAGCAACTCTCCAATATACAACGCGCAAGCTCCAATAAATCTGCCTGACCCGTATCTTAATACACAACCCACTGCCGCTCTCCTTGGGTTGTCACGTAAAGCCCCATCGATGCTCAAAAGCATTGTATTTTGACTGCAACTTAGGTTCTTCCAATAGACAATTTTTATATAGTGCATTGTGGATGGAGGCTGACCAATATGAACCCTCCGCACCTCACATAACATTTCCATCTACTGATCAAACGCGAGTGTTAATAAACGTTTTGTGGTGCGAGTCCCCTCAAAGAATAATTTGTACCTGGTTTTCCATAAAAGCCATAAAACTATTGTGGAGACAATTATCAAAAAATTTGCTCGATGACCCGAACCCGTGAACCACCAACTGAGCAGCATACATTTTGGAGTAGTATAAGTCCTAGGAACAATAAGAAACTCAGCCATGTTAGCTGCTTGATGCCACAAGTGGTTAGCCAATTGACAGTCCAAAAAAATATGCCGGAATGAGTAACTCCCTTTAGAACAAGAGCACCCTGAGACAATATTAAAACCAAACTTTCACAATATATCTTCCAACTACAGAAATTGATTGAAAAATTCCCACAAAATTAAATTCAAATGTAAAGGTAACTCCCTTGTCCAGATTAATTGGCGGGTCATAGATGTTACGGGTCCACCACGGAACCGATTAATTGCCGACACCAATGTGATCCCCCCATTTGGATCTAACATCCAAATCAAGCTATCCGGACCTTCTCTTCGCTCAACATTAAGCAGCCCTTGAATGACATCCCCAGGTAGCCATCGGGTTAAATTTTCCATTCGCCATCCACTGCTATTAAATTGATCACCAATCTTAGTGCCTTTGACTTCATCTGGAGAATTTGGGATGCAACTTGCAAGACATCCATTTTGAGAGAGAGGATCATACCAAAACGAACTTCGGCCATCCCGAACCAAAAGCACCATATTTGGTTCAGTTAAATCTTTGACCCTCAACATACGCCTCCATGCGGAAGAAAGATTAGGCTGGGGAAGTGCCAATGTGACATGAACTAGCCCATGGCAGTACCTTGCCCTCGAAAAATTCTTCCAAATGATCTCGTGGTCCGGAATCTCCACCATAACTTCATTGCAAATTCTTGTCGGAAATGTTCCAATATAACCAACCCGAGGCCATTTGAGTAGGGACTTTGACAAAGTCTCTTCCATGACATCCAATGCTTCCGTTTTACTCCATTAGTTATCCCCATAAAAAATTAGCAAACCAACGTTCTATTTGAGCCAACACAATAGCTGGAGGATTCAAAACCGAAAGAATAAGCATCGTCATTGAGAATAAAACATGTCGTATTAGAATTAGATGGCATGCCATTTCAAGAATTTACCTTTGTCATCCTTCTATTCTTGCCGAAATACCTTCAATGAGATTTGCATAATGCTTTGCTTTCGACCTTCCCTACACAAGTGGACATCCCAAATGATGAAGAACTGCAGGGTTCGACTCTTTGGAGTAGGCCTGCCCTTGGTATGATCCCGTATCACCAAATATTTAATCAGAAAATCACCATGCACAAAATCGGTTCTCGATTGGATGATCTGAGATTGTCTATCCCCTGTCATTGAACATGTATAATAAGATTATTTTCCAACATTTACTCGTTGCCCCGATATCTTCTCATACTTCCTCAAAAGCTCCACCAAATTGTCCACACTTCTCTTCCTTCCATTTAAAAAGACTATTACGTCATCCACGAAACTTAGATGGGTATAGATTGGAAAGCTATAACGCGTGTTTTGGGAGGACATATTGCAGAATTTTACCCAAGTAAATCGCTGTATCCAATCCTCTCGAGAAGACCTTCATGGCTAGAATAAATAGAATAGGGGATATAGGATCGCCTTGATTCACTCATCTTCCAGCTTTAAAATATACATATGGCAAACCATTGATGAGAATTGAAAACCAATTTGAGGTCAATAAATTACGTACCCAATGAAGGATGTGGTCAATGAATCTGAACTTCCGCAACATGTTGATTAAGCAAATATGAGAAACCCGATCGAAGGCCTTCATAATATCCAATTTCACTATCAAGTTACTGCCCCAGACATGGCGATCCAAATGTTGTACCATCTCTTGAGCAAGTAGAATATTATCATAAATTAATCGAACTTTATCAAAACCCTACTGATTTGGCGAAACAAGTTGGGTAATAACAAAGAATGGCGAGTGGCTAGTACTTTAGAAGTGACTTTGAATTTTCGGAATGAGAACTACTAATGAGCTTGACATCGACTTCGGTTGTGGCAGACCTACCCAAAAATCTCGAACGGCATTTAATACATCTTTACCGAAAATAGACCAACATACTTGAAAGAAGGCCCCCGAGAACCCATCGGGGCTCGAAGCACTATCTTTATCGAGAGAGTAAACCGCTTCCTTTGCCTCTTCAATTTTCGACATTGTACTCAACTCCTTATTCTCGGCTTCCGTTATGATAGGAGGTATTGTGGACAACAAGTCTTCATCTATCACCACCCCACTGTCCTCAGCAAATAGATTTTCATAGTACCCGAATTTCCTTGAAGCCCCAGTATGCTCAATCTCTTTCGCCGATTAGTGCAAATGGCGTGAAAGTATTTAGAATTGGCATTGCCCTCCTTTAGCCATCGTACTCTTGACTTTTGTTTCCAAAATAGCTCCTCCAAAACTAGTACCTTCTCATACTCCTTTTGAGCCTCAATTAGTGAACTTTTGGAGGCCTCAGTGGGTTGTACATCATATAATGCCTCGGCTTGCTTAACATTCAAATCTTTTTTTGAGAGGTTTGTGTGAATATTGCCAAACGTGTCCCAGTTCCATTGTTGTAAGATACTTTTCAACCTCTTCAACTTACCCATGAGAACATGCATGTCATTCCCATCCATGTGTTGTACCCAACTAGCCTAAACCATATCCAAGAAAGAAGAATGGCGGATCCACATATTATCAAAACGAAATGCTGAGTCTTGGCTTTGGTGAGAGAGTCGTCATGAGTGAATATGCATGGGGCAGTCATTCGACAGTGACCAGTGAAGGTGCTCGACTCGTGTTAAATTAAATAGTGCATTCCACTTAGTATTTACCAAGACCCTATCAAGACGTCTCAATAGAGGCGGACTAGAACTTCGGGACCAGGTGTAAGGGCTGCCCCATATCCCCTATCAAGCAAACCACAATCATTAACTGCTTCATTGAATTCGAGCATGGGTAATGCTGCCGGAATCGAACCCAAGCTCTTATCCAGCTTTTCAACAACGTTAAAGTTTCCTCCAATTAACCACAGATCATCACGAGTTCCTGCAAAAGTAGTTAGCTCGCGCCATAAATCTAGGCGCTGCTTATATCGTCAATGCTCATATATAAAGGAGCCATAAACTGTAGCACCCGCAAAATTATTTAGTTTAGTAATGGGCCACCTACTCATGATCCCCAATTATTGACACATCAAGCATTCCATCCTACAATAACCATATCTTGCTATTAATGTTAACAAAAAATTGTTCAAAGCCAATACGAGAAGTAACTAAAGTCAAATCAGAAACCTGTAACATAGGTTCTATCAAAACAAACAAATTCAACTGATGTTCCCATTTAAGCTGTTTAACCTGGGCCACCGATTCATCATTCCCAATTCCTCTAATATTCCAGATTGTAAAATCCATAAAATACTAGGAAATAAAATAAAAGATTAGTAGTGGACATACGCATCAAAAAGGTCGTTGGCCCTTTTGCGCAATGAAGATCGACTTCCAAACATCCCCATCTTTAGCCAGTTTCTTTTCCGTGGTTCTTAATCTCTACACTATTAGAATCTCGGGTTGTATTACCCATTGCCCTTCAACGCAGCAGCGCAAGCCGCTTGGTCCGCCTGAGCCCTTTCCAGCCGAGTCCCATCCCTTGTGGAGAATTTCGTGAACTACGACCAACCCTCTCGTGGAACCACCTTTGACTGTGACTTTGGTCCAGAGGTAGCCGACTTAACCGCTTGTGGGAGTTCCATTGATCTCACCGTTCATAAATTTATTTCCCAATCATCCCGACTATTCATTCCAGTCTCCTCCACTGGAATCCTAGGGGGAACATCAAAGTCATCTAGCACCACTCTATTCCGTAACAAGGTCCACAAATGTCGTAACAAGGTCCACTACAGAACCAGCCTCGACTTTCGCTACTGGACTCTCCCCACTCTATTCTTGGTTTGCAAAGTCCGAAAGAGTTTCCTCCCTGGTTGTCCCTGTTCCCGACCCGTTTCCACTATTTTCTTACCCGCCAAGGTTCTGTGCAGATCCGTTGTTTAGAGTCATCCCAATCAATAGGGCTCTCAACCCTAGCCTCCTCCACCACAACGTGTTCGCCGCCCTTCCCTTTTGGAAGCTTCTTGGAATCTCCAACCACACTGCCGGACTTCAGCGTCCATGGCGCCAGTGTTTCCTCTGGCAGAACAAATTGATGCATGGATTTCTTGCCGACGTTAGCCCTTCGATCATCAGAACCTCTGCAATCGGAATTCCCATGTCCAATCTTCCAACAACATGAACAATACTTCGGGAGATTCTCGTATTCGATTCCTGGCCAGAAACCCTTTTTCGATCATGCATGACCAATCCAAATCCTTGTGTAAAGGGTATTTTGCAAGTCAATTTCAACACATATTCATGCAACACTCGGTCTTGATATATTAGACGTAGGCTCGTCAAGAACAATGTGAACCCCGTCAACCTTAGCAAACGAAAAGAGATAACTTTTCATTGAATAAGTGTATTGGAAAACGTTATAGGAGAATCCAAACAGGGACGATTGACGATTCCACTGCAAGATCGAAATCATATGTCCATTTAAACACACGCATTTGCGATCCGCTAAAAATCCAAATTCCCGTCTACCAAAATATGCAATAATCTTCCTCATTCTAAAATCGAATGATCATATGTCTCGAATCTAATCTTCCAATCTAGAACCCTCTTTTGAATTGTAGTTTTTCTAAATCTCGCTTCAGAATACCCAACAAAGGACCCCGTCACAAGAATTTTCCAACCAAAGCCAGTTTCCATGGCTTCTCCAATGATATTAAATGTGTTTCTTCAATGATTAGGGCTTGTTTTCCTTTGTACGAAGTAAGATCTTTAACCGGTAGCGTTAATTTTGGATGAGCGTGGGCGGAGACAAGATCCACAAAAGATTTATTTGGCCAGACACCGCCTTGAAGAGGCGGCGCCACCACAGTGGTGGCCATGGTTGCCGATGCTAAAGATGTTTAGTGGGCATATGAGTGTTGGTGTTTAGAGAGCGTTTTTTCGAATCCCCCCCCCCCTCTAAATATTGATATGTCCATACTCTTTTAATATTTATGTAACATTATATACATAGAGTGAGAGAGATAGAGAGAGAGAGTTCAATCCTAAAATGCATGAAATCATCATTTATAAGAAACCTGACAAAAATCTCAGTTCTTGGATAGCCCTAAAGACCAAATAATCAAATGAAATTTGTGCAAAACAAAAAAGGTTAAGATGAAGCCCATTCTTTCACACCAAAGTGCTTCACCAACTTAATCCGCTCCTTGCATATATACAAAAATTAAATTAATATTAAATTGGTTCTTGTTAAGTAATTCTTTTTTTGTTGTTGGGAAAACAACATAAATTCTTAAATTATTTACACATGAATAATCTTTTAATATTTTCATTTAGCCGCCTACATAATCTTTTAATAATTTTTGTAACCTTGTATATATATATATATATATATATATATATATATATATATATATATATATATATATAGAGAGAGAGATAGAGAGTCAGATAGTTCAATCATAAAATGCATGAAATCATCATTCATAGGAAATCTGGCAAAATCTCAGTTATTGAATAACCTTAAGAACCAGCAGATCAAAAGAAATTTGTGCAAAATAAAAAAGGTTAAACCGAAAGATCCTTGATATCAAGACATAGATGGTTTTGCCATCTCTCCGTACATTGTTTTCCTGTTCGCTCCTCTATATTCTCAGCAATTGAAGCCCATTCTTTCAAACAAAAGTGCTCCACCAACTTAATCAACTCCCTACATATATACAAAAATTAAATTAAAATTAAATTGGTTCTTGTTAAGTAGTTTTTTTCCTAGGGAAAACAACATAAAATCTTGAATTTTGTAAATTGTTTTTACCTGTCTTCATCTTCGGTCTACTGGCCTTTGATCAAAACCTTACCATCTTTGTCCTTTTTAGAATTCTATTTCGAATTCTCATTAATTGTTTGTGTAGGCCGCGAGTTTACCATAATTTCCTTATGATCAATTGTAAAGTTTTAGACACTTCATCAAAATCAAAGCTTCAGGGTCGTGGTACAATTGGCCAATGAAGAATAGGCGAAACTCCTTCTCCGCCAACATTCAACAACAATACTGTCACACCCGAACTTGAACTACCACAACCCCCGGGGATTTAGGGCGAAATTGTTTTTAGAAACCCATAAAAATCTATTGATCGCCAAATAGGGAGGCCTTGGGGAAAATGTTTTCAGAGTATTGTATGTTTTAAGGAAGGAATGTGATTGAAGTGTCTTACTCTTAATAAAATTGATGGAATTGCGTTTTTAAAAAAATCAAGAAATCATCAAATAGCGTGCGTACATAGTGCACATTTAACCTAAATTTTTATGATTAATACTTAATTAATTACGACAAGTTATAACAAACTTGCATAAAAAGTTTATTGACAATGAGTAGCGAAAAAAAATTCATATCAAACATTTTAATTTTATTCATATAAGAATAAAACTAATTACCACCACCGGCAATATTTGCTTCTTCTTTTATCGAAAGAGAGCTTCAAGGGGTAAATTTAATGTGAAAATAAAGAAAACAATTTCTTAAAATATTAAAACGTAACTCAAAGAGTATTTATTCGTTATTTGCATACTAGTCAATGCACGTGAATAATTCTTTATTTAATTGTTCACATGAGGTAATCTTTTAATATTCTCATTTTGCTACCTCCATAATCTTTTAATATTTATGTAACATATAGAGAAAGAGAAAGAGTTCAATCCTCAAATGCATGAAATGATCATTTATAGGAAACTTGACAAAATCTCAGTTATTGGATAGCCTTAAAAACCAGCAGATCTAATAAAATTTGTGCAAAATAAAAAAGGTTAAGTCGAAAGAACCTTTATATCGGGACGGAGATAGCTATTCTATCTCTCCTGACATTGTTTTTCACGCACGCCCTCTATATTCTCAGCAATTGAAGTCTATTCTTTCATACCAAAGTGCTCTACCAACTTAATCAGCTCTTGGCATATATACAAAAATTAAATTAAAATTAAATTGGTTCTTGTTAAGTAGTTCTTTTATTTTTTGCTTGGAAAACAACATAAAATCTTGAATTTTTTTAAATTGTTTTTGCTTGTCTTCATCTTCGGTCCACTGGCCTTTGATCAAAACCTTACCATCTTTGTCCTTCTTAGAATTCTCTTTCGAATTCTCACTAATTTTTTTAGTAGGCCGCAGTTTTACCATCATTTCTTTAGGATCAATTGTCCAGTTTTAGGACACTCCATCAAAATCAAAGTTTGAGGGTGGTGTTACAATGGTCAAGGAAGAATAGGCGAAACTCCTTCCCCGCCAACATTCATCAACAATCCTGTCACACCACCACTTGAAATTCCACAACTACCAGAAGAATAAAAAAATTCAAAACAATTTGCCGTACAATTGTTAATGAAAAATTCTGGATTTGGGGGGAAATTGTTTTTAGAAACCCACAAGAATCTATCGATCGGCAAATAGGGAGGCCTTGGGGAAATTGTTTTAGGTGTATTGTATGTTTTAAGGAAGGACTGTGATTGAAGTGTCTTGCTCCTAATAAAATTGATGGAATTGCATCTTTGAAAAAAATCAAGAAATCATCAAATATCGTGGGTACATAGTGCACATTTAACCTCAATTTTTATGATTAATACATAATTAATTAGGACAAGTTATAATAAACTTGCATAAAAAAGTTTATTGCCAACTAATAGTGAAAAAACAAATGCATATCAAACATTTTAAATTTCATTCATATAAGAATAAAAAATTACCACCACCCGCAATATTTGCTTCTCCTTTCATCAAAAGAGGGCTTCAAGGGGTGAATTTAATGAGAAAATAAAGAAAACAATTTCTTCAAATATTAAAACGTAACTCAAAGAGTATTTATTCGTTGTTTGCAAACTAGTACGAGCCATTAGCCTCTTTATATGACGCAGCACCCTAGAGGGTGGATTTGAAACAGCCAAAATATGCAATACCATGGATGAGAGGACATGACGAATGAGGATAAGTTTTCCCGCCATATTCAAAAGCTTGCCAACCTTTGATCCGTCTATGAATAGAACCCACTAAACTTTGATAATAAATCACATTTGCTCAACCTGGATAAAAGGGACATCCCAAATAAAGCATCGGAAAGCTCGCATGAGTAAATCCAGTCAACCCCGCAATCATCGCCTCATGTGATTGATTCGATTTAGAGGAAGTATAAGAGGAGCTTTTGCGGGCATTAATAAGCTGACCTGAGCAGCTCTGATAAGCCATAAAAAATTCCATAATGTGCCTTATATTGTTCTTGGAACCATTCGCAAAAATAACCACATCATCGGCGAACGCCAAGTGCGATACTCTCAAACAACCCCTCGGCAATGTAAAAGGCGAAACACATCCCTGCTACATTAAGTAGTTCTAACCCCAAAAGAGCAACTCAGCCGAAAGAATGAACAACAATGGCGGAAGAGGATCGCCTTGTTTCACTCCCTTGGAAGATTTAAAAAAAAATCCAAAAGGCTTCCCATTCAGTAAGTTAGAGAACCAATTATTTTGAAGTATATTTCCAATTAGGTACTCCTTATGTTAAGATCAGATAATTTTTTGTAAAGGGAGCATATTATATAAATGCTTCCATTCTCTCTTATTTATATTTCATGCTAGCATAGGATTTCATTGTATCATCCTTGATCATATTTATAAATGGTCAAGATTGCATTTCCAGTATTGTTATCTTATATGTACAAAGTGGATTTGTTTCCACCTGTCTGGAGGTATTTGGCTTAGTCCCCCTCCATGTATATTTTTTGCCTAATTTGGCCTAATTAATAAATGGGTAGGGGTCCACGCCAAACCCCCCCACCACAACAGGTGGCTTTACCCAAAAAAAAATTAATTGCACTTGAATAATTCTTTAAATAATTGTTCATATTAGGTAATCTTTTAATATTCTTATTTAGCCACCTCCATACTCTTTTAATATTTATATAACATTATATATATATATATATATATAGAGAGAGAGAGAGAGAGAGAGAGATAGTTCAATCCTAAAATACATGAAATGATCATTTATAGGAAACCTGACTAAATCTCAGTTATTGGATAGCCCAGAAAACCAGCAGATCAAATGAAATTTGTGCAAAATAAAAAGGTTAAGCCGAAAGAACCTTTTATATCGGGACGGAGATGGTTATGCCAGCTCTCTAGACAATGTTTTCCAGCTCGTCCCTCTATATTCTCAACAATTGAAGCCCATTCTTTCACACAAAAGTGCTCCACCAACTTAATCAGCTCCTGCATATACACAAAAATTAAATTTTTTCTTGTAAAGTAGATCTTTTTTTTTTTTGCTGGGAGAACAACATAAAATCTTGAATTTTTTAAATTATTTTTAGTGTAAAAGGTGCTCACTCCCCCTAAACTTTTCTTTATTTTGGTTTTTGACCCTGAACTAAAAAAGGCAAAGTCCTTGTCCCTGAACTTTTATGGAGTATTAATGTTTCCCTCTCCCTCCAATTCCACCGTTAAATCTAACGGAATAGAAACATGTGACTATCACATGACTTAACTTATGGGATTTTATGAAAAAAATAGATTATGTCCACCTCCTGCTTTTCCCCTCTTCAAACCGCGTCTTCTTCAATTTTTTTTCTTTCTTTTCTGTAATTTTTCTTCTGCTTTCTCTCTCTCTCTCGAATTCTCCTTCATCCTTCATCTTTTTCTTCTCAATTCATCAATCAATCTTATTCACAAAATCAAATACTCCATTTTCTCATAATCTTCAAGATTCTAGATTTTTAATTTTGGTAAGTAGAGTTGTTAATTTTTAATTGAGTTTCTAATAATAGTTGAAAATCATGTTTGAATTGGTGTTTTCTATTTGATTTGGTAAAGTATAGGGTTAAAGGATTGAATGATGATAGGAAATTGTGAAGGTGGCTTCATCTATGTTTTCGGATTTCTCTGTTTCCTGTTTCTGTTTTCTGGTTCTCCCGATTCTGGTTGCGGCTTATTTCTGTTTTCTGCCGCTTCTGTTGTTTTTCTTTTTCTTGTTTCTGTTTAGTGCTTCTGTTCTTGGATTAGCCTTTCTGTGTTTGAATTCTGTGGAATGTTCCTCTGTTTGTTGCATGATTATGTTTTCTGTTTTCTGCATTTTCCAAGTGATAGACACATAAGCTCCTTGAAAGACCCTTAAACCATATAATTATTGAATTAGTGAGTTCAATCGGGGAAGTATTTTATTGTGTGTTACATGCTCTATGAAGGCTTCTGCTATTGCTGATACTGGAGAAGAAAACGTCTTCTTTGCTTTCCTCTCTCTTTGGTATCATGTGCGCCCATGTCAGTTCTTCTTTCTCATATGTATAACAACTTGATTGCACGTGGTGCACTGATTTGAAAACTTTGTTTGAAATAGAGTGTGATTTGGTTATTTAGATGAATAATAATTTATGGAGTGATTTTCTTTGATTTTTACATGTTTTAATCGTAACTGTTGCAGTTAGAAAACTATGTAGAAATGCATTGGATATTAGAGAATTTAAGTAATGGTCATTTCTGGTTTCTTGGTTTGTCATTGAGGGTTGAATGTCTTGGAATTTCTTAAGGGTGGTTGTCCCTCTCTGCTTTCCCAATGATCATTAATTAGCTCTGAAATTGCCTGTTGTTTCTTGGAAATCAATAGTTCTTATAGGATCCGGACTGCTCTTCAATCCATATGTTGTATTTCTTCTTTTCTGATCCTTAAAAACTATCTAGTTATGATAATGTTTATGGAAGGTCATTTCTGGTTCTTAGAAGATGTAATAGAAGTTGAAGAAATGTAATGTTTAAAGGAAAAAGGATGTTGAATATGTAGTATGGTTCTTGTTCTACGTATTGTTTTGGAAAGAACATAAAAAAGGAAATCTTATAGCTAAAGGTGAGATTATTGGTTCATGGTTGGAATTTCCTAATTAATGAAAAGATTGAAAGGAAAGAATATTTTTTCTTAGACCATAAGAATATGTTTCCATTTAGAGATTAGAATTTGAAACTTATATTGCCTTTTACTTTGAGGAGCAATGTTGAGCATGTTGTCTATTCTATGAGAAGGGAATTGATCATGTTAACACATGGAGATGGTATATCATATGTTGAACTTTGTATGTCAATGGATTAGTTAATTTGATTCACTAATTGTATGAGTACATAAGTGGGATTGCGTGGAAGATAGAACGATAGTGAAATGCTTGACATACTCGTTGGTCGACATTAAGTAATTTTGTTTGGTGAATCTTATTCTGTGATAGGAGCCGAACCTCAACGTTCCGATAATTCTTAGGACCTTAGGAGATTTAAACCGTATCAGGTGAGTTCCTCTTTTCTTAAACCTTTCTAAATTGGAATTTAGAAGCCTGTGAGTTCCAAGCTTTCTTAAACTGTTTGAATTGGAATTTAGGAACTTGTGAGTTCCAAATATATTTATGTATTGAATTTAAAATTGCTTTCGTATAATCATATACAGACATTGATCATTCTTGCATGTTTTATAAAGTTGCATACATTCTGTATAGGCCCAGGCCGGGTGTCGATTTAATATTGAGAATTATCATTACAAATATAAAACCCCGAGCCGGCCAGTTGTAACTAATGGAATTAACGGATATTGTTGCTATTCTGGATTACTCTGAAACACACTATTCTTGTGGGCCCCAAGGTTGTAGATGTCTTACGTCATTGTCGGAAAAGCAAGGGCTGACGACTTCCGGCGTATAGCTCTACAGTACTAATTGAGGTTGCCCAATTCTGGGTTAGGAGGTTTAACTCGGGATGGTCAGATCTAGGTGAATACAGGTCTAGTAGGTACCCTACCCTGTGATTCACCCTCTGGATTTTTGGTGGATAAGGTAGCAAATCGCGCGTATCTGGTGTTCGGTTGGTATCTGGTTTTCTTGTACCTGGACTTCTTAACATCTGGTTCTCTGTTAGATTAATCAATTACTATTATGTTGTATACATAAATGAAACAAAACTACATGATTTACAAAACTGCATGAGCACTCTTTATCTTAGAACTTTTACATTACATATACACTGTCGTACACACACAGGAACTCACTAAGCATTAGCTTACACGTTTTCTTTCAAACTGCATCTTAAAATGCAGGTATGAAGTGCACTAGAGAGCTCAAATGAAATTTGTTTTGTCGAACCTGGAGTGCATGTTCAGATTCCTAGTAGTTATAGATTAGCCGGTTGTTTTGGATTAATGTAAATTCATGTAAATTCTGTATTCTGGTAATTCCGCTGTATTGTATTAACTATTACTGTTAAACAGGTTTTATTAAATATATTTTGAGGATGTATAGTTTATAGATGTGGATATTCGGTTTATAAACGGTTTAGTCTTCTTTTAAGCGTTTTATACAGGAGTGTTACTTTATGTTTACTGCCGAGAGGTAGGTAGATGCCCTATTCGGCCCCAGTTGTACCTAGGGGTGGAATTGGGGGCGTCACATTTTCGAACCCTCATTAACTGTTTTAGTAGGCCGCGGGTTTACCATCTTCCCCTTAGGATCAATTGCCCAGTTTTAGGACACTCCATCAATATCAAAGTTTGAGAGTGGTCGTAAATTTGGTCAAGGAAGCATAGGCGAAACTCCTTCCCCACCAACATTCATAAACAATCCTGTCACACCACCACTTGAAATTCCACAACTACCAGAAGAATCCTAAAATTCAAAACAATTTGTCGTACAATTGTTAATGAAAAATTCTGGATTTGGGGGGAAATTGTTTTTAGAAAACCATAAAAATCTATCGATCGCCAAATAGGGAGGCCTTGGGTAATTGTTTTAGGAGTATTGTATGTTTTAAGGAAGGAATGTGATTGAAGTGTCTTGCTCTTAATTGATGGAATTGCATATTTAAAAAAATCAAGAAATCATCAAATATCGTGCGTACATAGTGCACATTTAACCTGAATTTTTATGATTAATACTTAATTAACTATGACAATTTATAATAAACTTGCATAAAAAGTTTATTGCCAACGAATATCGAAAAAACAAATGCATAACAAACATTTTAAATTTCATTCATATAAGAATAAAAAATTTGCACCACCCGCAATATTTGCTTATTCATTCATCGAAAGATAGTTTCAAGGGGTGAATTTAATGAATTTAATGAGAAAATAAAGAATACAATTTTTTCAAATATTAAAACGTAACTCAAATAGTATTTTTCGATATATGCAAACTAGTCAATGCACATGAATAATTCTTTAAATAATTGTACATATTAGGTAATCTTTTAATATTTATGTAACATTATATATATATATATATATATATATATATATATATATATAGAGAGAGAGAGAGAGAGAGAGAGAGAGAGTTTAATCCTAAAATGCATGAAATGATCATTTATAGGAAACCTGACAAAATCTCAGTTATTAGATAGCCCTAAAAACTAGCAGATCAAATGAATTTTTTGCAAAATAAAAAAGGTTAAGCCGAAAGAACCTTAATATCGGGACGGAGATGGTTATGCCATCACTTCCGACATTGTTTTCCTGATTGCCCCTCTATATTCTCAACAATTGAAGCCCATTCTTTCACACCAAAGTGCTCCACAAACTTAATCAACTCCCTACATATATACAAAAATTAAATTAAAATTAAAATTAAATTGGTTCTTGTTAAGTAGTTCATTTTTTTTCCTTGGAGAACAACATAAAATCTTGAATTATTTTAATTATTTTTACCTGTCATTATCTTTGGTCCATTGGCCGTTGATAAAAACCTTACCATCCTTGTCCTTTTTTGATTTCCCTTTCGAATTCTCATTAACTTTTTTAGTAGGCCGCGGGTTTGCCGTCATCTCCTTAGAATCTATTGTCCAATTTTAGGACACTCCATCAAAATCAAATATTGAGGGTGTTGGTAAATTTGGTCAAAGAAGAATAGGCAAAACTCCTTCCCCGCCAACATTCATCAACAATCTTGTCACACCACCACTTGAAATTCCACAACTA
Organism: Vinca minor; assembly: GCA_026122235.1. Lineage (NCBI taxonomy): Eukaryota > Viridiplantae > Streptophyta > Magnoliopsida > Gentianales > Apocynaceae > Vinca > Vinca minor. Next base: position 113,771 of record JAOCZM010000259.1, on the reverse strand, counting down.
CCAGAAAATTCCAGAAATTCAAAAGATTTTTTCGTACAATTATTAATGAAAAATTCTGGATTTAGGGGAAATTGTTTTTAGAAACCCATAAAAATCTAACGATCACGAAATAGGGAGGCCTTGGGGAAATTGATTTCAGAGTACTGTATGTTTTAAGGAAGGATTGAAGTGTCGTGCTCTTAATAAAATTGATGGAATTGCATTTTAAAAAAAAAATCAAGAAATCATCAAATATCGTGCGTACATGGTGCACATTTAACCTAAATTTTTATGATTAATACTTAATTAATTAGGACAAGTTACAATAAACTCCTTCTCCACCAACATTCAATAACAATACTGTCACACCACAACTTGAACTACCTCAACTCCCGGGGATTTAGGGGGAAATTATTTTCAGAAACCCAAAAATCTATCGATCGCCAAATAGGGAGGCCTTTGGTGAAAATGTTTTTAGATTATTGTATGTTTTAAGGAAGGAATGTGATTGAAGTGTCTTTCTCTTAATAAAATTGAAGGAATTGCATTTCACAAAAAATCAAGAAATCATCAAATATCGTGCGTACATAGTGCACATTTAACCTCAATTTTTATGGTTAATACTTAATTAATGACGACAAGTTGCAATAAACTTGCATAAAAAGTTTATTGACAATGAGTAGCGAAAAACAAATTCATATCAAACATTTTAATTTCATTCATATAAGAATAAAACTAATTACCACCACCGACAATATTTGCTTCTTCTTATATCGAAAGAGAGCTTCAAGTGGTAAATTTAATATGAAAATAAATAAAACAATTTCTTAAAATAATAAAACGTAACTCAAAGAGTATTTATTCATTATTTGCACACTAGTCAATGCCCGCGAATAATTCTTTATTTATTTGGTCATATTAGGTAATCTTTTAATATTCTCATTTTGCTACCTCCGTACTCTTTTAAAATTTATGTACCATTATATATATATATATATATATATATATATATATATATATATATATATATATATATATATATATATATATATAAAGAGAAAGAGTTCAATCCTAAAATGCATGAAATGATCATTTATAGGAAATCTGACAAAATCTCAGTAATTGGATAGCCTTAAAAACCAGCATTTCCAATAAAATTTGTGCAAAATAAAAAAATGTTAAGTCGAATGAACCTTTATATCGGGACGGAGATGGTTATGCCATTTCTCTTGACATTGTTTTCCTGCTCGCCCCTCTATATTCTCAGCAATTGAAGCCCATTCTTTCATACCAACATAATTATCTCTTTGCATATATACAAAAATTAAATTGGTTCTTGTTAAGTAGTTCTTTGTTTTTTTTGCTTGGAAAACAACATAAAATCTTGAATTTTTTAAATTGTTTTTACCTGTCTTCATCTTCGGTCCACTGGCCTTTGATCAAAACCTTACCATCTTTGTCCTTCTTAGAATTCCCTTTTGAAATTCTCATCAACTTTTTCAGCAGGCCGCGGGTTTACCATCATTTCTTTAGGATCAGTTGTCTAGCTTTATGACACTACATTAAAACCAAACCTTGAGGGTGGGGGTACAATTGGCCAAGGAAGAAAAAGCGAAACTCCTCCTTCTCTGCCAACATTCATCACCACTTGAACTACATGAACAACCAGAAAAATTCAAAAGTTCAAAAGAATTTGTCCTAAATTTGTTGATGAAAAATTATGTATTTGGAAGGAAATTGCTTTCAAACCGAAAGAATCAAAAAATTCAAAAGAATTTGTCATAAATTTGTTAATGAAAAATTCTAGATTTGGGGGGAATTTTTTTCAGAAACCCATAAAATATATCGATCGCCAAATAGGGAGGCCTTGGGGAAATTGTTTTCAGAGTATTGTATGTTTTAAGGAAGGAATGTGATGGAAGTGTCTTGCTCTTAATAAAATTCATGAAATTGCAGCTTTAAAAAAAATTAAGAAATCATCAAATATCGTGCGTACATAGTGCACATTTAACATCAATTTTTATGATTAATACTCAATTAATTATGACAAGTTATAATAAACTTGCATAAAAAAGTTAATTGCCAACGAATAGCGAAAACAAAAATTCATATCAAACATCTTAAATTTCATTCATATAAGAAAAAAAAAATTACCACCTCCCGCAATATTTTCTTCTTCTTTCATCGAAAGACAGCTTAAGGAGGTGGATCTCAGGAGAAAATAAAGAAAACAATTTCTGCAAATATTAAAAAGTTACTCAAAGAGTATTTATTCGTTATTTGCAAACTAGTCAATGCACGCGAATAATGTTTTAAATAATTGTTCTTATTAGGAAATCTTTCAATATTCTCATTTAGCCAACTCCGTCCTCTTATAATATATGTGGTGAGAGAGAGATAGTTCAATCCTAAAATGCATGAAATGATCATTTATAGGAAACCTGACAAAATCTTAGTTATTGGATATCCCTAAAAACAAGAAGTTCAAATGAAATTTGTGCAAAATCAAAAAGGTGGAGACGAAAGAACCTTTATATCGGGACGGAGATGGTCATGCCATCTCTCCCGACATTGTTTTCTTGCTCCCCCTTCAATATTATCAGCAATTGAAGCCCATTCTTTCACACCAAAGTACTGTGTAAAACACAAGAGGGGGGTGAATTGGGTTTTAATCGATCTTGCAAACTTTTTGAAAATCTATTCAATGCTAGTGTAGGTTTGAGCAAGATGATTAAAAGCAATATGAAAGCCAATCACAAGACAAAGGATTTAGAGTGGTTCGATTCACTTAGAATCTACATCCACTACCTTGTGCCGCACCCAAGGATTTGCAACAACTTCACTAAGAAGACTTTTTACAATTTGTAGCTAACTCACTAAGAGTTTTACAACACAACCACAATACACAAACTCACTAAGAGTTACTTGCCCACACAAAGTAGGACTTTTACAAGATTAACCCTATCACTAAGAAAGGGAATAAGATGGGTTAAATAACAAGGTTGTTCACTCTTCTAAGTGAAAGATATATACCTTTGAAGTACAAGAATTGTTGGCTCTTTAGAACATATGAATTCCACTCTTTGTCTTGCTTTTTGAAATAACACCTTTGAAATGATTTAGATCATGGAAATGAAGTGTTTTTGCTTTGAAGGTGTTTAGACTTGATAAGAAATCAATGAAACTTTGATGTGCAAGCCTTAGAGTCATTCTCTAGCTTTAGTGTATTAATACATTTCAAAATATGCTGAAAAACGACTCTTTAACGGTAAAAAAACGGCTAGTTTTTACAGAGTTCGGTTGACCGAACAAAGCACTTCGGATGACCAAAGGCAACCTCGGTCGACCGAGATCAGCCATAGGTCGACCGACCTTGGCAATTTCCAAAGTGTTCAACTCTCTGTTTCTCGTCGGTTGATCCGGTCTTGAGCTCGGTTGACCGACTTTCCTGAGTATGAGAGATGTTGAATTTTCACACGTTTTGAAATCTTTTGAAGTCTAAAAGGTTTTCCCAAAATGTAACAAGTAAGAGCATTTAGAAAACCGTTTTAAAAGACTTGTACTTTGAAATCAAAAGCTTTTGAGATATGAACACATATGAGAATCATTTTGAAACTTTAGCCTTTTGAAAACGTGTTTATGAAAACATGCAAGACTTGAGTGTAGAACTTATGTTCATGAGAGCATTGGTTAGAGCTTATAAGATAACGACTTATAATGACAAAGCTAATCTAACCAAACCTAAGTCTTCAATCTTCAATCTCGATGAGATGCGCTTTTAAGTATAACTTTGAATCTTGATCATGGCTTGATTGAAGTACTTAGAGCTTCCATTATAAGTTCCGATATTCTATCACAAAGATTAAGATCATTAGACACAACATCAAATGTTTGTCCATTATCAAAAACCGAGTTCGTTCGCCCTTAGGGCTTACAATCTCCCCCTTTTTGATTATGACAAACTTTGATGTTATTAGATAGAATATGGACATAAATAAGAACAAGGAAGCATGGCAAAAGAATATAAGAACAAATAAGAGTAAAGACTAATGCTTAGAAGATAAACCAAGTAAAAACGAAAGCCAAAAGCATTAGTACGATAACTTCTTTTGCCAAAGTATTAGGGACTCTTTGAAGAGCCCTAAAACCCAACCAACCTCCTTTCCTCCTTCCTTCCATCATATGTAGCTTTCTTGTGTGTAACATACATACCTTAGTTTACACAAGAAGCTAACTTACCATTTTCATCAATGTTGATGTGAGTGCTAAGGATCCTATTATAAAGAACATGCTCACACAAACATTAGAACTATCAATGGTTTGTTATCATCAAAACAACATAGGATATTTTGCCCTTCGGGCTAACAATCTCCCCCTTTTTGATGATGACAAAACATTGATGCAAATGGGAATAATATGCAAAAAGTAAAGCTGTAAAGCATATAAATATGAATGCATGAGATAAGAATATTAAGGATCTAGGCAAGTAGATGCTTTTCAAAAAAAATAATTCTACTCCCCTATATTAAAGAATCCCTTATCTCTCCCATTTTGCAAGTTCTAAGCTTTCTCCTTTTGTAAATTACTTCTCTTGGCACATTTGCAACACTAAAAACTCTCCCCCTTTTTGTCAAAATCAAAAAGGGATATCAGAGCGCCAATAAGAAAAGCATTTACTCCTCCTCTTCATTGAAGAATATTTGAAATGCCTTTTAACGAAAAGTAAAGATGAATAAGATTAAAATTGTGGAGAAGCTTGATGATATGTAAGAATTCTCCCCATATATAAAAAAAAACTTTTAATGCCATGGAGAATCTTAATGGTCTAGTAGATTGATAATACAAGAACCAAGGGATCAAATCTAAAGACCAAAAATCATTTGAAGAATGATCATTTTGAATAAGCTTGGTTGATTTCTAAATACAAAGAGTCCATAATGACACATAAATAAAAAGATGGTTATATATGGCTCAAAAAGAATATCAACCTAAGCTAAAAACAAATGAGATAAGGAATATATCTTAAAGAACAATCTCCCCGTTTATCAAGTATACGATGTTAGCTATTTGAGATAAAACCAAGTTTGATACCAATTGACCAATTGTAAAACATGTTTGAAAATATAGCTAACAAAGTACTAGTGGAAGTGATACAATGAATTCATAAGTTAAGCACATGTATCACAACCAAAAGATTTAGAGGAAGTATAAGATGACATTTCGAGTACATCCCTCTAACAAGTTAATGGTTAGCTAAATGAGTGTAACAACTCTTAAAGTAATACTAACCAAAAACCATAATGAGATCACAAAGGATAAGAAAATGAAGAATATGATCTCAAAATTATTTAAGGAGAACACATGTAGAATATGAACAATTGAGCATAGATCACAATTGAGTTTACATCCTAAGTCAAGCATCTAGAATCAACCTTTTACGTGCCGAATATTTTACGATTTTTCTCTCTGGCTCCTAAAATTTCTCTTCTCTAACCTTCTGCTACACGGCTCTTGACTGGCAGCCATGGCCGCCAGTCCTCTGGCTACTGGAGCCGCCGGGGGTGCTGTTTTGTGGCCCAAGAAATCTTTCGCAGATCTTCTTGCGAGTCCGGCTATTACACATACTCTCCCAATCACTCATTTGAACACTTTCAAGGGGGAACCGAATCTTTCGATCTTCGCGGATGAACATGAGGCTTTGATGTCCCCGTGGAGATTCTCATTAGTTGGAAAATTCCATAAATACGCCCCTAATATGGATTCTCTCAGACGATCGTTTCATCGAGTCGGATTCAAGGGTAGTTTTTTGATTGGATGGATGGATCCTAGACATGTCCTCATAAGGTTCGATTTGGAAGAAGATTACTGCAGATTATGGAGACAGGTCTCTTGGATTTTTTGCGGATTGATGATGCGGGTTTTCAAATGGACATACGATTTTAATGTTCATGAGGAGCCTTCGATTGTCCCTATTTGGATCGGTTTTGAAGAGCTTCCCATACATCTGTTTAATAAGTCGAAATTGTTCTCTCTGGCGAAGGCTGTTGGAAACCCATTAACATTGGATGCGTCGACGGCTAATGCTACTAGGCCAAGCGTTGCGAAAGTTTGCGTAGAGGTGGATTTGCTGGGGGAATTGCCAAATCGGGTACGAATAACTCATGAGAAAACTGGAAAAGGATTTTGGCAAGCCATACAATATGATAATTTGCCGGAATATTGCACTGTTTGTATGAGGATTGGGCATGGACAGGGAAAATGTCAATTGAACATTATGGATCACCAGACAGTGTCAAAGCCGGTGGAAAAAATCCAGAAAAAGGCTTTTGTACCGCCGCCACTTTTGAAGGATAATTTAGTCAATAAAGTTTTAAAATCAGGGATTGTGGTTTCGGCGCCTGGAACAAGTGCTGAAATTTGGAAGCCGACGGGGAAGAAGATCACCAATGATCGGATTCTGCCGATGCCTGCACCGATTCCAGACAATCAGATTACGGTGGTAGTACCGGATGCGGTTGATATTGAACTGGTAAGTGATGATCCGGCTATGGAGGAACGTTTAATTTCGGTCAAAAAATCTGTCCCAAGTAAGGATGATATCGGGATAGGGAAGACGGGATATTCCCCAATTGTTGATTCAAGGAAGGTGATCTCGGAAAATCGGGGAAAACTCCCGCAAATCACCAGGGACAATGATGTTCTTTCTCTACAAAGTTTTGCAAAGAAATTGGAAGAGGTCACTCAGGCTCCGATTTTACAGCCAAGGTCGGATTTGTCTCTGGCTGTGACGGAAGTTCAAGAGGCAGTGGCAGCAAGGGTTTCGGAGGCAGAACCGGGTCAAGAAGACACAACCTATGTTGCAGATATGGTACCCGAAACAGAGGACTGCGGGTCAGTATCTCCACAGCCATCAACAGAAACAGAGGCTCCCGGGGTCAGAATGTGCAATTACAGAGGATTATGGGTCAGAAATTGCAACCGGGACAGTAATCTTGCCTACAACCGGGTCAGTTTCTCTGGTGCAGGCTTCCGGGTCAGTATGTGCTACGGCAGAGGCTTCCGGGTCAGATATTGTTGCAGCCGGATCAGTACTTTTGCCCCTCACTGCTATGGAATCTGCAATCGGGTCAGCATCTCTACAGCAGCCTGCATTTGACGGGTCAGCAGTTATACCATCCCCTGCGGCAGTACAAACTTCAAGTGAAATTCCTATCACATCTGTCTCTCTACAACTGCCAGGTAAACTGCTTCGAAAGAATGTGGCAAAGGATAATGTGCCTAAGGACAAACCTCTCCGACGTTCACCGAGACTCGCTCAAAAAGGCGGGACTCGTGATCAATAGCTTGTTTTACGCTACTTATACTTGTCACTATTATTGTGTTATTAATGAATTGGTTGATTTGGAATATAAGGGGTATAGCGAATGATAGTACTATGGCTAACATTCGGCAACATAAAATTAAATACTCTTTGGATTTGGTGGTTTTGTTGGAACCGATGGTGGGGTCGGATGATTTGTCCTTGTATGCTCGCAGGTTGGGATTTGATTATAGTTTTAGTAATATTTCTGGCAAAATATGGGTGTTGTGGAATGGGATTTTGGGTTTGGATATATTGGGGGATAAGGAGCAGGTGGTGCATGTTAGGATAGATGCTTTTGCTGGTAGGCCTGTTGTTTGTTCTTTTGTGTATGCAAAATGTTCACATGTACTTCGCAGGGAGTTGTGGCAGGACATGAGACAGTTTAGAGAGCAGCAGGCAAAACCGTGGCTCATTGGTGGTGACTTTAATGTGGTTATGAGTCAGACGGAGAGTCGGGGTTCCATCCCAGCTATGTTGCCGATTTCGAATTTCGGGGAAAGCCGTTAATGATTGCGGTTTCTTTGGAGGTTCATTATATAGGGAGTCCTTTTACTTGGAATAGAGGAGGAGTGAGACCATTACAACGACGGTTGGATCGGATTATGGTTGATGCGGAGTGGAATTTAATGTTTCAACAGTCGATAGTAGAGCACTTGCCGCGTACCATTTCAGACCACTGCCCTTTGTTAGTATCAATACGCCTCACAACAGAGCGGCGTGGTTCGGCATTTCGATTTCGGGAGATGTGGACTAAACATGGAGGTTTTATGAAGGTAGTGGAGGATAGTTGGAAGCGGGGAGTTGGAAGGTTCGGGTATCTTTGAAACTCCGGGAGAAATTGAAAAAGATTGAAAGTTGCTCTAAGAATATGGAATAGGGACGAATTTGGTAACAATACAACAGTCTTGAAGGCGGCTTTAGAGAGGTTGGAGATTTTGGAGAGGGAGTATGATGCAAGTCTTAGTGAAGTCAGTTGGCAGGAGTTAGAAGTTGCTAAGAGGGAGTATGTATAGGCGTTAAAAAGGGAGGAGGTTTTTTGGAGACAAAAATCCCGCATAAGGTGGTTGAAGGAGGGTGAGGCTAACACTTCTTATTTTCATTCTTTTTGCAGGAACAAACAAAAACGCATGCAAATATCACAAATCACTACAAATGGAGGTGATATTTTATCCAATATGGAGGATATTGGGGCGGCTGGAGCTGACTACTTTCATCAATTGCTCAGTTGTGACTCAGAGGAGCAGTCTGCTGACTAGTTGCTGTCCTTGATCCCGGAGCTTTGAAGGAACCCAAGAGGGGGGTGAATTGGGTTTCTAATAAATCTTGTAAACTATTTGCAATTTAAACAATGATAGTGCAAGTTTAACTAAAGCTAAAGCAAAACCCAATGCAAATCACAAGACAAGAGATTTAGAGTGGTTCGATTCACTAAGAATCTACCTCCACTACCTTGAGCCGCACCCAAGGATTTTGCCAACTTCACTAAGAAGAATGTGCCCACACAAAGTAGGACTTTACACTAGTGGCTAACTCACCAAGAGTTTTACAAACAACCACTATAAACAATTGCCCACACTAAGTAGGACTTATACAACAATAACCCTATCACTAAGAAAGGGGATAAGATGAAGGGTTTAGAGAACAAAGTTGTTCACTCTTCTAAGTGAAAGATACATACATTTGAAGCTCATCAATTTGTTGGCTCTTTGAACATAAGAAGCACACTCTTTGTCTTGCTTTTATGAAATGCACTTTTGAATCATTTAGATTTTGCAATGAAGTGCATTTTACTTTGAAAGTGTTTTGGCTTGATAGGAAATCAATATAACTTTGTTGTGCAAGCCTTAGAATGTTTCTCTAGCTTTGGAGTATTTATACATTTCAAATTTGGCTGAAAATCGAGTCTCCAACGGTCAAAAAACGGCTAGTAGAAACAGAGTTCGGTGGACCGAAACAGAGCAGTTCGGATCCACTCAACAGGGGTCGGTCGACCGAACCCCTTCATGGTCGACCGAACTGAATTTTTCCAGGTCTCAGTTTCTCGACGGTTGAACCGAACTTGAGCTCGGTTGACCGAACTTCCAAAGTGATTTTTCACACGTTTTGAAATCTTTTGAAGTCTTTTAAAGTCTAAAAAGGTTTTCCTAAAAGGTAACAAGTAAGAACACTTGGAAAACTTTTCTAAAAGACTTATCTATGAAAACGAAGGCTTTTTGGATAAGAACACATGTAAAGATCATTTTGAAACTTAAGCCTTTTGAAAACGTGTTTATGAATTCATGTATGCAAGACTTGAGTGAGAAGCTTATGTTCATAAGAGCTTTGGTTAGAGCTTTAAAGATTACGACTAATGACGACAAAGCTAAACTAACCAAACTAAGTCTTCAATCTTCAATCTTCAATCTTCATAGATGAGCCTTGAATAGTATGACTTTGAATCTTGAACATGGCTTGATTGAAGTACTTAGAGCTTCCTACAAGATTTCCAATATTCTATCACAAAGATTAAGATCATTAGACACAACATCAAATGTTTGTCCAATATCAAAAACAGAGTTCGTTCGCCCTTAGGGCTTACAAGCTTGTCTCGGAAACCGATAACAAATGCGTAGACCAACTTCCTTCCCGGTTGGAGGTCAAGTCAGCTGTTTTTACGCTTTGCTCGACAAGTGCTGCGGGGCCGGACGGTTTTACAGGCAAATTTTTCCAATCATGCTGGGAGATTATTGGCGACGATGTTACACAATCGGTGCGGGATTTTTGGGCTGGTCTTCATATTCCGAAATCAATGGCGAGTGCTTTTCTGGTCCTTCTCCCAAAGGCTACTAATCCAACAACGTTTGCGGAATTCAGGCCGATTTCCTTATGTAAACTCAAAGGTGTTGTCAAATCGGCTTGCAGGTATTCTTCCGTCCTTGATCAGTCCTAATCAAACTGGCTTTGTAAGCGGGAGGGCAATCACTGACAATATATTGCTAGCCACGGAAATGGTGGGCTCACTTAATAAGAAAGTCCGAGGAAATATGATTATAAAATTAGATATGATGAAGGCTTTTGATCGTGTTTCGCATGCTTTCTTGATTCTTGTTCTTCGGAGGTTTGGTTTTAGTTCTCATTTCCTTCAAATGATAAAACGCTTGTTATGTGATAATTGGTTTTCGGTTTTGATAAATGGAAGTCCTTATGGCTTTTTCAAGTCTGAGAGGGGGGTTAAACAAGGCGATCCCATGTCACCTCTCCTTTTTATTCTAGCTGCTGAGGTCTTCTCGCGAGGTTTGAATCATTTGGTCGGATTACGGTCTTTTGATCCTTATGTTACATCTCACTCCACATTAGTTGTTTCTCATTTAGCTTATGCAGATGATGTCATCATTTTTTTTAAATGGAGGGAAAGCGAGGTGCGAGAATCGATGACATTTATTGCATCCTATGAGCAAGCATCGGGACAGAAGATCAATCCGAGTCAAGAGTTCTTTCTATATCTCAAGCGAGATCCCAACTAGCTCAAATACACATGATATCTCAGGTAACAGGTTTTACTCAAGGTATCCTTCCTTTCACCTATCTTGGTTGTCCTTTGTACACGGGAAGGTCGAAGGTCTCATATTATGTTCCGCTTGTGGAGAAGGTTATGAAGAGGGTTGAGGGTTGGCAACAGAAATTGTTTGGATTTGGAGGTCGTTTAATTTTGATTCGCCATGTTTTGATTTCTATGACCTTATATATTTTAGCCTCAGCTGATCCACCCAAAAAGATTTTTGATGACATTGAAAGAATTTTGGCTAATTTCTTATGGGGTCAATCAATATATGGTAATAAGAAGCATTGGATGTCTTGGTCACGACTATGTAATGATGTGTTGAATAATGGGCTGGGTTTATTTTCATTACGGGATCTTCAAAGGGCTTTCTCTGTTAAATTGTGGTGGAAATTTCGGACAACTGATTCTATATGGCGAGATTTTCTTTTTGATAAATATTGCAGGGATTTTCCACATCCAGCTCTCGTTCACTTAACATCTGCTGATTCGACTGTTTGGCGGAGGATGCTCAGACACCGAGAGAGTGCTGAGGTGAATATGGGAGTTCTAGTTCGGGGAGGTGCCTCTTCTTTTTGGCATGACGATTTCACTTTGAAAGGTCGATTATCTATTGTCCGCCAACCCGATTCTTCGGCGAAGATCAGTGATTTCCTTAGCCTGAGTGGTTGGTCTTCTTTGCCGCCAAGTCTACCTTTGGGGCAGCTCGGTAGTTTGCCGAGGATAGTAGCTGGAGAAGGGGCGGATATATGGGTGTGGAAGCCAGAGTCTAGAGGTAATTTTACAATTACATCGTCTATGAAGGAGTTACAACCATTTGCTATAATACAAGGTACTCGCCGTATGTTGTGGAACTCAAAACTTCATTTGTTCTTGTGTGTATTTATGTGGCGTTTATTTAATGGCTTTCTCGCTTTTGATACGAGTAGACGAACTTGGGGAGTTTCTTTGGCTTCATGGTGTAGCTGTGGGAGGGGGGTTGATAGCATCTTACATATATTTGTAGACTGTCCTTTGGCTAGCTTTCTGTGGCGGAAATGTTGTGGTTTTTTGGATTTTGTGGCGTGCTAGGTGTCGTTTTATTTATGAAGGAACTATTGCGAATCAAAGGGGGCTTTTGAAAGAATTCGAGAATTTTATTGCTCCAATTCTACAATCCGTGGGCATGTATGATCACTATAAGGGGCGGAAATCACCAACTTGGAACATTATGGGAAAGACTTTGGCGGTTAAATGGTTGGTTGATGGTTCGTCGGGGTTGCTCATCTTAAATATAGATGGTGCTTCTCGAGGCAATCCCGGATGTGCAGGTGCTGGTGGAGTCTTGCGTTATGGTAATGGTGATTTTGTCTTTGCCTATTATCGTTATCTGGGGGATGACCTTACTAATTCTGAAGCTGAGATACATGCGATGGTGTCAGGGATTCAATTGTCCTCTAGTTTGGGTCACACTCAGATTACTATTCAATCAGACTCCAAATTCTTGGTGGATGCAATCCATTCTCGGCACATTCATAGCTGGAAATTAGATGTGTTATTTCAGACTTTTCTCAAGCTTATAAATCAACATGCTATTACTCACATTTATCGGGAAGCAAATAAGGTTGCGGATATGCTTGCTAATGAGGCATGTGACATTAATGCTTCTTGTGAATTTCCTACTTTTTCACAGTTACCTTTAGCAGTTCAATTACAATGTATATCTGATAGGAATGGTTTGCCAAATCTGCGATTTCGGCAAAGACCATAATTTAGATACAGGCTCATTTTTGAACCGCCACTGAGAGGCGGTTTATGCTGTATTCTGGCTTCTTGCCTTTATAAATAAAATTTCGCAGTTTCCTCAAAAAAAAAAAAAAAAGTCAAGCATCTAGACGATCAACCACATAAGATTAATGCTATAGACTAGAATATAAACACAACAACACCCCTATATGCAATAAAGATCAAGTAAAAACTAAACATTGCATTTACAAACTCCCCCAAAGCATAAGACACTAAATAATAGAGGGGAGGGGATATAAGTTGAGCACAAAAGGATCAAAAACAAAACAATGATCACTAACAAGAGATGAGTTAAGCTATTGTACCTCAATGCTCTTTGAGCTTGGACTTCTTACCATTTTGGTTGATCTTCTTTATCAATCAAGTCCATAGAGGCCTTTTGTGTGATCTTTTTCATGATCATCATTATCTTTTGAAGCTCATTGAGAGGTTGACATGTGATTGCTCCATTTTCTTTGTTGTTCATCCTTGATTGATGAGATGAAAGCAATCTCCTCTTCTTTACATGACAAGTGTAGAGTCAACATTGATGGGTAACTTTTCTTTTCTTGATGAACCCTCTACAATCTTGTAATCCTTAGCATTTGACTCTTTTCTTGGAGTCTTAGCTCACTTGTGCCATTCCTTGTAGTTCATATCTTCTTCTTGAAGCTTAGAACTCTTTGTTACCTACAAGGAATTCTTGAGAACAAATTTGGTAGCTTTTTAAAGGTCCTTCATGATTAGCTCAATATCTCAAGTAACACAAATATGCAAATGGATCATGCAAATCAAAAACCAAGACAACTAGATGGATTCTTAAATGAATATGACATGACAAAACAAGAATCATTCAAGTTGCATATACTACATCTCATAGATACCTTAGATAAATAAACATGGACAATAAAGAACATGCTAAAGGTTATCTATATAAATATAAAATTCAAGAATGTGAGATGCAACATATATAAGAGCAAGCATATATAAAAATATATATATGAAAAACACTTAAACACATTAATTAAAGTGTTAAGAGAAGGTGATTTTGATACCTTTGCTTTCTTACCAAGTGATGAAGATATTGGATTTACACTAAGGCTCTTGTCATCACTTGATGCTATGCTCTTAGTATTTAAGCAACTTGGTTCTCCAATTGATTAACATTTGAGCTTTGAGAATCCAAGTGTTAAGGAGTGCTTTTGAATTTCTTCTTTTGGCACATCTCCTTTGATCTAATAAGAACCTATAAACTCAAGGGAAGAGTAACTTTTGGTACCCACTTTTGTTTGGGTCCATGGGGGTTAGTTAAAGTACGCTTAACTCTCCATATGGTTTTAACTCCCCTTTCAATCTTTTTCTTCACATGGCATCTAACACAAGTGTGACCATGTTTTCCACAATAAGTGCAACAAGTAGATGGCTTAGCAAATTTGTGAATATGCTCATGATAACTATTTTTCTTATGTGAAGTACTAGCATGCACAAAGTGTTTTCTAGGTAACTTGGAAGAGCTAGCAATATCAATGTGAGTTGAATGTATATAGCCTAATCCATGTTTAACATGTGAAGTACGTTGCATACCAAGAATTTGATCAAGATTTTTCTTACCCTTATTAAAGTTATCAACAAGAAGGGTAAGGTCATTAACTTTGTTCTTCAAAAGATCAAATTCAACAAGCTTGTTTTCAAGAGATGACAATTTATCACAAGCTTCTTTGTATTGTAACGAAGATGTATTGCAAGTAGTAATAAGACTTTCATTTTCACATTTCAAGCAATTAACATCATCACACAATTTCTTATTTTCATAAAGCAACTTAGATCTTTCATCAAGCAAAGATTCAATTTTAAGCTTCATATCTTTGTTTTGCTTTGCACATTTTTTCAATTGATCATACATATCAATTAAAAGCTCATTAGGATCATCCTCATCATTTTCATCATCATCATAAGAATTTGAAATAGAGGGAGAAGGATGTACCTCATTACCAAATGCCATAAGACACATGTGGTCCTTTTTAAAGAACAATTTCTCTCCCCCTTCATGATTAATGATGGAATCAAGATCAACACCCTTTTTAGGAACATTTTTCCTTTTCTTCATTTCGAAGGTGAGTAGAGAGCCAATAAGTTCCTCCGTTGAATATGTCTTTAAGTCCTTGGCTTCTTCAATGGCAAGAGATTTTGTTTCCCAACTTTTAGGAAGAGAATTGAGAATCTTCCTATTTATTTCTCCGGTAGTATACTCCTTGCCATTAGACCTCAACCCATTTACAATGTTGGTGCGTCTTCAGTTCATCTCATTGATAGATTCATTAGGCTTCATGGAGAATAGCTCAAATTCTCTAACAAGCATATTCAACCTTGACTCCTTGACTTGATTTGTGCCTTCATGAGTAACTTCAAGCATTTTCCGTATAGAGTGTGCGGATTTTCTTCCAAGGACACGGTTGTACTCATCCGGATTCAAGGCACAACTAAGAATGTTCATTGCCTTATAATTTTGAGTCATTTTCTTGGACTCAACTTCATTTAACTCATTGTCCGGCTTTGGCACTTGAACATGATCCACCATCTTCATAGGTACAAAAGGACCTTCTTCAAATATATGCCATAAAGAATAATCTATGGAGCAGACATATATCTTGAAACGGTCTTTTCAAGCCTCATAATTATTTCCATCAAAAAGTGGTGGTCTATTGGTGGAAGACCCCTCTAGATAAGCTAATGCGGAATTACCGGCCATAATCTTTACTTCAAGCGGTTAAGCTAAAAATGAAGACGAGGCTCTGATACTAATTGTAAAACACAAGATGGGGGGTGAATTGGGTTTTAGTCGATCTTGCAAACTTTTTTCAAATCTATTCAATGCTAGTGTAGGTTTGAGCAAGATGATTAAAAGCAATACGAAAGCCAATCACAAGACAAAGGATTTAGAGTGGTTCGATTCACTTAGAATCTACATCCACTACCTTGAGCCGCACCCAAGGATTTTCAACAACTTCACTAAGAAGACTTTTTTACAATTGTGGCTAACTCACTAAGAGTTTTACAACACAATCACAATACACAAACTCACTAAGAGTTACTTGCCCACACAAAGTAGGACTTTTACAAGATTAACCTTATCACTAAGAAAGGGAATAAGATGGGTTAAATAACAAGGTTGTTCACTCTTCTAAGTGAAAGATATATACCTTTGAAGTACAAGAATTGTTGTCTCTTTAGAACATATGAATTCCACTCTTTGTCTTCCTTTTTGAAATAACACCTTTGAATGATTTAGATCATGGATATGAAATGTTTTTTCTTTGAAGGTGTTTAGACTTGATAAGAAATCAATGAAACTTTGATGTGCAAGCCTTAGAGTCATTCTCTAGCTTTGGAGTATTTATACATTTCAAAATAGGCTGAAAAACGACTCTTTAACGGTCAAAAAACGGCTAGTTTTTTACAGAGTTCGGTTGACCGAAATCACACCTCGGATGACCAAACAGAAGCTCGGATGAGCCGAAGCCTACCTCGGTCGACCGACCCTAGCCTAGGTCGACCGAACTCCCCTTTTTCCAAAGGGTTCAACTCTCTGTTTCTCCTTCGGTTGATCCGAGGAAAGCTCGGATGATCCGACCTTCTGAGCTTTGAGAGATGTTGATTTTTCACACGTTTTGAAATCTATTGAAGTCTAAAAGGTTTTCTCAATATGTAACAAGTAAGAGCAATTAGAAAACCGTTTTAAAAGACTTATACTTTGAAATCAAAGGCTTTTGAGATATGAACACATGAGAATCATTTTGAAACTTTAGCCTTTTGAAAACGTGTTTATGAAAACATGCAAGACTTGAGTGTAGAACTTATGTTCATTAGAGCAATGGTTAGAGCTTATAAGATAGCGACCATTAAAGACAAAGCTATTCTAACCAAACCTAAGTCTTCAATCTTCAATCTTGATAGATGAGCCTTGAATAATATGACTTTGAATCTTGATCATGGCTTGATTGAAGTACTTAGAGCTTCCATTATAAGTTCCGATATTCTATCACAAAGATTAAGATCATTAGACACAACATCAAATGTTTGTCCATTATCAAAAACCGAGTTCGTTCGCCCTTAGGGCTTACATTATGTTTCACACATACACATACTAAATCGAGATTAATACGTGTTATGATGTGATTAACATAATCATATTCGAATGGTATGAACAAAGCTCTAATACCACTATAGGGATTCATGGACAGAAACTCGTTCTAAACACCCATGAGTCCTCCCCCGAAGGACCCTCTCATACCATGGGAATCGAAAACTACTTATGAAAGACTTATGTTTTTCGGCTAAAGATTTTGTCTTTCCGGATGTGTGTTGCTGCCACCAATAGCCTTTCTTGCGGAATTGCTCTCTACTGGTATCCACGTGACGAAACGAGCAACGAGTGCTAGCTCTACGTTTCGGAGTTTCGGGAATCTAGAGAGAATAGAAGGGTAGAAAATCCAGAAAACTTATT
Source organism: Vinca minor (assembly GCA_026122235.1). NCBI lineage: Eukaryota > Viridiplantae > Streptophyta > Magnoliopsida > Gentianales > Apocynaceae > Vinca > Vinca minor. The sequence continues at coordinate 96,623 of JAOCZM010000259.1, read as the reverse complement.
TCGGGAGTATTTTGGTTTATTGCGGCTCAAGCAAGAATATCCTAGAATTTCGGCCAAAAGAGGATTATATAGGTGTGAGAGTTTGTTCCGAAAACAACTCCCATGTCCTATCAACCTCTTCTGGTAGTGGGAGTCTTTATCGCATAATAACTCCCACGTAATCCCGGCTTGAACCAAAATACCGAAAATGCCCCTCATTAATCTCTAATTTGAATAATAACATATTATTATTCCCAGAAATATAAATGTCAGATACAATGAACCTAGACACATTCTAGATTCATTAAATATGGACATGAAGTTCGTTAACTCGTCTATGCGTGTGACCCTGTAGATTCAATTCACAATGGCAATGAAAACACACACTTAGTAGTAGTATGTGTTCATAAATCACAAGCGGTCCCTATCAGGACATTGTGACTACCCAAAGTGAATGAATGTTCGGTGGAACCTAATATCAATCCACTATTTAATCCCTTTGTCACGCGATATCCAAATTAAGCATAAGGCATGATAGTTGTCACCGTTATAAAGCTTAATTGTATTTATGCTCGATCTCCAAGTAGACTATTCCAACAAATAGTTTTTAATAACCACTTTATTAAATACATTTAACAGTTTCACTATCGAGTGGCCCATGGATATCTCTCTCTAATAAGAGAGAGACAAATCCCTTACAATGCCTCTCACATTCAAGCCATGATAGGATACTACATCGGATAATCAGTCGTTTTAATTACTCGATTAAAAGTAACATCCGAAGGAGTCAAAATGCACCTGCATTCATGCTGGAAACGATGAAGACATAAGGTCTAAAGATTCTAAATGGTATTGAGGAAGTAATACTTACGACTAAAGAACCATGAAGTATTACTTCTCTACGGATCACGTCTGATACAATATATCCTAATATATTGCATCTATGATATGATTTGTATCCATTACACATGATCAGTAAAACATAATCATCAATCAAACATCATACTAGTTTTATTTCATTGTAAAGAACATTCTATAAAACTAGGGACAGTCAAAATAGTAAGTGCATAAGCTAATGAGTTTTACTGTCAAATCACACATTTGATGTTCAAAAAAAAAAATCAACTATTCACATGACATGCTCAAAATATATATAAAACGTACAACATATGCTAATGGTCCTAGGGCACTACTAACATACAAATTGCTGCAAGCGAAGTATAAGGCATCTTATGGGAATAGTGCGAAGTTATGAGGAAGTATCCGACCAACGTATCAATTTGGGGAAGAGATTTTTTTATGTTTCTAGCAAAACATCTACTTCCCAAGCAGCGGTTAATCAAGAAGTCATTGGATTTGTGCAAGGAGACATTCCAATCACCTACTTGGTTTGCCCGCTATATGTGGAACAAAATAAAATCCGATATTATAGTAATTTGGTGGACTCAAAAGACGCGAAGATTCAAGGGTTGCAAAACAAATTGTTGGATATGGTGGGTCGCCTCGTTTTGGTCAAGATGTTCTAAGATCTATGCTTTTTCATTTGTGTGCGGTTTCCCATCCCACGAAGATGGTGCTTGCTAAGTTGGAGCGATTGTTTTATAAATTTCTTTGGGGAAGTTCGAACGGGACACCCCGTAGACATGGGATGAGATTGAGCAATATTTGTTGGGAAAAGGAGGCTAACAGTTTGGGGCTTATTACACTCGAGGAGTATCGCTGATCTTTGATTTGTAAGTTGTGGTGGAGAATGCGTACATTGCCCTCGTTGTGGTCTTCTTTTATGTGTGCTCGAGATGGCGCCGGTTGCAATCATATTTCTTAAGTCAAGGCAGCCCCGTGTATCTGTCAAACTTGGCGGATGATGTTGCAAGTCAATAACTTTGTGGAAGACAATATGGGTCTTTTGGTTCGGAATGGTAACTCCTATTTTTTTTTTTGAGAACTTCAACCTTAACAAACCACTTGCTGCTTTGATATCACCTATTCCCCCCTCCTTATGTGCTGCTAAGATAAATGATTATTGCTCGGCCTCGGGGTGGAATAGGCAGTGGATAGGATTGGAGCTGCCTGGCGGTGTTCAACAACATTTGCCACACATTTCTATTCGAGATGGTGTTGATCGATTTGTATGGCTACCAGAAGAAGATGATCTCTTCTCCATTAAGTCCTCCATAAAGATGAAAGGACATGGAGAGGCTTTGGCCTCGGTGAAGGCTATTTGGACAAAAGGTGTACCCACTGGTCTCTCATTATTTTTATGGCGTCTTTTGAATGGTTTTTTGGCGACAAGGTTTTCAGATGGCATCCCAATGCTCTTGCAAAGTTGCTACGGATTATTATGCTCATATTTTTCTCGAATGTAAATTAGCCAAGGCACTTTGGATATATGTAGCTCATCTTTCCGTATTTAGCTTGGACTTTTAGCATTTTTCGACTCATGTCCATTTTCTTAAAAGATGGTGGCAAGGGGGCTGAGGTAAAAAATTAATTGATGTTTTACTCTCTGGTAGTGTGACTAGGATCCTTTTCAAAAGCGAGATGTCGTTTTATTTTTTATTCTGACTTGACTACTATCCCGCGGGTCATGATTGAGTGTAATGATTTTGTTAAGACTTTGTTGATTGTAAAGAAGCTTCATTTTCCCAGTATATTTCCACGACCAAATCCAGGTTACCTGATTTTTATTGGAATGAGAACCTTAATGATCTGGACATTGTTTTGAATGTGGATGGAGCATCACGAGGCAATCCGGGCCTCTCGGGTGTTGGATGTGTACTGAGACGTGGTGATGGAACTTTTTTGGCAGCACAACCAGCTTTCTTGTGCTCTAATGCTACAAACTCTGAAGCTGAAATCTCATCCTTAATTGTGGGACTACAACTTGCAAGATCTTTGGGCCTCAGCATCACCTGTATTCAGACGGATTCCATGTTCCTAAAGAAGGCAATAAAGCGAGGTACGGTCACTACTTGGTCGTCGGATGCTATTTTCATTAATTTAATGACTTTATGGCGAGGGGAGGCAAAATAGCCAATTTGGTCCTATATGTATTTTCTAACTTCCACATCTGTCCTGTTCGAATAATTTTATACAAGGTAGTTGTTACATTTGTGTTTTCGACCTGCCATATTGTTCCTTCCGTCCAATTTTTTTACAGAACCCAATTAAATCACTCACGTGTTGTTCATGTGCCTTGATTTGCAGGGGTATTTAAGGGCATCTACCTTATTTCCCTCCAAACACACTCTATAAATACAATGTGCCACCATTTCCCTGTCAAATTGAAGAAAACAAAACTAGGGTTCTTGGAAATAAACCCAAAATGTCTCCTTCATCTCTTTCCATTAATTCTCGAATCATACTTAGTTTTAAAAAAAAGTTCAACATACTCAGTTTTCTCTGCATAACCTGCATCTCCATTACATCTTCCTCAGAAGATATGAATTTCCATCCACCAACACCAAATAGATCAGAAACCCTCCAAAAAAAGCCCATATAAGTCCTATATCCAAGTAAATAAGCCATCTTATATAAGCAAACCATAAAAATATACTCCTTGGTTGCATGCTCAAAATAGGTAACCTGACCACCCTCATAAAGTTTCAATCCACCTACTTCAACAATATTAACACCATGGTTCACTTTAATGGTAAATTCCCCAGACTCATCTGCGTAAAAGATAAAAAATTTCAAAATCAATGTATCATAAAGTTCTAGCATTATTTTAACCAAATTACCCCACTACATACTTCCAATCGACAAAAAAATCACTAAATTATGCATTTAAAACTAAAAATTCAAAACATTTAAAAAAATTAAATCATACCGTATACAGCAGGTTCTGCTCTAGGAGCCCGTATTGTCATGGAAAGACTCATTCTCTTAATGAATCTTTGTTGTATTGAGAGAAGTTTCAACCTATTACGTGTTTAGTAGCTGAAATTGTGAAGTTTGATTGAGTTGGAAATTTGATTTTTTTTACTGAAAGGCGTAAAAACCCTAGATAGAAAAGATAAATATGGTGAAATGATTTTGGAATCCAAAGAGTTAGGTAGTCTCGGAGGGAAATAAAGTAGATGCCCTAAATTACCCCTGCAAATCAAGGCACATGCACGTGAGTAATATAACTGGGTTCTGTCAAAAAATTGGAGGGAATGACTAATATGGCAGGTCGAAAATACATATGTAACTAACTTGTATAAAATTAATCGAACATGACATATGTGGAAGTTAGAAAATACATATAGGACCAAATTGGCTATTTTGTTGGCGAGGGGAACACTTGAGACACATTTATCGCGAAGCCAACAAAGTAGCGGATTGGTTAGGAAATTTGGCTTGTGATGAACTATCTTCGAAGAGTTTTTCGAGCTTCAGTGACCTCCCTCAGGAAGCGAGAGGCCTCTGTAATTTAGATACTCAAAGGATGTCGTACCTTCGGTTATGAGCATTTTTTCTTCGCATATTGGAGCTGCCTATTTGGTAGTGTCTTTTATTGTACCAATTTCTCATTTGAGCCTTATCAATAAAGCTCACGGTTAAAAAAAATAGAAAGTCTCAACAAACATTTAACACTTTTGTAATATTGTTTCAAATCATTTAATGCAAGTCTAACACATCATAATACTTTATTCTTCCAACAACTGGAGTTGCATATTGGTAATTTTTTTCTTCCTCGACCAGCATGGAAATCCATCAATGCATAAATGGTATCTTCGTCCCTCATATGAAGCTCATCTACGGTCGACCGTACTGAAAGTTTCCGTTGATTGTATACAAACTTTATGGTTTCATAAACCAATTTGTTTTCCTCACAGTAATGCAACAACAATTTCTTTAATGGAAAATTGCGTGTGCAAACATATGTATGCCTCACACCACCCTTATTTTTCTTCCATTATTAACACACTATTTTTTTTTTTCTTCTAACAAAACAACAAATTAGACAAATGTTTATTGTCAATCAAACCCAATATTCCTAAACCAAACAAACAATTTGAAATTTTTTTACAACCCTTTCTCCACCATAAGCAATTATTGAAAAATTCAAATTTTGCTTTGATTCATAGCTAGAAAACTGAAGGGAATTGACATCTTGAATGAATTTTCCAGTCAGAATTTTGATATTTATTTTTAAAATTTTAAATTTTCGGAGAAATTAGAATATCTGTGCCCTTTTATTTTGGATGTTTATCCTCTGTGTGAAGAATAAGATTCTAGAAGGTGTTTAGATTTTGATGTTTTTCTTGGTGGCGAATGGGATGCTTCAGAATCTGATGGCTTTGCTTCCATGGAGGTCGAACTCGCCGAAAAATCAAGAAATAGAGAAATGTTTGTTTTAATCGCAGGTTTAAGGTAAAATTATACGTGTCGTTCTGTTTATGGGTAGATCCAGACCCACTGAGACCCAATATAGTTGGGTACAGGCCTTAATTGAAAATGTCCAGATTCAACACAGTAAAATTCGGACTCAGATATTTTTTGAGTGAGTCTGGGTCCGAGCTCAAAATTATGGACTCAATAGACCCAATTTATGCCATCTCTCCCAACATTGTTTTCCGGCTCGCCCCTCTATATTCTTAGCAATTGAAGACCATTTCTCACTCCAAAGTGCTTAATCAACTCTCTGCATATATACAAAAAACTAAATTAAAATTAATTTTTTTTCGTTAAGTAGTTCTTTTTTTTCCCTGGGAAAACAACATAAAATCTTGAATTTTATAAATTGTTTTTACCTGTCTTTATCTTCAGTCCACTAGCCATTGATCAAAAGCTTACCATCCTTGTCCTTTTTAGAATTTCCTTTCGAATTCTCATTTACTGTTTTAGTAGGCCACGGGTTTACCATCATTTCCTTAGGATCAATTGTCGAGTTTTAGGACACTCCATCAAAATCAAAGCTTGAGGTTGGTGGTACAATTGTCCAAGGAAGAAAAGGCGAAACTCCTTCTCCGCCAACAGTCATCAACAATCATGTCACACCACCTCTTGAAATACCACAACTACCGGAAGAATCCAAAAATTCAAAAGAATTTTTCGTACAATCATTAATTAAAAATTCAGGATTTGGGGGGAAATTGTTTTCAGAAACCCAAAAAAATCTATCGATCGCCAAATAGGGAGGCCTTGGGGAAATTATTTTCAGAGTATTGTATGTTTTCAGGAAAGAATGTGATTGAAGTGTCTTTCTCTTAATAAAATTGATAGAATTGCATATTAAAAAAATCAATAAAATCATCAAAAATCGTGCGTACATAGTGCACATTTAACCTCAAATTTTATGATTAATAATTAATTAATTAATTAGGACAAGTTATAATAAACTTGCATAAAAATGTTTATTGCCAACGAATAGCGAAAAAACAAATTCATATCAAACATTTTAAATTTCATAAATTCGAGGATAAAAAAATTACCACCACCTGCAATATTTTCTTCTTCTTTCATCGAAAGAGATCTTCAAAGGGTGAATTTATGAGAAAATAAAGTAAATAATTCCTTCAAATATTAAAACAATCAGCTCTCTGCATATATACAAAAATTAAATTAAATTAAATTGATTCTTCTTATGTAGTTATTATTTTTTGTTGGGAAAACAACATAAAATCTCGAAAATTTTAAATTGTTTTTAACTGTTTTCATCTTCGGTCCACTGGCCATTGACCAAAACCTTACCATCCTTGTCCTTTCTAGAATTCCCTTTCCAAATCTCATTAACTGTTTTAGTAGGCCGCAAGTTTACCATAATTTCCTTAGGATCAATTGTCAAGTTTTAGGACACTTTATCAAAATCAAAGCTTGAGGATGGTGGTACCATTGGCCAAGGAAGTATGGGCGAAACTCCTTCTCCGCCAAAATTCAGCAACAATCCTGCCGCACCACCACTTGAACTACCACAACTACAGAAAGAATTCAAAAATTCAAAAGAATTTGTCGTAAATTTGTTAATGGAAAATTCTAGAGTTTAGCTGAAATTGTTTTCAGAAACCCACAAAAAATATATCGATCGCAAAATAGGGAATTGCATCTTAAAAAATCAAGATGTCATCAAATATCGTGCGTACATAGTGCACATTTAACCTCAATTGATACTTATTTAATTAGTACAAGTTATAATAAACTCGCATAAAATAGCTTATTGCGAACTAATAGCGGAAAAACAAATTCTTATCAAACATTTTAAATTTATTTCAGATAAGAATGAAAACAGTACCACCACCCCCAATATTTTCTTCTTCTTTCAACGAAAGAGAGCTTCAAGGGGTGAATTTAATGAGAAAATAAAGAAAACTATTTCTTCAAATATTAAAACGTAACTCATAGTATTTATTCTTTATTTGCAAACTAGTCAATGAACGTGAATAATTTTATAAATAATTTTTCATATTAGGTAATCTTTTAATATTCTCATTTAGCCACCTTCATACTTATTTAATATTTATGTAACATTATATATATATAGAGAGAGAGAGAGACAGAGAGAGATAGTTCAAGCATAAAATGCTTGAAATGATCATTTATAGGAAACCTGACAAAATCTCAGTTATTGGATGGCCCTAAAAACCAGAAGTTCAAATGAAATTTGTGCAAAATAAAAAAGGTTAAGAAGAAAGAACCTTGATATCGGGAGGGAGATGGCTATGCCATTTTTCCCGACCTTGTTTTCCTACCCGCCACTCTATATTCTCGGCTATCGAAGCCCATTGTTTCACACCAAAGTGCTCCACAAACTTAATCAGCTCTCTGCATATATACAAAAATTAAATTGGTTCTTGTTATGTAGTTATTATTTTTTGTTGGGAAAATAACATAAAGTCTCGAAAATTTTAAATTGTTTTTACCTGTTTTCATCTTCGGTCCACTGGCCATTGATCAAAACCTTACCATCGATGTCCTTTCTAGAATTCCCTTTCCAATTCTCATTAACTGTTTTAGTAGGCCACAAGTTTGTTAGCCCTAAGGGCAAAGGTACTCTATGTTGTTTGATGATAACAAACCATTGAGAGTTCTAATGTTTGTGTGAGCAATGTTCTTATTAATAGGATCCTTAGCACTCACATCAACATTGATGAAAATGGTAAGTTAGCTTCTTGTGTAAACTAAGGTTTGTATAATACACACAAGAAAGCTATTTGATGGAAGGAAGGAGGCAAGGAGGTTGGTTGGGAATTAGGGCTCTACAAAGAGTCCCTAATGCATATGGCGAAAGGAGTATTCTTACTAATGCTTTTAGCTTCCATGTTTACTTGGTTTATCTTATAAGCATTAGTCTTTACTCTTACTTGTTCGTATATCCTTTTGCCATGCTTCCTTGTTCTTAATATTGTCCATATCCTATCTAATTGCATCAAAGTTTGTCATAATAAAAAACTGAGTTCGTTCGCCCTATTGTTAGCCCTAAGGGCGAACGAACTCAGTTTTTGATAATGGACAAACACTTGATGTTTGTGTCTAATGTTTTCATCTATGTGATAGAATATTGGAACTCAATATGGAAGCTCTAAGTACTTCAATCAAGCCATGTTCAAGATTCAAAGACATACTATTCAAGGCTTATCTTTCAAGATTGAAGATTGAAGACTTAGGTTGGTTAGATTAGCTTTGTCTTTATTGGTCTTTATCATTAAGCTCTAACCAATGCTCAAATGAACATAAGCTCTTCACTCTAGTCTTGCATACATGTTTTCATAAACACGTTTTCAAAAGGCTTAAGTTTCGAAATGATCTTTACATGTGTTCTTATACAAAAAGCCTTTGATTTCATAGTTAAGTCTTTTAGAAAAGTTTTCTAAGTGTTCTTATGTGTTACCTTTTGGGAAAACCTTTTAGACTTCATTAGACTTGAAAACAAGTGTTTAAAAATCATCTTTGAAAGTCCGGAAAGTCGGTCAACCGAGTTTTGCCTCGGATCAACCGAAGCAAAACAGGAGTACACTTGTGAAGCCTCGGTCGACCGAGGTCCCTGGGTCGGTCGACCGACCCTCAGCATGGTGCACCGAGTTCGAGCTTCGGTCAACCGAACTCTGTAAGAATATAGCCGTTATTTGACCGTTGCAAAGTCGATTTTCAGCCTATTTTGAAATGTATATATTCTCCAAAGCTAGAGAATCATTCTAAGGCTTGCACAACAAAGTTATATTGATTTCTTATCAAGCCAAAACACTCTCAAAAGAAAAAAGCACTTCATTGCAAATGATCTAGATGATTCAAGTGCATTTTATAAAAGCAAGACAAAGAGTGAGCTTCTTATGTTCAAGAGCTACAATTGTTGTACTTCAAAGGTATTATATCTTTCACTTAGAAGAGTGAACTTCATTGTATTGAATTCCATCTTATTCCCTTTCTTAGTGATAGGGTTAATTTTGTAATAGACCTACTTAGTGTGGGCAAGTTCTTAGTGAGCTTTTGTTTGTGGTTGTGTTTGTAAAACTCTTAGTGAGTTAGCCACAATTGTAAAGTCCTACTTTGTGTGGGCATCTTCTTAGTGAAGTTTGTTGAAATCCTTGGGTGCGGCTCAAGGTAGTGGATGTAGATTCTAAGTGAATCGAACCACTCTAAATCCTTTGTCTTGTTGATTGGGTTTTTGCTTTAGCATTTGTTAAACTTGCACTATCATTGGTTAATTTGGAAATAGTTTACAAGATTTATTAGAAACCCAATTCACCCCCCCTCTTGGGTTCCTTCAAAGTTTACCATAATTTCCTTAGGATCAATTGTCAAGTTTTAGGACACTTTATCAAAATCAAAGCTTGAGGGTGGTGGACCATTGGCCAAGGAAGAATAGGCGAAACTCCTCCTCCGCCAAAATTCAGCAACAATCCTACCACACCACCACTCGAACTACCACAACTACCGAAAGAATTCAAAAATTCAAAAGAATTTGTCGTAAATTTGTTAATGGAAAATTCTAGATTTTAGGTGAAATTATTTTCAGAAACCCACAAAAAATATATCGATCGCAAAATAGGGAATTGCATCTTAAAAAATCAAGATGTCATCAAATATCGTGCGTACATAGTGCACATTTAACCTCAATTGATACTTATTTAATTAGTACAAGTTATAATAAACTCGCATAAAATAGCTTATTCCGAACGAATAGCGGAAAAACAAATTCTTATCAAACATTTTAAATTTCTTTCAGATAAGAATGAAAAGCAGATTTCACCACCCCCCAATATTTTCTTCTTCTTTCATCGAAAGAGAGCTTCAAGGGGTGAATTTAATGAGAAAATAAAGAAAACTATTTCTTCAAATATTAAAACGTAACTTTCGAGTATTTATTCTTTATTTGCAAACTAGTCAATGAACGTGAATAATTTTATAAATAATTTTTCATATTAGGTAATCTTTTAATATTCTCATTTAGCCACCTTCATACTTATTTAATATTTATGTAACATTATATATATATATATATGAGAGAGAGAGAGAGAGAGAGAGAGAGATAGTTCAAGCATAAAATGCTTGAAATGATAATTTATAGGAAACCTGACAAAATCTCAGTTATTGGATGGCCCTAAAAACCAGAAGTTCAAATGAAATTTGTGCAAAATAAAAAAGGTTAAGCAGAAAGAACCTTGATATCGGGAGGGAGATGGCTATGCCATTTTTCCCGACCTTGTTTTCCTACCCGCCCCTCTATATTCTCGGCTATCGAAGCCCATTGTTTCACACCAAAGTGCTCCACAAACTTAATCAGCTCTCTGCATATATACAAAAATTAAATTGGTTCTTGTTATGTAGTTATTATTTTTTGTTGGGAAAATAACATAAAGTCTCGAAAATTTTAAATTGTTTTTACCTGTTTTCATCTTCGGTCCACTGGCCATTGATCAAAACCTTACCATCGATGTCCTTTCTAGAATTCCCTTTCCAATTCTCATTACTGTTTTAGTAGGCCACAAGTTTACCATAATTTCCTTAGGATCAATTGTCAAGTTTTAGTACACTTTATCAAAATCAAAGCTTGAGGGTGGTGGTACCATTGGCCAAGGAAGAATAGGCGAAACTCCTCCTCCGCCAAAATTCAGCAACAATCCTACCACACCACCACTCGAACTACCACAACTACCGAAAGAATTCAAAAATTCAAAAGAATTTGTCGTAAATTTGTTAATGGAAAATTCTAGATTTTAGGTGAAATTGTTTTCGAAACCCAACAAAAAAATATATCGATCGCAAAATAGGGAATTGCATCTTAAAAAAATCAAGATGTCATCAAATATCGTGCGTACATAGTGCACATTTAACCTCAATTAATACTTATTTAATTAGTACAAGTTATAATAAACTTCGCATAAAATAGCTTATTGCGAGCGAATAGCGGAAAAAACAAATTCTTATCAAACATTTTAAATTTCTTTCAGATAAGAATGAAAACAGTACCACCACCCCCAATATTTTCTTCTTCTTTCATCGAAAGAGAGCTTCAAGGGGTGAATTTAATGAGAAAATAAAGAAAACTATTTCTTCAAATATTAAAAACGTAACTTCGAGTATTTATTCTTTATTTGCAAACTAGTCAATGAACGTGAATAATTTTATAAATAATTTTTCATATTAGGTAATCTTTTAATATTCTCATTTAGCCACCTTCATACTTATTTAATATTTATGTAACATTATATATATATATATAGAGAGAGAGAGAGAGAGAGAGATAGTTCAAGCATAAAATGCTTGAAATGATCATTTATAGGAAACTTGACAAAATCTCAGTTATTGGATGGCCCTAAAAACCAGAAGTTCAAATGAAATTTGTGCAAAATAAAAAAGGTTAAGCAGAAAGAACCTTGATATCGGGAGGGAGATGGCTATGCCATTTTTCCCGACCTTGTTTTCCTACCCGCCCCTCTATATTCTCGGCTATCGAAGCCCATTGTTTCACACCAAAGTGCTCCACAAACTTAATCAGCTCTCTGCATATATACAAAAATTAAATTAAATTAAATTGGTTCTTGTTATGTAGTTATTATTTTTTGTTGGGAAAATAACATAAAATCTCGAAAATTTTAAATTGTTTTTTCCTGTTTTCATCTTCGGTCCACTGGCCATTGATCAAAACCTTACCATCGATGTCCTTTCTAGAATTCCCTTTCCAATTCTCATTAACTGTTTTAGTAGGCCACAAGTTTACCATAATTTCCTTAGGATCAATTGTCAAGTTTTAGGACACTTTATCAAAATCAAAGCTTGAGGGTGGTGGTACCATTGGCCAAGGAAGAATAGGCGAAACTCCTCCTCCGCCAAAATTCAGCAACAATCCTACCACACCACCACTCGAACTACCACAACTACCGAAAGAATTCAAAAATTCAAAAGAATTTGTCGTAAATTTGTTAATGGAAAATTCTAGATTTTAGGTGAAATTGTTTTCAGAAACCCACAAAAAATATATCGATCGCAAAATAGGGAATTGCATCTTAAAAAATCAAGATGTCATCAAATATCGTGCGTACATAGTGCACATTTAACCTCAATTAATACTTATTTAATTAGTACAAGTTATAATAAACTCGCATAAAATAGCTTATTGCGAACGAATAGCGGAAAAACAAATTCTTATCAAACATTTTAAATTTCTTTCAGATAAGAATGAAAACAGTACCACCACCCCCAATATTTTCTTCTTCTTTCATCGAAAGAGAGCTTCAAGGGGTGAATTTAATGAGAAAATAAAGAAAACTATTTCTTCAAATATTAAAACGTAACTCAGAGTATTTATTCTTTATTTGCAAACTAGTCAATGAACGTGAATAATTTTATAAATAATTTTTCATATTAGGTAATCTTTTAATATTCTCATTTAGCCACCTTCATACTTATTTAATATTTATGTAACATTATATATATATATAGAGAGAGAGAGAGATAGTTCAAGCATAAAATGCTTGAAATGATCATTTATAGGAAACCTGACAAAATCTCAGTTATTGGATGGCCCTAAAAACCAGAAGTTCAAATGAAATTTGTGCAAAATAAAAAAGGTTAAGCAGAAAGAACCTTGATATCGGGAGGGAGATGGCTATGCCATTTTTCCCGACCTTGTTTTCCTACCCGCCCCTCTATATTCTCGGCTATCGAAGCCCATTGTTTCACACCAAAGTGCTCCACAAACTTAATCAGCTCTCTGCATATATACAAAAATTAAATTAAATTAAATTGGTTCTTGTTATGTAGTTATTATTTTTTGTTGGGAAAATAACATAAAATCTCGAAAATTTTAAATTGTTTTTACCTGTTTTCATCTTCGGTCCACTGGCCATTGATCAAAACCTTACCATCGATGTCCTTTCTAGAATTCCCTTTCCAATTCTCATTAACTGTTTTAGTAGGCCACAAGTTTACCATAATTTCCTTAGGATCAATTGTCAAGTTTTAGGACACTTTATCAAAATCAAAGCTTGAGGGTGGTGGTACCATTGGCCAAGGAAGAATAGGCGAAACTCCTCCTCCGCCAAAAATTCAGCAACAATCCTACCACACCACCACTCGAACTACCACAACTACCGAAAGAATTCAAAAATTCAAAAGAATTTGTCGTAAATTTGTTAATGGAAAATTCTAGATTTTAGGTGAAATTGTTTTCAGAAACCCACAAAAAATATATCGATCGCAAAATAGGGAATTGCATCTTAAAAAATCAAGATGTCATCAAATATCGTGCGTACATAGTGCACATTTAACCTCAATTAATACTTATTTAATTAGTACAAGTTATAATAAACTCGCATAAAATAGCTTATTGCGAACGAATAGCGGAAAAACAAATTCTTATCAAACATTTTAAATTTCTTTCAGATAAGAATGAAAACAGTACCACCACCCCCAATATTTTCTTCTTCTTTCATCGAAAGAGAGCTTCAAGGGGTGAATTTAATGAGAAAATAAAGAAAACTATTTCTTCAAATATTAAAACGTAACTCAGAGTATTTATTCTTTATTTGCAAACTAGTCAATGAACGTGAATAATTTTTCATATTAGGTAATCTTTTAATATTCTCATTTAGCCACCTTCATACTTATTTAATATTTATGTAACATTATAGAGAGAGAGATTGAGAGAGATAGTTCAAGCATAAAATGCTTGAAATGATCATTTATAGGAAACCTGACAAAATCTCAGTTATTGGATGGCCCTAAAAACCAGAAGTTCAAATGAAATTTGTGCAAAATAAAAAAGGTTAAGCAGAAAGAACCTTGATATCGGGAGGGAGATGGCTATGCCATTTTTCCCGACCTTGTTTTCCTACCCGCCCCTCTATATTCTCGGCTATCGAAGCCCATTGTTTCACACCAAAGTGCTCCACAAACTTAATCAGCTCTCTGCATATATACAAAAATTAAATTAAATTAAATTGGTTCTTGTTATGTAGTTATTATTTTTTGTTGGGAAAATAACATAAAATCTCGAAAACTTTAAATTGTTTTTACCTGTTTTCATCTTCGGTCCACTGGCCCTTGATCAAAACCTTACCATCGATGTCCTTTCTAGAATTCCCTTTCCAATTCTCATTAACTGTTTTAGTAGGCCACAAGTTTACCATAATTTCCTTAGGATCAATTGTCAAGTTTTAGGACACTTTATCAAAATCAAAGCTTGAGGGTGGTGGTACCATTGGCCAAGGAAGAATAGGCGAAACTCCTCCTCCGCCAAAAATTCAGCAACAATCCTACCACACCACCACTCGAACTACCACAACTACCGAAAGAATTCAAAAATTCAAAAGAATTTGTCGTAAATTTGTTAATGGAAAATTCTAGATTTTAGGTGAAATTGTTTTCAGAAACCCACAAAAAATATATCGATCGCAAAATAGGGAATTGCATCTTAAAAAATCAAGATGTCATCAAATATCGTGCGTACATAGTGCACATTTAACCTCAATTAATACTTATTTAATTAGTACAAGTTATAATAAACTCGCATAAAATAGCTTATTGCGAACGAATAGCGGAAAAACAAATCATTATCAAACATTTTAAATTTCTTTCAGATAAGAATGAAAACAGTACCACCACCCCCAATATTTTCTTCTTCTTTCATCGAAAGAGAGCTTCAAGAGGTGAATTTAATGAGAAAATAAAGAAAACTATTTCTTCAAATATTAAAACGTAACTCAGAGTATTTATTCTTTATTTGCAAACTAGTCAATGAACGTGAATAATTTTATAAATAATTTTTCATATTAGGTAATCTTTTAATATTCTCATTTAGCCACCTTCATACTTATTTAATATTTATGTAACATTATATATATATATAGAGAGAGAGAGAGAGATAGAGAGAGATAGTTCAAGCATAAAATGCTTGAAATGATCATTTATAGGAAACCTGACAAAATCTCAGTTATTGGATGGCCCTAAAAACCAGAAGTTCAAATGAAATTTGTGCAAAATAAAAAAGGTTAAGCAGAAAGAACCTTGATATCGGGAGGGAGATGGCTATGCCATTTTTCCCGACCTTGTTTTCCTACCCGCCCCTCTATATTCTCGGCTATCGAAGCCCATTGTTTCACACCAAAGTGCTCCACAAACTTAATCAGCTCTCTGCATATATACAAAAATTAAATTAAATTAAATTGGTTCTTGTTATGTAGTTATTATTTTTTGTTGGGAAAATAACATAAAATCTCGAAAATTTTAAATTGTTTTTTACTCGTTTTCATCTTCGGTCCCACTCGGCCATTGATCAAAACCTTACCATCGATGTCCTTTCTAGAATTCCCTTTCCAATTCTCATTAAGCTGTTTTAGTAGGCCACAAGTTTACCATAATTTCCTTAGGATCAATTGTCAAGTTTTAGGACACTTTATCAAAATCAAAGCTTGAGGGTGGTGGTACCATTGGCCAAGGAAGAATAGGCGAAACTCCTCCTTCGCCAAAATTCAGCAACAATCCTACCACACCACCACTCGAACTACCACAACTACCGAAAGAATTCAAAAAATTCAAAAGAATTTGTCAGTAAATTTGTTAATGGAAAATTCTAGATTTTAGGTGAAATTGTATTCAGAAACCCACAAAAAATATATCGATCGCAAAATAGGGAATTGCATCTTAAAAAATCAAGATGTCATCAAATATCGTGGGTACATAGTGCACATTTAACCTCAATTAATACTTATTTAATTAGTACAAGTTATAATAAACTCGCATAAAATAGCTTATTGCGAACGAATAGCGGAAAAACAAATCATTATCAAACATTTTAAATTTCTTTCAGATAAGAATGAAAACAGTACCACCACCCCCAATATTTTCTTCTTCTTTCATCGAAAGAGAGCTTCAAGAGGTGAATTTAATGAGAAAATAAAGAAAACTATTTCTTCAAATATTAAAACGTAACTCAGAGTATTTATTCTTTATTTGCAAACTAGTCAATGAACGTGAATAATTTTTCATATTAGGTAATCTTTTAATATTCTCATTTAGCCACCTTCATACTTATTGAATATGGAGAGAGAGAGAGAGAGAGATAGAGAGAGATAGTTCAATCATAAAATGCTTGAAATGATCATTTATAGGAAACCTGACAAAATCTCAGTTATTGGATGGCCCTAAAAACCAGAAGTTCAAATGAAATTTGTGCAAAATAAAAAAGGTTAAGCAGAAAGAACCTTGATATCGGGAGGGAGATGGCTATGCCATTTTTCCCGACCTTGTTTTCCTACCCGCCCCTCTATATTCTCGGCTATCGAAGCCCATTGTTTCACACCAAAGTGCTCCACAAACTTAATCAGCTCTCTGCATATATACAAAAATTAAATTAAATTAAATTGGTTCTTGTTATGTAGTTATTATTTTTTGTTGGGAAAATAACCTAAAATCTCGAAAACTTTAAATTGTTTTTACCTGTTTTCATCTTCGGTCCACTGGCCCTTGATCAAAACCTTACCATCGATGTCCTTTCTAGAATTCCCTTTCCAATTCTCATTAACTGTTTTAGTAGGCCACAAGTTTACCATAATTTCCTTAGGATCAATTGTCAAGTTTTAGGACACTTTATCAAAATCAAAGCTTGAGGGTGGTGGTACCATTGGCCAAGGAAGAATAGGTGAAACTCCTCCTCCGCCAAAATTAGGCAACAATCCTACCACACCACCACTCGAACTACCACAACTACCGAAAGAATTCAAAAATTCAAAAGAATTTGTCGTAAATTTGTTAATGGAAAATTCTAGATTTTAGGTGAAATTGTTTTTGTAAACCCACAAAAAAATATATCGATCGCAAAATAGGGAATTGCATCTTAAAAAAATCAAGATGTCATCAAATATCGTGCGTACATAGTGCACATTTAACCTCAATTAATACTTATTTAATTAGTACAAGTTATAATAAACTCGCATAAAATAGCTTATTGCGAACGAATAGCGGAAAAACAAATTCTTATCAAACATATTTAAATTTCTTTCGAATAAGAATGAAAATGATACTCACCACCCCCCAATATTTTCTTCTTCTTTCATCGAAAGAGAGCTTCAAGGGGTGAATTTAACGAGAAAATAAAGAAAACTATTTCTTCAAATATTAAAACGTAACTCGTGAGTATTTATTCTTTATTTGCAAACTAGTCAATGAACGTGAATAATTTTATAAATAATTTTTCATATTAGGTAATCTTTTAATATTCTCATTTAGCCACCTTCATACTTATTTAATATTTATGTAACATTATATATATATATGAGAGAGAGAGAGAGATAGAGAGATAGTTCAAGCATAAAATGCTTGAAATGATCATTTATAGGAAACTCGACAAAATCTCGCTTATTGGATGGCCCTAAAAACCGAAGTTCAAATGAAATTTGTGCAAAATAAAAAAAGGTTAAGCAGAAAGAACCTTGATATCTGGGAGGGAGATGGCTATGCCATTTTTCCCGACCTTGTTTTCCTACCCGCCCCTCTATATTCTCGGCTATCGAAGCCCATTGTTTCACACCAAAGTGCTCCACAAACTTAATCACTTTCTGCATATATACAAAAAATTAAATTAAATTAAATTGGTTCTTGTTATGTAGTTATTATTTTTTTGTTGGGAAAATAACATAAAATCTCGAAAATTTTAAATTGTTTTTACCTCGTTTTCATCTTCGGCCCACCGCCATTGATCAAAACCTTACCATCGATGTCCTTTCTAGAATTCCCCTTTCCAATTCTCATTAATCTGCTTTTAGTAGGCCACAAGTTTACCATAATTTCCTTAGGATCAATTGTCAAGTTTTAGGACACTTTATCAAAATCAAAGCTTGAGGGTGGTGGTACCATTGGCCAAGGAAGAATAGGCGAAACTCCTCCTCCGCCAAAAATTCAAGCAACAATCCTACCACACCACCACTCGAACTACCACAACTACCGAAAGAATTCAAAAATTCAAAAGAATTTGTCGTAAATTTGTTAATGGAAAATTCTAGATTTTAGGTGAAATTGTATTCGTAAACCCACAAAAAAATATATCGATCGCAAAAATAGGGAATTGCATCTTAAAAAATCAAGATGTCATCAAATATCGTGAGTACATAGTGCACATTTAACCTCAATTAATACTTATTTAATTAGTACAAGTTATAATAAACTCGCATAAAATAGCTTATTGCGAACGAATAGCGGAAAAACAAATTCATTATCAAACATTTTAAATTTCTTTCGTATAAGAATGAAAATAAGCACTCACCACCCCCCAATATTTTCTTCTTCTTTCATCGAAAGAGAGCTTCAAGAGGTGAATTTAATGAGAAAATAAAGAAAACTATTTCTTCAAATATTAAAACGTAACTCGCAGTATTTATTCTTTATTTGCAAACTAGTCAATGAACGTGAATAATTTTATAAATTTTTTTTCATATTAGGTAATCTTTTAATATTCTCATTTAGCCACCTTCATACTTATTTAATATTTATGTAACATTATGAGAGAGAGAGAGATAGAGAGAGATAGTTCAATCATAAAATGCTTGAAATGATCATTTATAGGAAACCCGACAAAATCTCGCTATTGGATGGCCCTAAAACCCTAAGTTCAAATGAAATTTGTGCAAAATAAAAAAAGGTTAAGCAGAAAGAACCTTGATATCTGGGAGGGAGATGGCTATGCCATTTTTCCCGACCTTGTTTTCCTACCCGCCCTCTATATTCTCGGCTATCGAAGCCCATTGTTTCACACCAAAGTGCTCCACAAACTTAATCACCTCTCGCATATATACAAAAATTAAATTAAATTAAATTGGTTCTTGTTATGTAGTTATTATTTTTTGTTGGGAAAATAACATAAAATCTCGAAAACTTTTAAATTGTTTTTACCTGCTTTTCATCTTCTGTCCCACTCGGCCATTGATCAAAACCTTACCATCGATGTCCTTTCTAGAATTCCCTTTCCAATTCTCATTAATCTGCTTTTAGTAGGCCACAAGTTTACCATAATTTCCTTAGGATCAATTGTCAAGTTTTAGGACACTTTATCAAAAATCAAAGCTTGAGGGTGGTGGTACCATTGGCCAAGGAAGAATAGGCGAAACTCCTCCTCCGCCAAAAATTCAGGCAACAATCCTACCACACCACCACTCGAACTACCACAACTACCGAAAGAATTCAAAAATTCAAAAGAATTTGTCGTAAATTTGTTAATGGAAAATTCTAGATTTTAGGTGAAATTGTTTTCGTAAAACCCACAAAAAAATATATCGATCGCAAAATAGGGAATTGCATCTTAAAAAAATCAAGATGTCATCAAATATCGTGCGTACATAGTGCACATTTAACCTCAATTAATACTTATTTAATTAGTACAAGTTATAATAAACTCGCATAAAATAGCTTATTGCGAACGAATAGCGGAAAAAACAAATTCTTATCAAACATTTTAAATTTCTTTCGAATAAGAATGAAAATAAAGCACTCACCACCCCCCAATATTTTCTTCTTCTTTCATCGAAAGAGAGCTTCAAGGGGTGAATTTAATGAGAAAATAAAGAAAACTATTTCTTCAAATATTAAAACGTAACTCGTAGTATTTATTCTTTATTTGCAAACTAGTCAATGAACGTGAATAATTTTATAAATAATTTCTTT
This sequence comes from Vinca minor, assembly GCA_026122235.1. Taxonomy (NCBI): domain Eukaryota; kingdom Viridiplantae; phylum Streptophyta; class Magnoliopsida; order Gentianales; family Apocynaceae; genus Vinca; species Vinca minor. The sequence continues at coordinate 76,568 of JAOCZM010000259.1, read as the reverse complement.
CATATTAGGTAATCTTTTAATATTCTCATTTAGCCACCTTCATACTTATTTAATATTTATGTAACATTATATATATATATAGAGAGAGAGAGAGATAGAGAGAGATAGTTCAAGCATAAAATGCTTGAAATGATCATTTATAGGAAACCCGACAAAATCTCGCTATTGGATGGCCCTAAAAACCGTAAGTTCAAATGAAATTTGTGCAAAATAAAAAAAGGTTAAGCAGAAAGAACCTTGATATCGGGAGGGAGATGGCTATGCCATTTTTCCCGACCTTGTTTTCCTACCCGCCCCTCTATATTCTCGGCTATCGAAGCCCATTGTTTCACACCAAAGTGCTCCACAAACTTAATCAGCTCTCTGCATATATACAAAAATTAAATTAAATTAAATTGGTTCTTGTTATGTAGTTATTATTTTTTGTTGGGAAAATAACATAAAATCTCGAAAACTTTAAATTGTTTTTACCCTGTTTTCATCTTCGGTCCCACCGGCCCATTGATCAAAACCTTACCATCGATGTCCTTTCTAGAATTCCCTTTCCAATTCTCATTAATCTGCTTTTAGTAGGCCACAAGTTTACCATAATTTCCTTAGGATCAATTGTCAAGTTTTAGGACACTTTATCAAAATCAAAGCTTGAGGGTGGTGGTACCATTGGCCAAGGAAGAATAGGCGAAACTCCTCCTCCGCCAAAATTCAAAGCAACAATCCTACCACACCACCACTCGAACTACCACAACTACCGAAAGAATTCAAAAATTCAAAAGAATTTGTCGTAAATTTGTTAATGGAAAATTCTAGATTTTAGGTGAAATTGTTTTCAGAAACCCACAAAAAATATATCGATCGCAAAATAGGGAATTGCATCTTAAAAAATCAAGATGTCATCAAATATCGTGCGTACATAGTGCACATTTAACCTCAATTAATACTTATTTAATTAGTACAAGTTATAATAAACTCGCATAAAATAGCTTATTGCGAACGAATAGCGGAAAAAACAAATTCTTATCAAACATTTTAAATTTCTTTCGTATAAGAATGAAAATAAAGTACTCACCACCCCCCAATATTTTCTTCTTCTTTCATCGAAAGAGAGCTTCAAGGGGTGAATTTAATGAGAAAATAAAGAAAACTATTTCTTCAAATATTAAAACGTAACTCAGAGTATTTATTCTTTATTTGCAAACTAGTCAATGAACGTGAATAATTTTATAAATAATTTTTCATATTAGGTAATCTTTTAATATTCTCATTTAGCCACCTTCATACTTATTTAATATTTATGTAACATTATATATATATATAGAGAGAGAGAGAGAGAGATAGAGAGAGATAGTTCAAGCATAAAATGCTTGAAATGATCATTTATAGGAAACCTGACAAAATCTCGCTATTGGATGGCCCTAAAAACCGTAAGTTCAAATGAAATTTGTGCAAAATAAAAAAAGGTTAAGCAGAAAGAACCTTGATATCGGGAGGGAGATGGCTATGCCATTTTTCCCGACCTTGTTTTCCTACCCGCCCCTCTATATTCTCGGCTATCGAAGCCCATTGTTTCACACCAAAGTGCTCCACAAACTTAATCAGCTCTCTGCATATATACAAAAATTAAATTAAATTAAATTGGTTCTTGTTATGTAGTTATTATTTTTTGTTGGGAAAATAACATAAAATCTCGAAAATTTTAAATTGTTTTTACCTGTTTTCATCTTCGGTCCCACTCGCCATTGATCAAAACCTTACCATCGATGTCCTTTCTAGAATTCCCTTTCCAATTCTCATTAACTCGCTTTTAGTAGGCCACAAGTTTACCATAATTTCCTTAGGATCAATTGTCAAGTTTTAGGACACTTTATCAAAATCAAAGCTTGAGGGTGGTGGTACCATTGGCCAAGGAAGAATAGGCGAAACTCCTCCTCCGCCAAAAATTCAGCAACAATCCTACCACACCACCACTCGAACTACCACAACTACCGAAAGAATTCAAAAATTCTAAAGAATTTGTCGTAAATTTGTTAATGGAAAATTCTAGATTTTAGGTGAAATTGTTTTCAGAAACCCACAAAAAATATATCGATCGCAAAATAGGGAATTGCATCTTAAAAAATCAAGATGTCATCAAATATCGTGCGTACATAGTGCACATTTAACCTCAATTAATACTTATTTAATTAGTACAAGTTATAATAAACTCGCATAAAATAGCTTATTGCGAACGAATAGCGGAAAAACAAATTCTTATCAAACATTTTAAATTTCTTTCGGATAAGAATGAAAACAGTACCACCACCCCCAATATTTTCTTCTTCTTTCATCGAAAGAGAGCTTCAAGGGGTGAATTTAATGAGAAAATAAAGAAAACTAGTTCTTCAAATATTAAAACGTAACTCAGAGTATTTATTCTTTATTTGCAAACTAGTCCATGAACGTGAATAATTTTATAAATAATTTTTCATATTAGGTAATCTTTTAATATTCTCATTTAGCCACCTTCATACTTATTTAATATTTATGTAACATTATATATATATTGAGAGAGAGAGTTCAAGCATAAAATGCTTGAAATGATCATTTATAGGAAACCTGACAAAATCTCAGTTATTGGATGGCCCTAAAAACCAGAAGTTCAAATGAAATTTGTGCAAAATAAAAAAGGTTAAGCAGAAAGAACCTTGATATCGGGAGGGAGATGGCTATGCCATTTTTCCCGACCTTGTTTTCCTACCCGCCCCTCTATATTCTCGGCTATCGAAGCCCATTGTTTCACACCAAAGTGCTCCACAAACTTAATCAGCTCTCGCATATATACAAAAAATTAAATTAAATTAAATTGGTTCTTGTTATGTAGTTATTATTTTTTTGTTGGGAAAATAACATAAAATCTCGAAAATTTTAAATTGTTTTTACTCGTTTTCATCTTCGGTCCCACTCGCCATTGATCAAAACCTTACCATCGATGTCCTTTCTAGAATTCCCTTTCCAATTCTCATTAATCTGCTTTTAGTAGGCCACAAGTTTACCATAATTTCCTTAGGATCAATTGTCAAGTTTTAGGACACTTTATCAAAATCAAAGCTTGAGGGTGGTGGTACCATTGGCCAAGGAAGAATAGGCGAAACTCCTCCTCCGCCAAAATTCAAGCAACAATCCTACCACACCACCACTCGAACTACCACAACTACCGAAAGAATTCAAAAATTCAAAAGAATTTGTCGTAAATTTGTTAATGGAAAATTCTAGATTTTAGGTGAAATTGTTTTCAGAAACCCACAAAAAATATATCGATCGCAAAATAGGGAATTGCATCTTAAAAAATCAAGATGTCATCAAATATCGTACGTACATAGTGCACATTTAACCTCAATTAATACTTATTTAATTAGTACAAGTTATAATAAACTCGCATAAAATAGCTTATTGCGAACTAATAGCGGAAAAAACAAATTCTTATCAAACATTTTAAATTTCTTTCGTATAAGAATGAAAATAAGCACTCACCACCCCCCAATATTTTCTTCTTCTTTCATCGAAAGAGAGCTTCAAGGGGTGAATTTAATGAGAAAATAAAGAAAACTATTTCTTCAAATATTAAAACGTAACTCAGAGTATTTATTCTTTATTTGCAAACTAGTCAATGAACGTGAATAATTTTATAAATAATTTTTCATATTAGGTAATCTTTTAATATTCTCATTTAGCCACCTTCATACTTATTTAATATTTATGTAACATTATATATATATATAGAGAGAGAGAGAGAGAGATAGAGAGAGATAGTTCAAGCATAAAATGCTTGAAATGATCATTTATAGGAAACCTGACAAAATCTCAGTTATTGGATGGCCCTAAAAACCCGTAAGTTCAAATGAAATTTGTGCAAAATAAAAAAAGGTTAAGCAGTAAAGAACCTTGATATCGGGAGGGAGATGGCTATGCCATTTTTCCCGACCTTGTTTTCCTACCCGCCCTCTATATTCTCGGCTATCGAAGCCCATTGTTTCACACCAAAGTGCTCCACAAACTTAATCACCTTCCGCATATATACAAAAAATTAAATTAAATTAAATTGGTTCTTGTTATGTAGTTATTATTTTTTTGTTGGGAAAATAACATAAAATCTCGAAAATTTTAAATTGTTTTTACCTCGTTTTCATCTTCTAGTCCCACCGCCATTGATCAAAACCTTACCATCGATGTCCTTTCTAGAATTCCCTTTCCAATTCTCATTAACTCGCTTTTAGTAGGCCACAAGTTTACCATAATTTCCTTAGGATCAATTGTCAAGTTTTAGGACACTTTATCAAAATCAAAGCTTGAGGGTGGTGGTACCATTGGCCAAGGAAGAATAGGCGAAACTCCTCCTCCGCCAAAATTCAAGCAACAATCCTACCACACCACCACTCGAACTACCACAACTACCGAAAGAATTCAAAAATTCAAAAGAATTTGTCGTAAATTTGTTAATGGAAAATTCTAGATTTTAGGTGAAATTGTTTTCGTAAACCCACAAAAAATATATCGATCGCAAAATAGGGAATTGCATCTTAAAAAAATCAAGATGTCATCAAATATCGTATGTACATAGTGCACATTTAACCTCAATTAATACTTATTTAATTAGTACAAGTTATAATAAACTCGCATAAAATAGCTTATTGCGAACGAATAGCGGAAAAAACAAATTCTTATCAAACATTTTAAATTTCTTTCGTATAAGAATGAAAATAAGCACTCACCACCCCCAATATTTTCTTCTTCTTTCATCGAAAGAGAGCTTCAAGGGGTGAATTTAATGAGAAAATAAAGAAAACTATTTCTTCAAATATTAAAACGTAACTCGTAGTATTTATTCTTTATTTGCAAACTAGTCAATGAACGTGAATAATTTTATAAATAATTTTTCATATTAGGTAATCTTTTAATATTCTCATTTAGCCACCTTCATACTTATTTAATATTTATGTAACATTATATATATATATAGAGAGAGAGAGAGAGAGAGAGATAGTTCAAGCATAAAATGCTTGAAATGATCATTTATAGGAAACCCGACAAAATCTCGCTTATTGGATGGCCCTAAAAACCCGTAAGTTCAAATGAAATTTGTGCAAAATAAAAAAGGTTAAGCAGAAAGAACCTTGATATCGGGAGGGAGATGGCTATGCCATTTTTCCCGACCTTGTTTTCCTACCCGCCCTCTATATTCTCGCTATCGAAGCCCATTGTTTCACACCAAAGTGCTCCACAAACTTAATCAGCTCTCCGCATATATACAAAAAATTAAATTAAATTAAATTGGTTCTTGTTATGTAGTTATTATTTTTTGTTGGGAAAATAACATAAAATCTCGAAAATTTTAAATTGTTTTTACCTCGTTTTCATCTTCTATCCCACCGCCATTGATCAAAACCTTACCATCGATGTCCTTTCTAGAATTCCCTTTCCAATTCTCATTAATCTGCTTTAGTAGGCCACAAGTTTACCATAATTTCCTTAGGATCAATTGTCAAGTTTTAGGACACTTTATCAAAATCAAAGCTTGAGGGTGGTGGTACCATTGGCCAAGGAAGAATAGGCGAAACTCCTCCTCCGCCAAAATTCAAGCAACAATCCTACCACACCACCACTCGAACTACCACAACTACCGAAAGAATTCAAAAATTCAAAAGAATTTGTCGTAAATTTGTTAATGGAAAATTCTAGATTTTAGGTGAAATTGTTTTCGTAAAACCCACAAAAAAATATATCGATCGCAAAATAGGGAATTGCATCTTAAAAAAATCAAGATGTCATCAAATATCGTGCGTACATAGTGCACATTTAACCTCAATTAATACTTATTTAATTAGTACAAGTTATAATAAACTCGCATAAAATAGCTTATTGCGAACTAATAGCGGAAAAAACAAATTCTTATCAAACATTTTAAATTTCTTTCGTATAAGAATGAAAATAAGCACTCACCACCCCCCAATATTTTCTTCTTCTTTCATCGAAAGAGAGCTTCAAGGGGTGAATTTAATGAGAAAAATAAAGAAAACTATTTCTTCAAATATTAAAACGTAACTCGTAGTATTTATTCTTTATTTGCAAACTAGTCAATGAACGTGAATAATTTTATAAATAATTTTTCATATTAGGTAATCTTTTAATATTCTCATTTAGCCACCTTCATACTTATTTAATATTTATGTAACATTATATATATATATAGAGAGAGAGAGAGATGAGAGAGATAGTTCAAGCATAAAATGCTTGAAATGATCATTTATAGGAAACCCGACAAAATCTCGCTATTGGATGGCCCTAAAAACCGTAAGTTCAAATGAAATTTGTGCAAAATAAAAAAAGGTTAAGCAGAAAGAACCTTGATATCGGGAGGGAGATGGCTATGCCATTTTTCCCGACCTTGTTTTCCTACCCGCCCTCTATATTCTCGGCTATCGAAGCCCATTGTTTCACACCAAAGTGCTCCACAAACTTAATCAGCTCTCCCGCATATATACAAAAAATTAAATTAAATTAAATTGGTTCTTGTTATGTAGTTATTATTTTTTGTTGGGAAAATAACATAAAATCTCGAAAATTTTAAATTGTTTTTACTCGTTTTCATCTTCTGATCCCACCGGCCATTGATCAAAACCTTACCATCGATGTCCTTTCTAGAATTCCCTTTCCAATTCTCATTAACTCGCTTTAGTAGGCCACAAGTTTACCATAATTTCCTTAGGATCAATTGTCAAGTTTTAGGACACTTTATCAAAATCAAAGCTTGAGGGTGGTGGTACCATTGGCCAAGGAAGAATAGGCGAAACTCCTCCTCCGCCAAAATTCAAGCAACAATCCTACCACACCACCACTCGAACTACCACAACTACCGAAAGAATTCAAAAATTCAAAAGAATTTGTCGTAAATTTGTTAATGGAAAATTCTAGATTTTAGGTGAAATTGTTTTCAGAAACCCACAAAAAATATATCGATCGCAAAATAGGGAATTGCATCTTAAAAAATCAAGATGTCATCAAATATCGTGCGTACATAGTGCACATTTAACCTCAATTAATACTTATTTAATTAGTACAAGTTATAATAAACTCGCATAAAATAGCTTATTGCGAACGAATAGCGGAAAAACAAATTCTTATCAAACATTTTAAATTTCTTTCGTATAAGAATGAAAATAAGCACTCACCACCCCCCAATATTTTCTTCTTCTTTCATCGAAAGAGAGCTTCAAGGGGTGAATTTAATGAGAAAAATAAAGAAAACTATTTCTTCAAATATTAAAACGTAACTCGTAGTATTTATTCTTTATTTGCAAACTAGTCAATGAACGTGAATAATTTTATAAATAATTTTTCATATTAGGTAATCTTTTAATATTCTCATTTAGCCACCTTCATACTTATTTAATATTTATGTAACATTATATATATATTGAGAGAGAGAGAGTTCAAGCATAAAATGCTTGAAATGATCATTTATAGGAAACCCCGACAAAATCTCGCTATTGGATGGCCCTAAAAACCGAAGTTCAAATGAAATTTGTGCAAAATAAAAAAGGTTAAGCAGAAAGAACCTTGATATCGGGAGGGAGATGGCTATGCCATTTTTTCCCGACCTTGTTTTCCTACCCGCCCTCTATATTCTCGGCTATCGAAGCCCATTGTTTCACACCAAAGTGCTCCACAAACTTAATCAGCTCTCTGCATATATACAAAAATTAAATTAAATTAAATTGGTTCTTGTTATGTAGTTATTATTTTTTGTTGGGAAAATAACATAAAATCTCGAAAATTTTAAATTGTTTTTACCTGCTTTTCATCTTCTAGTCCCACCGCCATTGATCAAAACCTTACCATCGATGTCCTTTCTAGAATTCCCTTTCCAATTCTCATTAATCTGCTTTTAGTAGGCCACAAGTTTACCATAATTTCCTTAGGATCAATTGTCAAGTTTTAGGACACTTTATCAAAATCAAAGCTTGAGGGTGGTGGTACCATTGGCCAAGGAAGAATAGGCGAAACTCCTCCTCCGCCAAAATTCAAAGCAACAATCCTACCACACCACCACTCGAACTACCACAACTACCGAAAGAATTCAAAAATTCAAAAGAATTTGTCGTAAATTTGTTAATGGAAAATTCTAGATTTTAGGTGAAATTGTTTTCTAAACCCACAAAAAATATATCGATCGCAAAATAGGGAATTGCATCTTAAAAAAATCAAGATGTCATCAAATATCGTGTGTACATAGTGCACATTTAACCTCAATTAATACTTATTTAATTAGTACAAGTTATAATAAACTCGCATAAAATAGCTTATTGCGAATCGAATAGCGGAAAAACAAATTCTTATCAAACATTTTAAATTTCTTTCGTATAAGAATGAAAATAAGCACTCACCACCCCCCAATATTTTCTTCTTCTTTCATCGAAAGAGAGCTTCAAGGGGTGAATTTAATGAGAAAATAAAGAAAACTATTTCTTCAAATATTAAAACGTAACTCGTAGTATTTATTCTTTATTTGCAAACTAGTCAATGAACGTGAATAATTTTATAAATAATTTTTCATATTAGGTAATCTTTTAATATTCTCATTTAGCCACCTTCATACTTATTTAATATTTATGTAACATTATATATATATATGAGAGAGAGAGAGAGATAGTTCAAGCATAAAATGCTTGAAATGATCATTTATAGGAAACCCGACAAAATCTCGCTATTGGATGGCCCTAAAAACCGTAAGTTCAAATGAAATTTGTGCAAAATAAAAAAGGTTAAGCAGAAAGAACCTTGATATCGGGAGGGAGATGGCTATGCCATTTTTTCCCGACCTTGTTTTCCTACCCGCCCTCTATATTCTCGGCTATCGAAGCCCATTGTTTCACACCAAAGTGCTCCACAAACTTAATCAGCTCTCTGCATATATACAAAAATTAAATTAAATTAAATTGGTTCTTGTTATGTAGTTATTATTTTTTGTTGGGAAAATAACATAAAATCTCGAAAATTTTAAATTGTTTTTACCTGTTTTCATCTTCTGTCCCACTCGCCATTGATCAAAACCTTACCATCGATGTCCTTTCTAGAATTCCCTTTCCAATTCTCATTAATCTGCTTTAGTAGGCCACAAGTTTACCATAATTTCCTTAGGATCAATTGTCAAGTTTTAGGACACTTTATCAAAATCAAAGCTTGAGGGTGGTGGTACCATTGGCCAAGGAAGAATAGGCGAAACTCCTCCTCCGCCAAAATTCAAAGCAACAATCCTACCACACCACCACTCGAACTACCACAACTACCGAAAGAATTCAAAAATTCAAAAGAATTTGTCGTAAATTTGTTAATGGAAAATTCTAGATTTTAGGTGAAATTGTTTTCAGAAACCCACAAAAAATATATCGATCGCAAAATAGGGAATTGCATCTTAAAAAAATCAAGATGTCATCAAATATCGTAGCGTACATAGTGCACATTTAACCTCAATTAATACTTATTTAATTAGTACAAGTTATAATAAACTCGCATAAAATAGCTTATTGCGAACGAATAGCGGAAAAACAAATTCTTATCAAACATTTTAAATTTCTTTCGGATAAGAATGAAAATAAGCACTCACCACCCCCCAATATTTTCTTCTTCTTTCATCGAAAGAGAGCTTCAAGGGGTGAATTTAATGAGAAAATAAAGAAAACTATTTCTTCAAATATTAAAACGTAACTCGTAGTATTTATTCTTTATTTGCAAACTAGTCAATGAACGTGAATAATTTTATAAATAATTTTTCATATTAGGTAATCTTTTAATATTCTCATTTAGCCACCTTCATACTTATTTAATATTTATGTAACATTATATATATATTGAGAGAGAGAGTTCAAGCATAAAATGCTTGAAATGATCATTTATAGGAAACCTGACAAAATCTCGCTTATTGGATGGCCCTAAAAACCCGTAAGTTCAAATGAAATTTGTGCAAAATAAAAAAAGGTTAAGCAGAAAGAACCTTGATATCGGGAGGGAGATGGCTATGCCATTTTTTCCCGACCTTGTTTTCCTACCCGCCCTCTATATTCTCGGCTATCGAAGCCCATTGTTTCACACCAAAGTGCTCCACAAACTTAATCAGCTCTCTGCATATATACAAAAATTAAATTAAATTAAATTGGTTCTTGTTATGTAGTTATTATTTTTTTGTTGGGAAAATAACATAAAATCTCGAAAATTTTAAATTGTTTTTACTCGTTTTCATCTTCTAGTCCCACCGGCCATTGATCAAAACCTTACCATCGATGTCCTTTCTAGAATTCCCTTTCCAATTCTCATTAATCTGCTTTAGTAGGCCACAAGTTTACCATAATTTCCTTAGGATCAATTGTCAAGTTTTAGGACACTTTATCAAAATCAAAGCTTGAGGGTGGTGGTACCATTGGCCAAGGAAGAATAGGCGAAACTCCTCCTCCGCCAAAATTCAAGCAACAATCCTACCACACCACCACTCGAACTACCACAACTACCGAAAGAATTCAAAAATTCAAAAGAATTTGTCGTAAATTTGTTAATGGAAAATTCTAGATTTTAGGTGAAATTGTTTTCGTAAACCCACAAAAAATATATCGATCGCAAAATAGGGAATTGCATCTTAAAAAAATCAAGATGTCATCAAATATCGTATGTACATAGTGCACATTTAACCTCAATTAATACTTATTTAATTAGTACAAGTTATAATAAACTCGCATAAAATAGCTTATTGCGAATCTAATAGCGGAAAAACAAATTCTTATCAAACATTTTAAATTTCTTTCGTATAAGAATGAAAATAAGCACTCACCACCCCCCAATATTTTCTTCTTCTTTCATCGAAAGAGAGCTTCAAGGGGTGAATTTAATGAGAAAAATAAAGAAAACTATTTCTTCAAATATTAAAACGTAACTCGTAGTATTTATTCTTTATTTGCAAACTAGTCAATGAACGTGAATAATTTTATAAATAATTTTTTCATATTAGGTAATCTTTTAATATTCTCATTTAGCCACCTTCATACTTATTTAATATTTATGTAACATTATATATATATTGAGAGAGAGAGTTCAAGCATAAAATGCTTGAAATGATCATTTATAGGAAACCCGACAAAATCTCGCTTATTGGATGGCCCTAAAACCCGAAGTTCAAATGAAATTTGTGCAAAATAAAAAAGGTTAAGCAGAAAGAACCTTGATATCGGGAGGGAGATGGCTATGCCATTTTTTCCCGACCTTGTTTTCCTACCCGCCCTCTATATTCTCGGCTATCGAAGCCCATTGTTTCACACCAAAGTGCTCCACAAACTTAATCAGCTCTCTCGCATATATACAAAAATTAAATTAAATTAAATTGGTTCTTGTTATGTAGTTATTATTTTTTTGTTGGGAAAATAACATAAAATCTCGAAAATTTTAAATTGTTTTTACCTCGTTTTCATCTTCGGTCCCACCGCCATTGATCAAAACCTTACCATCGATGTCCTTTCTAGAATTCCCTTTCCAATTCTCATTAATCTGCTTTAGTAGGCCACAAGTTTACCATAATTTCCTTAGGATCAATTGTCAAGTTTTAGGACACTTTATCAAAATCAAAGCTTGAGGGTGGTGGTACCATTGGCCAAGGAAGAATAGGCGAAACTCCTCCTCCGCCAAAATTCAAGCAACAATCCTACCACACCACCACTCGAACTACCACAACTACCGAAAGAATTCAAAAATTCAAAAGAATTTGTCGTAAATTTGTTAATGGAAAATTCTAGATTTTAGGTGAAATTGTTTTCAGAAACCCACAAAAAATATATCGATCGCAAAATAGGGAATTGCATCTTAAAAAATCAAGATGTCATCAAATATCGTACGTACATAGTGCACATTTAACCTCAATTAATACTTATTTAATTAGTACAAGTTATAATAAACTCGCATAAAATAGCTTATTGCGAATCTAATAGCGGAAAAACAAATTCTTATCAAACATTTTAAATTTCTTTCGTATAAGAATGAAAATAAGCACTCACCACCCCCCAATATTTTCTTCTTCTTTCATCGAAAGAGAGCTTCAAGGGGTGAATTTAATGAGAAAAATAAAGAAAACTATTTCTTCAAATATTAAAACGTAACTCAGAGTATTTATTCTTTATTTGCAAACTAGTCAATGAACGTGAATAATTTTATAAATAATTTTTTCATATTAGGTAATCTTTTAATATTCTCATTTAGCCACCTTCATACTTATTTAATATTTATGTAACATTATATATATATATAGAGAGAGAGAGAGAGAGAGAGATAGTTCAAGCATAAAATGCTTGAAATGATCATTTATAGGAAACCCGACAAAATCTCGCTTATTGGATGGCCCTAAAAACCGTAAGTTCAAATGAAATTTGTGCAAAATAAAAAAGGGTTAAGCAGAAAGAACCTTGATATCGGGAGGGAGATGGCTATGCCATTTTTCCCGACCTTGTTTTCCTACCCGCCTCTATATTCTCGGCTATCGAAGCCCATTGTTTCACACCAAAGTGCTCCACAAACTTAATCAGCTCTCGCATATATACAAAAATTAAATTAAATTAAATTGGTTCTTGTTATGTAGTTATTATTTTTTTGTTGGGAAAATAACATAAAATCTCGAAAATTTTAAATTGTTTTTACCTGTTTTCATCTTCTAGTCCCACTCGCCATTGATCAAAACCTTACCATCGATGTCCTTTCTAGAATTCCCTTTCCAATTCTCATTAATCTGCTTTAGTAGGCCACAAGTTTACCATAATTTCCTTAGGATCAATTGTCAAGTTTTAGGACACTTTATCAAAATCAAAGCTTGAGGGCGGTGGTACCATTGGCCAAGGAAGAATAGGCGAAACTCCTCCTCCGCCAAAATTCAAGCAACAATCCTACCACACCACCACTCGAACTACCACAACTACCGAAAGAATTCAAAAATTCAAAAGAATTTGTCGTAAATTTGTTAATGGAAAATTCTAGATTTTAGGTGAAATTGTTTTCGTAAACCCACAAAAAAATATATCGATCGCAAAATAGGGAATTGCATCTTAAAAAATCAAGATGTCATCAAATATCGTATGCATATAGTGCACATTTAACCTCAATTAATACTTATTTAATTAGTACAAGTTATAATAAACTCGCATAAAATAGCTTATTGCGAACTAATAGCGGAAAAACAAATTCTTATCAAACATTTTAAATTTCTTTCGTATAAGAATGAAAATAAGCACTCACCACCCCCAATATTTTCTTCTTCTTTCATCGAAAGAGAGCTTCAAGGGGTGAATTTAATGAGAAAATAAAGAAAACTATTTCTTCAAATATTAAAACGTAACTCGTAGTATTTATTCTTTATTTGCAAACTAGTCAATGAACGTGAATAATTTTATAAATAATTTTTCATATTAGGTAATCTTTTAATATTCTCATTTAGCCACCTTCATACTTATTTAATATTTATGTAACATTATATATATATATATGAGAGAGAGAGAGATAGAGAGAGATAGTTCAAGCATAAAATGCTTGAAATGATCATTTATAGGAAACCCGACAAAATCTCGCTATTGGATGGCCCTAAAAACCGTAAGTTCAAATGAAATTTGTGCAAAATAAAAAAAGGTTAAGCAGTAAAGAACCTTGATATCGGGAGGGAGATGGCTATGCCATTTTTTCCCGACCTTGTTTTCCTACCCGCCCTCTATATTCTCGGCTATCGAAGCCCATTGTTTCACACCAAAGTGCTCCACAAACTTAATCAGCTCTCTGCATATATACAAAAAATTAAATTAAATTAAATTGGTTCTTGTTATGTAGTTATTATTTTTTTGTTGGGAAAATAACATAAAATCTCGAAAATTTTAAATTGTTTTTTACCTGTTTTCATCTTCTATCCCACCGGCCATTGATCAAAACCTTACCATCGATGTCCTTTCTAGAATTCCCTTTCCAATTCTCATTAATCTGCTTTTAGTAGGCCACAAGTTTACCATAATTTCCTTAGGATCAATTGTCAAGTTTTAGGACACTTTATCAAAATCAAAGCTTGAGGGGCGGTGGTACCATTGGCCAAGGAAGAATAGGCGAAACTCCTCCTCCGCCAAAATTCAAGCAACAATCCTACCACACCACCACTCGAACTACCACAACTACCGAAAGAATTCAAAAATTCAAAAGAATTTGTCGTAAATTTGTTAATGGAAAATTCTAGATTTTAGGTGAAATTGTTTTCTAAACCCACAAAAAATATATCGATCGCAAAATAGGGAATTGCATCTTAAAAAATCAAGATGTCATCAAATATCGTATGCATATAGTGCACATTTAACCTCAATTAATACTTATTTAATTAGTACAAGTTATAATAAACTCGCATAAAATAGCTTATTGCGAACGAATAGCGGAAAAACAAATTCTTATCAAACATTTTAAATTTCTTTCGTATAAGAATGAAAATAAGCACTCACCACCCCCAATATTTTCTTCTTCTTTCATCGAAAGAGAGCTTCAAGGGGTGAATTTAATGAGAAAAATAAAGAAAACTATTTCTTCAAATATTAAAACGTAACTCGTAGTATTTATTCTTTATTTGCAAACTAGTCAATGAACGTGAATAATTTTATAAATAATTTTTCATATTAGGTAATCTTTTTAATATTCTCATTTAGCCACCTTCATACTTATTTAATATTTATGTAACATTATATATATATATAGAGAGAGAGAGAGAGATAGAGAGAGATAGTTCAAGCATAAAATGCTTGAAATGATCATTTATAGGAAACCCGACAAAATCTCGCTTATTGGATGGCCCTAAAACCGAAGTTCAAATGAAATTTGTGCAAAATAAAAAAAGGGTTAAGCAGTAAAGAACCTTGATATCGGGAGGGAGATGGCTATGCCATTTTTTCCCGACCTTGTTTTCCTACCCGCCCTCTATATTCTCGGCTATCGAAGCCCATTGTTTCACACCAAAGTGCTCCACAAACTTAATCACTCTCGCATATATACAAAAATTAAATTAAATTAAATTGGTTCTTGTTATGTAGTTATTATTTTTTTGTTGGGAAAATAACATAAAATCTCGAAAATTTTAAATTGTTTTTACCTGTTTTCATCTTCGGTCCACTCGCCCATTGATCAAAACCTTACCATCGATGTCCTTTCTAGAATTCCCTTTCCAATTCTCATTAATCTGCTTTTAGTAGGCCACAAGTTTACCATAATTTCCTTAGGATCAATTGTCAAGTTTTAGGACACTTTATCAAAATCAAAGCTTGAGGGTGGTGGTACCATTGGCCAAGGAAGAATAGGCGAAACTCCTCCTCCGCCAAAATTCAAGAACAATCCTACCACACCACCACTCGAACTACCACAACTACCGAAAGAATTCAAAAATTCAAAAGAATTTGTCGTAAATTTGTTAATGGAAAATTCTAGATTTTAGGTGAAATTGTTTTCGAAACCCACAAAAAATATATCGATCGCAAAATAGGGAATTGCATCTTAAAAAAATCAAGATGTCATCAAATATCGTATGTACATAGTGCACATTTAACCTCAATTAATACTTATTTAATTAGTACAAGTTATAATAAACTCGCATAAAATAGCTTATTGCGAATCTAATAGCGGAAAAAACAAATTCTTATCAAACATTTTAAATTTCTTTCGTATAAGAATGAAAATAAGCACTCACCACCCCCAATATTTTCTTCTTCTTTCATCGAAAGAGAGCTTCAAGGGGTGAATTTAATGAGAAAATAAAGAAAACTATTTCTTCAAATATTAAAACGTAACTCGGAGTATTTATTCTTTATTTGCAAACTAGTCAAT
Source organism: Vinca minor (assembly GCA_026122235.1). NCBI lineage: Eukaryota > Viridiplantae > Streptophyta > Magnoliopsida > Gentianales > Apocynaceae > Vinca > Vinca minor. Next base: position 60,674 of record JAOCZM010000259.1, on the reverse strand, counting down.
GAACGTGAATAATTTTATAAATAATTTTTTCATATTAGGTAATCTTTTAATATTCTCATTTAGCCACCTTCATACTTATTTAATATTTATGTAACATTATATATATATATAGAGAGAGAGAGAGAGAGAGAGATAGTTCAAGCATAAAATGCTTGAAATGATCATTTATAGGAAACCCGACAAAATCTCGCTATTGGATGGCCCTAAAAACCGAAGTTCAAATGAAATTTGTGCAAAATAAAAAAGGGTTAAGCAGTAAAGAACCTTGATATCGGGAGGGAGATGGCTATGCCATTTTTTCCCGACCTTGTTTTCCTACCCGCCCTCTATATTCTCGGCTATCGAAGCCCATTGTTTCACACCAAAGTGCTCCACAAACTTAATCACTCTCCGCATATATACAAAAAATTAAATTAAATTAAATTGGTTCTTGTTATGTAGTTATTATTTTTTTGTTGGGAAAATAACATAAAATCTCGAAAATTTTAAATTGTTTTTACCTGTTTTCATCTTCGGTCCACTCGCCATTGATCAAAACCTTACCATCGATGTCCTTTCTAGAATTCCCTTTCCAATTCTCATTAATCTGCTTTTAGTAGGCCACAAGTTTACCATAATTTCCTTAGGATCAATTGTCAAGTTTTAGGACACTTTATCAAAATCAAAGCTTGAGGGTGGTGGTACCATTGGCCAAGGAAGAATAGGCGAAACTCCTCCTCCGCCAAAATTCAAGCAACAATCCTACCACACCACCACTCGAACTACCACAACTACCGAAAGAATTCAAAAATTCAAAAGAATTTGTCGTAAATTTGTTAATGGAAAATTCTAGATTTTAGGTGAAATTGTTTTTCGTAAACCCACAAAAAAATATATCGATCGCAAAATAGGGAATTGCATCTTAAAAAAATCAAGATGTCATCAAATATCGTACGTACATAGTGCACATTTAACCTCAATTAATACTTATTTAATTAGTACAAGTTATAATAAACTCGCATAAAATAGCTTATTGCGAATCTAATAGCGGAAAAACAAATTCTTATCAAACATTTTAAATTTCTTTCGGATAAGAATGAAAATAGCACTCACCACCCCCCAATATTTTCTTCTTCTTTCATCGAAAGAGAGCTTCAAGGGGTGAATTTAATGAGAAAATAAAGAAAACTATTTCTTCAAATATTAAAACGTAACTCGAGTATTTATTCTTTATTTGCAAACTAGTCAATGAACGTGAATAATTTTATAAATAATTTTTCATATTAGGTAATCTTTTAATATTCTCATTTAGCCACCTTCATACTTATTTAATATTTATGTAACATTATATATATATAGAGAGAGAGAGAGAGAGATAGTTCAAGCATAAAATGCTTGAAATGATCATTTATAGGAAACCCGACAAAATCTCGCTATTGGATGGCCCTAAAAACCCGTAAGTTCAAATGAAATTTGTGCAAAATAAAAAAGGGTTAAGCAGTAAAGAACCTTGATATCGGGAGGGAGATGGCTATGCCATTTTTCCCGACCTTGTTTTCCTACCCGCCCTCTATATTCTCGGCTATCGAAGCCCATTGTTTCACACCAAAGTGCTCCACAAACTTAATCAGCTCTCTGCATATATACAAAAAATTAAATTAAATTAAATTGGTTCTTGTTATGTAGTTATTATTTTTTTGTTGGGAAAATAACATAAAATCTCGAAAATTTTAAATTGTTTTTACTCGTTTTCATCTTCGATCCACTCGCCATTGATCAAAACCTTACCATCGATGTCCTTTCTAGAATTCCCTTTCCAATTCTCATTAACCTGCTTTTAGTAGGCCACAAGTTTACCATAATTTCCTTAGGATCAATTGTCAAGTTTTAGGACACTTTATCAAAATCAAAGCTTGAGGGTGGTGGTACCATTGGCCAAGGAAGAATAGGCGAAACTCCTCCTCCGCCAAAATTCAAGCAACAATCCTACCACACCACCACTCGAACTACCACAACTACCGAAAGAATTCAAAAATTCAAAAGAATTTGTCAGTAAATTTGTTAATGGAAAATTCTAGATTTTAGGTGAAATTGTTTTCAGAAACCCACAAAAAATATATCGATCGCAAAATAGGGAATTGCATCTTAAAAAATCAAGATGTCATCAAATATCGTGCGTACATAGTGCACATTTAACCTCAATTAATACTTATTTAATTAGTACAAGTTATAATAAACTCGCATAAAATAGCTTATTGCGAACGAATAGCGGAAAAACAAATTCTTATCAAACATTTTAAATTTCTTTCAGATAAGAATGAAAATAAGTACTCACCACCCCCAATATTTTCTTCTTCTTTCATCGAAAGAGAGCTTCAAGGGGTGAATTTAATGAGAAAATAAAGAAAACTATTTCTTCAAATATTAAAACGTAACTCAGAGTATTTATTCTTTATTTGCAAACTAGTCAATGAACGTGAATAATTTTATAAATAATTTTTCATATTAGGTAATCTTTTAATATTCTCATTTAGCCACCTTCATACTTATTTAATATTTATGTAACATTATATATATAGAGAGAGAGAGAGAGAGAGATAGTTCAAGCATAAAATGCTTGAAATGATCATTTATAGGAAACCCGACAAAATCTCGCTTATTGGATGGCCCTAAAAACCCGGAAGTTCAAATGAAATTTGTGCAAAATAAAAAAGGGTTAAGCAGAAAGAACCTTGATATCGGGAGGGAGATGGCTATGCCATTTTTCCCGACCTTGTTTTCCTACCCGCCCTCTATATTCTCGGCTATCGAAGCCCATTGTTTCACACCAAAGTGCTCCACAAACTTAATCAGCTCTCTGCATATATACAAAAAATTAAATTAAATTAAATTGGTTCTTGTTATGTAGTTATTATTTTTTTGTTGGGAAAATAACATAAAATCTCGAAAATTTTAAATTGTTTTTACTGTTTTCATCTTCGGTCCACTCGGCCATTGATCAAAACCTTACCATCGATGTCCTTTCTAGAATTCCCTTTCCAATTCTCATTAAGCTGTTTTAGTAGGCCACAAGTTTACCATAATTTCCTTAGGATCAATTGTCAAGTTTTAGGACACTTTATCAAAATCAAAGCTTGAGGGTGGTGGTACCATTGGCCAAGGAAGAATAGGCGAAACTCCTCCTCCGCCAAAATTCAGCAACAATCCTACCACACCACCACTCGAACTACCACAACTACCGAAAGAATTCAAAAATTCAAAAGAATTTGTCGTAAATTTGTTAATGGAAAATTCTAGATTTTAGGTGAAATTGTTTTCAGAAACCCACAAAAAATATATCGATCGCAAAATAGGGAATTGCATCTTAAAAAATCAAGATGTCATCAAATATCGATGCGTACATAGTGCACATTTAACCTCAATTAATACTTATTTAATTAGTACAAGTTATAATAAACTCGCATAAAATAGCTTATTGCGAACGAATAGCGGAAAAACAAATTCTTATCAAACATTTTAAATTTCTTTCAGATAAGAATGAAAACAGTACCACCACCCCCAATATTTTCTTCTTCTTTCATCGAAAGAGAGCTTCAAGGGGTGAATTTAATGAGAAAATAAAGAAAACTATTTCTTCAAATATTAAAACGTAACTCAGAGTATTTATTCTTTATTTGCAAACTAGTCAATGAACGTGAATAATTTTATAAATAATTTTTCATATTAGGTAATCTTTTAATATTCTCATTTAGCCACCTTCATACTTATTTAATATTTATGTAACATTATATATATAGAGAGAGAGAGAGAGAGAGATAGTTCAAGCATAAAATGCTTGAAATGATCATTTATAGGAAACCTGACAAAATCTCAGTTATTGGATGGCCCTAAAAACCAGAAGTTCAAATGAAATTTGTGCAAAATAAAAAGGGTTAAGCAGAAAGAACCTTGATATCGGGAGGGAGATGGCTATGCCATTTTTCCCGACCTTGTTTTCCTACCCGCCCCTCTATATTCTCGGCTATCGAAGCCCATTGTTTCACACCAAAGTGCTCCACAAACTTAATCAGCTCTCTGCATATATACAAAAATTAAATTAAATTAAATTGGTTCTTGTTATGTAGTTATTATTTTTTGTTGGGAAAATAACATAAAATCTCGAAAATTTTAAATTGTTTTTACCTGTTTTCATCTTCGGTCCACTGGCCATTGATCAAAACCTTACCATCGATGTCCTTTCTAGAATTCCCTTTCCAATTCTCATTAACTGTTTTAGTAGGCCACAAGTTTACCATAATTTCCTTAGGATCAATTGTCAAGTTTTAGGACACTTTATCAAAATCAAAGCTTGAGGGTGGTGGTACCATTGGCCAAGGAAGAATAGGCGAAACTCCTCCTCCGCCAAAATTCAGCAACAATCCTACCACACCACCACTCGAACTACCACAACTACCGAAAGAATTCAAAAATTCAAAAGAATTTGTCGTAAATTTGTTAATGGAAAATTCTAGATTTTAGGTGAAATTGTTTTCAGAAACCCACAAAAAATATATCGATCGCAAAATAGGGAATTGCATCTTAAAAAATCAAGATGTCATCAAATATCGTGCGTACATAGTGCACATTTAACCTCAATTAATACTTATTTAATTAGTACAAGTTATAATAAACTCGCATAAAATAGCTTATTGCGAACGAATAGCGGAAAAACAAATTCTTATCAAACATTTTAAATTTCTTTCAGATAAGAATGAAAACAGTACCACCACCCCCAATATTTTCTTCTTCTTTCATCGAAAGAGAGCTTCAAGGGGTGAATTTAATGAGAAAATAAAGAAAACTATTTCTTCAAATATTAAAACGTAACTTTCGAGTATTTATTCTTTATTTGCAAACTAGTCAATGAACGTGAATAATTTTATAAATAATTTTTCATATTAGGTAATCTTTTAATATTCTCATTTAGCCACCTTCATACTTATTTAATATTTATGTAACATTATATATATATATAGAGAGAGAGAGAGAGAGATAGTTCAAGCATAAAATGCTTGAAATGATCATTATAGGAAACCCGACAAAATCTCGGTTATTGGATGGCCCTAAAAACCCGGAAGTTCAAATGAAATTTGTGCAAAATAAAAAAGGGTTAAGCAGAAAGAACCTTGATATCGGGAGGGAGATGGCTATGCCATTTTTCCCGACCTTGTTTTCCTACCCGCCCCTCTATATTCTCGGCTATCGAAGCCCATTGTTTCACACCAAAGTGCTCCACAAACTTAATCAGCTCTCTGCATATATACAAAAATTAAATTAAATTAAATTGGTTCTTGTTATGTAGTTATTATTTTTTGTTGGGAAAATAACATAAAATCTCGAAAATTTTAAATTGTTTTTTCCTGTTTTCATCTTCGGTCCACTGGCCATTGATCAAAACCTTACCATCGATGTCCTTTCTAGAATTCCCTTTCCAATTCTCATTAACTGTTTTAGTAGGCCACAAGTTTACCATAATTTCCTTAGGATCAATTGTCAAGTTTTAGGACACTTTATCAAAATCAAAGCTTGAGGGTGGTGGTACCATTGGCCAAGGAAGAATAGGCGAAACTCCTCCTCCGCCAAAATTCAGCAACAATCCTACCACACCACCACTCGAACTACCACAACTACCGAAAGAATTCAAAAATTCAAAAGAATTTGTCGTAAATTTGTTAATGGAAAATTCTAGATTTTAGGTGAAATTGTTTTCAGAAACCCACAAAAAATATATCGATCGCAAAATAGGGAATTGCATCTTAAAAAATCAAGATGTCATCAAATATCGATGCGTACATAGTGCACATTTAACCTCAATTAATACTTATTTAATTAGTACAAGTTATAATAAACTCGCATAAAATAGCTTATTGCGAGCGAATAGCGGAAAAAACAAATTCTTATCAAACATTTTAAATTTCTTTCAGATAAGAATGAAAACAGTACCACCACCCCCAATATTTTCTTCTTCTTTCATCGAAAGAGAGCTTCAAGGGGTGAATTTAATGAGAAAATAAAGAAAACTATTTCTTCAAATATTAAAACGTAACTTTCGAGTATTTATTCTTTATTTGCAAACTAGTCAATGAACGTGAATAATTTTATAAATAATTTTTCATATTAGGTAATCTTTTAATATTCTCATTTAGCCACCTTCATACTTATTTAATATTTATGTAACATTATATATATATATATAGAGAGAGAGAGAGAGAGAGAGATAGTTCAAGCATAAAATGCTTGAAATGATCATTATAGGAAACGACAAAATCTCGGTTATTGGATGGCCCTAAAAACCAGAAGTTCAAATGAAATTTGTGCAAAATAAAAAGGGTTAAGCAGAAAGAACCTTGATATCGGGAGGGAGATGGCTATGCCATTTTTCCCGACCTTGTTTTCCTACCCGCCCCTCTATATTCTCGGCTATCGAAGCCCATTGTTTCACACCAAAGTGCTCCACAAACTTAATCGAGCTCTCTGCATATATACAAAAAATTAAATTAAATTAAATTGGTTCTTGTTATGTAGTTATTATTTTTTGTTGGGAAAATAACATAAAATCTCGAAAATTTTAAATTGTTTTTTCCTGTTTTCATCTTCGGTCCACTGGCCATTGATCAAAACCTTACCATCGATGTCCTTTCTAGAATTCCCTTTCCAATTCTCATTAACTGTTTTAGTAGGCCACAAGTTTACCATAATTTCCTTAGGATCAATTGTCAAGTTTTAGGACACTTTATCAAAATCAAAGCTTGAGGGTGGTGGTACCATTGGCCAAGGAAGAATAGGCGAAACTCCTCCTCCGCCAAAATTCAGCAACAATCCTACCACACCACCACTCGAACTACCACAACTACCGAAAGAATTCAAAAATTCAAAAGAATTTGTCGTAAATTTGTCAATGGAAAATTCTAGATTTTAGGTGAAATTGTTTTTAGAAACCCACAAAAAATATATCGATCGCAAAATAGGGAATTGCATCTTAAAAAATCAAGATGTCATCAAATATCGTGCGTACATAGTGCACATTTAACCTCAATTAATACTTATTTAATTAGTACAAGTTATAATAAACTCGCATAAAATAGCTTATTGCGAGCGAATAGCGGAAAAAACAAATTCTTATCAAACATTTTAAATTTCTTTCGAGATAAGAATGAAAAGCAGTACCACCACCCCCAATATTTTCTTCTTCTTTCATCGAAAGAGAGCTTCAAGGGTGAATTTAATGAGAAAATAAAGAAAACTATTTCTTCAAATATTAAAACGTAACTTTCGAGTATTTATTCTTTATTTGCAAACTAGTCAATGAACGTGAATAATTTTATAAATAATTTTTCATATTAGGTAATCTTTTAATATTCTCATTTAGCCACCTTCATACTTATTTAATATTTATGTAACATTATATATATATATAGAGAGAGAGAGAGAGAGAGATAGTTCAAGCATAAAATGCTTGAAATGATCATTATAGGAAACGACAAAATCTCGGTTATTGGATGGCCCTAAAAACCCAGAAGTTCAAATGAAATTTGTGCAAAATAAAAAAGGGTTAAGCAGAAAGAACCTTGATATCGGGAGGGAGATGGCTATGCCATTTTTCCCGACCTTGTTTTCCTACCCGCCCCTCTATATTCTCGGCTATCGAAGCCCATTGTTTCACACCAAAGTGCTCCACAAACTTAATCGGCTCTCTGCATATATACAAAAAATTAAATTAAATTAAATTGGTTCTTGTTATGTAGTTATTATTTTTTGTTGGGAAAATAACATAAAATCTCGAAAATTTTAAATTGTTTTTTCCTGTTTTCATCTTCGGTCCACTGGCCATTGATCAAAACCTTACCATCGATGTCCTTTCTAGAATTCCCTTTCCAATTCTCATTAAGCTGTTTTAGTAGGCCACAAGTTTACCATAATTTCCTTAGGATCAATTGTCAAGTTTTAGGACACTTTATCAAAATCAAAGCTTGAGGGTGGTGGTACCATTGGCCAAGGAAGAATAGGCGAAACTCCTCCTCCGCCAAAATTCAGCAACAATCCTACCACACCACCACTCGAACTACCACAACTACCGAAAGAATTCAAAAATTCAAAAGAATTTGTCAGTAAATTTGTTAATGGAAAATTCTAGATTTTAGGTGAAATTGTTTTTAGAAACCCACAAAAAAATATATCGATCGCAAAATAGGGAATTGCATCTTAAAAAAATCAAGATGTCATCAAATATCGTGCGTACATAGTGCACATTTAACCTCAATTAATACTTATTTAATTAGTACAAGTTATAATAAACTCGCATAAAATAGCTTATTGCGAGCGAATAGCGGAAAAAACAAATTCTTATCAAACATTTTAAATTTCTTTCGAGATAAGAATGAAAAGCGAGTACCACCACCCCCAATATTTTCTTCTTCTTTCATCGAAAGAGAGCTTCAAGGTGTGAATTTAATGAGAAAATAAAGAAAACTATTTCTTCAAATATTAAAACGTAACTCAGAGTATTTATTCTTTATTTGCAAACTAGTCAATGAACGTGAATAATTTTATAAATAATTTTTCATATTAGGTAATCTTTTAATATTCTCATTTAGCCACCTTCATACTTATTTAATATTTATGTAACATTATATATATATATAGAGAGAGAGAGAGAGAGAGAGATAGTTCAAGCATAAAATGCTTGAAATGATCATTATAGGAAACGACAAAATCTCAGTTATTGGATGGCCCTAAAAACCAGAAGTTCAAATGAAATTTGTGCAAAATAAAAAAGGTTAAGCAGAAAGAACCTTGATATCGGGAGGGAGATGGCTATGCCATTTTTCCCGACCTTGTTTTCCTACCCGCCCCTCTATATTCTCGGCTATCGAAGCCCATTGTTTCACACCAAAGTGCTCCACAAACTTAATCAGCTCTCTGCATATATACAAAAATTAAATTAAATTAAATTGGTTCTTGTTATGTAGTTATTATTTTTTGTTGGGAAAATAACATAAAATCTCGAAAATTTTAAATTGTTTTTTCCTGTTTTCATCTTCGGTCCACTGGCCATTGATCAAAACCTTACCATCGATGTCCTTTCTAGAATTCCCTTTCCAATTCTCATTAACTGTTTTAGTAGGCCACAAGTTTACCATAATTTCCTTAGGATCAATTGTCAAGTTTTAGGACACTTTATCAAAATCAAAGCTTGAGGGTGGTGGTACCATTGGCCAAGGAAGAATAGGCGAAACTCCTCCTCCGCCAAAATTCAGCAACAATCCTACCACACCACCACTCGAACTACCACAACTACCGAAAGAATTCAAAAATTCAAAAGAATTTGTCAGTAAATTTGTTAATGGAAAATTCTAGATTTTAGGTGAAATTGTTTTTAGAAACCCACAAAAAATATATCGATCGCAAAATAGGGAATTGCATCTTAAAAAATCAAGATGTCATCAAATATCGTGCGTACATAGTGCACATTTAACCTCAATTAATACTTATTTAATTAGTACAAGTTATAATAAACTCGCATAAAATAGCTTATTGCGAGCGAATAGCGGAAAAAACAAATTCTTATCAAACATTTTAAATTTCTTTCAGATAAGAATGAAAACAGTACCACCACCCCCAATATTTTCTTCTTCTTTCATCGAAAGAGAGCTTCAAGGGGTGAATTTAATGAGAAAATAAAGAAAACTATTTCTTCAAATATTAAAACGTAACTTTCGAGTATTTATTCTTTATTTGCAAACTAGTCAATGAACGTGAATAATTTTATAAATAATTTTTCATATTAGGTAATCTTTTAATATTCTCATTTAGCCACCTTCATACTTATTTAATATTTATGTAACATTATATATATATATAGAGAGAGAGAGAGAGAGAGAGAGATAGTTCAAGCATAAAATGCTTGAAATGATCATTTATAGGAAACCTGACAAAATCTCAGTTATTGGATGGCCCTAAAAACCAGAAGTTCAAATGAAATTTGTGCAAAATAAAAAGGGTTAAGCAGAAAGAACCTTGATATCGGGAGGGAGATGGCTATGCCATTTTTCCCGACCTTGTTTTCCTACCCGCCCCTCTATATTCTCGGCTATCGAAGCCCATTGTTTCACACCAAAGTGCTCCACAAACTTAATCAGCTCTCTGCATATATACAAAAATTAAATTAAATTAAATTGGTTCTTGTTATGTAGTTATTATTTTTTGTTGGGAAAATAACATAAAATCTCGAAAATTTTAAATTGTTTTTTCCTGTTTTCATCTTCGGTCCACTGGCCATTGATCAAAACCTTACCATCGATGTCCTTTCTAGAATTCCCTTTCCAATTCTCATTAACTGTTTTAGTAGGCCACAAGTTTACCATAATTTCCTTAGGATCAATTGTCAAGTTTTAGGACACTTTATCAAAATCAAAGCTTGAGGGTGGTGGTACCATTGGCCAAGGAAGAATAGGCGAAACTCCTCCTCCGCCAAAATTCAGCAACAATCCTACCACACCACCACTCGAACTACCACAACTACCGAAAGAATTCAAAAAATTCAAAAGAATTTGTCGTAAATTTGTTAATGGAAAATTCTAGATTTTAGGTGAAATTGTTTTCGAAACCCACAAAAAAATATATCGATCGCAAAATAGGGAATTGCATCTTAAAAAAATCAAGATGTCATCAAATATCGTGCGTACATAGTGCACATTTAACCTCAATTAATACTTATTTAATTAGTACAAGTTATAATAAACTCGCATAAAATAGCTTATTGCGAACGAATAGCGGAAAAACAAATTCTTATCAAACATTTTAAATTTCTTTCAGATAAGAATGAAAACAGTACCACCACCCCCAATATTTTCTTCTTCTTTCATCGAAAGAGAGCTTCAAGGGGTGAATTTAATGAGAAAATAAAGAAAACTATTTCTTCAAATATTAAAACGTAACTCAGAGTATTTATTCTTTATTTGCAAACTAGTCAATGAACGTGAATAATTTTATAAATAATTTTTCATATTAGGTAATCTTTTAATATTCTCATTTAGCCACCTTCATACTTATTTAATATTTATGTAACATTATATATATATATAGAGAGAGAGAGAGATAGTTCAAGCATAAAATGCTTGAAATGATCATTTATAGGAAACCTGACAAAATCTCAGTTATTGGATGGCCCTAAAAACCAGAAGTTCAAATGAAATTTGTGCAAAATAAAAAAGGGTTAAGCAGAAAGAACCTTGATATCGGGAGGGAGATGGCTATGCCATTTTTCCCGACCTTGTTTTCCTACCCGCCCCTCTATATTCTCGGCTATCGAAGCCCATTGTTTCACACCAAAGTGCTCCACAAACTTAATCAGCTCTCTGCATATATACAAAAATTAAATTAAATTAAATTGGTTCTTGTTATGTAGTTATTATTTTTTGTTGGGAAAATAACATAAAATCTCGAAAATTTTAAATTGTTTTTACTCGTTTTCATCTTCGGTCCATCGGCCATTGATCAAAACCTTACCATCGATGTCCTTTCTAGAATTCCCTTTCCAATTCTCATTAACTGTTTTAGTAGGCCACAAGTTTACCATAATTTCCTTAGGATCAATTGTCAAGTTTTAGGACACTTTATCAAAATCAAAGCTTGAGGGTGGTGGTACCATTGGCCAAGGAAGAATAGGCGAAACTCCTCCTCCGCCAAAATTCAAGCAACAATCCTACCACACCACCACTCGAACTACCACAACTACCGAAAGAATTCAAAAATTCAAAAGAATTTGTCGTAAATTTGTTAATGGAAAATTCTAGATTTTAGGTGAAATTGTTTTCGAAACCCACAAAAAAATATATCGATCGCAAAATAGGGAATTGCATCTTAAAAAAATCAAGATGTCATCAAATATCGTGCGTACATAGTGCACATTTAACCTCAATTAATACTTATTTAATTAGTACAAGTTATAATAAACTCGCATAAAATAGCTTATTGCGAACTAATAGCGGAAAAAACAAATTCTTATCAAACATTTTAAATTTCTTTCAGATAAGAATGAAAACAGTACCACCACCCCCAATATTTTCTTCTTCTTTCATCGAAAGAGAGCTTCAAGGGGTGAATTTAATGAGAAAATAAAGAAAACTATTTCTTCAAATATTAAAACGTAACTCAGAGTATTTATTCTTTATTTGCAAACTAGTCAATGAACGTGAATAATTTTATAAATAATTTTTCATATTAGGTAATCTTTTAATATTCTCATTTAGCCACCTTCATACTTATTTAATATTTATGTAACATTATATATATATATAGAGAGAGAGAGAGAGAGATAGAGAGAGATAGTTCAAGCATAAAATGCTTGAAATGATCATTTATAGGAAACCTGACAAAATCTCAGTTATTGGATGGCCCTAAAAACCAGAAGTTCAAATGAAATTTGTGCAAAATAAAAAAGGTTAAGCAGAAAGAACCTTGATATCGGGAGGGAGATGGCTATGCCATTTTTCCCGACCTTGTTTTCCTACCCGCCCCTCTATATTCTCGGCTATCGAAGCCCATTGTTTCACACCAAAGTGCTCCACAAACTTAATCAGCTCTCGCATATATACAAAAAATTAAATTAAATTAAATTGGTTCTTGTTATGTAGTTATTATTTTTTTGTTGGGAAAATAACATAAAATCTCGAAAATTTTAAATTGTTTTTTACCTGTTTTCATCTTCGGTCCCACCGGCCCATTGATCAAAACCTTACCATCGATGTCCTTTCTAGAATTCCCTTTCCAATTCTCATTAACTGTTTTAGTAGGCCACAAGTTTACCATAATTTCCTTAGGATCAATTGTCAAGTTTTAGGACACTTTATCAAAATCAAAGCTTGAGGGTGGTGGTACCATTGGCCAAGGAAGAATAGGCGAAACTCCTCCTCCGCCAAAATTCAGCAACAATCCTACCACACCACCACTCGAACTACCACAACTACCGAAAGAATTCAAAAATTCAAAAGAATTTGTCGTAAATTTGTTAATGGAAAATTCTAGATTTTAGGTGAAATTGTTTTCAGAAACCCACAAAAAATATATCGATCGCAAAATAGGGAATTGCATCTTAAAAAATCAAGATGTCATCAAATATCGTGCGTACATAGTGCACATTTAACCTCAATTAATA